>JAWWEM010000001.1:13697079-13711648 GCA_035582935.1 Ormyrus thymus
CAGTTTTGGAAATTAATATATAAATACAATGAGTGAGCTGTACATTATAGTGTAATTAATCGCAAATATTATTAAATTTAGTAGTTTGAAATAATGAAAATAAAAAATCTGTTGCGTAACTGTGTGAAATCTGCAATAATTGGAACGTGTAATCATTTTTATCGTTTCGGAACGTCTCCCATGCAGGCATTGAAATTTCCTTTGTTTCACTGAATTATTGATTATTGAGAAACTCCAAATTATAGATGTATCTACTGTTCAATTACAAAAATAAGATAAACGAATTAAAAATTCAGGAAAGAAATGGCATAATTTTCATTTTAAAGCAGTTTATTTAAACATTAACAGAAATAATAGATTAAATGTGGCCTCAGAATTCAGCCGTTGCTCAAAAAGTAAACATTTCATCAGAGCTTATTTTCTCGTGGGTTTATGAAAGCTTTCCGCCGTAAAACATTGACGAAAAATACGCGTAACGTTTAATAGCGCACACTCGATAAAAGGCAAAAAGTGTCTTTAGCAAGCAAAGCAAAGAAAAAGCCTCGAGCCGAGGAGCGCGAGCGGGAAAAAATTCCTGTGCACTCGCGGAGAATAAATAAATCGTCGGGCCTCGAACGGCCTGAAACCGCACGTCCCACGCAGAGCGTCGCGCGAGCCGAAAAGCCGCTCGCTCAGGACAAAAACATTCCCACGTATATACGCGCGCGAAACGAGCGGCCGAAGAAGCCGGCCGTTTCTCTTCTTCGCTCGGCATTACACTTAATTACTTTAACGAGCCGCGTCTTACTTTTCGGTAGCCGGAAATCGCCACTTTCCTACCGGGCCCCCCGAGGGACTTTTCGCGCGCGAGATGTTTTTATTAGCGGCTTAAACGCGCCGGACTGATTGCCTGATTGATTTGCCTATGCAAGGCCCCGAGGGAGGAAGAAGTTACGGCGTTTCTCGGTAGAGATTAAACTTTAAGACCTGCCTCGTGCGTCGCCGCTAATTTCGGATCGGCAATGAAAATGCGGGGCTGCAGCTTTCTTGCGGAAGAGCCGAGCTGCTTTAGTTTGGATTCTGATTTTGGAATTTCAGGATTTAACGCGACTAGAGTGCAATTTTTTATAATTGAAAGTGAAGGATTTATGGTTGCAGTTTGTCTCGCGTTTGAAACCCACGTGGTGGGAATTTCTGTGAAGTAAGCACTGAGATTTGGATCAGGAGATTCGAATCTAATCTACGTGGCTCCGTTTTCGACTTCCAGTGTGTCTAGCCTGAATAGAACTGGTGTCGTGAAATACTTTCTGAAAACTACTGAAGTATTTGCCTGGCCAATCTAGGCGATCGAAAACATTGACTCTCTGTTACTTTTACGAGGTAAAGAATAGTGTCTTATGCATTTTCACACCTTTAAATTTAACGATTTTCAAATGAACCAGATTAGCAGGATTGGATGCCTTACGTAAATTTAATATTAGATTATTTCAAATAATCAGTCGCCAGTTTAAAAGAAATATTTAACAAATAGAGAATAATTTTTGAAATCGGAGTAAGAAGATTTATTAACTCTGAATACTGCAAGAATTTTCTCAACTTTAAACTCCTAGAGAGACAGTTAGAGGAAAGTTTAAATAGCAGAAAGAACGAAAGCACGAGCGATCAATCAATCTCCTCTCAGGCCACTCGGGCCCGTACTTCGTCTTCTTTTCGCTCGCTTTCTTTATCCATCTTTCTATCTATCTGCTCTCCGGGCCTTCTTCTTGCAGCTCCTTTTCTCTTTCTCTCGAAGTTGAGGGCTGCCGCCGCCGCCGCCGCCGCTGCCTGAACCTGATTACATAGTGGGAGTGGTCGTGCGGTCCAGTTGCGGGCAGCGCACGAGTTTCCCCCCGAGCCGCTTCTTGCGCAAAGAGGTGCTTCGAGTCTGCCCCGAGGGCCGAGCCGATCGCTGCAACAAGGTTTTAACGAAATTTTAGATTGCAGCTGAAAACGGCCGAGGTGTGCAGGTATACGCGCTGCTTTAAGAGGGGAATTTAGTTGCTACTGTGCTTATTCTTCAGGAAAGCATCGCTAAAAATTTGTTTAAGCTAACATTTTTGCTAAGCACCGATCCTGATAAAAATGACTTTCGTATTGCAAGCTGGTATAACGTAGTAAATAACACTTGGATCCCCCGTCTCTTTCAAAAACCAATACTCGAACCAAAATCACCGCACGAAAACCCATCAGCAATCGTCGATGCGCCTCGAGACAATCGATACTTCGAAGTGCCCTCGATCGGCGGTCCCTTCAAATTATCCAATATTGTATTTTCAATCGGATAATACGACGCTCCGATGTATTCCGGTCGCGAATCTCGGCGTGCGCCCGACTAACTGCCTCCCCGAGAGTCCAGTCGAACGAGATATAACCCTCCTGTGATTAATGACGGGCGCGTAGAAGATGTATTTACGCGCCGTTCGTGATCGACCGGAGCGCAGTCGATCTCCTCGAGGTATTGCTGCATGCGATCACCTGCCTCGCGCGAAAATTAAAGCGCCCGACGGAGAGCGAGCGTGCGCCGGGCTTGGAAATTCGACTTTTGAATTCTAATTGGTCGTTTTAAAAATTTTCACTACTTCCACCGTTGGAAAATTAATATGGTTTTAGTTCTCTTATTAGAAATCAACGTTATCTCAGGCACAGTCAGCGAAATACTTGACAACGTCCGTTGAAAAAATTGCAAATCCAGCTCTAATTTGATTTCAAGTTCATTAAAAAAATGAAACTGGTCAAGTGTCAAAGAAAACAGCTTAGATTTCTAGTCCACCCAGGGCAAAGTGACTTTAACGTGTCTTATAAGAACATTTTTCACGCACAATTCAATTTCCATCCTAGAAAAGTATCGCGGCATTATTATTTTGACAGGTATAGCATTACCAGCGCTGAGAAATGACGCAAACGCGACAAGTTCTTGCACAGTCGATTAGACGCAAACGTACGTCCTTTATGGGTCATATCCGACAATTCATTCTGAAACTTTGATACGTTTCGCTGCGTGTCATTCTATCAACGTATTGCCCACCGCTGATCGAAAGCGTATAAATTGAAGGTGAAGGCAGGCCCGATAAGATTGTTTTCTTTTTGACGCGCATATTTCATTCGGCATTCGGAAATTTAGTTATCAGTTGCGAAAAAATGACAGACACGACCTTGTCAGAAGTGGAGGCAGCAAAAAACTAGTTTGTCCGTGACGCACGTTTCTGTTCGTCGAGCTAAACTGCTTGAAAATTTATACCTAGAATGTCTTGGCAGTTTGTTTTCTTATTTGACGACTATTTCATTTGTCAACTCGAGCAACGAAGTGCTGCTGCTCCGAAGAAAAGAAGCTGTTAACTTCTTGTTAGCCACTCTAGGACTAAAATTTATCCGAAGCCGAAATCCAGCCCCTTGACACCCCGAAAAAGTGAAAAAAGCTCGCTGGGTCAGAAAAACGCTTGCCCATAACCCGTAAATACCGTTGAAAGATCGAAACTCATTACCGGCCGACTGCCCCCTTGCAATTTCGCGAAATTAGAAGCGAAAAACAAGGGCTCGTAATTGAATGGCGGCGCAGGTGCGCAGGCGTCGTCGGGCTTAACGGCCCCGCCGGCCGGCGGACAAGACTTTCTCAGGTGACCGCGGCGCCGATATCTCATTTATGCGCGTACACGGGTGCAAGCGAGGAGTCGAGAGCGCGAGCAGCGCTCCGAGTCAATGGGATGCGCCGGGATGCCGAGCTTGATAACGAGGATGTTGCTGCCGCTGCCCGGGAGTTGTTTTGCTTTGCCTCTGGACGCCGGGCTTAGCGGGGAGTAGTTTATTTTTCCAGTTTAGAGGCTTTGTTGCTACTGGGCATTTTTAAGCCGCAAGTGTATTGGGAAATATTGAGATAAGTATTTACGAGGGTGCTGGATTGTATCGTCGTGAAAAATATGAGGATATTTCGCGGTTTAATTAATGGCAGCAATCTAGCAACATTTTTTAACAATTCTCAGCTTTATGAAATACGTTAGACATTTTTTCAAGTCAATTTGCCGCAAAGAGCAATCGATGAAACCACCCACAAACACATCAGCTCTGATAAAAAATTGCCATCCCTAATGAAACTCGCAGCATCTCCTCTCCGCGCAAAGCCTATCGCTCAGAAGGCACAATTACCCATCGATCTTGCCGAGAGTGCCTCTTAAAGCGCATCCTCCTGCTATTTTCGAGGGCGCGTACCACCGGGCGCTCGATAAAGTCCGCGATAAGCGCGTGGAAATTGCGAAATTTCGCGAGAGCAGCTACTCTGTCTCTCTCTATCTCTCTCTCTCTCTCTGCGTCGGTTTCGCCGAAAAATGCGAAGCCCCGAGAGGCGCGAGCCGAACCGGTTTCCCACACGCACCCGCAAGCAGACCGGCCGAGTGCGCGGACTGTACCTTGGCAAGTGACAATGCAACGGCTCTTGCGCAGCGAGGAATTTTGACGGTAGCTGCGAGCTAGGCTTGCTGGGAATCGCTGCGAACGGGGTGTGCGGTGGACGTACTGCTCAAATTTATGGAGTTATCAACATTTCCGCCGTCCAGATGCTATTCTACCATTTTCTTTGAAATTTTAGTTGTTAAACATTTTAATTTCGGGTTCTGTAGATATATGCACGCAGATAAGTGCATTAACATAAATTTAGAAAAAAACTTTATTCATTAAGATAAATTATGTAAACTCTTACTCGCAGAATAGATTACGTAATAAATTTCTTTATTATAGAAACAAATTACTTATGTACTATCTTAATGTGACGTGTACAACATACTGCGAAGGTATTCCGCTAGGTGGTGATTAGTTTCACACAAACACTTTGTCGCCCAAGTACTACAAAAGATCTTACTTCAAAATAAGTAATCGTTCACTGTTAGACCATGAATATAAACGTGACAATCCACTTTGAAAACCTCCCTTTTCGGCGAAGCTCATTCGATTGGTATGAAAACACGTGGAGATTCAGTTCCGGAATGATTTTCCTTTACCTTAATTACTCGTGGAGATCTGGTAATCGTTTAAGACAGAATTTAGTGCGATGTCAACTGTCGCATTAAACGTGTAAATTTCATTCGCTCCAACAAGAAACATTTTTTTGTTTTGCACAATAAATTATTTGTAGGCACGATGCTAGATTTCACCTTATATTATAAAAAAATGTTTTAATTTCGAAAAGTTCAGCTGAAAAATGATATGCTAAAAATGTAATCACCGACTCGAGAGGAGAAAGTACAAAGCGGCGAAAAAGAAAGATGTTTGTCAATTGTAATTGCGCTTGCGCGTGACAGGCGTTACGTGACTACGAAATGAACTGGATTCGCAACGTCGACAACAAAGACACGCGACGACAGAGAAGGAGGGAGACATAAGGCAAATTTATAAAATCAAACAGACGTCGTGAATAAATATTGTTACTTCCCACAGATCCTATCGTTTATTAGACGTTTCTGATAAATTTTTGCCGAAAGCAGCTCTGCCTCGCTTTTAATTTCAGCGAAACGAAAGCATAAATTCCGAGCGAGCGGCCTCATCCCCCGCGCCGAAGGAAAGCAGCACAATCGCGGGCACTACTCTACATACTCGGGAGGAAAAAAGTCGCCGCGGCGAAGCTATTGCCCTCCCGCGGCAAAAGTCCCGTCCCCCCTCCGAGCTCCTCCGCTTCATTCGCAGAGAGGAGCAGAAATAAGAGAGGAGGAAACGCCTCGATATTTCGCTCACGCACGTGTGTACACGCGAGCACGCATTCGCGGCGTCTCTCACGCAACGTCCTATCTCTCCTCTCACCTGTTGCGAGGCCAGCTCGCGGTGCTCTCTTTCTCTGCGAGCGGGCCCGACCACAGGTGGCTGGGGGCCCGTGGGTGGGAGCGCTCCGCTGAGGAAGATGTACACAAGGGGGGGGGCGAGAGGAGCCGGTATTGATGCTGGCTTATTGATGGGCTGCGAGGAGAGGATTGTTTTTTATGGGGAAAACAAGCCTCGCTCGTCTTATTTTCGGACTGGGATATTGTACTTTGGCGCATAAAAATCTTGTACTTGCGAGATCTTGCTTTTAGAAGAGAAAGGCGCAAAGCGTTTCTATTGGTATGAAAGGATCATGAAAACACTCGATTCAAGGTTACGAAGAGCGGAAATATGACGCGGGCAGGATATTTGCGTTACGTATTAGGGACTAGTTCAGCAGATCATTAAAATTTATGAGAATGTTAAACGGTTTATGTACTGAGCGCGAGGAATCCTTGTAAAATACAAAATGACTATGAAATTTGTGTAACATGCGCAAATCTATTTAGATCGGTATCTCCTCTGAGGTTTCGCAGTTGTGTAGATGTAAGAGCAGAGATACTCGAATCGTGAGATGTTGAGAGATTTTGAGTTATATTTAGGACTAGTCGTGAAACCTTTGAAGACCGATAACATAATTCGATCTATTACGATGACTTGAAATCTTTATTTCCTCCAACTCCGTGACTCATAAAATACATTAGAACTCGTCATTAGTTTTAACAATATATTTTATTCAATCCGTTTTTCCAAGCCTCTTTACAACAAAGCATGCTAAAACTAATTCACATCCATCATCGAGCAGCTACTCCTTCGGCCGAAAAAAAGCCCCAGGCAGTCCGCGACAACCGGTCTCAAAAATCGGTCAACAAAAACAACAACCCCGCGAACAAGTCACCGCGAGTGTTTAGCCTCTATCTTCATAGAGGCGTGCACTGCAGCGCACGCGAGGGGCTTAGCGTCGCCTGCACGCACATCCTCTTCCTTTTTCGAGAGCACTTCCGCGCGCGCGGAGGGAGGAGATGACGTGCGCCGTGTGATTTGCGGAATCGCGTGTGCCGATCGATGCACTTGGCCGCGAATTTTACCCGGCCTGATGAGCGAGTAAGAGTGAAACTGATTGTAAACACGCAGCGTAAGATGGGAGGATTTTTCGTCCTGAGGGAGATTGGCCCGAAATTTTGCCCTTTTCGGGATTCTGCAATTGTGGGTTAGAGTTCTTTTCACTCTTTTTGGGAAGAGGAGCTTGTCGGTAAAAAGTTCAGGTTTATCGTTTCGCTTAGCATTATAAAACTTCATGCTGCTAATGGCATTTGCAGGTAAATATGTAAATAAAAAAGTAAAGAAAATTTATACAATCATCCTTTCAAAGTTTGACGCTAATATTACTCGAATCTTTAAAGTATGACAGTATTGAGCACTTAAGTTTGTGCAGATAATATACCCAGGGAAAAAATCATTTACAACAGTAATATAGATCGTAAGGAGTATAAACAGTCGAAACTTATACACTCTTAAAATAAATGAAAGGTAGTATACTTTATATTTTTTCAGGCCCCAAAAGTAATGTTTTAGATTGTATCACTCTGTGGAATCGAACACGTAGGATGACTTTCGGTAGCCGATTGGCACAGGAAAAAGATGTTAAAATGAAAGTCACGTGGATAAAAGACAAGTTAAATAAGTAAGACAATCAGTGTAAAGTGCTTGAATTGCCGATATTCTTTGAAATCTCCAATTATAAAAGCTGTTGTACATTTAATTTTATAATACTAGTGTACTAGTAAGTTTAAAAGCTTCTGCCTAGCATTTATTGTACTAGAAATCAAGTTAGAAAAATTACTCGTAAAGAATAGTTTTAATATATATATATATATATTTGCGCTAGCAATTTTGGATGATTTCCTTAAATATGAAAAATTTTCCATTTGGATTGCACTTTAACAAACATTATTCCCCTTTTATAAAAGTTAAATAAAAGAATTACTGCTACCCTTGAAAACGTTTCCACAATTAGCCAAATTTATACTCGTGTGGTGCTTCTTACAAGTGAAAGTAAAAACAGTAATTGGTCATAAAATAAAATAAAATATTCACTCGTATTTGGAAATCCCTGGACAAGGCAGCCATAAATAAAAGTAATGGCACAAACTTGAAATCCTAACAATATTAAAACCCGAACAGCTTAGAGAAAATAATCAGCTCTCTCATTTACCATACTTTCCACGCGATTACAGCCCACAAGCAAAGCCTCTGATTTTCAAAAGCCCGAAACAAACCCCAGCAAATTTTAATTAACGCTGCCGTTTCTAGAACGCGCTGTAAATTCAATTAGGCCCCGCGGTTTCTCCCTCTTCTCAAAATCCCTATTCCATTCCCGCATACGAAATCGCGCCTCCCGCAGCCGATTAATTTGTGCGCTCGCGTCGATGTAATTAATAATTAGCCGCATGTCTAATGAGTCGCCCGGCCAATTAGGGCCTCATCTCGTATGGACGACGGCCGGCGTCTTGCGTGAGGCGAATCTCGATGCGCGGCAAAAACCAGTGTGGGAGAGTGAAAATGACGCGCCGGAGAAAAACGGATGATGAATGCAGCCGAGAGATCGGCTAGTGGAAGCAGACTGGGATGGTCAGACGAGGTTTTTTTTTCGAGTCAGTGCCGGAGTTGGGTAGATGCTACGCTGATTGTTTAGATGTGCACTTTTCAAGCTAACTTTGCCCATTTATTTGATTGAAGTTTGAACTCTATTCCCAAGCGGTTAAAAGGCACGAAACTTTCTTCCAGCTTTCTCATCTATTCCCGATGCAGCTCCTCTCCGCAAGCCGCATAAAAAGGCCGCTCGCTAATTACTCTCTCCTAAATCATCCGTCTAATTCTCCCCTGCTAGCAACCGCTTAAACACATGCTATCTGCGAGCCTCCCCCTCTCTCTCCTCTCCGTCGGCGTCATCTCTCTTTCCTTGTACGAGCGCTTAGTACCAGCGACGGCAGCTCGCGTAAGTTATGGCTAACGTGATGGCGCCGTATGCTAATCCAAATTGATTTACCGGCCACTTTCGGCAGTAAATCCCGGCAAACGGCGATTCGTCGACGCCGCCGACGCGCGACAGACGGAAGCCCGAGGGCGCCTTTTGTGACCGGCCGCAGGAAGAGGATCCGTCCGCCATTTGCATGCATGGGAAACAGAGAGGCTGCGATTCTTTCTGCGAGCTGGGCTTTTTTAGGTCTGGCCTTCCGAGAAGCTTCGTGCTTGCGGGAGCTTTGGGAATATTGATTTTTTCCGGCCAGGATGCAGACAGTTTCCGAGTGGTGAGGAAGGTACTGTGAATAAAGGAGGAATAGCTTCTGCTTCTTTAGCTTTATTTCTGCGTTTCTGTATTTCATCTTAGTTCTCTCAAAGACCATAAGTAATTGGAATAATTCATTAATAAGCCAGGACAAATTAATTAGCAAGACATTATATTAGGATCGTAAGCATAAATAATATTTTAATCTTCAAACTCAATCTTGATTCAGATCTTGATTCTTGCGCGAAAGCGCAAATTCGAGCGAGCGCAATTTTTTCTCAGTTATGAGTTCATAAAATTCTGAAATTTTTGGGTTGTGATCATACAAACGGATATAAAATTTGTAATTATACTTTAATAATGATGAAAAAACTAGTATATTAATAATTATTTTGGGTTATTACTGTTTCTCACCTTTAGATCTCCAGATGCTTTATGCACATTACGAAGAATTAATTATTTTTTATCCTATTTCTAAAGAATAAATCAATGCTGCACTTCAATTAAATTCAGAAAGCTAAAATACTCTCGTAAAGCGTTTCTTCCCCAACATTATTAGTATAGATTCCAGAATCCTCTGAAAAAAGTGAACTAAAACCCCCAGCTCTTATCACCCGATCTGAAAAAGAACGGCACCGCATCAGGAAATGAAACTCAGCCGATCGCCCGTACGAGCCCCGAGACTTCTGGCAATAAAAAGCAGAGACCCCGGCGTTCCCTGACAGCCGCGCATCTCACGCGCATTAGGCGCCGTCGCGATCATCCTTCTTCGGGGGAGTGCGGGTGTGCAGGGAAAGAGCGGCCGACGGCTCGCCCGCGTTTCACTCGAGGGGATTGAGGGAATGCGTGATGTAGATCCTGGGAAGAGATTTCGGATTTCTTTTCCTTTGCTTTGGGGAAAGGGCTCGGCTGCTTGGCGAGAGGATTTAAGTAGGTGGATTCGAGTAGATTTTATTGCGGTTTAATGTTCGAGGTGGACGCAATATTCTTTTTTATATTTATTCGATAGTAGAAAAAAAGAATTTCCAAAGCAAGGTAAGCAGGAAAATAATTCTCTTTGAAATGAAAATCGCAGCGGAAAAACTGCAAAGCCAATATCAGCAGAAAACTCCCTCTCGCGGAGCATCGAGCAAGTGTGTAAGCGCGCCGCAGCTCCCTCCGTTCCCCCCCTCAATAGCGTAATTTACGAGCGGTCGCCTTCATAATTTGCATAGGCCGGACCGGCACAAAAGGCACCGCAAAAGCGAGACGCTGCCGGCAGCAGCCAGATGAGTCGTCCCGATAAAACCTCTGCTTTCCGCGCGACTCCTTCGCCCGCGGGGGAGCCGACTGCGGAACATCGCGTTTTACGGGCGCCCCTTTTACGCCGGCAATTGCGGCTAATTTCCAGGGCTGCGTTTCTGCCTTTTCGACGATGGATGGCTGAAAGGGAGTAATTGGGCCAAGATGACAATAAGGGAGGCGAGGACGGGTATTGTTGCTTTTGAGCGTGCTGCTGGCTCGGAAAGTTGTCTTTTTAGCTTCGAGTCCATTTTTCGAGGTTTCGGTGAATCACAAAGGTGCATTTGGAACATAAGTGGAAAACAAAAATTCTGGATCACCGGACATTCGAAGATTGTTATGCTTTCAAACAAGTTACCGATGTTCTTGCGGTTTCAATTTTCTGAGTTCAATATTCTCATTATTAATTCTAATTGTTATCTAATTTCGGTATTAGGATTTTTTCAAAGGCATTTCCAAATAAAATTATAGTTTTCGAAGGGAACGAGGTAAAATCTTTCTTTTATTATTTGAAAACTTGAAAGCATATTCTTGTTTACGATTATTACGATTTTTGTCCGCATTACTTAACTATCTCAAGAAATAGACACCCACGTCACCGAAGGAACATTAACAGAAAACTGGAATATCTCGCGAGTTAATGACTCAATCTACCGTTAGCTCCGAACCGATTCCTCTAAAATTTTGATCCGCTCCCCGCGATAAGATCAAAGCCGCGTCACTATCATTCGCGCGATTGCATTGATAGCGCATAACAAGAGCCGTTACAAATCGGCCGCATTACTTTATAAATTACATCGATAACAACACGCCCAGCCTGTTCCTACAAAAATCCCTCCCCGCGCTTGTAAATTCGCGATAGCAGCCTGTTCTATATTTAATCAACATAGAAGACTACTTAGGCATGCAATCTTCCACTTCGGGTAGCTGCGAGGTGTCGTTTGTGTCGGGACTGGTAATGACGGTTTTGATTGCGGGCATTTTTCTGATCGAACGGCGTGTTAAGTGTTCTTTCGCTCATTTTATGTTGAGCTTGCGGGATGAATAAGTTTGTTTCGAACGAGTTAGCCTGTTTGGCGTTTGCTTTATTTGATAGTTATTACTCGGGTAATGAATTACTCCTGTTTAAACGCAGAATTAAGTGTAGGTCGTAAGTTTTTACTTAAAAATATTCAAGTTATGCGAATTGGATCAAATTTACTCGCGTGGAAAACACCTTTACACTTCGTAAAATTTTCAAATAATTACTGTAAAAAGTAAATTTTACACTCTATTTGATAGGTTTTTAATCGTAACATACAAAAAATAAGTTAATCTTATGAATTTAATTACGTATCCGTTCTCTTTTTTATTTATTTTTAAGTACCGACTTCTGATCATTAAGTAATTTATTGATTATCGTCAAAGATTGCATCGTACTTGAGATATCTGGATTATTTGCAATCTATATCATTAAGTTGAACAATATTATTGTACGTACTTGAGGACACTTTAGTATAAAATGAACTAATTAAAATTTAATCATTGGTTTGTGCATTTATTCATTCTAAACATAATATAAAGAGTATAATTTTTATTGAAAAATTCGTTTTCACAAAAGTATACACATTTTGAAATTTTTGAATGGACACCAGGAGGCCAAACTGCAAGCCGAATGTAGAACAAATACTTTTTGAAGGACTCGTAATGACAGTCCTCCACCGGTAATCCACAAAAGCCGTGAAAAGCCCGAAACGAGCGGATCCTCCAGGCAAGAAAAGGACGCTGCTCGGGAGCAATCCCAAAAATAATTTCAAAAATTTCCGTACGCAACGGTCAGCAACTTTCACCTGCTCTCCCGGCAAATTGCTCTGCCCCTCGTCCACTTACTCGTCCGCCTCCTAAAAGCTCGCTCCATATCTCTGCACGCGCTGCTCGTAAAAAAGCCGGGCAAGCCGACCGGCGCGACAAAGAGAGCCTCTCCGCGATAATCCGTCGCGAGGCGAGAAGCTTCTCCTTCCGAGAAGACCCCCGGCAAGTAGCCTGCGATATTACCGCAAATTGCCACCCTCGAAAGAACGGCGCGCGCGGCCAATTTCGGTTCCCCGCTCTCCTCTCTCTCTCTCTCTCTCTCTCGCTCTCTCGAATAAATCCATGGTTAATGCAGCGTCCTTTTTTGCCGCTGCTGCAGCGGGAGAGATGCACTCGCGTGCGGCTAAGTGCCGCCGAAGGAGCCTCACCCACCTGTCTGCCGGCAATCTTCTAGTAGCCTTGGGCTACCAGACCTGCTACCAGAGGAGGAGGCAAGGAGAGCTGGCTTTTCTTGCGGCGCGCGGATCGCGAGCTGCAGTAAGCTTTTATCGCGGATTAAGTATAGACGGGAGTGAACCAGTACGTAAGCGCGCTTTTTGGAAACTGACGATTCGAGCGATTTACCCGGAATCGCCGGGCTCGAGCGACGAGGAAGACTTTTTCTGGGTTACATAAGATCGCTTGTAATTGGGAAATTGCTTTTTAACTTGAGTAAGCAATAGGAATGAGCACAGTTACTGGAAAGATAGTCGTAGATTAAAAATTCTTCATTTTTATAGTCGAGGTTCAAAACTTGAATTACCATCCAAGTTTTGTAAAGTTTATTTTGATTTCACACTTGCTTATTAAAATAATGAGCAAAGCTAAGCACGTGCTCAAAGAAAATATCGCAGCATTAAAAAGACCTTAAAACTGCTTGAAGCCAAGATGAACAGCCTCTTTTAGATAAACCGATCGATCCATTGAGCCAGCTCCCGATATCTCGAAATCCCGAGCTCCAAAGCTACCCACGAAATTCCCTGCACGTACGCATACATCACGGTTAAACGTCGCTGTAAGTGTTTTTCCCCCAAACAA
Organism: Ormyrus thymus; assembly: GCA_035582935.1. Taxonomy (NCBI): domain Eukaryota; kingdom Metazoa; phylum Arthropoda; class Insecta; order Hymenoptera; family Ormyridae; genus Ormyrus; species Ormyrus thymus. Next base: position 13,710,317 of record JAWWEM010000001.1, read on the forward strand.
GAGCTAAATTAAACGAAACCTCGGGGCGCGCCAGATCCGTCCCGGCGATAAAACCTCCGGGCGAATCCGCGATATTGCGTGCGGTGCCGCGCGCGACTCCCGAGCGCAGCTATTGAGCTGTAAATCGCGCCGGGCAGATAACCGAGGAATCTCGTTTCCGTTGATTCGCCGCGAAAAGATGTTTTATTGCCGATGGCTATCGCGCGGAATCGCCCGCGGCAATTAACGCCCGGCACTTCGCGCGTTTTGTTCCACCGGCGAGAGGCTACCAGAATGGAGCTACGCAGACCGTATCGCACCTGTTGCCGTGGCTGCAACTTGTTATAGGTGCACGCTGCTGCCTCTTCTAGCGCTTCCGCTGATCCCAGAGGAGATTCCGCCCTTTTTTCGCGGATTTTATTGAGCTGGCTTTTTTGAGAGAGCAGCGCGAGTGAGTTGTTGCTGTTCAAACAGAGCTTGGAGTGAGGCTGAAGCGAGAGTTTCTGTGAGTCAAGCCTGTGGGTTCGGAGTTTAGAGCTTTTTTAATTCAAAGGCATCGTTTTTCCAAGCCCCTTTTGCAAGCAATTTTAGTTTAAACTTGTTTAAATCGACAATGACTCTTTAAAAATATCGATGAAAGTTATCAAGTATAAAAGTATTTATAAATAGGCACTTGTAGATAACAGCTCTTATCTCTGACTCTGAGGAAAAAATTTTGGCGAGTGTTAGTTAAAACCGCTGAAAAAAAGTTTGAAAACGCCAGCTTTGATTCTAAATAATTCTAATCACAATTTTTCAATTTGATGTTGCGGTAAGAAAAAATATCGCAATGATCTATAGTCAAGGCATATTTTTCAACGCATATTAATAACATTGACGATAACGGAAGTGGACGGGATGATGACTTGCCGTGTGACGACAAAGAGAGAAGCCGTCTGGTGCGATCGACAGGTACTTTACCTTGACATCAAGACAGATAAGGAAGCTGTGGGTCATGCCAGCCTTATAACAGGTACCATATTAACATACCGTCAACCTTAATAGATAGTCTATCAAATGTTAATTGCATTATACTCAAAAAAGCCGTAATCAAAATTTTGTTTTATGTAATTTATGCATTAAACGTTTAGGTATTTATAAATTATTATTAAAATATAAAATTTTGTACATATAAGCCCTTTTAATAAACCTTTTATTAAACTTATTTATTAAAGTTTAATTATATTTATTAAAAAAAAATTAGCTATTAAATAATTACTTAAATGCTTGCTGTTAATTTATGATATTTTTTCTATTGCTTTTAGTGTAAAAAATTATAAGATTATGCTTTTAATTCTTCTTTTTATTTTTGAT
>JAWWEM010000001.1:13711748-13728128 GCA_035582935.1 Ormyrus thymus
CAAACATCATGCTTTGTTATAAAAAAAAATGTTAACATTCAATACAATTATATCTGCTTTTAATCTTTAAGATATCTCCGACACTAAGACCTTCCATATGCCCGAGATCTCCGACTTTCATGCCCTAAAAAAATATCAATTAAGTAAATTAATTCGTTCATATATTTATCTATTAAGAAAGAATATCATTGTCTTAATCTGTTTTTCACACAATTTCCTTCAAGTGCCAATGCCTACTTCGCACTGATCGAAAGAAATGTATGTAGAAAGAAAATAAGAATACTTACATTCGAGGGAAATAATATAGGTACACTGACGCTCGGAGAAAAGGCTCGAGCCGAAAAGTGCATGACACTGTCGTAGTCATAACCCATACCATATGTATTCATGTCTTTATCCATCTTGTCCAAATTCGCGGCTTTGCCTATTTCAAAATTTGCAATGTGTTTATGAAAATCACGAAGTAAAAGCAAGTTTGAAGTTAAAGCGGGGACGGATTTTCTTTATACATTAAAAAAAGCTCTATTCACCTGGCAAAATGGTGTTCCAAGTAACTCCGATGTACTTATCACGATCGAAACGATTGTGCTCATGGGCGAAACCAAGTACGTGCATGAGCTCATGGAATATAGTGTGATTATTAAAGCACTGAGGAAACTGGAGATTCAGTGCCTTACCGCCGTAAGCCCTACCCAAACGAGCCCAGCAGCCCGTTTTATCAGCCGTAAATCTAATGTAGCCGAAGTCATTATTTGTGCGTCGCTTGAATCTGACGCAAGTGTTCAAATGGATCTCCTCGAAAGCGGCGTGAAGCATTTTTTCTGCTTTAGACTTTTCTTCTACAAGTAGTGACAACAAGTTTTTGTTCAAATTACTTCAAGTGATGTTATTATTTCGATTATAACAATGTTATTTGCATTTTTTAATTATTTAATATTAATTATATATATCTAAAACTTACCCGCCGTAAGTCCGGAAAGCTCAAACCCATAAGGTACAATTCCATTGGGCCATGGCTCATTCATCATGTCTCTAATCCTGGATGAGTTGTCGTATTCACTTGGCATTATGTCACCCTCGATGTATTCGCCGAGTTCTTCAGGGTTCACGCCCGACAAAGAAGTCCAACGATCAACCTTCTCTCCTGTCTTTGGACCCAGTTTATCGAAATTCGGTACAAAATCTGATGCGCCATTAACTGGCATGGATACCAAAGTTGGCGCCAAGAGTGCCGCGTACAGCCAACTCATTGCCTGGGGGCGACATGGGAAAGGTACGTGTGATTAGGATAAATTCGTGTATTTGTTAAACGAAAAATTTGCTTTATTTCGTTATCATCTGCTGCTTTTATTAAATTTTTTGACAGCATTTGTTAAAAATCTAAAAGGCTGCAATTCCTCTGTATAAAACTATTATTTTTTACAAAACAAATTATAGTTTAACCTTCTGCATTTGTAAAAGTAGTGAAATTATAAATTATACTTACAAAATTATAAATAATTGCTCTTTATCTAATGAAAACTAATGTATGATTAAAAAATATTCTTTTATACTTCTTTTGAATACATTAAAAATAAAAAATATAAAGATTTTACTTTTTGTACACGATTTTACTTTTTATTTTAGTGCCAATGGATTTTTTATTCACGATTTAGCAGTTAATATTGGACGTTCAAAAGATAAAAAGCCTGATATTAAATAGAAACTTAGTTTTTGTCAGGAGAAATAATTATATGATTAAACGAACTTACCTGTAAGCAAAGTTCTATCATAATTTTATAAAGCGCCGCTTCCTCATGATCACACTTGTAGTCCCCAGCTTAAGCCCGCGCTGCCACAAATTTTAACGCTAATTGTAAAAAGAAAAGACGAATGCGATGCATGCGCTCTCGGGCGGCGCCGCACGCTCGCATTTCCGGTCTTCTCGCGAGAATTTCATTTTTCAAAGCTACGCCGTAACAATTTCTGGGGATCAAAATAAAATATCTTCAGGAAGGGTAAATATTTAAGTGGTGGAACTGATCATAAGGAAGAGCATTTCCTGAATTCTTATCTTTTGTATATCCAATTTCAAATACCAACTCGTAAAGTAAGAAATTTATTATTGAGTAATTAAATATAAAAGTCACGCTTAGCAACAGCAATTTCTTTGAATTTAGTTACATATATTAAAAAAAAGTATAAAAGAGATTGCATATTTCCAACAATTAGTTTTTAAAAAATTTGCAGTACAATAAATAAGTTACTTGCGTAAGTTGATTTTGAAATTTGCTAAGTTTACCTTTTGATTTATAATAATTTTTAATTTGAATTCAAGTTAATTTTTCCTCAAAAATCAAAATATATACGTAAATATAATCACTGTAACACCAATAGAATAATATTAAAACATAATGGTTTAGGAAACAATGCATTTGTACGTAGCAATCCTGTCAGTCATTGTTCTGGTATTGTCCACTAAGAGTGAGGCCGAGAAAACCATAACCATGGAAGATAAGGAAAATATGGATGTTAATCCCGAAGAACTCGGCGAAAAAGGTGATATAGTGCTGCCAGATCGCCAGAAGTTAGGCTGGGGTCCAGGTCGGTGGGCGACCTCCGTGATACCATATGTTTTAGACCACGAATTCAGTAAGTAGTAAACCCATGAATGGTTTCAAATATTCAATTCAAAACTATTAGGATTAGCACAAAAAATGTCTTAATTTGTCACTAAAATCGTTATTATTAGATATAGCTGGTTAATTTACTGTAATAAAATAGAACAAAACCGAGAATTATGATGTGAAATTATCTAGAAAGTAAATAGTATCACATTATAAATATTCAAATCCATAGTTGCTTTTGTAAAATTATAGAAAAGCATTGTAGAAAGAGAAGAAACAAAGTAGAAAAGTTAATTGAAAGTTCTAATGATGAAAAACTGTAGCAAACGAAGAAAAAAAACGCATTTTCGACGCGATGGCGGATTACCACCGCAACACTTGCGTCAAATTCCAGCCGCGCAACGAAGAAACTGATTATATCCACATCGTGGTCCATGACGCTGAATATCAAGAGTGCCACTCTCTTCTGGGACACGTTGGAGGTGGTCAGTTGTTGAATCTCGAGCGGTCCAAGAATTGCATCAATAGACACACTATTATTCATGAGCTCATGCACGCCCTTGGCTTCGGTCACGAACACCAGCGCCCAGATCGGGATTACTACATCCAGGTTAATGAACGTAACATTAAAGGCGAGTGCAGATTTGTCAATAATAAGATTTACTTTGCTTTTTAAATACTTTTTCAATCACATTGTCATCAATAGGGTTTCATTTTTAAAAACGGAATATAAGTACTCGTAATCAACATATTTATGTTAAATAAAAAAGTAATTTTTATCCATCAGAGAACCTATTAAAAAGAAATCCCTAAAATTTCTCACATTCAATGTGATCATTTTTTTAAAATTTTCTACAATTTACTTAACCTTAATATTATATAGAAATATGATTTAACATTAAATAGAAATCTATAAGCCATACTTTTTGAATGCGTCGGAATTGGTGAACGACTTCGGTTTCGGTTATGACTACGAAAGTGTATTGCATTATAGTGCTAACTCAGGTACCAAGAATGGTGGGCTCACAATAACAGTTTTAAATGTAAGTATTCTACTTTCGAACAATCAAGGTATCTTTCACACCATAGTCTAAAAATGAATGATGATTCTCTACAGCCTCAATATCAGAACATAATAGGTACTCTACCAAAGCTTAGCGATATAGACATTCGGAAAATCAACAGGATGTTCAATTGTGCATGCAAAAGAAAGTAGCTTTTCTCTTGAAGCCTAGCAATGTAACTTATCGAGTAAGTAGCACTTATTGCTACTTACATCAACTTTATTACTGTCCTAATAAATGTAAAATAAATTAGACTGTAAAAGGAAAATAGTTTTAAAATGTAATAAATTATGATTTTTTTAAAATTAAGTTCTTTGATAATCGTGCTTTATTAAACACTGATATTAAGAGTACAATGATATGCAACCATTAAACCAGAAAATCTCCCATCAGAGACGCAAAACATCGAAAAACAATAAACCCCAACTATTAGCCTCTAAATTAACCAGCACATTTTCCTCAATCAGCTAACAACCAATCCAACATACAACTACACAATTTAGACCAACGACCTTACCTCTAATGAATAATTAGCCGTATCGAAGCAAGTAGCTCCAGCCGCACTGAAGACATTACTCAGAGAGCGGCGTCTAACGATAAATCCGCGGGCGCGCAACATCTGCCCCGATGAGTAACTTATGTCCGCTTCCTTATGTCCGCGGCGGCGGCGGCGGCGGCGGCGGCGACCTCAATGGGGCCCCGAGAGCCAGATGATCGTATCAACTTGTTAGAGCCGCGGGTGAGCATTACGGATTGTTATTACAAACTGCGGAGAGAGGAGACGAACGCTAATGATGGATTTTAGGATTCCGAGGCTGCTGGCTGCTGTCGCTGCGGTGGACGTAGCTGTGATTGCGAGTGAAAGATGGAGATGGGCTTGAGATTGATGCTTTGTTTATTTGTCCAATTGCAGGCCAGGTTACGTTTTCAGGAAGTTCTGATGTTCTGAAATTTTCTTTTCTACTGTATTTCAATAAAGATATTACGTAACAATCATTTATAATGGAAAGGAGGTATAAACTATATTCTTTGCATAAAAGTAAAAATTATATGTTAAAGTACATTTTCCCATTGAACTTAATAAGCAATCCAGTATTTTAAAATCGAGCCAAATAATAAGAAAGATTTAATCTTAGAAATAAAATCACTGCATTATGCAGTTTCAGATAAGTACATCTTATTGAACTTGATTGTAGAATAAAAAATCGAATAATATTCAATTTCTTAAGCTAGCGCATTTTTTTGAGCATAAAATTGACGCCATAAAGTAGGAATTTTTGAAAATTTAAAGCCGGGGATAGTAATTGGCTTCACATTTGACTCGATTAAAATTGCAATTTGATGTAATTTTCGCGTGAACCTATACTTCAGCCTTCCTGCAACATAAAATTCAGGTAATACTAGTTATCAGATTTCAGCACGACTACCTTCTCTTTTTCGACGACAGCTCACCATTGGATTTTTTTTTATTAAAAATCGTTTTTTAGAAAAAATAAAGTAAGCGTAATTTTTTTAAATTAAAAAAGCACTTTTCTTGACAATATTTATTACTCGAATTTCTAAAATAACAAATTCTTTAAAATTAAACAGAATTTTTCTGTACAATACTTACCGCGTGGTCATAAGAAAATGTAATTTAAATCCGTTGATTTTGATTTTCAGTTTTACTCAGTTAGCCAACTCACGCGATTATAAATCTTATGAATATCTACAAATTTTCTGATCTCTACAAGCTTATCAATTTGTAGATCCAAAAGCCAGATACACAAATCCTGAACATAACGATTCCCAATCGATTAATTCCACTCCAGAATTCCAAAAAACTCCAACTACCAACCACCCATTAATCTCGCGCAGCCAACCTAAATATATCACCCAGCCTGAAAAAATCGAGCAAAAGCCCGCTACGCAGCGTATCCCTAAAAAATCCTAATCACAATGTGTATCTGCATCCAGGTATCGATTAATACACTTTACCGATTTTTCTGCCCTCGCAACGACTCGCGCTAATAATATTTATTACGCTGGATACGAAATTCCAGCAGCGCAGCATCTCACCCCGTAATTTATTATAATTTCCACGACGCTGCCGGAGAACAAGATAGCAGGGGAGCAGCGCGGCTACGTGTGCGCGAGTCTTGGTGGCGCGTGACTCTCGGCATCGCGCCTGGCTATCGGTCGGACGTGAGCCGCTGCGCTGCCGATTTTATCCGGTGCTGGTAAAAGAATTCGATGCTAAATTTTACGACTGCACGAAATCTTGCTGGAGCGTGGCTGCTTCGTTCCAGGACGAGGCTTTTCGTTTTCGACTGTGAAAGCGCGATGATGTTGGGTGCGTTTTTTCTGGAAAGTCGAGGCAATTTGAAAATTAGAAGATTAGATAATTTGAAGATAGAAATGCCTTAAGGTTTCAAGCAGATTTTTAAAAACTGCAATCTATACAGTTTTCGAAGGCGGTAGTGATCAAAAACTTTTATGTGCATCGTTATTTTTTTTAAGTATGCATTTTACTCTTTTACCGACTATAAATTAAGTTTGATGTTGTCTTTCACTTTATTTATTATATAGGACAGTAGCTGGTAATTGTTCTTATTCGGTAAAATTTTCATTATAAACTTTTCATTCCTCCGTAAAAATCATGCCTGCAAAAGAGTTAGTATTTTTATTGAACTGAATGAAAATATCTGCACTTGTTCTATTTTACACTGTAGTCCACCTCTCTATTTACATTCCAGCCCGGCTAATTCTTCCTTCTCCTCGCAATGCCTTACAAAATTCCATTCCCCTCTAATCTAAACAATGCAGCAGCAGCAGCAGCAGCTCAAACGGGAGCTGTCCATCGGCCGAGCACACCCGCGCGACCGTTATCGGGTCGCGGAGCTCCCAGCGTCCCGCGAGCGCCGGACCTTCGTGCCGATGAGCCGTGAAGATAGCCGGCACGACGCCGCTGTTTACACTCCTCCGTCTCGGGCGGCGGCGGGGCAGGAAGGCTCCGCTGCCGGAAGCCCGCAAGGTGTAGCTCCGGGGACGGCTGCTTATCGCCCAGAACTTTGATGAATTATGACGCCGCCGCGGAGGGCTGTCTATTGAGAGCTCCGAAAGCTGCTTCTCGTCCGAAGGCTCATTGAGGATCGGCGGGGGTGGAGAGCTTAGGGGAGCTAGCGAGGTAGGCTCGGAGCATTGGAATAGGAAACAAATCATTTTTATCCTTTTAATCTGTTGATAATAGGTGTTGGCATCGAGATGAATCCGCGATTGAGTTAACAAATAAGACGCGATCGCGCCATTAGAAATGAATGGATTTTTAAACAAGTCGCCGAAGTACTCACCCGACTAAACCTTTCCTCCATCTCTCCCCCACGAGAGCGCTATCGGGAGTAGACGCCGAACTGCCGCGGCTCATTGAATTTCCCAGCGACTCGGCTAACGGTCCGCTTATCCTCCGATCCTTGCCGGGAAATATATATCGATCCGTCAACCGGCACGCACTCGGAGACAGGTTGAGCGTGCGAGGCTACCGATGTCGCGCGGACGATTACGATCTCCCTGCTGTTGCCCTTTGCTCGATCGCTGGCTGGGAGGAGGATGCATTGTGCTCGCTGCCCGGCGCAAGAGGGATGCGAGGAGATGCGTGTATTGATTTCGGGATTGTCGGCTTGATTACCTCGGGACGAGGTAATTAGTTGAACCTGCTGGCGAGTGTGCAAGACTTTTTCTTAAAATTCTTTTGCTTTTAAATTGGCAGGGCAGATAATGCTGCGAAAGAAACAAGTTTTTCTTAAAAAGTAAATAATTCTCACATGCCACGAGTATATGAAACTCAAAGTGCGCCTAAAAGAAAGTCTGCGGAGCCTCGAATCGCAGTTATTCCAAGGGTGGGAGCAGCGCCGGACTCGATCTCTCGTTCCACGGATGCTTCGGCGGAATTGGCGCCGGTTCAAGCTGCGACGCGACGCCGATGCCCGACCGACTCCCATTCCAAAGAGGTCGGCCGCGGGCGGAGCGACGATTGAGGAGCCTCCGAGGAGTAACGACACTTGCGCGTCGCTTCGTTTGGCGTAAAGAGGCCCCAGCTGCTTGGCCGATTGATTGTATTTGCGGTCTGCGAGAGGAGTCAGTTTTGGACGGTGTGGGTGATGTGCTTTTGAAGCTGCTGTAAAATGTTCTACAAACGTTTCAAGGGGTCGTTAAAAGCTCTGTTATTTCAAATTCGAATTAAATAGAAATAAGTTTGTTTTTTAATTTTCGATCTTATTTTTTATTTTATTCAATTGACTATTTTTCTGTTCGAAATTCTATCTCGAATACTTTGGAAATTTGCATTTACTTGAATTCAATAGATTTAAATTTTCTTTAATCAGGAAAATAAATATCGTTAAGTTTATCTTATATTTACATAAAATAGTAAGTTAATATTTATTTTTTTGAATTAACTAAACAAGATAAATCGACCCATTAAATAAATTCTGTAATTGCTTTTAAATTAATTAAGAAAAAATAATTTGACTTGCAAATACGTGTAAAAAGCCATTGTGAATATGATTTAAAGATAACATTTATCAAAACCTAATTGAACTAGATTTATATTTTCAATAAAAGCTCCGGTATCTCAGGAAACTTGACAACTGAATACGCACTTCTTTCGAAGCCCGGAAAATCGAGGCGCATTATTTCTCATGCCACAAGTTTTGCAGGCGCTAAACGACACTAATTGCATATTAAAACCCTCATTGAATTAATGCCGCGGAGGCTGAACTGGCGCAGCAGTCGGCGGACAAATCGATCGCGTAGGCGGCCACGACTTTTTCCTGGCAGTCTCTCGGCGGCATTCTATTCTTGACCGGCCGGTAGATTATCTGGCGCATCGGACTCGATAAAAATGCTTTATCAACAATGAATAATCATTCGGCGCTGAATTCTCAGACGGCCAATTATGCGAATTGATTTTTCCTTATTACCCCGGGGGTAGACAGTGAGTAATTGCGCTGATTTTGTAATGCCAATAAATAAGAAAAATCCGCCGGGCCGCTGACTTTTATTGCCAAGAGGTGTTCGTTTATTTTGGTTTAATGAATTGCTTTTGCATAAATAAAACGCCGATGCACTCTTTGACATTTCTGTTTTAGTATTTTATTACTTTTCACTTGCCGACTCGCGTAGGTTAATTATTTTTGTGAACAAAACATAAACGGTACACTACGCACGTCGAGGCCCCTCTCGACGTCGCAGAAAATTCTATTAACAGCCTCGAAAAAAAATGTTAAACAACCCGACCGCGAAAAAATCGAGCGCGCAAAAACAATTTATCTTCGCGAAACAAAAGCACGACGACTCCCTCAAAGTAAATGACCACTTTTCAATCGCTCAGGGAATAAAGCGGCCGCCGACTTTTTAATTACGCGCAATTAAGAGAGCGTCAGCGCCCGCGACGCTCTCGCCCGCGAGAATTTATGGTACCGATCGGGGAAGGAGATTCACCTTCCGCGCGGAGAGGAGGAATGATCGATGGCGATAGATGGCCGCTTGATCCACGAAACGAGACACGCCGCGGCCGTTGCCTCTCTTCGGCGGAGTTCGATCGTAAATCACGCGTCGTTGCATTAATCAAATAATGAGGATCGACGTATTGAGATGTTACGTCCTTCGGCGGGGAGGGTCACTGAGTTTCTGGCGCTGCTTTGTGCTCTGGCTTCTTTTAGACCTGCTGGTACATTTCGCCGGTGAAAGTGGATGCGCAGCGATGATTGTGTCCAACATCCGCGATTGATGAAGCGACTTTTTTAGACGGGAAAGTTCGCGAAATGCTGCTTGCTTTTGTTTCGCTCCTCAGACGCGTAGTAAGTCATAAAAGCATAACAAGTTAAAAATGTTACAATGCAAATTAGTAAAGGAGAAGGTGGAACATGAATTATTCACGTAATATCACCGAGAATAATAGTTTTATCTGCCACACGCTTTTGAATCAATTGCCTTCCCACTTGCACGCGGCAAGAGCAAAAAGCCGCAAGAATCCAGAAGCCCGAAAGAAAAAAGAATCGCATCTGTCTCGGGGCACAATCGCGTCTAAAAATAGCCGCGAACGTCACAGAAATGCCGGACCGTCGATCCCAATGATTATCTCCCAGGGTCCGGAGGGGAAAAAGAGCGCGGCAGGCCGGCCTCGGCGACTACTGTTTTCCGCGCGCGCGCGCTAAGTGCAATCGGCATTTCTGCATACGTAAACGCTCTTTCCGCGGAGGCCAAAGAAATCCCCCCGTGCGCGCTCGCTCCAGACGCGCGACCGGAAGTCTGCGCGTGCGCGCGCCCGAGGGGGGAAACGCGTTCCGAAGAGCGCGGCGTAGGCAGTTGCGAGAAAATTGCGCGCACGCGCGAGCCCGGAGCTGCCTGCTGCCTGCTTGTCGTCTGTCTTTCCTTCTGCTTTCAGGAAAGCTGGGAATGCCTGTCTCTGCGGATGACGCCGATGACTTTTCGAGGGTTATTTTTGCTGCACGTTCGGGTCCTTTTTTCTCTGTTTAATTAGTTTCACTAATTACCCTTTTGAAGAGGTCAGTTTGAGAAATTGAATTGCAAGTGGATGATTTATTAGGCAAATTAAAAAAAAAATTTCCGAAAAAAATGCTTATAATTTTTTTTAATCGAGTGCCCAAAAATGTTATATTTCATTAAGTTTGAAATCTTACTTATTTGATTATTATTTAAAAACAGTTTCTTTTTCAGAACTGTTAAAATTGTTTTACAATCATTCCAATAATCCTACCATTACTAGTTTTTGATTACCAATTTCAATAACTATAAAACATCCACCAGCGCTTTTTTAAGAGGCTCTACCTACAGTAAAAGTAATGCCATACGGCTGAAAAGCAATTACCGCCCCGAGAAGAAGACATTCTTCAAATGTAAATGTTGGTTGTAAGCAGAGGTGATAATGCGGCTCGATTATTTACCAAATTACGCATTTAGCGCCGAGGAAAAATGCCGCAAAGCTCAATATTCCAATCGACGCGTAAGTGCGGGTTTTGCTGCGGCACTAACCGTCGGTATCCGGCATTATCCTAGGGCACGACGGATAACAGCCGAAGAGTTCTCGGAAGGGAATATTGCTCTTTCCGACTTGCGCTGCAGGTTTTTCGCACTGAAACTTAGAGTTACAACAAATTATACACGTCGTTGTTGCGGCTTTTCTTCCTCCTATCCCTATCGCTTCGTCGTTTAAAAGTAAAACGGTATTTTTAGAGTAATTGCAAGATATAAATGTTAAATATTAGCGTGCTTTTATAGTGCTCGGGTGATGCATGCAATTAGTAAAACCATTTTTCAAAGCATCAAGTTGTTTGTTCTTCTAACCTTCAAATGACTTGAAACTGATTAATTTAGAAGGATATACTGGGCTATACTCACTTCTTGTAGTGGTTGGACCACGAATTTCGCTGAAACTCAAATAAAATTGTCACACAATCCAAATCCGTTCGGTCTAGCTTATTTTTATTTTAAACTTTATACGTTTTATTGATTCTGAACATTTTAGTAAAGTGCAAGATTGCAAATTCAATAGATATAAAAAAGCAAGCTTATGAACCAGTAGAGAAGGAGAAAAAACGTAGAAACTACACGGACGATCTGCCAGAAATTCATCAGCTAAAAAAGCCAAAGCTCCAGCGCGAACAATTAAAATTCCTCCTCCGTAAAGGATCGTAATACTCCCGAGTCCGGAGCCAAGATCCCCAGCCATTCTCTTAGCAGTAGCCCGCTTATACGCTCGCCCTCGAGAGTAAAGAGCGAAGGATAACCGGCTCGGCGCTTTGTTCGCCGTCGTCTTCTCGTCGTACACGACAGCTGGACGAGCTCGCGATAGCCGCTCGCGCACAGTAGGACTGATTACCCCGGCATGGCGCGGAGCTACTGTACTTAGGCGGATAATTGCTATACTTCCGAGGCAGGTATTACTTAAAGAGGGACGGGGAGAGATTGCGTGCGTTTTGATTTTGCCCTTTTGTCGGGCGAACGCCGGTATGCCCACGCATATGCGGCCCCGCTCGCTCGTCGAGGGACGCCTTGTGTTATTGGGGTGCACCGATATTCGCTTTTTTTCCAGCGAACTGCCTCGCGATTCTCTACCTGTGCCTTTTGCTCCATTATTCCTTTGTAAGCTATTTATTTCTAGTCCTCCTTCTTACATGATTATACGATAACGAGATGGAAGAACCACCACGAAAAGCTTGACTAGCTTGAATTACAAATGTTCCAGTGACGTAATTCAGTCGGATTCTATACTTATCCAATCTAAAAAAGTTCAGCATCTGCAATTCCCTTTAAGAATCCTCCAAAGAAAAATCCCACTCAAGCGACGCCTATACCGCGAGAAACTAAACAACCGAGACCTCTGGAATTTCCATTCGGATACATTGAACTCCAAGCCAAGAGCCGAAAGTACGGCGGCGCATAGTTTCGCATCTCGTCTGGCTCGGGAAAAGCGCCGCGGCGAGCAAACAGGAGCGTCGAAAAAGCCGCCTCTCGCATAATAGAATCGCGGGGGCGTTTTTTTGCTCGGCTCGGGCTGCTCCTCTCTTTCGCATTCTCGCCGAGGCTCTCGATACCTCCGACGCGAGGCGAGGGCGAAAATAACAACGTCTTCTTTCTCCGCTCCATTTACCCCTTCGGCGCACGTGGGATCGAAAGATCGACCTGACTAAATATAAACAAGAGAGAAGCGCGCGAAAACCACGGAGCGCTGCCTCGGCCCTCGACGCTCTTTAGCTCCTGTTGCTGTAGAGTCTTCGATTTTTCGTGACAATTTCGCCGTGGATGAGGTTTAAATGTTTTTAATACTTGGGCAAAAAAAAATTAACGAAAATGAATAAATAAAATTAGCAGCTATTCGGATAAAATAGCACGCTTTAAAAACTTAGCGACTTAAAAAATTAAACAATAACTTTTCACTTGCTTTACTTAGATTCAACTTCCCATCCCTGCGTACTTCCCGAAAAGACACAAGCGCCGCAGACACAATAAAAATAAATATGAATGCACCCGCGGCGACGCGACATTTGCGCAAAAGTGCATTAAAAGCGTTTAAGAGCTGTACGTTATATTTATAAGATCGGTCCAGCCGGGAGACAATAGCACGATAACTCATAATAGCGTTGCTCGGTGTATTATACTATCGATGAGCACGTGAAGGGAGCCACGCACTCCATGAATGTCAATGAGGATTCAAACAATGGCCCAGACCGTTTGAGGCTGCTTGATCTATGTGCTCTTTCCTAACAGTTCGAGGAACTTTGAACGAAATATTTTTTATTTCCAGCCTTTTTATTCGCTAATGATTAATTAGTGCTTTCAGTAGGCAATAGTTTTTGTGTTTTTCATAACTTTTCTTGCCATGAAGTACAATTTAAAAACTTTTTATTTAAATTTTATTGGATCATGTTTAATGTTGAAAATATTTTTAAAATACGTCGATATTTACCTCTTATATTATTTTATCTTAATCAAAACAAACATAAAGCATAAAAAGTCATGTATATAATCATTCAGTTTTTTCCTTAAGCCGTAAAACTCGCAATATATCATAAGGTAGTTTCGAAACAAAGGCAAATCAGCTTTTAAGGCACGACAATTCACACGCTTCTACGTTCGAATTCACTTTGACGCGCTGCGTGATGCATAATCGGCGCGCAGAGGTGCCTCGCGAGTAATAGAGCCATCACATTCTCACCCGAGTATCCATTGACTGACGATGAGTCTACGATCGAACCCGCGCCTTTAAAACTCCGCGTCCGCATAAATGGGTTTCGCAACGAGTAAGGTTCGCGCTGCAACGGGGACGCGGAAATCGCGATTTTTCCTCCCCTGGCTTCGTTTCTGCCGAGCGCTCTTCTGCGCGCGGTGAACAGCTGGTGCGCGCCAAGATGTACGCGGAGGGAAAAAAATGTAAATAATGAAAGAAAAATAATTGCCTTTCAACTTATTTTAGTTTTATTTTGCTTGGAATCATTAGGTGGACTAATAGCTTTTTAATATACATATGTAATATAGTATATAGTACGAAACGTTATTCGTTAACTAACATTTGCACTTAAAACTAACAGTTTATTTTTTTATTAGTCCTGCACAGCTGTGGATGTGGCTCTTTTATTGATTGAAAGAATATATTATTTTCGCTACCTCGGGAACAATTACTAGGTACAGAATTGAATGCTAACATACTTACCATGTTAAAATCAAAATTAGTATTAGGAGTGAAATAAAAATCAGACGTTTAAAGAATGCTTTATTATATTTGCGATCGTACAAAATTATAAAAGAAAGTTTAAAGTTTAAAGTGTGATTTATTTTCGCAGTATTCGTTTATGTTTGCGGGAGTCGACAAAGTATTACGTATATCTCCCGCGCGTACAGTCAGTAATACGATTTACAATAGCTACAAGTCACGACTCCGCAAATGTGAGTGTGGATACGTTAACGCTGTGGTTTTTCGTCTAATGAGAAAGACAATTTTTTGCATTTTATTTAATTTCGTGCGAGAGGGATGCAGTTTTCTTGCGGTTTTGCAGACAATTGAGCATAAAGTAGGATTATAATGCTTATTTTAGCGCAATTTTAGAATAAACTTGACTATTGAATGTTACAAATGTAGAATATTCCTATGCAAGTGCTTATTAAATATTATCGTTCGAGAGATAAAGAAAATTTGTAAACTTAAATAAAATTTTATTTTTTCTTATTACGTTAATTTTAAAGCGTGCGACACAGCAGAACTAAAAATAAAATTTGCTTTTATTTTCTTACAAGCACATAAAGCAGTAATATAAAGCGGTAAATGTATTTTCCACTTCAAATGAAAATACAAAAAAAAATTTATTTATTAAAAATAAACCATTTTTACGCAGTAACATTCGGCTAGATACTCATAATCTAACTTTTAACTATGCATTATGCAAAATACAATTTTTTACATAAAAAGTTTTTAGGTAAATTATTAAGTTATTTAAAACTGTGTTTGATTTAAATTGTTGGCCCAGCTTTCGCCGGGCGCACAAAAAATTAGTCCTTAGACTCATCAAGTGTTCCCCTCCACGGAAATCTTTAGTAAAAGGCGAAAGATTTATGCGTGTAATGAAGGGAAACCAGAGTAACGTCTGCTGGCTGGCAGGCCGTATTTATGCTATCTACTTAGCTAGTTTACTTGCGGAGAGCAAAAACCGTCAGCCACCTATCGGGCGGATTTGGTACTACATACTTACTGGCGCTTGCTTTCGTTGTCAAGAGTATACAGTAATTGTAAGGCATTGTATGAGGAGAATTCGTGAAATGAACGAATGATAAATTTATGCAAATTTGCAATAATTAGATATGTGAATATTTTATTTATTAATGCTCTGCTAATTGATCATATAAAAAGAATTAGTATAATTAGGTTAAATTGAAGTGTAATTAATAAAATACTTTTTATTTATAAGTAATCAACAAATTATTTATACTTAAACAATCCATTATTGATAAAAAATTTTTAATTATGTACTAAATTAACTATATAATTTTGTAACTTTAAAAAATAAAAATAAAATTTTATTTAAACTTAAACTTTAAAGTTTTAACATTAAACGATGTACGATAACATGACGGTTGATATTTAAATGTTAAAAATAGGCAACTCCTAAATCACGCTAAAGATTATATTGAAAAGTCGTGCATCATATTTAATGATTTAACTGCGATTTTACTACGATCTTATTGCCTTTCATTCAGTATTTAGCTAATACTTTTCAGACTATTAACATATTTTTCTAAGCAATAAAGATTTTAATTACGGCAGCATCGAAGGCGCTACGTCTCGAACGCGAACAATATCCACGTACATCAGCCTCCCGCGAGTGAAGGTACACCGCTTGGTTCATTAAACCCATCGCGCATTCGCGGGTGACGCAAGCGCACGCGCGCGCCTTTTATCCATTATCGCTGAATCCGCGTGTGCGCGCATCGTGCGTTTGCCGGAGCCGCGCGGCGACCTTGGCTATAGATTACACTCCCGCACCTCGAGCGGGAGAAAGACGCGACGCGGAGCAATAACTCTTGCGGCCGAGCCCAAGAGTTCAGAGGTGGCTCGATGATTATATGCTGGATTAATGGGCAGGAGGCGCTTCTACAAAAATTATGCTGCTTAGGATTGAGAGGTTCGCCGAGTTAGTGCTTGGATGCTCAGCGTTTTTCAGTTATAGGTACGTTTGTTTCTTTCGAAGACATTTTTTTTCATCTATAAAAGGGAGACAGCGATTTGTTTCGAATTGAAGCTTTAAGCCCAAACTTTAGAGGGTGATCAAAGAATTCATTGTCTGCTCCGCGTGAAGCCAGCTTCGATTAATGATTTTTAAAGGAAATTTCAGAACATTAGTCAATGTTTAGAACGAAAAATAAAAACATAATAACATATAAGATTTTTTACAAATTTAAATAATAAAATATTTTAATATTTTATATCTTTAATCGGGTTCGGGGAAAAAATTTTTTTTTATTTCTGTTGCTTTAATTATGAAATATATTTGCTTTTTATTTAGTTAATCTAAGCCTTATAAAGACATTTTTAATATTAGAAAAAGGTTTGGGAAAAATGATTTGGTCGAAATAAAAAAAGTGCGGGATAGTGTCCAGAGCGGCACTACCGCCGCACTATTCAATGCGGCACCTCTGCCATATCGGTGCCGCACTAAATA
>JAWWEM010000001.1:13728228-13742539 GCA_035582935.1 Ormyrus thymus
CGGGATAGTGTCCAGAGCGGCACTACCGCCGCACTATTCAATGCGGCACCTCTGCCATATCGGTGCCGCACTAAATATTTTGACACGGGTAATTTAGATAACAATACAAACAAAGGCAGCTTGAAAAAATCTACGCGCAAATTCAGCTTTCTAGTAAATCCAAAAATCTAAAGACAACTTAAGTATTAGAAAATCATTGCTGATAATATTAATAATTATTACTTTCATCTTTTTATTAATGTCTTAACACAAGAAAGTAAAAACGATAAGAAATGAAAAAGAATGACTGTACGTAATCATTAATTAATAATCCGGTGAAACTCTTCAATTTTCGAACAAGGCACCGATTTATAACTAGCGAGTAATTAATCCGCGATTGATTAGTTTCATTGTCAATAAATAGGATCCTACTCGCGGAGGTGGTTGCGCACGAGTTGCGATAATCGCTTTCGTCACGGGCCGAGTATTTGCAAGCGCGAAAGTTGGTACGTCTTGTGGTTTTTTTTTTTTTTTTTTGCTAATAACGACTGCAGGTATGCTTTTCTTATGTTAGTGCAACAAAAACTGCCAGCACGATTATGATCGGTAATGCTTTTGAAAACGACGGGAAATGCATATTTTAATAGGAATTGAAGTTTTTTTGTTATCAAAATGTGAATTTGAGATTTCCTGTTGCAGTTGATAGCGATTAATAATTTATAATGTTGATTTGCGTCAAGAGTTCGACAATAAGAAGAAAGAATCAGGTGGGCAATAAATAACGAATTACTTTTCTAATAAAAATGTAAAAAATCGTTTTGGAAAAGAGAAAATCCCTTGAACCTTTAGAAAGGCAGCGAATGAATTATGAGCAACGCGCAGAAATAGCAAAGTGCGTCGCAAAATTCTCAATTCAAATTTTTTCGCGGCCGCAGCTCATTTCTCTTCGATCTTTAAAGAGCGATGGGCCCTCGGCTACATAATAAACTTCAGGGGCTCCTTTCTCGCCTCGCTCCTTTTTTCTCTCGCTGTCCCTTTTAACGGACTCTCCGTTCATCATTCTCATTTCTCCTCTATTCTCTCATTGCCTCCTTCGTACTCTGTCATTGGCTTTCCTCCTTTTTTTCATCGTTACGGGCTCGCTGCGGAGGGGAGTCGAGCTGCCGAGTTAGCAGGAGGTTAAAGGTCGAGCGTATGACTCTTCCACGCTTCCTCTCCTGAGAGTCGCCTGTCGTAAAACGGTGCGAGAGGTGTTGCAGCCTTTTGTTAGACTTGCTGTTTCGCCAACGCGGAACAAATGAAGTTGTTCGAGCCTTTTATTCCTTAATTTACGGCAGATATTTAAGGACCCATTATTAGCAGATTAGATGAGTAAGATATTAAATAATGAAAAAAATTCGTTTTTCGTTTGACTCTTGCGTTAGGATTATGCAGGCACGCAAGGCAGAAAAAATTTGTCTGAACGCAATACTCCACTAGGCTACCCTTACTTGCTCTCAATTCAAAGTCATAAATTTTAAGAATTAGGAATAGAATTGTTTAAATATCCGGAGCTACGACGTGGTGGAGTATTTTGAGACCGAAATCGAATTTAGCGCATCGTAATACATAAAGACAGCCTAGTTGAGCATTCTGTTAAGACAAGTTTTTTTGTGTGCCAGTGTTATGCTACGAGGAAGAAATGTTTGACTTGATAGGTTTTTAACTCGAATGAAAAAAAGTAACCTAATTTGAGTAAAATTCAGCATTTCTCAGCTGTATAAATTATACAGTCATATCCATTTTGTAGAGGATTCAAGTGCAAGCCTATAAATCTGAATTTTAAAATTGTACCCTATGAGAATAAATCTTCCAGATTGTAAATTGCAAGAGGCAATTGATCAATTTGCTCCGCAGCGAGCGATTAGTTTAAAAAAGTATACAAGCAACCTCCACTAGAAAGTCTCTTCATCTGAGAAAAATCGGCGACATTTTCCAAGCTCCCATATAAGCAAACTTCCCATGTCTAAGCTCTCGAGCAGCTTACGCAAGAGCGTTTTCCCGCTCGCACCCACGAACAATCCGCAATTCCCCGACGCGCGGAGTAGAGCCTCCTCTGCGCGCGCAGGCAGAAACGCACGGCTCCTTGGATGATCGCCGGGAGAGAAACCCGACGAATTCATTCCGCCTCGCAAATGAGTCCCCTGACGATAATTTATCTAAATTTATTGGCCTTGCTCGACCGGCCTGCTTCATTTCGTATTCTAGGGAATTCCGTAGATGGAGGCGAAGAAACCGGCGGCTGCGGCGGCGGCGGCGTCTTGAGAAAGCGGGGTTGTACGGAGGCATAGGTACATCGCATGCGCAGGTGTTGGACGGCTTTCGGAGAAATTTCTTGCCTTGCGACAGACGCACATTGTCGTATGGAGTCGTTGCTGAAACTAATGCGCCGATTACTTAATATATTTGCTGCGTAATTAATGGAGAGTTTCTGAGAGGATGAATTACGTCGGGAGATTAGCTGTAGCGATTTTAAGTCTCGGTGCTTACGAGGCTTTTTCTATTTGTCCAGATGTGCAGCTGCGAGGCGATGTGAATTTTCTTTTGTTTTCAATTCCAAGTGGGATTTTCTTTCTTTATGTAAGGTGTCATTATGGCTTTTTTCCACATCTTTTATTTGCAATTAATTAAACTTTTGTTTGTTATGTCCATTGGGTAAGCATTCGTGGCCTAATAAGTTCTTAAGTGTGCGTTTTATTGATTTGAAGAATATAAAACGGGATTTAATCGTTTTAAGAATTAAAATTTGCATGTAGGTGAAATGGATGCGCGCATGATTATTTATACAAAATAAGATAATATTAAAATTTAAATAATATTAATGGATTTGCCGCAAAGATCTGCAATATTAATATCGTTCCCAATTTATAAAAAATCGCCCGTGTCAATAAAATATTAACGTTTGCCGCCGAACTTCATTAAATACCGATGCATTACATCATTATTCACAATTGGAAAGTTGCAAGGCACAGGCGCACAGATCCAAGCTCGAAAAACCCGATAAATACGCGAGGCTCATCATTTCGCCTCCATCTAGAAGGTGGTCCAACCTTCGAGTCGCTAAGAGGCTTACAACACCCGGAAGAGCAGCGGTGATGAGCGCAACGCGGACGGCTCAATATGGATGAGTCCGATCTTACATCTCTCCAGCGGCGAGTCTCTCGGCTTGATTTTTTTCTCCTTCCACACACACACACACGTCTAATAAACTTCCCTCCGATCGATCGGCCGGTCATTTTTCTCCGGCGCGTTAAAAAGAAGAGGAGGAACGAACGGACGGAGTTCAAAGGATGCGAAAAAAATTTATCGACGCGGCCCGCGCACGAAATTAAATTGTTCGAGCGCGCTGAAAACTCCTCGTTTAAATGGACAGAAGCCCAACGCTTTGCCATCCATTACTGTGATGGAGCGAGCGAAAATTGCATTTTGAGAGATTGAGAGGAGAGAGTTATTGATAAATTTGTGTCGCGTTTGCATTAAAACGTTTTATTTTGCTTTCTGTTCGTTAGGGGATTAAAATTCTAATTTCACTTTGAACACTCGTAGGAATAGTTAATAAATATTACACAGTTTTGTATGCAAATTCTTGACGAAGATAATTAAAACCTTCTTTTTCCCATCTTTCCCCAAAACATAACGATAAAAATAAAAAAGAACGAAAAATGAGGTTTTTAGTATGAATAACTTTTAGTAAATATATTATCCATGCAAATTGCACGCTAAATTCTTTTATACCTTCCAGCCTACAGCGAAGCTCGAGCCTTCCCATCCAGATAAAGCCTGATAACTCGATATTGATACATCATGTTTACGTCAACCGAAATTCCTCATCTCGAAACCCATCATTAAAACCTCCTCTCGACTTTGAGCATGCAGAGCACGTTCGCCTGCATAAACGCCGCGTCTCGCCGAGCAACGGGACCGAAATCGGCGCCGCCCACGCGTTGAAAGAATTCGCGCGCCACCTGCGAATAGTCCACTTATCGAAATCGGAGCCCACTCGGGGCCGCCGTCGCGACTTTCCCGCG
The DNA here is from genome assembly GCA_035582935.1 of Ormyrus thymus. Taxonomy (NCBI): domain Eukaryota; kingdom Metazoa; phylum Arthropoda; class Insecta; order Hymenoptera; family Ormyridae; genus Ormyrus; species Ormyrus thymus. The sequence goes on from JAWWEM010000001.1 coordinate 13,732,275, forward strand.
GGCAGATTGCCGATCGCGCCGCGTAATTCAGATTTTCGCAAGGGAGATTCCGCCGCGAGATGCGTGGATGTGGAATGCCGGAGTGGAGAGGTCGATCGAGATGCGCTTCGAGAAGAAGGAACGTTACTTCTGGGATTTTTTCGATCCGGGGATTAGAGGTGGTTTGTACGGATCTCTTGCTAATTCGTTTTTAAATGGCCGATCGATAGATAAGGGTTATGAAATTTTCGGAAAAGCGTGTGGTGCCGGTTGTGCAATCGAGTTGTGCAGAAAAAGTCTAGCAAATTATAAGTAAATGTGTTTAAAGATCGCTATCATTGATTAATTGCCAGGCTGCAAATTGATAATTTAAATTCGTTTAAAAATAGGAAGCGAAAATCTCGGATAATATGTGTTTTTGAAACACTAAAATTAGTTTTATCAAAATTTCAATGCGTGTGGTAAGTAATTGGTTTGCGCATAAATAAAATATTTAATGTAACGGCCAGACACGTCGAATAACTTGTTTTATTAATATTATCTGAAAGAACGAAACGGCAACTTTGTACGATAGAAGTATTGATTGTGGCTCGGCAAAAAGTGAACATTTTTGATTTTAATTAAATTGAAAGTAAAAACGAGAAGACTAATTAAAACTGCATTCTTTTATGCATTTCGAAGAAATTAAAACAATCCGAGTCAAAGAATTCTTCGCGGAATGTCGTTCTTTAAGCCAAATCGATTCTTGCCCATTTACATAATTAAAAGAGAAATAAGAAGCAGAACAATTAAGTTCAATAATTATTAAGAATAACTTTGTTAAAAATTTCCTGAATAGAAAGTAGTCTTTGTTAATTGTTTAACGAACTGAAAAAGTATCGGAACTTTATTTATTTTTTGCAGAAAAGCCATTTCAGCAGCAGGGTAAGCTGCTTTATTTAATTCGATTTTCCCCTGTAAAACTGATAGTTAACCGCATTCTATCTAATAGAAAAATGTCGTTCCCAAGCAAATACATAATTTCTGCTGCTTGATCCGACTAACGATACCAGCTTCTTATCGGTCCCAAAGCCAACCGGGCCACGATTTCCATCGTTGCCCCGACAACTCCGGGCAGGAATCCGTCGAAAAATGCCGCTCTTATTAACTCTTTCCTCCGGCCTCCTAATTACATAATTAAATCCCCTTCCTCATTCCTCCGGGCGCATTCTCCATTCGTCTCCTCCGGTCCGATATCTCTGCTTATCTGCCCGCTCCTCCTCGGCGCGCTAAATTTCCCCTTTTGAGGCTCGTCGCTTTACCGAGTGGGCAGCGCTGCCCTACATGGAAACGAGTCGTTAACGCGCTGTCCTCCTTGGCGACAGTTCACCCGGCATTGTTGGCGCCCGCCGGAACGGATTCCGCGCCGAGGACGACGGCTGCTGCCCTCACCCTCACGTGCCGAGATGCGCGAAGCCTTATTAGGTGCAAAACGAGTCGCTTGGGAGGTGCTGCGCGGAGAGGCTGCTTGATTGTAATCATGGAAATGGAACATTTCAGCACTCTTTACTTTTCTGCATTTCTGCATTCTGGGAACGGACAGTTTGTCAAAATCACTGGCTCCTTTTCATTCAGCACTTTATACCTTCGTAAATAATATAATTTGTCCAATCAGATTTTTATCAGATTCTATCTATAATATGCGATAACGTATAGGAAAATTACTGTATTCGTTTGCAAGGTAATTTTTTTAAATAACTTTTCCGCAAAAAGTACAAATACAACAAAATCACTTCCTCTTTCGAATGCAGAAGCATCGAGGCTGGAGACGTACATCTCCCTGATTTATTTATCATCCCGTTCGGTCGGTGCAATAAATTACCCTAAAATTATCATAAAAAATTATTTCCAACATTCTGCTGAACCCTCCGCGTCTGCGAAAAAAAGCCGCACAAGTCCGGTATTCCTTACATAACGTAGATTCGGTCGGCAACTCCATAAACTCCTTCGGTCTTAACCGCCAGGAGAGCAGAACGGGAAAATAAAGGAGGCCAGAGAGGCAGGCGTTCCCGCGCTACTTACGCGCGTTTAAGATAACGTACACTTCCATTGTGCGGAGCTCCTCAAACGTTCCGGAGCGGGCGTTGCTACCGCCGCCTTCGCGCGCCGCGGGATTGGCAGGACAGTAGGCGCAAGCGGGCAAGCACAAAGAGAGCACGAGGCTGACATTCCCCCGAGCGGCCGCGCATTCATGCCAATAACCGCGAAGGACGCGAGGAGAGATAAGAATCCGGAGATTCGCGGAGAATTATTCTGGGGAGAGAGCGAGAGAGAGAGGAGGGTGGCCGCTTTGTTCCGAGGCTTGGGGGATGGCTGCTTGCGTAATGAGCGATTGTCATGTAACGGCAAGGGTGGAGGTGTGCTGCTTTCGAGGTTTCGCAGGGCTTGCTCTTCATTTCATTTTGCTTATTTTACGCAATTACAAATACCTGTATATTTTTTATATTTTTCAGAAACCTTGACAAGTTACATCTGCTTTTTAAAATTTTAAATTTTCCCTTTTGGAACGCAATAAAATATTTTCTTAGTAATTAGAGTAAGTATTTAAACTGATTCATTCATGCTTCCATATAAAAATAATGGAGAAACGAAGAGCTTGAAACTGGATCGATTTAACGAGAGAACGGTAACGGAAACCCGATTAGGCGATTTCCGCAGAAATGTGAAATACCAAACAGGTTATCGCGGCAATGCACCTCCCCTGTCTTATCATAATGTAGGATCGATTTGCGCAGCTACTGTTGTCCTTGTCAACCTGCGAACTTAATGTCGGCAATTTGCTCATTTTTCCTTCCTTCCGTTTTCCTCGTTCGAGTGCAGTCTCGTGCGCTTCGACGTTTCGCTTATCGGGATGATAAGAAGGTAGCTCGTAAACAAAAGATAGTTCTTTTAGAATCGCAAATGGTCCCATTTTAGATAAATTCATGCCGGCGAATAGATCGTTGAGATTACGCAAAGTATTGGGTAATTAAAGTAAACTCAAATTTTATTTACTTAAGAATTGTACAGCGGTAGATATATCGAGTCTTTGAACAATAATTGAGGAAGACGAGACAATTATTTACGAGCGAAATTTTATCAATGCGCAATTAGTTTGAAGAAATTGCGACTGTCGCGCGATTAAAATAATTTATAAACTTAATTTATTTCCTTATTTCGCTGGAGGCACCAAAATGTATTAATTCATTTAAATTAAAATAAGTAAAATCAACAGGTGTCTGTGCAGTAAACGACCTTATATAAAATTCTTCACACTTTTAACGGCGCTAAACTCATGTTTCACCATTTCCAGACGTCTTTCTCTTATGCTAATGTTGTGTACTTCCTCGAGCTTTCGTGTAGTCTTATTCGTCCACCTGTTTTTAATTTACCGCCTTCCCTTCCGCTTCTTGCCTTGTACAGCTTTTCGTTCGATAAACTATTACCTTCCTCGAATTTTTCTGTCTCCTTCACTTCGTTTTTAGCTTTCTTTACTTCTCTCTCCATTAAATTATGTTCTTCTGTTTGTTTTATTAAGCTTTTATATCCGCGTTTCATTCATTTGTTGCGTCTTTCTTGCTCTCCCAGTTTCGTAAAATTTTTTATACATTTGCATAGTGTCTTATTAGGCAAATACACTAATTTTGTTCAGATAAGGATACTGCAAATACCACGTTAGTATAAATTCAGTTGTATTTTTCTGGAATTAACAAACTGCATTATTTAAATACTGTATAAAGTTATAAAACTTTATTTAAATATATTTTCCCAATTATTTATTTCGCAAGTACTGCAATTCCTAATACTCCTCCCACTACGTACATTAATATTAATTATCGAAAGTAAGTATCGATAAACCATCAACACATATTACAACTATTAAAAAAGGAAGCTCCGACCAGTGTTATTACAACGAGAGCGCAGAAATTAATTAGATTAATTACCGGATAATCCCGCTAAACACACTTCCTCCCTTCCTCTCCACAAATCACGGCGCCCTCGATAAATAGCCATACGCCAGTCGGCAAAGAAATGCCCCGGCTAAAAAAGCCCGCGGAACCCCGGCTCGCTCGGCGAGAACTCGCGACGTTAAATAAGTACACAGCGCTCGAGCTTAGCCCATATTTCATACGCGCAAAAAGGAAGCTGCCGACGAGGGAAGTGCGCGCGCGGCGCGAAATATCGTCCCTTATCAGGCGCCTCGATGTGCTATCGCGGCCCCGGCTATTACCGCCGGTTCACCTGCCACGGAAAATAATGAAGCGCATTCCAGGGGAGTACACGAACGTGCCATTACGCACCTACGCAAGATAGGAGGGAGGATCCTCGCCGAGCTAAGGGGAGATGTGGAGCGGAGCTGCTATTTATTGGCCGGGGAGGATGATCGAGAGGGGAGGTGAGAAAAATTTCAGAGATTAGGGAGGCTGCCTGCTCGGGCGGAGAGTGCCGTGGAATTTCAGCTGATTAAGGCCCCTGCCGCTCGCAGCGCGCGAGAGAAAACAGCGCCTCGTTTTTTCCTCGGTCAGTTCTATTTTCAATTGGATTATTTCGACTCGCAGCTCGCCATATTTTAAGTGCCCATTACGAGTATCGCATTGAATTCGATCCCAGAAGTAAAAGGTCTACTCCGAAAATATTTTATTAAACCAGTCCAGTCCCCGCGGTCCGCTGAAACCAACATTATCAATCGACCGAATTTTTCTGCAATAAATGAATTCGGGCTCGGCAGGCAAAAGAAACCGAAGCCTCTGGTCGCCTGATTTACCTTCCACTTACGCACTGTATCATATCGGCTCGTTTCCCCCCCCCCTACCGGTAATTAAACCCTCCCCGGGGCCGAGATTTTTGTCCCTCGTGAGTTACGGTAGCCGAGCGCGAGCAATAATCCGCGGGGGGATGGACGACTAGGCGTTAGTTACATTATCGCGAGGCGCGAGTTACGAGCGCGGGGATATCGGCCGAGTTATAACGTGCCAGCTGCTATACGCGAGAGAGCTGAAGATGGTTCTGCGGCTCAGAGCTACCCGCTTGCGCTGCTCGTTTTGCGAACTTTCCCGTCTGTTAGCGCGAGGAGTGTACTTCGCTACAAAGTGTGGCGAGGTTTATTTTCGCGGAGTTATGGGGGAGTTAAGGCCGCCGCTATCACATTATGGGGATTTATCAAATCCGCGAGGAGAACTGCTCAAATTGCCGGGGTCGTCTTGGGTATTTATTGTTTTTGCTCAACTGCGGAGAGGAGTTTAATTGATTATCTTCAAGTGGTGAAATAAAATCGTGTAGTTGGATTCTTTAAAATTAAAAATTCTTCAATAAACAAGATATATTTAAAAGTAAAAACTTGAAGGTATTGATATAGGAATGGAAACCGTAGAATGTGAAGGTTCGATTTCTTATGCATGACGAGAAGAACACTGTTTCTGACCTTAAAGATGATTTTTAAGTTTGAATGCTCTTCGCGAACACATTAATTTTAATTTTTATAAGGCGCGGCCGCGCGTTATTCCTTCGTTTGCGTTACTCTTGCATATGTAATTTTCCATTTTAGTCGGGATCGAGAGATAAGATTATCCGCCAACAGAATTTTACGAGAATAACACGACGGTAAAATTAACGATTAATTAGGGAAAATATATATTTTTTACGTCCATAATACACGATTTTCCGTTATCAATAAGTTCATGTTTTAAATATAACACAGATTTCAAATATCAATCTTGCAACAAACTCGAATAAAAAGCGCTGGAATATATAAGGATAATTAATGCATTAAGTATGAACTAACGCCGCGAATTCGAACGCATAAATCAAATCGTACAGAATCCGCACGCCGGAGAAATTAATATTTTTTCACATTGTCTAGCGATTTTTCCTCGGACACAATGCGTTTATAGGAAGAGAGGGAGAGAAACTATTGAGAACGTAACGGCATAATGCTTACGCGCGCATGTAGAGGAAGTAAGAAGAGAGCACTTAAAATTCAATTAAGGATACACAATGCGACAGATAGAAAGGCAATTTGTCTACGGAAAATTTTCCTTCTCTTCGCGAAGCTGAGCGCCCGGCACCGAGAATGGCAGTGAAAGTCGTTTGGGACGACATTCAATGATTTAATTCCGATTAATAGCTTTGGGATTCACTTAGACGTCAAGTTTCTGCTATAGGTTTCTAGCGAATGAAGTATTTTCAAAATTGTGGAACACGGAATTTAAACTCTGCACGGTAGCTTATCGGGAAGATCCATCTTTGTACTAATATTTCAACAAGTTCCAGCATAATAAAACTAAAAAGATATCAATAGAATAACTGTCGACGTTTTACGAGCTTTAAGATTCTCTAACTAATTATTAAATGCAGAGAAGGAAAAAAACTTTGCACGAATCATGCAAAACGACTTCGGTCTAACTAAGAACAATGCCAATCGCTGTCGATAACATCTTTTTTCAATCCTACAGTCTCCTTTCACAAGTCCAAAACAAAGTAAGCACGTAAAATCTCAGTTTCTTATTACCTGCAGTATTAGCTTCAGCTCTCAAGCCGACTACAAAGAAGTCCGTGTTTTGTCGCGCGGAGAGCAGGACGCGTAGGCAGAGTCAAGGTGGTCAGGGTGAGGAATTCCTGGCCGCGAGTTCTCGTCGCGCCTGCGCAAATCGAACGTAAGAGCGCGGAAAATACGGCGGACTCGCCGCCGGTAAAAGGGCATAATTCCGCTTGCTTTTAGCGCGGAGATTAGAATCGCGGAAGTCAGGCGTTAATAGGTAAAGATTTTTGCGAGTCCTGTTTTAGAGCCGATGAGGGATTGTTGCTGCTGGTGCTGCTTTGATATGCAGAACACGCGAATGCTGTTAGAACTGAAATTGCGCTTGAGATCTTTTCTGCTGGTAGGTTGTTAAATTCCTTTTAATTGGTTTAATGTGTTAATGATATGTATATTGTTATATTTATAGTGTTGTTAAGATTTAGCGATGACACAGAAGTGACAAAAATGAATTGGACTTTTCCAAACGAATCAGAGTACCAAAAAAATCAATCAACTTTTTGAAAAAAAGAAACATTATTTAGCATATAAATACGATTTCATTACTAATTTTTTAGAAAAATCGAAAGCAGTAAAACCGATTTTGCTTTTTTCATATTATATTCCTCCACAACGTGAAAAAAAGGACTTTAAAATGAAATAAAGTTTACGAGCTAATGCATTAATATATCAAGATCGAACGAAAGCCAATATTATAAAGCCATAGAATTCCTCCATTAATGCAATAACCCTCGCGAAAAGCGCTACCGGTTTCCCAAAAGAAAACCCACCACCATCATAAATAAGGTTTTACAGCCCGTCCTCTCGCGGCCTAATAATTCCATTTGCCAGCGCGCGCTCCTTTCATCAAAGCCAGGACAAACGAACCCGGCGCGTTTCATAAACTACGAATCATTATTATCGCCATAAATTTCTCCTTCATAACCCCCGCGGAGGGGGGGATAAAAATGCCGCGCGCTCCGATAAGCGTATCGGAGAAATAACAAACGGGATTTCTGGGGAAAATTTATCGGCCGGCGAGCGACAAATTTCAGCGACAACGCCCTTTTCCGCATAGCCACATAATTAGATCCGACATTGCTCGGCCGCGGCGAGGCCGTTGCACAGGCGCGAGTCGCCCCGCAAGGACGCCGTGGGGTCGTTGCTTGAACCTACGGCGCACGAGCCTGCAACACTTGTACGCGGGACATTCCGGGGGGACTAGTTGCTGCCAATAATAGTTTCGCTGCCACGGAGGAATGCGAGTCCTGCCGTTTGCTGGAGGGAAGGGATCCGCGGAAGTAGGTGGATTAGCTTGGAGAACATCTAGGATGAAAGTCAATTATAAAACAGCAGCTTGAGCAGTTTTTCCAGAAAAGCTCGATCGACAAAAATTCGGCTAAATGTGTATGTGATCGGCTTTAAAAGAGAACTAAACCTGCACGAACATCGTGGCGCAGGCAATTGCAGCAAAGCCACCTTTACGTAAGAGAACATTAGAACTCTGCGCACGCAGCAAAGGCCGACGAAAAGCTCCGTGTGGACAAACGTTAGTGGATATGACGTTCTAAAAGATATGCATCGGCCGCGTATTATACGTGTTACACGGCCGCGCGCAAACAGAGTTCAGTCAGCGTGACGGTACAGATCGATCGATCCCGCCGAGCGCAAGGCGCCAAAGCCCTCTTATCACCTGTTTGCCACTCTTTTCTTTTACTTGTCATTTTTTGGGAGGGAGCTTTGCGAGTAATTTCATTTCGTGTCGGGTGCTCGATTAGCGATTTCAAACCGGAGGAAATGTTTTAGTAAGAAGGTTGCGCGCGTAAAGCGGTAAAATCATATTTTACGTGTAAGATATTCTTAAAATCCTAATCGCAGTTGTAGCTGTGTAATAAAAAATATAAGTTTACTTTATACAATACTTAAATTAGCAAGCGGACCGTAAATACGCAAGTGCGATTTTATTTGTTAAACTTATCTATCGTATACATCACTTGTCTTTATTGCATCACGCAGCGCCCCTTATGTATTCGAATACCAATGATTATACAGTTCCCAACGTGAATCTACGCCCGATAATGTACTATTACTTTAAATGTCGCTGGCGATACTATCTATTTGTACATGAATTAGTACGAGATCAACTTCGGTACCGGTTAATCCATAATAAATACGTACAACACGCGGCACCCGAGCCAACCGGTCAAGCGCATTTTGAGGTTAATTTATGTACTGTGCGCGGACATAATATTGTGCGATTCTGGGCATAAATTTAGCGGCGCGAAAAATATTCAGCTATGCGCATTGTTAAAAAAGCGAATTATGTTGCGGTGATAAACGAGTCGCGCTTGATTCATCGATAGATGCATTGATTTACGCGACTTTCGGTTAATGCATACTTGTAAAATTAGCTGGCTGAAAAAGTTCGGCGCTACTCGAGTTGGAGATTAATAAAATAGCCGCTACTGTTGTTACGAAAGCGCAGCTGCGAATATTATACTCGTGCTGCTTTCATGTATAAACGATTAGGGATACCGCGACACTCCGTGGAATGAATGTGGGATTTTTAAAAGGATTTTCAATTTATCTTGGCTGGTGCTTAATCTTTTTATATCGAATGTTTATAAATTATTTATGATTTTTGCCTCATAAATTGAGAATAGTTGTACAGAAGTCTGACATATTGGTTTTGAAAATACAAATTTAATTCAGTTTAAGTCATTAAACGTTTGAGTATTTGTAATGATTTGAATATTTGTTTGAATAAAATAACTACATTATAAGAAAATAATCGGAAAACTGCAAAAATCATTTAGTTTTACAAAAGATGTTCTTTACAAGTTATCCAACATCGAGTCACCTCGGTCCTAAGTACTCAACTACACGGCTAGCCTCTCGAAACCACCGGCACAAATCAGCCCGCGAGTAATTAATCGTCAGCAATTACCCACGAGCAAAACGCCCCCGAAAAACACGCAGCACCGGCCGGAGCCGATGTACCTACAAGCCCCTCCTCGCTTCTTTAAATTTGTCGCCTTTTTGGGGCCGAGAGCACCGCGGCGCTGTCCCCTGCAATAAATACCTCGGCGGGGCATAACTCTCGGCGGGGGCGCCGTGAATCATGCTAGAGATGCCTATCGCGCGGCCCGGAGTTTACACGTGTCGGGGCCGCGCCGTATTGTTGCTGCAGCTTGTGCGCCTTAGCCTAAAAATGCGAGCCGCCGCGGTAAATCTCGGGGAGGAGGGAGCTCTGGGCTGGCCGGGGCTGGAATGCATAAGCGCTGGATGTCTGTGTTGAAGGAACGATTGTTAAAGTCGCGTTTATGGCGAAGGAATCAATTTAGGATTCGGAGCTGCGGAGGTATTAATCAGCTGGCTGCTACTGGCTTGCGGAGGGAGATTGATGCGGTACTTGTTGTTGCTGTCCGAGTTGGTTCATATTGTTAGATTTGAGAATAGGCAGATTTGCATGAACGACGAGCTTGGGGCAGATTTATTTTCCAGCATATTTTTAAGATCTCTTAACAATTAAGTCCTTGAAGGAAGGAAGCGGTACTCCGAAGATCAATTACCCTGACAGAGCATCAAAGTAGTAAACTAGAAATCATCGTTATCCGGCCTTCTTTGAAAGTAAAATCAAATCCGGGCCTCCCATAAAGCACATCCTCTCCATAAACTCGACTCCGCACACAAATCCCTCATCCTCCTAGAAAATAAATTCCCTAGCCGCGCGCAGCACGCGCGCACACACACA
>JAWWEM010000001.1:13757383-13782742 GCA_035582935.1 Ormyrus thymus
GTCATAAAATGGTTAAAACATGTGAAAAAAAGCGTTTCATAAATGGGAGAAAAATGGGCGATTTCCACCAGGGCATCTGAAAAATCTGTATCTTACCTTTATTACCTCATTATTGAAAACAATAATGATAATAGTAACAGCAGAAATGACCATGGCAACAGTATTAACATTATCTATATTTCTGAATATGTCATAGTACGTCTGCAAATTAAAGCATTGTTCTTAATGAAGTTTTTAAATTAATATTTAGTTTTCAGAATCCGAATAGTTATTCGAAAACAGTTAGTGTCATCAAAAAAAATATTAAATCCCTGTTGAAAGTGACTTATAAAAACCGATAAAATTGAGTCCGTTTAAAGGGTTTCAATGTTTGTATTTGCACCCGGAATAACCCCATTTTATAAGTTTTTATAAGTTCTTTGTACTAGGGATGATAAATAAAAAGAAATATACACCGTCAGCAGTCTCGCGTGCTTCTAAAACTGCATGTATACAATAATGTAATGCATTATAGACTTTCTTTATACTTCAATGAAAACTTTAGCAAGTAGTCTTATAGTTACTTTTATAATACGCAACGATGAACTGGCATATGTCAATAATTTCCTATTCCCACGATTTCGCCAGAAAAATGTACATAAAAAATATTCACAAAATCCGACTTAAATTAGTCAGCCCGGTGAAAAGGACAAATATGCCTGCCCGCGTGCCCGACGAATGCGTGACGTAACGGAACTAGAAAAAGAGAAGAAAAAAAAACACGTTGGATCCGACGTTACGATCCAGGACTCGCGACGCGGAAACGTCTCGCGCGGACCGGCGGAGTCTTCAAGCCTCGTTGCACCCGACGCGTTCTCGCTTTTTTGCGAAAGCGAAAGGTAAAATACCTTGGGCTATTCGTAAATCAGCCGCGAAAACTATTCCCCGACAGGGGAAAGGGGGGGGGGGTCCCATCTCGCGGAAATTGCGAGCAATAATTATCTGGGTGACAAATGGCTGCACGGCTCGATCGTTATTCGCGTGGTTTCTTTCGCGCGAAACGGAGAAAGCTGTATTTAAAGAGCGTGTTTTTCAGAGGTTTTTGCCGCGGCTGCTGCAACGATTTTATTCGTCGTCGAGTTTGATGCACATTGCCAAATCGCCCCGCTTCTTATGCGGAGGGAAATGTCGCAATAACGATTTCCTTACATTAATAATCTAGTGGTTTACGAACACGCATTTTTGTTCTTTTTCAGGGTTTGCAAAACTGATTTTTTTATTTTTAAATGTGTAAAGAGAATAACTGTTTTTTTAAGAACCAATTTCTTAAAAACCATTTTCCTTAAAGAATAATTGCGATGCAAAATTTGAGTAGCAGTCGAGATAACAATATTAAAGGACGAAATCAATTCTTCGTTGATAATTGATCAAATTAAAAATACGAGTTTCTTTTTAATTGCGTTAAATTTTAAAATCCGTTCAACATCGTCAATCCATCGCGAAGAAGGACAATCTCGTATACAAAAATATTCGATCCAATGAGTTCTGGCCTACTTTTGCTTTTTAATTTTCCCCGGGAAGCAATAGAAAAAGCATAACCTTAAATAGAGCCCGAAAAAGCGCACATGTAATACTCACAAGAAGAACTTTGAAGATGCCCTTTCGCTTGGCAAGGTTCAGGCCGAAGAGATCTTTTATCTGGGACGTGAGCACGTGGATCGCGGCAGCAGTGGTAAAGCCGCTGACTAGCGTCTCCGACAATAGGGAGGATATGACACCGAGACGCAGGAAGTACATAGCCAGCTGCCAACAGACGAAAACATCCATACTGTGTATTTTGCGCATGAAACGTGCTCTCATTGAATGCAGCGGAGCGTTCCTTCGGAGGCTTCGATCGTTCGGGTGGTTCTTTTTTTTTTTTCAGGGAATTTTTGCTTACTTGCATCAGTGCAACCATGAAAGTCACCGCGGTGGCAACTTCGGTAGGCGTGTATTGCCTCGTCAGTGGATCGACGTTCACGTGGACATCGGCCACCGAGATTGGATCCGACGAATTGCTTGTTCCCGCGTTTAGGGGAGAGCTGTGAGAGAGTACAATTTTACCCGTCATCATACAAATCACAGCAAAAGTTCCTGTTCGGAATAAGAAAAAGATTTTCATGATCGTTAAATTTTCAAAAGAGTTTTAGTAACTAAAAATTGAGAGACAACTGTTCCATCGTGAATTTCTAAATCGTTCGGTTTCGTTCGATTTGATAAATAAATTCCACTTGTCGCTTACCCATAGAGTTATGCCTCGATGTGCCAAATAAGAAATAAACGAGTACGGGGAAGAAAGCCATGTAGATACCGGTAATTGGTGGGACGTTTCCGAGAATGGCATATGCCATTCCTGTAAATAGTTTCGTCAAATTATTACGAATTTTAAATATAAAATACATTCATTTATTCACATTTCATTTATTCATATTTGTTGCTTGCATAATTTACTGTTACAGGAAAATTTGCGTAAATCTATTCTTAACATTGTCACATTTTCCTAGTAGATAATGGTTTAGTTTTAAAAAAGTAAACGTTTTCTTCGTCGAAATAAAATAATTACGAAATTATTCGCTTTTATTATAGAAGTCATTGTGATTAAAATTATAGTTCCACTTTTATTCCTTTCACTTCTTTTATATTGATTTATAAAAAATGCTGCAACAGTACATTCTGCATAGTTTCTTTACTATTTGATTATTATCTCAAATGTTTGCGTTAAAGTATTTTTATTTTAAGATTCTTTTACGATTTGAAAAGATTATACAAATTAGGTCTTACACATAAGTGTAAGCAATAGTAAATGAATGTAAACAATCTACATACTATTTATATACATTCATGTTGTTCTAAAGGAATAAAAGCAGGCCTTGTTTGCTAAATACAACTGTTTTTACGTGCACACTAAAAATAACTAAATGCACATTCAGTGCGCGAGAAGAATGTTTTAATATTTTATTTTATATTTACAAATTACTTTCAAATCATTATCGTGAGTATATTTTAATCTCATACCTTGGGGTATGTGCATGACTGCGACTGTAATTCCAGCGATGAGATCTCCAAAAATGTCATGTCTCCAATTGTATTTTGGCAACCAATCAATTATGGGAATCGTGCTCGTTAAGCAAGACTTCGGTCTTATTTTTTTAATTGAATTTTTGATCGTTTTCCCAACTAGAATAAAAAGCGTTACTCATTTGCTATTTGAAACACATTTTGTTAAAAATATTTTACATCTTCATCTACAATTTGTGGTGCTAATGAAAAAATAAACGTATACATGTATATAGGGACTAAAAATGAATGTCAGATATATCGTACTAGGTTTGAAATTAAATTTTATTTTTAGACTCAGCTGCAGCTGGTTGCCAAATATTGTAAGCTCTATTTCGTGAGTCTTAAAACGACAACAAATGTAAAAACAAAATGCATTAAAAAAAAACAGCAAATTCACATCAACTCAATTATATAAAAATAAATATCTATTACATTGTGATGATAAAAAATACTTAATCAACAGTTAATCTTACTCACGAAGATTGCAATAATTGATAATTCAAGGAGAGTCCGATCGTTTTGAGCGAAAGATTTTTGTGCACTCGATGACACGTGCTATCGCAAACGGTATATATACTCACGTGGTTTTTGCGGGTTCGAGTACTGGCTTAATCTATGTAAATCATCTTGCTGATACACCGGACGTCGAACAACTACCTCCGGCATAATTGCCGACATTTCGTCGTATGTGTCTTCTGTAAAAAGCAGACGCGCTTGTTTTAAACTTTCTTTTAAATTCATATGTTTATAAATGCAAGTTTCTTCATTTTGTCATTAGTTTTTCGCGAGCAATAATATTTTGCATCTCTATTTTACATAAGTTTTCATTGTTCAATAGATAATTCTCTTAAAAATGATTTATTTTAATTTCACGCGTGAAAAATTAGAAACGATCGATCACATATCAATATTTTTGCGATAAGGAACTGTGATTTCACTATCAACGGAATCCATTGAATAGCGCAGACACTGGTTCTATCAAGAAAAGAAGACACTCGGCATTTTTCCCCGCTCGAATCACGCGCACCACAATTCGAATGAAGAAAGCATTGTTCTCGGTCTGCACATTTTTGTACTAGGAAGCGACGGGAGGTGAAATAAACGAAGCAGTGGCAGAGGCGAGGCGAGCAAAAGCCCATATCGGAAGAAGTGGAGCACCTGTTGCCATGATTGCGTCCGTCTCGTTGGTACACGTTCGGGGGACACACTCGGACGGAACTCGCGCGTCTCACGCGAACGGTCCGCATTCACTGGCGAGACAACAATACGATATCGGCACTGCCGCGCGGGAATTCGCGTTAACGATTTGGCGCTTCGATAATGCTCGCCTAATTACATAATCTCGAGCGATCCGCATAGTCGTGCGTGTAATATGCGCGAGAGCGGCCTCCGCGCAAAAGTCGCGAACGCACGGCGGCTTAGAGTAACGCGCGATAAGACGCCCAGACGGATAAAGCTCGAAGCGGGCATAAGTAGTATGTAAGGCTCTCGCTTCACGGCTCACAAGTTTATTGCCCAAGTCGATTGCACGACGCTCAGACTCACGTGGTGCGGGAGCAGAGCCGGTGCAATGCAGTTAATTAGACGGCGATAAAGGCTACAGCGGCAAAGTCAATTTTAATCGGGAGATAAGGAAATTTGCAAATGTTTATGCTTTGCTTCTGACGTGCTTCGTTTTTGAGGATGGCCGATGGGAAAAATTTGGCAGTCGAGAGCGAATTTTCTATCGTGATTGGGGAGTAACTTGAGACAAGCGTGCGGGAATGGGAGCGAAGGCAAAGTCTAGATTTTCTGTTTGCCAATCCGGCTGTAAAGATTGAATTTATTGATTTGTACACTGATGACAGGCGGCATGCGTATGAGATGTTTGAGAAACGTTGTTCTCTTGGAATATTTTATTTATTATAAATTTCAATCGATTATTTAGAGTATTCTAAATTCGGTAATTTTTAGTAAATCGTACAAAGAAGATAAGTTATAGTAATTATAGAAAGAAGGTTGACGATAAAATCTTATTTGAAAATGATTCAAAATGTATTCCAATTTATGTGGAATGCAGAAAATTAATTTCTTTGCATTAAATCACTAAATCGTTTTTCGTATAACTTATTACTTGGTGTTATTCTTATAGTATTTTGATTCTTTTTATTATTTTCGATTTTTTTTAATTGTAACATTTTATTTATTTATAAAAGAGTATTTAATGATTCTCTTAAATTTGAGATATTGTATTTTCTAGTAATATATTGGCACATGGATTTTTAAATCCCTGTAAACTTTGTGTATTATTTTCAAAAAAATGTAGTAGTTACCTTTTAATTAAATTTATGTTAAAAGGAATTTGTGGATAAAATAACAAATGTTGAATAGACATAAAAATATCTATTATTAAATTAGACAAAGTACAATTCTATAAGATGAGCTATCAAATACTCTATTAAACTGTAAATTAAAATTTAATTGAGTGAAATCACGTGCCGATTAGTAACATATTTCCTATTATGCAAATAAACATCCCCTTATCAAAATATAATGCTCACGATCATGTGCTTTTCTTATCGCCTGTAATTCATTAATAGTATCAGAAGAAAGATAATCCGCTCATGTGACTGATTTACTATTACTGTACCACAGAATCATAATTTCTTTCGTATATAAATTAACAATGTATATTTAATGCAAATTTGTAAATAATTTACATATTAAGAATTGTACACAAATATCTAACAAAACTTTTTGAAAAAGGAGGATCCCCACGTCTCGTATGAAAATGCAAAACATGCAGAAGGAAAAACGCAAAAGACCTTTGGACCAAAAATTAAGAGGAGGAAAGGCGGGGAAAAAGGATTATATGGTTTTGAACTTTTACGAATAACGTGGAGAATATATCTATATACAAGGCTTTCAATAGTTTGAGGGCCGCTTGCTATTTAATTAACCCATGGAGATCCTCCATAAAAGTTCTATTACGATCTAAAGTTTAGATGTAATATTTGTTATCAAATAAGTGCTTTCTTGTATAAAATATGCTTCAATAAAATGCAGTATTATATGCAGGACAAAAAGATATGTATAGATTATAACTTTTTTTGGTAAAATAAAACGTTCCCAATAATATTATAATTTTTTTCGTCTTGTTTACATATAATACTGGTTTATCAATTCGACACGTTAACTGTATAATTTTAAATAATCTAATTAAGTTACAACTAGCCAACTACCGAAATTTGCGCTTAAAATTATTTCTACACCTGGTGGACATTCTTAGTTATGAATCGTTTTTTCGATTTGCTCTACAGCATTGAAGGTAATTTGTACAATCTCTTTCATATTTTGAACAAGTAATTTTGAGGCATTGATCTTTCATATTTTTTTAATCCCAGAAAGCTAAGCCATACCAAAAAAAAACTATAAAGATCTAAAGTTTGGTATTTTAAACTCCGCGCAAACCCTATCCCTGACCATCTAACGAGTAACGTTTTCATTGATTAAAAGAAAACTCTATGTAAAATCTTTATAAAAAACTACAGTTCAACCCTTTAAGGTAGTTACTCCATAGAATTCAATTACTGGACACAGTGCGGAAAAAATACACGAGATTCTCTGAACTCTGAAGAATATATTGGAATTTTTTTGTACCCCGATTGCCAAACTAATTTTGACAAAAAAAATTGTTAAAGTTTGTCTGTTATACATGGTAGCAATGGATATCGCACTGCTACGTACACTATCATTAACGCGTTACTATGCAAGAACACTGCATTCGATAATGCAAAAGTAGGATATGAAAGTTGAAAATTGCTACTTTTTTTGGTTGAATGCAAATGAGGGGTAGTCGAACTAATTAATGAGATATGTGGTATAGAAAAAATAAAAATATACGACTCTTAACCACTTCTCCGTAAACGCGGCAACATCGCATTTTCTATTCGTCATTTTGGCGCGCTCTTTTAAATCTTATGAATTTTGAAACTTAATAAAGTTAATAAAATATTTGTGGTAAGAGTTACAAAAAAAATGCAAATTATCAAAATACGTGGAGCTAAGATCACTCAGAGGTTGTAGGGGTCGCTGATTACGAATTCGATGTCAGATTTAAAAAAAATTTTAAATTAGAAAAGAGCGGATTTGACGAAAATTGCGTTACTTTAAAAAAGTCAGTCCTTAAAGGGTTGGGTTAATAGAAAAGCAATCAAAGAACAAAAATTAATACAGATCTTGATCGTTTACCATCCCGTTTCACAGAAACAAACAAAAATATAAACAAAACGTCGAGTTCGTCGGTTGCGGAGGGGGCACGCGGTGAGTATACTGAGCCGCTCGCGCAGAGAGTGGGGACCCTCTTTCCTCGCTCCGTGCCCGAGTTGTCATGAACGTCCTTAATAGTTTCAAGGTAACCTCAAATATTCTTATTAAATTTAATTTTCGTACTCTGTCATTTAACAAGGTAGAAAGAAGCAGGCTATTGATATTTTACCAGAATGCAAACAAGCCGCATCAACTAATAAACCATTTGTAATTTTCATTCGATGATTGGCACTTTCCTTTTGTCCATTGGTCACCCCTTAGATTCGTTTCTAGCGAAAGAAAATATATTGCAAAAAAAAACTTTGCTTCTCTTGCATCTTGACTAGACCTTAGACCAGACGGTTAAAAATCCAATAAATTTAGATTGATAGTTGTTTAAAAAATAAAACAATTTTTCCTGTTTATGATTTCAAAACTGATATATTGTTTGTAATTTATTTGTGGTATAGTTCAAATAAAAAATTTGTTCAATTTTTTTCGAATGTATAATAGTCACCGAGAAAACCATTAGGTAAGCAAAGATTATTCTTTAAATTAACATTTTTCCCGTGCAAATAGAAAAAATTGAGTAAAAAAATTTTTTGCCCTCCGGCCGGAAAGCGTCAACTTCCCGGCCGCTGCGCGAAATGCAGTTGCCGTTTTCCGGTGATGTCCAACAGAAAAATAGTATACGCACCTTGGCCAATAAAAAAGAAAACCTCAGATCACATGTTCGTCATCCTCGTCTTCGTCTCGGCCGACAATTACATGTGATCTGAGACATTTCTTATTTTACTGGCCTAGGTATGTAATATACTATATATACTTACGGTGTAAAATATGATTAAAAAATTTGCAATAAAAATTTTCAATAGTTTTCTTCCGAAATTATCTAAAGTTGCAGCTATTTTGGACCTACATGAAAATTTAATTTCAAAAACATTCATTCTTTCCAATGTTATCTTTGTTTAGGATGTCTAAGTAAATTTATTAATACTACATTTTGAAATATGTAAAAATTTATCTTCCCATGAGCATGTGCCTTTAATTTCAAATATTTACAAACGACGTACTAAACTGATAAGTAAACGTTTATATTTTTTACGTGTTATATCAAAAGTTGTCTCATCAAAAGTATGTAAAATATTCTCCATTCGGGAACGACGTTTAATATTATCATCGCCGTTGTACTTAATTTTCTATGTGATTATGCTGACCAATTGTTTGCCATTTATGAATTTCCTTGGGAACCGACATTGAGCATTACATTGTCGGCAGGGTCTTTAAGAATAATGGATGTTGTAACAAGCGAGCAGATTTCTCTGATCTTGATGGCGTAGAGGCAAGATCACGAGATCTTGCAAAACTTCAATTGCGGACGCTCTCGTTTTTTCGCTTTCGTTTGTGCGGTTACACAGGTGTTTTTCTTTTAATGGCACTGCCTGATAGAAATGATCCTGAACTATTCTTATAGCAAGAAAGTTATTCGTAGCTACTATGCTCTGATAGTAATTTAATTGTTAAGTTTACATCTTTCAATAAGCAATTATTAATAAATAAAATGTTAATTGGCTTATTTTATAGCTAATTTATATATTTTAATAAATTCGTTGTCGTCTTAATTTATTCAAGATGCTTATTGTATTTCGCGTAATCAGGCATAAGATAATCTTTCTTATTAAGTTACTCAACCTAGTGTGGGATTTCAAAATAAAAGATAATTGTATGAAAACAATCAAATTATCCCAAAGCGTAAATAATTAAAATACTTAAAATCTTTATATAAAGCGAGAAATTCTTTTTTTTTCCTTCAATTATTTTTGATTTAATATTCGTTTTCAAAAAATTGACAAATCCCATTGCACTTTTTATTTTTTAAGACTATATAAATATATTAATTGTATTATTTGAAGACTGCTTATAATTTGCGGGGTTCTTAACACTCAAAACATGATTCACGAATTCGGCTCAAACTTTAGGAAAAAGTTTTTGGACACTATTATGAAGTTAACCAGAATTGTAGAGTCTGTTTTCTTTTTTCAGAAGTAAAAAATATTATTCTGTTCTGTGATATTTATAAAGCATGAGACATGCATTCCAATTATACGTTTAAAGTCCGCATTTATTTCAGAATTGTACAACTTTCTTTTCGACTTACAACTGTATTTAACGAACGTAAAATATGATTTAATTCTTTTGTAATCAAATAATTTTTAGAGATAAAAGATTCTGATAATGTAAGCGATAAGAGATTGTGCGTCTAATATGTACTCTATCAAAGTATAAAAAACCATATGGTCTGAGTATATTTTTATCTTAAAGAGAAAATTTCGTACTTCTAAATGAACTAAAAGCGATGTTTAAATTTTTAAATACCTTTTTCTGTTTAAAAATATCCCGCAGAGAAGGATAAAGCGATTGTCCAAAGCCTGTTAGTGACCGTGATTTTAATGATCTTTTAAGTATTATGCATCACGTGCTCATTCGTATGCATGAATACCTCGTGATTACTATCCACTTCTCCGTGTATAAAACTTTCTTATTTATTCAAATAATTTAAAAAATTTTGCTGTAGGAAAAAATAATTATTTTATATAAATAAAGGCTGTATTATTATGATTATTTTTTTACAAGAAACTATGTAACAACAAAATACAAACATATAAAAAGATTGTTTTAACATTCAGAAACTAAATTTTATAACCAGATATTAATTCAATGAATTTTAGATTTCTGAAACGATTAAGATGCAGAATAGTGCAGTAAAGAAAAAGCGTTTAGAATTTCTTAATTTTTTTTTAAATAAAAGTTATAATAAAGAGCAACTGTAGTACCTAACTCTTCCTCGAAGATCTCATTTGAATTTGCTCGAAATTCATAAACTTTATTATTGTTCTTGACATCAACTTGAATAGAAAACAATTAATAGATTTCACTAGACAATACTCCAAGCAGTTAATAACGAGCACTTAGATTCGACATTAACAAATCCGTTTAACTTTTATTTCAGTCCAACTTTTTTTACCGAAGATTAACGAGCGCCATTATACTGCACACCGGCCGCGTTCTACTCCCGCGATGTACCACGGCGTAATGAGATGAATCAAGAAAAGCGCGACAAACAGTGTTGCGCCTCCCGAGATATCGTCGCGTGACAACCGTGCCGGGAGTCCGAAATCGAACTAAACGAATTAAAGGCATGTGCACTCCGGCGATAAGGAGTTTATCGTCACTTGTGCGTATTCGCAAGTGCGTCCTTCGTCGTTTGCACCTCTCCTTTGCCTATATATTTTGCAATTCGCGGTTAGCTGCCGTTCTAGGTGACTGAACCAGTAATTCGTGTCAATAGCGAGGAAAAGGTGCACGAGCTACGTTTTATAGTTGCTTGACAAAAGGGGGGACACAATATTTGATAAGTTGTCCGTACGGTCTAGAGCCCATGGAAGAAAAGCGTTCTAGTTTTATTCCTTTCCAATTAAAACGTCATTGCCGAGATAAGAGTGACACACGAAAAACTTGCAACATTTGGGCGGCGTAGAGTAACGGCTTTGACAGTCGAGAAATTAACAGATTTTTTTCAACTTTTAGTTTGTAAGTTTAACAAATGCTCGTCGTGATTGAATAATTTAATCTAACAAAAAATTTTATTATATATTTGTTATTCGCTATAAACATAAAATTAACTTTCAATTTCAATCCTTCTATTAGAAAACAGCAGATAATAATATTAGAAAGCAATATTTTGAAAGAAATATAACACAAATTAAAAGGAAAAATTTAATTTTTCTCACTTCCCACAATACTCTAATCGATTCTTGTATTTGATTTTTTACAATTATAAATTCATATGATTTTCATACATAAAGATAGATAATAAATGTGATATAGTAATAAATGTAATAATTAAGATTTCTAAGTTTTTAACATTTAACTTTCCTTTGTTTGTATGTATAATTATTACTGCTAAACGAAAATATTTAATAAAATAACTGCGTTAAAAGAGATAATTTTAACTAGAATAAATATTATTTTAAAAGAGATTATTAATAAAAAAATATTAGAATGAGAACCGAAGCAAAAATTTTAGTATTATTATTTTGTTTTTTAATATTCTTTAATATTTTATATTTTTCGAATCATTCCATATTTATTGACAAACTTATGAAATTTTAAAACTTTTATCAATAGTTAATAAAGTCATGAGCATCTGTTTCTATAATTGTAATCTTATAAGTCGTAAAGTCTTATCTTTACATCTAAAAAAGTAATTATAATATTCTCAAAAGAACCTAGACCTAAATAAAGAGAAATAAAAATCATTTGAGGTCAATTGTTTCCATCAAATTAAATTTATGATTTTTTTCAACGTGCAATTAAAATGTCAACTGATAAAATATTACTTAGAAACTCTTCACAATATAATATGAACATGAAAAACCGTTGCCAAATCACTGGCATTTATCCATCTACTATTTTTGTGTAACAGCGTCCTATAACTTTTATCGTAAAAACTTCACTATATAAATACCCTCTTCATTCTAAATATTTTAATTTCCAAAACTTCGTCACTCGTTTTTCTTTGTAGAACTGAAGGAAATAACTATGAAGCCTTTTTGACCTACCTAAAACAAATTTAAAAACTGAGAAATGCTGAATATGAATGAATTTTCAAGTTTTTGAATTATTTTTAGTAAAAATTTGTTCTGTTATATGTATTATGATTTGCGATAATTTAAATACGTAATATAATTTGATATGACTACTGTCTGAACAGTTCTTTTTGCACGACTTATGTAGTAAGTACGAAACTTTGAAGGATATCGTTTCTATCAATTTACAACATCTGTTTAAATCCCTACCTTTTTGTGGTAGGGTAGCAACCCAGTTATACAAAGAAGACAGAAGTGACCTCGGGACATTATTTTCACTTCTATAAGATTAATAAAAAATGTATTAGAAAAAAATAACCACTTGAAAATTTAAAGACTTATTACAAAATATATTACTAACTTTTGCTTTGAATCTATAATAAAATCTACATTAAATGAAACTGATATTATAAAGATTAAAAAACACAAATTGTTCATGTTCCATCAGTAGTTCAAACAAAACAAATTAGACTTACAGAAAATTGTATTATTTTTTGTTATTGTAAGAAATTCAAGCCTAATTCCTTAAAATAAAATTTATTGTAAGAAAAATAATTACAATAGCAAATTAGCATTAATTATTTTATAAAACCGTTTAATGAATTTTAATTTCGTAAAAAAGTTTAAATTTAAAAAAAAACTTAATTTTTTAATAATCTTCCTGCATCAATTTTGCAATCATTAACTTTTATGAATAAATGTTAAACGTACATTTTTCTAACGCTAAAATTTTAATTACATTTTCAAAGTAGATCTTTTAATAATAGATCTACTTATAAGATAAATATTATAGTTTATCAATAAATTAAGATAATTTTAATAAAATAGCAATGGAATATAGTGTCAAGTAAAAATTTGCCTCTCATTTCTTATCTTTTATTGTTATATTCTCTATTTTATATTTTTCTATTATCTTATACATTACGAATAATCTATATACTTTAACATTGTCTAGACAGAACTGTTATTCTCATCTTTTATTCTTGAGTCTCCAGCCTACTCCTTGGTTCAGTATTTTTCACAAAAAGTAGGGCTAAATTAGGAGCTTGACCACAGACAATCAACCACTTCTTTTTAGATGATTCAAAGGCCACATTCATGCATACAGTTCATGTGAGACTGAATCTAATGTGCACAAATGTTTCATTGATAAAATTTATTATATTAATAAAAAGTAGAATTAAAAATACTTGTCAAAAATACTTTATAATGTTCTATTATTAGAAAAGAAATAAGTGTTTACAAAGACAACATCAATTTCAATCCATAAATGGAGTTTTAATTGTTACTTATCCTATGACAGGAATTTTATTCGCAATCTCGCTGCCAACGGATTTAATTGTATTAAAGGGGTTTCTGAAACATAAATGATGAAAATTTTAATATAAAAATTTATACATACACTGAGTAAAATAGTTATATTCATTATTAGATGTTAAACGTACAAATTCGAAAGTTCATTTATTATATTACTAACGCATCCTGTAAAAACAGGCAATGTAGTAAGACTTGCTGTTCTGACTAGATCAGCTGTTACGTCTGTTGGATCTTCTCCAACAGTAAGATCATTGCTAAATTCTAAATATCGATTAGAGGAACCCACATCTGGCCATGTTATTCCTTGTAATAAGGAATCTTTTTTACCATCGGGCGTAGGATTGCTGTAATGTTGAATGTGTAAAACCACCGTTAACAATATAAATCTTAAAAAATAAAAAAATAACAAAATTACACCTGTATTTTGCAAAATTTGTCCATAATCGAGTCATCCTTCTCCTGGTTACATATGTAAGATCTTTCGGATTTAAAGAAAAATCAACTACTGTCATGTGAAAAATATATGCAAGATCATCGCCATGTGCCGTTCCTACAATTCAAAATAAAATTCGATTTATTTTATATTAATTGAAGATACACCGCAAATTAGCTAGTAAAAGAATGTTACCATTAAGATTAATATGAAAAAGTGCTTTATGCAAGGATAGTGGTGGATTATACGAAAATCGATAATAGTAAACTGGCTGACCACTTCGGGCGTGTAGTAACTTCTGTTTTAAATCTATTGGTGATACAAACAGAAGATCGGTTGTTTCCTGTTTGAAAATAATAATACCACACGTTTTATTTTCAAAAAGGAATTCTTAAAAATTTGATATGCTTTTAAAAAACTTTCAAGTTGTTTAATACTTACGTTAATCAACCCCTTGACAACAGAGTGTGAAAGTTTATCGAATCCACTAGCTACAGTTGACAGTACTGTACTTGTTATCGGTAAAGATAATGACGAGTTTTTTGGTAAAAGTTTCAGATAATTAGTGGCAATAGTGACCACTTCCAGTATTTGCGCAGCAGCTAAATAAACGATGCCTTGATTAGTAATTTTCTTGTTTTAAATTTTTATGTTTGCCATTGAAATATGTAATTGATATGTACAATTATCACTAATATTTATGAATAAAAAATCATCTTATCATCTTATGGTGCAAAAGTTTAATACAATTACTCACATCCAGCAAAGAATAAAGTTTCGTCAGATGTAAATCCTGTTAAGTGGGGTACTTTATTAAAGTTACCAGTGACGTATTTCCCAAAAGGACATACCACCAAAAATTTTTCTTGATCTACGGCTACTTTAGCATCTTCAATGCTTGGCTTAAATGGCGGATCAACCTGAAAATTCAATGAGAAGTCAGCGGCCTTAATATTGATCCAATAAATAAACATCGAATCATTGTCTTTTCTCATTTGACATTACCCCTGATATTTCTTCCGATTTTTTCATCATTTCAAGAGCAGAGGCATTGTACAGAAACTGCAATAGTTTATTCACGCTTATTGTACTTTTACCTAATTTTTCTCCAAGAGCGAAAGCTCTTTCTCTTGCTTCACCAACTTTATGAAATCCCCAGGGAGCTAAAGAAGAAGCACTCATAGCTATCGAACGATGAAATAATCCTGGTTAAAAATAAAAAAAGTATAATTGTGATTGTCAAGGATGTCAGATTTATAGGTAGAAACAAGTATACCTTTAGACATTTCTGATAATCCATGCAGATCGACGGCGGCTCCACCAGCACTTTGACCAAAAATTGTGACACTATTGGGATTACCTCCGAATTTAGCTATATTTTTCTGTACCCAACGTAAAACTAAATTTTGATCTTTGAGCCCAGCATTTCCAGTAGCATTTTCATGATTTAAATTTAAGAAACCTAAACAAGACAAACTAAGTTTTCAGAATAAGTAGCAACGCGAATAATTATTTTAAAATGCTTATATGGAGACAATTCGCACCCAAAGGTCCAAGACGATAATTAAATGAGACAAGCACAACACCTTCTTCGATAATAAAGTCAGGTCCATAAAAAGAACTGTTTTTATATCCTGCTTTAAATGAACCTCCGTAAATCCATACCATTACTGGTAATAAATTATCACCATCGTTTTGAAAATTAACCTGTCATATCATAAATTTATAATAATAAACTATGATCTAAAGTTTTTCTAAACATTTTACGGAAATTCTTCTAACAAAAATCTTAACAAAAGTGAATGAATTTTATTACAAAGACTTGTTAGGATCAGGTCAAGTTTTATTCATCTTTTTGCATTATTTTCAGAATTGCTTACGAGTAATTACTTTTATTATAAGCTCGAGAAATCTAGGAAATAAATAATTAATATTATTAAATGAGTTCGCCAGATACTTTGCCTTAATCGCTATAGAAAATATTTTATCTTTTTGTGTAATATTTATTGAGCACGTAACTATCAGTTTTGTCATATCGCTAATTTCAACTGTTACGGACGATTCTGAATATGTAACAATACTAACAATTAAGTTTGAATAAAATTAACTCATACTTACATCATGCTTAAACATTTTAAATATTTGCATGAATAAAAATTATAAACAGTGATCAAGACCGCAATAGCAAGACAAAATACGTAAAAAATTGCTAGAATACCTTTGGACTATAAACATTTAAATAAAGGCAATCTTCTGAGCCTGTATAATTCGTTCTATAGACAAAATCTTTTTGAATGCAATTAGCTTGTTCAGTGGTAGCCTGTAATACCCTTGTCCATGATTCTATTTCGACCGGAGGCTAAAATTTTATAACAATTCAAATTTATTTATTAAAGTTTTATTAAAGTTAAGGGTTCTATTATTATACTTAAGTAGTTTTAATTAATATATTCAGACCCGCGAAAGAAAAAAATGCTCTCAGCCAAATTCAAAAATAAAACAAACCTTAAATCTCAAATATCCCAAAGGAGGCTTAGCATATGGAATACCCTTGAATGAAGAATATTGAACTGATGCGACTACTGTTTTTAAAATTTCTCCTTGTACTGGACCTTTCGTAGTTTGAACTATAGGTGTTAATTTTGATTCAAGACTACTGCAAATTCCCAGGAAAAATATAATAACGATATTTTTTCCAATCATATTTCAATTATTTATATTTTATACTCCACCTGCAACATATGTATTATTATTTTTCAAAGTATTTTTAAAATAAGACCTTATTCTTTTTCGCTTATTATAAAAAAACTTATATTAAAAATTCGCAGTAAGAACTTTTGTTATTATTTAAAATCTTACTATCTTCCTTTTCATATATTCCATTTACAAGTATAAAATAAATATTTATATATTAATCTATATCTGATTTAACGGATCTTAGAGAAAAATCTTTTCTGTTGCTTTCTCTTACAAATGTAGATTAATTTTTTTATGCATCTAATGTCATTCAAACAATCTTAGCAGGAAAAAAAACAGCACCTGAAATTTACATTGCCGAAATTATCAAATAACAACTTTGAAAATTGAATTGTACTGTTCAATTTGAAAAATTAATTCTTATCATTTTTTTTATTTTTAAGCAGTAAAACGAGTCAACTCAATAAATGTAAAAAAATTTAGAAACATTACGATAAGGTACGAATATCTGAAAGCATCAAGAGTCCTAGTATGTGACTAATCCGATAATTAAACGTTTTAATTCAATGGAAATGTACTGATTAGTTTATTCAGTTACTGGAACAGGGACAATTCTTAAAATATCCAGCTTTACGTACATTCATCTTTCTTAATTTATGAAAGTTTAATGAATTTAAAACCATGCCTTAATAATAATAAAAGAAGAGAAGTAAAAAAGTCAAATACTATAAAGTAATTTAAAATTACTGATTCAATCTCTCAAATTTTACTGATTGAAAATTTAAATTTAAATAATGCAAAAACACATTTTCTTCGAGTCTTATTTGAAAAGTAAAGCAATCGTATTATATTAAATAATATGCATAAAATTGTTTTTTGCCTGGCGGGCTGAAAGTACTACTTTCCCTCCCGGCGCTGAATCGGGAACGTTGTATTTCGTAAAATACAAGTGCCGTCAGACAGCGTCCTTAAGGGGATCTCGGACAGGTTCGTCACAATACGTGTATTGTAACTTTACAGCACGGCCCATTTGGCTAATGTTTATCATTCGTCAAACTTCGTCACCCGCCTCGCGTCGTATTTCACAACTTTTAGCTCGAATTTTTGGTTTTCATAAGTTATTATGTTACCTTTCCTTTTCTTATGATGGCAGCTACCTCGCTAACCTAGCATTCCACGGTCGAAAATGCCTTAAAATTGTTTTAATCGCGAAAAATACACATTGTACTGTGACCGTCAACTTTTAGTCCGACATCCCCTTAAGGTGAATCGACACCTAGACTATGGAGCGCATCACCTGTAAATCATTTATTAAAATTAGCTTTTGCGTATTTTTTTCTGTCTCTCTCTTACTTATCTTTCTGGACTACGATGCCTGCCCCTGACCAGCAGCCAGGCGCGCAACCAGTAAAGTAAGTACGAGAGAAACAGAAAAATCAAAATCAGCGGTCTGTCAACTGGAAGGAAGTTAGATTGTTTTTAATAATAATTAGGAGTGAATATGTAAAAGTACTTTCGACCGGCTGTAAAGAAAAATAGTATACGCTACTCGGCTTTGCCTCTGGCATGATATCGCGCATTTCAGGGCTTTCAACTTTCTGCCCTTGTAGCGTAATATACTATTAAGATAAGGATTAAGAGAATGTACCATGAAGAACGATATTTCTAATCTCTTTTGTAGATCATAGTACTTAATTTGTTAAATAAATAGATTTTAACCAATAGACTTGATGTAGAAAATAATATTTACTTCTTTATACGGAAATATACAGATAGAAATTGCTCCTAACTATACACAATCCTTGATAACATATTTACGGATAATATAAATTTGAAAATCTGATTTTCCAATCTCCGTCTGTGAAAAACACGGCGGAAATGAAAAAAAAATAGTAAAAATTTATAATGTTCAACTTTTTCACTAATACCATAGTATAAATAATACGCAAAATTCATATTTCTATTCGTTTAATTAAAAATAAATCATTACTCTGTTTAAAATATCATCTGGAATCCAATGGAATTCCGTTGGATCCCGATGGAAATCCATTAGATTCCAGTACCATCCAGCTGATATTTTCAATAGGGTAGCACTTCGGAGTAATCGAATCTGTTACAATTCCCTTTTTTTCGTTAAAATTTATTTGATCAGATGATTTACATTAAAAATTATATTTTTATATTCATACGCTTATTAAACTATAATTAAATTATATTTCTTTTATCTTACATTTAATTTTTGCTTAAATTGTAAAAAACTAATTTAAAAACAGCACTTCTTGGTATAAAACTATATAAACTTTAGAATTACAAAAAATTCGCGCGATCATTTATACCACCGTAGTTTGACAGTCAATGTGATGACGATGCTATCTTGTTAAGTGGTATCCCTAAACGTAAGTAGAGGGAGAAATGACATTCAAGATATTTTTGCACTAACATAAAACCCGTTATCAATACAAAACAAGTTAATGTTAATGAGAGGCTGAAGGTCGTTAGGTTTTAACTTAGCTGATAAATTCGGGACACCTGACTAATTAAATAAAGATCAAATGTCAGAAAGAATTAGGACATAATAAACATTTTAACTTTAAATTTCGATTTCTAATTATATTTTTTAGCTCAATTTGTCAGTTCTCTCAGATACTTTATATTAAATTATATGCGTCTATAATAAAATTACATATTTTCATAAAATACGAAAATATTTAAAAAATTAATTGATTTTTCTAATTCTAATTATTAATAAATTTGATATTAACGATTCATTATTTTTTTCCTACACTGAAAAAATTGAGAGGGTAAAAATTACTGTTTTTGATGCTAATCGAGGGACTGACTCGAATTATGGTAAATTTTACAATAATAATACAAAAATTAATATTTTAAATAGAAAAATTATTATTACTGTTTTAAAAATTACAATGTAAAAATTATGATAAAGTAAATGTAGCCATGGCTTATAGAAAATTTTACTATCTAAAATAGTAAAAATTAATATTTTCTATGTCAGAGGGCCTGTGTGTCTGCACTGAATTATGTTTCTCCAGCAATTTTACTTTGTATTGCTTTCAAGTTAATACAAAATCGAAAACCTCGGTTTAATTATTATATTTTTGTATTATGCATATTAATTATACGTTTTTTTCGCGTTATCGTATTCATTTGTATTTTTTTTTGTTTTTTTTCGTAATCGTAGCCGATCATTCCATTTATGCAAGTTCCAAAATTTAAAAATTTAAAATTTTTAAAAATTTAAACTCATTTATAAAAATTATTATTTAAGATAGCAAAAATTGCAACAAGGAAAGTCTGTCCCTCGATTGCCGTAAAAAATAGTAATTTTTCCAAATTTATTCGTAAAGTTTACCATAATATTTTTTTCAGTGCACAAAAATTTAACAATTATTTTAAATTCCAGTCCAATACATTTAAATCGAGTAATTTATGTTTATACTCTCAAACCCAAAAAAATATCATTGAGTAAAAATAAATAGTAATCATTTTATTTAAAAATAAATATTAAATATTACATGAAATAATGAACACATATCCACTACAATAATATAAAGAAGCTTGCAATATATCTTATATTGTATCACATCTTAAATAATTCTTTATTCAGAATCGCTATCCTATGTTTTTGAGAAATGAAGTAATTGGTTTCGTAAATCTGAAATCAATTTCACAAAATTAGGACAAAGATACAACGCAATCATTCTTAGAATTTGATACTGCATCACTTACAAATTAGCAATGGCAGATAATGGATTGGCAGTACACCCTGTTTGCCAAGGCAGAATTGCTCCATTAACAAGTTCGTAAAACTGAACTTTTGTATTTGCTGGTCGCTGTCCCACGGAAAGTCCTTCGCCAATATCTAAGTGAATACCAGATCGACCAGATTCTGGCCATTTTATGCCTTGGAGCAAGTTGTCTTTTTCATTTTCCGGGGTTGGATTGCTGAAATTTGAGGTAAAAAACTAATATGTCTATTTACGAAAAATAACTAGTTCTTAAAACTTAATTAATTATAAAACAATTCAACAATCTTTTTTTAAATATTTGAATTTGAAAGCTGTGAATGCAACAAGTTGATAAGCATATTAAGTCAGCAAACTTTAAAAAAATTTATTTCAAAATAGTGATATATAGATATTAATAGTATAATAGTTTTCATAGTATTCTGGAACTCTTTATTCATGAGCTTTTAAATTATGGATGTTCCAATCGGCCTTATTTTTTTACGAGTAAATCTACTGAATTAACTAACATGTTCTCTAAACTTGTAGATTACCATCCAAATGATAATAAGTGGCAAATGTTAAATTTTTAAATTTCTGTAAATAAAACATTTTGAGATTTTTTGGTCTTTAAAATTCGATATAGAAATAGTTTCCATAAATTTAGTTCACTATAACTTAGACGCATGGTACTATACGTTACGTATTAAAATTTAATTTTATACATATACATATAATTAAGAGATAAAATAATTCAGTCTATTTTTAAGTTTAACTTTCATTTTTTTTTACGTTAATTGTTTTTTATAGTCCTTTAATTAAATTTTTCTAAATAACTTACCCATATTTAGCAAAATTTGTCCACAATCTCACCATTCGCTTTCTTACAGTAAACGTAGGATCATTAGCATCTAAACATAGATTAGTAACTGTCATATGAAATAAATATCCAAAATCATCTCCA
Source organism: Ormyrus thymus (assembly GCA_035582935.1). NCBI lineage: Eukaryota > Metazoa > Arthropoda > Insecta > Hymenoptera > Ormyridae > Ormyrus > Ormyrus thymus. Next base: position 13,778,552 of record JAWWEM010000001.1, read on the forward strand.
TGGGCTACGCCTATAATATAAGAACGTAAAATATTAACATAATTATTACTGAACTTAACATAAGCAATTGACAATCAATTTATTTACCATTTTGATTAATATTATAAAGTAATTTATGAATGGATTGTTCCGTTTCATAAGAAAGTTTGTAATAATAAATTGGTTGATTATTATTTTCTTGCATTAATTTTTGTTTCGAGTCTATTCCTTGTATAAATAATATATTAGATGTTTCCTTTGAAAAATAATGCAAAAATAGTAATTAAAATATAATCAGTAATATAGATCGTTATATCACATCAATCATATTTTTACGAATAATGTATAAACTTACTTCTATAAGTTGTCTTATAATTGCAATTGATATACTCGTCGTGCCATCAGCAATTATAGAAATTATTGTATCCAAAAATGGTATTGATATGGGTGATAATGATGGTATAGACTTAATATAATTCATTGTAGAATTTAGCAAATCCAAAATTGAACTCATACCTTTAACATGTATAGTTTTTAATACCACTTCGTTCTTAATTACTATAGTTTCATTATTAGTTTGTAATCAATAAAATATACACACTTTCTGTAAAAAGCAGCGTTTCATCTTTTGTAAAACCAGTTATGTGAGGAACTTTCGTATAATTTCCCTTTAAATACTTATTATATGAACAATGAGTCAAAAACTTTTCTTCTCCTTCAGCTACAGAAATACTTTCAATGGTTGGTTTAAAAGGTGGGTCTGCCTAATATTAAATAATTACTCGTAATAATTAATCAGGTTTTCAAAATTTCTAATCAAAAGTGTAACAAAACTTACCGATCCTAATTCTTCACTTATTTTCATCAATTCTAAAGCTGAAGTTCTGTGAAGCACAATTAATAATTCTTCTTTATTAGTTGTAGATACGCCTAATCTAGAGCCTAAAACAAAAGCTTGCTTTTCCGCTTTATCTGGAGTGTAAAATGACCACGGGCACAAGGGAGATGCGCTCATGGATATTGATCGGTGAAATAAATCTAAATTTCAAGAAGGGAAACGTTTTAAACCAATAAATTTTATAATACTAAAATATTTTCGGATTACCTTGTGACATTTCCGACAACACATGTAAATCAACAGCAACACCACCAGCGCTTTGTCCGAACAGTGTTACATTATCAGGATTACCTCCAAAATTACCAATATTTTCTTTAACCCAGCGCAAAACCAAATTTTGATCTTTTAAACCAGCATTTCCTGTCGCATTATTGTGATTCAAAGATAAGAAACCTAAATATAATAAACCACATTTTGTTTACATACATTTATATATATTGATGCCACTCATTTTAAGATAATGATTAAATATTATACCGAGAGGTCCTAGTCGATAATTGAAAGTTACCAAAACCACTCTTTCTTCTAAAATAAAATCTGGGCCATATAATGAACTATTTCCATAACCTGCTTTGAATGTTCCTCCATGAATCCACACCATTACTGGTTTTAAATCATTCTCAGTATTACTAAACTGCACCTAAAGAAATAATTTGATTCTATTTTATTAAGTATGGAGAAATTATAATATTTTTTAGTCTGCACTATAAGTATAAAGTAATAACTATTAATTATACGTTTGTTGTATTAAAAAATTTCTTCATTTATTAAGAGATACTTATTAATTTACATGTGGTGTGTAGACGTTTAAATATAGACAATCCTCAGATCCAGTAAAATTATGATAAACGAAATCTTTTTGAATACAATTCGCTCCTTCGACTGTAGCTTGTAAAGTACTTGACCATTTTCTTTTTTCCACTGGTGGCTAAAAGATATTTTTAATGTAATTTATGAGATGTAATAATGAATAGTAATAATCTAATAATAATCTAATAATGAGCTGCATTACGTCAAATCATATTGTTTTAGTTTATGGCAAGCCGAATCGGAATATTTAAATACCTCAGCATTTTTTAAAATAAATAATAAGTACTTATAAGTATTATTTTAAAATCTAATGGATAATGCAAGCCGTCATTTTGACATAGGAGACCTCTTAGAGGTCCTCCAACAAGTTAATAATATATAATAATAAATAAATAAAAAGTAACAAGTTTTAATACATAAAAAAACGTTTCGTTGGTTTTAGATTTGGAATTTAAAATTAAAATTGATCAAAAATATTTTTAGAGTGCTTCATACATTTTGAATTATTGAGATTCTAAAAACTTTAGGAAAATCGTTTTATCGCTCTTATCTCTTTTGAGTATATATAGTCCCCTCTCTAAATGATGCCGCTACTATATACCCTTCTTTGTATTTTAATTAACTCATTAAATTATATAATTGTGTTAATTATATAATTAAAAAACTAAAAATGAAAAATTTACCTTAAATCTTAAGTGCCCTGTAGGTGGCTCGGCATAAGGTATTCCTTTAAAAGATGAATATTCAACTGAATTTATAACAGTTTTTAAAATTTCACCTTGCACTGGCCCATTTCTTGTTTGTATTGTGTCAGTTAATTTACAATTAATTCCAACAAATAATAGTTTAATAAGAAAAATTAATAGAATCATCTTGATCTACAATAAAATAGATAAAAAGGTTTTAAATTCACGAAGAGAATATTTTCAAACAAAATTAACGCAATGATTAGAGAGCTAATTGTACAGTCTCTTGCGAGTATGTCTCTATAATGACTGTTACTTTATAACTGCACTTCAGATTTAATAGTGTAGTCGAATAGAATAAAAATGTAAAATGGAAAGTTTAAACAGGTGAAGCTATCTTGTTTCCAAAAAAACTAAGGAAGTTTGTTCGGAATCTTGACATTTACATATGTAATAATTGTAAGACAATCGCAACTTACATAATACTATCGTTTGGCCAGGTGCATGGAATAATGCAAAATTTCTTTTAATTCTTCAAAGTCTTTCAGATTTTTCTCAGTTCATTGACTCAAAAAACTGTTGAAAAAAAATATATTGAATGAGTAAATCGAGTACTTTTATACCCTCTTTAATATAAATATATTTTAGAATTTAGTTGACTATGCAACCAGTTTTTTGCCATGGAGACCTCGTAGAAGTCTTTCAACAAGTTAATAAGTATTAATTTGCAATGTCAATTGGAAGTTAAGAAAGCTCCCTCTTTAATATATTTAGAATTAAAAAATTTTAAATATCTTTTTTATTCAACGTTTAGAAAGAATCGTGCATTAATTAAAGCAATTTCTTTAATTAAAAAACGAATGTAAAATATTGTATGGTATAAGCAGAAGTGTGAGGAAACAACATACAAAGATAATACAGCCTGCTTGAAGGTAAATGCGGTATGCATATATGTATGAATTGTAGCCTATGATATTTGAAAGAAAGGAATTTAATCTTCAAAGATCTTGCCTAGATTGTAAGATTTAATTTTTTAACAAATTTGTTTTTCATTTAAAATAATATTTAATAATAAAATCCACAATTTGAAAAATCAAAGAAATAATACATTTCCACTTTACTCACCAAAAAATATTAGTCAATCAAGACAACTTATTGTTTAATCAGCAGATCCAATTCTGTTCATACTAGAATATAAAATATATGTGTTTATTTTTTTTTTAAACTATAATTTTTCAATTAATATTAAAATCGTAACTTCAATTTTTGTGATAATTTGTTAAACATTAATTTAAAGTAATTGTAAATTTTTAATTTTCGCATTGATTCACGTGTTAATATTAAGTACGTGAATATTAAGTAAATAAAAAATAGTTATCACTATCACTGCAACACTTAAAATTTAACCATATAAACATTTAAATATTTAAAATGGCAATTCATATTAGAAATAATTTAAATAAAAAACAGATTCCCATGTTAATTTGATTCTTTATGAGGTTGTTAAGCAAGTTAACATTTAGCTGCTGTTCAATATTTCTCCATTTGTAGAATTTCATGGTGAAGGAGAAAACTACTATTTAGAATCTGATATTGTTGAGAACTCTAAGAATGTTAATAAGTTTATATACATTTATTTAAAGCACAGTTTGAGTAAACGCGTGTAATTTTAATGCCGAAATCTTAGCATGAAATAATTGCACAAATTGATTTATTTACATAAGACGTTTATGATATTATTTTTGGCAAGGTGCGTTTTATACACATAAGAATCGTACACGTAAACATTGTACACAATTTAACATTGGTGAAATTTAT
>JAWWEM010000001.1:13782842-13806064 GCA_035582935.1 Ormyrus thymus
ATATATTGGGCCATGCTAAATTGTGTACAATGTTTACGTGTACGATTCTTATGTGTATAAAACGCACCTTACCTTATTTTTTTACAATTTTACTTTTTAATTTAATAACATTTAATAACATTTAATAATATTCACTGTTTACCTTTTAATAAGTATTGCATTATGCAATAATTGATAATGCAAAGCTACTCTTATAACAATGCGAGCTAAATTTTCGATTACGATACTGTTCACGAACAGAAAAAGAAGTTTTTAAAACTTGGTGAGCAATGAAAAATTATATATATATATATTCAATTTCATATACCATACTGGTTTAAGATGTCAATGAATAATTTAAAAGTCACGTTTGCAAAGCAATTTTGTTTTAAAGCTAAATAAAAATTTATTTTAAGAAATATTGGAAAAAATAGTAGAGGCTTTTTACTATTTTTATAAACTTATTTATCTTAATCCTATTTATTGCTTCAACTATCTCAGGTATTCAAATTTGTAATATGTATTAACATAATTATTTAATTTATATTTCAAACGGGAGTGTATTGTATTTATACAGGAAGCAATAATAAACATGCTTCACCATTACTTAAAATTCGGCTTTGGTTAAAAATAAATAAATTTTTTTACATTTTTAAACGGAATGGAAGCAAACAATGAGGTGTTTTGCTTCCTCCTAGAGGAAGCTTTGTGATAGTAATTTTTGGAGTTGTTGTAAAAGCATGTTATGATTGCAATATTTTGAGGTATCGGGAATAAGAATAAATGGTTTTTGACAAATGTCTGTATGGATGTATATATCTCAGCTTCTACTCAACTGATTTTGAACCAAAAAATTCGCCGAGCGCATCCGCTGGCCGGTTTTTGATGGACACTACCATTATGTGTATTAATTGCTTCCTCCTAGAGGAAGCTTTGTGATAGTAATTTTTGGAGTTATTCGGAAAACCTGTTATAATTGTAATTTAAGGTGTCAGAAACAAGAATAAATAGTTTTTGAAAAATGTCTGTATGGATATGTGTGTGTGTGTGTGTGAGTATATGTATGTATATGTATACACCTGGATTTCAGCTTCTAATGAACGGATAAATTATTTTAATTTATTATTAATATTGATGTTGAAAACGATCGATTATTAAATTAAATACTTAATGATACATACATTATATATTGTTATATTTTATAAAAACTATATATATATATATATATGTATTCTTTTACATCAAATAATTACATAAAAATTTGTTTTCTTAACTTAAGAAGATATACTACTAACTAATTAAATATTCCAGTTATGACATTTATAATATTATCAAAAATATTCTTTGCACAATCATTTAATATTGGAGAAGCTCCAAGACCTGCTAATTCATAAGTTTTCACTACATTGTTCGTAGGACGGCTTCCAATCGACAGCTCTTTATTAATTTCTAAGTGCCTTCCAAGAATTCCAGAATTTGGCCATGTGATACCGAGTTCTTCATCTTTCGTTCCATTCGGAGTTGGGTTACTGAAAAAAATGGTTTCCAATTAAAATTTGGTTATTTCTTAACTCGCAGTATGATTTTGCTTGAACTGATATAAATATGATTACAATTGTAATATAAACTCTTAATCGTCAATATAGAAGAATTTATTTTATTTTAAAGTATATTCAGCTATGATTTCTAAGTAAGTTAATTTATAAAATTATACCCGTATTTAGCAAAGTTCGTCCACAGTCGAACAAGTCTTCTTCTTGTAATTTCAATTTCAGGTTCATATAGTGGAATATTCAAATGAGGTCTATAAAATATGTAAGGTAATTCGTCTTCGTGTCCGACACCTGTAAGAGAAGCAACATCAATATTTACTGGTAAATAAAAAGATTAAATACATACTAATATAGTTATTGATAATATAATTGTTTTATAATTTTTTTTAAATTAAAAAAAGAATTAAATACGCAAATTTTAGTATGCAAAAGTAATCTTACCGTCCAAATTAACACCGTCTGATCTGTGAGCTGAATATTCTGAGTCAAATGAGAATTTATAATAATAGATAGGGTCGTTGTGAAGTCTCATCAGTTTTTGTTTCGAATCGATTCCAGTAATAAACAGTAAATTTGTTGTTTCCTAAATATACATGTAATGTAAATTTTACTTTTAGACAAAAAAATATTACTTTAAAAAAAATCATTTGCATAGCATAAGTATTATGCTACCTTTACAATTTCATACAGAGAGGCTTCTGTTAAATTTGAAACAATATCCGTTTTCATTACTGCAAGCTCTGTTAAAACCGGAAGGTCAACTGATATAGCCGCAGTTTTAACTGAAGACAAAGCTGCATCTGCCATGTCTAGTAAATTACTAGCACCTAATATAAAAAGAGAAATTTATTTTAAATTTCATTCTCATTTTTCAAATTTATTAGTGTAATATGCATTAAACTCACTTCCTGCAAATGATACAGATTCATCTTTCGTAAATCCCATCATATGTGGACCTTTGTTGTAATTTCCAACAGTATATTTCTTAATACTACATTCCGTTATAAACTTCTCTTGTTTTTTAGCAACTGACGTACTTTCAATTGTTGGTCTAAAAGGTAACTAAAAGATAAATTTTACAAATTAGATGACGATAATTGGTAAAATATGGAGAATTTAAAATTATCATAAGATATAAACCCAGTGAAATGCAATAATGTATAAGAATTATTATTACGTATGCAACAAAGTTTAACATTTACTATTGTTTACTTACCAGAGGAATATCTTTAGTTTTATTTACAATATCAGCAGCTGAGGCATTGACAAGTGTTTTTAATAAAGTGTCTTTGCTTAATGTATTTGTCCCAAGTTTCGAACCAAGGATGAAAGCTTGTTTTTCCGCTTCTACTGAAGTTTGAAAGCCCCAGTATAAACAAAGTGGAGATCCGCTCATGGAAATAGAGCGTTTAAATAATCCTGCATAAAAAAATTGTTATTTTTACCAAGTAGTCAAAAGATATCTGCCATAAGTACGCATCTTCTAATACTTTACCCTAATATTTTTATTAGGAAAACTTAGCACTAAAGCTGCATACTCTTTATAAAATTAGGGTTTATTGACGATGCATGCGTTTTTCAAATACGTGAAAATTTAAGAAAATAAACTTGAACTAATCGCAATTCAAATAAATTTGTTTCTTACCCTTAGACATATCGGATAATACGTGTAAATCTACAGCTATGCCACCAGCACTTTGACCAAAAATTGTCACATTGTCTGGATCTCCACCAAAGTTAGCAATATTTTTCTGCACCCATTTCAAAGCTAAATTTTGATCCTTGAGTCCATAATTTCCACTAGCATTTTCGTGATTAATATTTAAAAATCCTGTAAAAAATATTTTGAACTACTTTGATAAAGTTCTCTTAAATTCTAGGGCATATTGAACGCAAACTAATTTACCTAAAGCACTCAAACGATAATTAAAGGAAACCACGACTACATCTTCCTCAAGAAGAAAATCAGGCCCGTAATAGGATGCATTAGAGTTACCAGTACGGAATGCACCTCCGTGAATCCAAACCATCACTGGTTTCGAGACTGATTCATTGAATACTGTCTAAAAAATACGAAATTTCGCTCAATTGCTTAAAAATTCTGCAAGATTAACTTATTTAAGTAAATATTTTAATTACATGTGGAGTGAAAACATTAAGGTACAGACAATCTTCTGATCCAACAACTTGTTCTGTGGTGCTATTAATTTGGATGCACATGCTTCCTTCACTAGTTGCATCTAACACTTGTGTCCATGGCTCTTTTTCTAGTGGCGGCTAAGACGGCATGTTTTACATTACTTTTTAGTATTTTAATTACTTATGTAAAAATATATTTCAAGAAATTTTCACGTCTATAAATGAATCATTAATAAAATGAAAAATTGTGCTTTTATTTTACTGTTGTAATTTATTTAAATTGCGAAAGTTAAGATTATTGTTTCAAAGAGTTTTTTTTTATAATTCGCCCGAGATAAATATTATATTCATTTCAAACGCAGTAAAAATTATGTTGAAGAATACAAAAATTTTTCTTTTTACCTTGAATCTTAAATTTTTTAAAGGAGGTTCGGCATACGGGATTCCTTTAAACGCTGCGAATTCCAGTTCATTTACAACAGTAGTTAAAATTGCACCTCTTACGGGTCCCTTTTCCGTCTGCACAACAGGTGTTATCGAAGCTGATTCACCACTAACGACTAATAATACGAATAGAAGTCCGAGAACTATCGAAAACTTCATTTTTATTATCATTTCTGTTATTTCACTTCCCTGAACGTATAAAAATCGATTATTTAAACTGCATCAAGAGTATCGGTAGCTGAATAAAATTTTAATTAAGATCCTACTGTTGAGTAGCACTGAAAACGTAATACTACACCTGAAATCACTAATGATATTCTTTTATAAGCGAAAATCCGATACAGATATCAGAGCCAATGCTTTATTTTGTAGAAGGTAATGAACTGAATTATTTACTTATGGATTTTACACAAAGCTATTGAATAAATTCGCTGGTGATAAAGAGATATCAAACATAAAAACTTTTATGATACATTTCCTTATTTCAGTTAAATTTGAATACACAAGTCGGATGAAAAATTGAATAATACTATTTATTAATATTTTATTAATAACAATTAATTTTATGAATTTAGTTCTTTTATGAAGTCTTCTAAAAATAAAATTTTCATTTACTTTTGTTACTTTTTTTTAAGCGAGCCTACATAGTATACAAAAGATAAGAATCAAGTTTTCAGAAACTTCTGGATAAATATACAAATATTCCAACAGATTACGGTGTAATTTAACTTTTTATTAGTATGAAACATTTCGAAATGTTTATTGCAAGCTATGTTTTGTCGGTCTGTTAAACTAATTTTTGCATCATACGAATGGTCAGACCAAATTGAAATAAAAATGATCATTTGCTTTTAAAGTCGTTAGAAAATGCTGCAAAGTAACTGTACTTGATCTCACTCGATGTGACCGGCGCAACATGCGAATAGGAAGAAAGAGCAGCAAGGTTGCTGCTCCACTATATTGAGTGCTAAAACGTGACAGCCTGTAAAAGCCGTTCTCTTGGCTTATTATTAAAGCACAATGCTACTTGAGTTTCATAAAAGTGAACCATATATGCAAGCAAGTCGCCGATAATAGTAGATTCTTACTACGTGCAAATCTTTTGTAATTACATTCTTATTTATTTAGCTAACAACATAAGTGATAAAACAACTTTTTATAGAATAAGAAACATATTGTTTGCTTATCTTACCATTACTACTTCTGTCAATAGATTGAGCGTGAGAATACTGTAGAATATGTAATAATTTTCCACCGACTAAAATTGTTCTTCAGGCCAAAATTTTTAACCTTGAAGCCACCACAAAACTGACAACTAATTGCTTTATCAGCGGACTAAGGAAATATCTTGTAGGAAGCCAATAATCCTACAAGGTTTCGTACGACGATGAATTACGGTGACTTTATATTCCCAACAGGGTTGCAAGTTAATTTATTGATTTGACAAATATTTTGTCAGAACGTTATTTATTTAGAAGTAATATCCTTATCAGTATTTAGAACAAAGTAACGTGCATCTGTAATAATTGATAGTTTTAAAGCAAACGCAGTAGGTTATTGTGAAAACCTTAATTGACAATTATACGAATATATTTCATTTATAATTAGATTGAGATATTTATTTACATAACAAACTTATTTTAATAGAGATATAATTACATGTACAACAGAATGAAAATGAACATATATTTAAATAAAAATTTTGATTAATTTATCTGTTACAAACTTATTCGATTATTAAAACAGTTGTTATAAATAAACAGCAAAAGACACTTGGATTTAAAATCTTAACTTTAGTCAAACTATTGGTTATTAAAGGACTTCTATTTGCAATAAAAGGATTATAATTTTAGAATTAACACGCTAGAAAGTCAAAAGGCAATAAATTATATTTATTTGCTCACTTACCTTTTGAAAGATAAAAAAATATACTTTTTGTTGTACAAAAGTAAAAAGAAAATCGAAGTTGCATCGCCGATAAATAAAAGAATAGTACTTCTCGATACTCGCTTCGCTCGGGCGAAAACGGTCACACGAGGATAAAATCACTTTCCCGCCCTTGTATCGAAAAGTACTAATTTATATGGGATTTCGGATCTATGAAGGTTTTACAAATAAAAAAAAGAGATGTTGTTAATACATTTTTTCTACGTTTCTATTTATTATGAAAATATAATACAAAACATCCTATGTCATATTACATAGATAACAATGCTCAATCAACGTTTTTTCCATTTTTGTCGCGTAACATTACCATCCAACACCGTCTGAACCGCATCAACATTGAGTAGTCTTATTTTCGCATCCTTTAAATATCGTGTTGTCGTTCGTTTTTTTTTTTTTCAGAGGAAAGTTCTGACAAGAAGATAAAGATAAAAGGAAAAAGTTTGTCGCCATAAATGACATCTTATAGATTGCAACAGAGAAATTGAAATGACGGTAGGTTGGACAAGTGAAAGTCATAGTATTTAGGAATTTTTCCTCTTTAGTAATTGATTTTAGTCCCTCGCTTGTTTGCTTTCTTTCTTTCAGCCTCCTTTCTTTTTTTATTAAATGTTTTAGTTTCTTTTTGTTTGCATGTAACAGCGCAGACGCACAATGGAGTTTTGTATTAGAGCTAGTTACAAATAATACAAACGTATGTAAATATTCATTAGTAATATAAATGAGTTCCTCTTAATGAGAAATCGAAGCTTAAGTTTAATCATCTAGCGTCACTATCGTTTCTTTATTTTTTGTTTTTTATTTCACACCGTTCTACAATACTCTTCTACATTTTTTGTTACTCATGTGGCACGCGCAAAATGACTCTCGATTCGTCATTCACAAAATCCGTTCTCTTGTTTGGTAAAAGATATTTACTTTTCACTTTCAATCTACATAATATACTAAATGAAAAACAATTGTTTTGCAATGCTTGGTTATTTTCCTTGGAAATGGACGGAAAAACTCCAAAAGTATCTATATATATTTTATCACTTGCAAGCCCTCTGCGCTTTTTACGAGAACACAACTAATCAATCTGAAAGATTTACGAAAATAGAGCGAGAAAAGAATTTCCGACCAATCGAGAGCGTCGTAGCCACTAAACGAAAGGTATATCTACAATATTTGTTTAGCGTTCTATTTTTTAAAATTAGTCTACATATCACTACCTTGTAGGCGAACCTCCTCTACTCGGACTTTTTTCTTTAAACGTATCTTAGAATTTTTTATCAGTAGTAACATCGAAGAAATATCCCTTCTCATATTCAATAATGCTCTTGAACTTATCCTCTTAACTATGCGTAACTTGAATTTCGTTTCTTCAAAACAACATGAATGCCAATTCGATAAAACTGTATAATTAATAAGTATAAGTTAAGCATTTCAATCGGATTTGAAAAGAAATTTACGTCCTGCTTCCATTGCTTCGCCGAATTCAGTTTCAGGGCGAGGTAAGGAGTTCTCATTGGCGCCTCTAACGAAAAAAGTCCGAGTTAACAGCCTGGAGCAGCATACTTAGGCATTACAGTGTTTTTCTTCATCTACGCAATCGCTACGTACAGTTAGCACTATACGGTTAGAATAAGTTGGTTTGTTATTGATAATGATCATACGTTAATATTAAGTGGCTCATCAGTGTGTGTCGCGAGTGTGCATTTATTTTCCCTTCACTTCCGGTGCAAGACATTTACTGTACTCGCTTTCCGCCCCTTCGTCTTCCTAAACACTGTTTATTATAGCATCTACTCATCGTCTGACTCTACACTTTGGTTTACATATCTTTCTCTGCGGCTTTTAAGTCTCTTACTTTTTTTTCGGAATAATATGTTATTAATACTTGAATTTAGCGCAAACGGTGGCATGGGTTTCGTCTGGGAATAAATTGCTTTAAGCATTTAGCTGCTCGGTTAATCTTGTTTTTTTATTATTTTTAAAGTTTTACAATCTATATTGCTCTTTTTATTGCTTCAGCGGCAGTACAGCCCTACGTTAAAGTCGCATGCAGTTTATTGTTATGGTTCCCGTGTTACTCGCAAATCTTTCTTGCCGAACTCGATTTCGCTTTCAAAACTACATAGTGGAACGCATTCTGGTTGCAAGATGTCATAACGCCGAATTGCAAAAATCGGCTGGTATCCGACTTTTGCATTTTCGCGGAGATCTTTATCATTTCCATAACACTGAGTGCGTAACGAGTTACTTGTTCTGAAAAAGTTAGATATAGTATATATATATATATTTTATAATTTTTATTGCAGCAGTATCTATTTTCATATTTAAAATAGTTTTCATATTTATACTTCGAACGAAATTCAAAGGTTTTTTACTGCATGCAATACGGAAAAACCAGTCTAAAAGTTATATATTTGTCAGTTCAAAATTGTTCTTTTGTAATATAAAATTGTGAACGCGTTTCCCTTGCAAGTCTTTTCTTAAAGAGAATTCATAGATTAATTTAAAAGAAATTTGTATAGAAACTCAAGGAAAAGTACGTACTTTAGATGAACTTCTAAAAGAACTTTTGCATAAATCGTTGTATTACTTTTACAGATTTTCTTTTAAACATTTTTTTTTATACACGAGTAATATTATCTCCACAGCGAAAAGTCGCAGCTTTCGTCGCCGTAACACTACAAATAGCATTTATAATCATTGTTCGCATGCACTTGTTTCAATGCAATGTGAGTAGTACGTACGTAATGAGTAATATTGCTTCTACTTATTTATTTTTCTTGGTGTATTTAATATACATTATAGTTTATATTATAATTTTTATATTTTTGTTGCTCTTAATATCTTTTTATGTATATAATAATAATATTATCAATTAGTTATGTTCACCCCCTATTTTTTTAAATTTATTTCGTAATGTAATCATACAATTCAATATATCTTCTATAAATATAGTTAACTTCATATTATCGTGCGTGTCTCATTTTCGTCGGCTACACGTTAATCAACGAATTTTTTTTAACTCTTCAAGTATAATATTCTCCTTGGGTCTTTCATCGTGTTTCTCGCGCACATCTTGTCATGCCTGTCTTTGCTCGCACGTTTACTCGCAATTTTTCTTACCTCTCTTTTTCTCTATATACTATTGTATAATATCATATATAATAATATAATATTTTATATATAATATAGAATATATATTTATATGAATGTTATATTATCGTTTAAGTAAACGCTACAAAATAGGGATACGTCCTTATATGCTCAATTCTACTAAAAAAAAATCAGCGTCCTTATGACGAACACGATTTATTTATAATATTATATGTCGCGCCTCATTGCTCGTAAGTTGCTTAAATTGCTTTTTATTTTATTATAATTTATCATAATATATTCTTTCAATTTTTAATATTATAAAGTCAAACGTTTTTTTTCCTCTACAAATTAATTTAGTACCTCCGGCTCATTCGCACCGAGCAGCGGAACAATCGTTTCGTTGCTTATTTAAAAATATTGAAAAATTCGTTTAAAATGCGAATAAATTATTAACTGTGCTTAGTCCTATTTAATTGTATTATATTCTTTTAAATAATTTTAGTATAAAACTATGTCTTAATTTTTAATACTATAAGGTATTTATTATAAAAATTCAGGAGGAGAAACGGGAGGCTGTGTTCAACGCGGGAACGCGCAAAAATTTGCGCCGTTTACAGAACAGAGTCGCCGAAACAGCAACAAGTGCAAACGCACCGCTGCAACTGCAAAGGTATCTACATAATCTCAAAGATTATCGATCTCTCTATTGTCTCTATAAGTAGAATGACATTTCTACGCATCGTCTTCAAGAAAGAAAATCGACTCAGCCTCGGAAAGGATTCGAGTGTCGTACGTCCCATAAAAGTGAAAACACCGGTTCACCCGCACTTGCATTCCGCTGCTAACGTACACCTACGTGCAAAAAAATTCCCGGTCTTGCTAATCGATTAAAGGTAATCGGAACGAACGGGGAACGGCTACTTGAAAAACTTGACTGTTTTCCTACGCGCTTTGCTGCCTTATTTATAGTATTTATAGTATTATTATTTGCTTTTGCATCGGGATCGAACGCGGCTCCGTTTCGAGGCGACGATCCCCCCGCCCTACGTTATTTATTGCTTTTCGAATACCCCGGCTTCCTTGGGACATCCAGTCGGAACAATATCCTGCAAATATCAGTCGAGGTTTCTTCGGTCCTTTCCTACGGTTCGCTTCATTTCTCCTTCGTCGGCTACTCGTTCGCCGTTGCGGATGTTTTTCTGTTTTTTTTTTTTTTTGGTGTTTTCGTTATGCTGTTCGGGGGAAACGGGGCTTTAAGAAAAATTTATCACAATGTCTATATGAATGTTTTCTCGATTTAAATCTAAGTGTCTCGGCCTCCTTTCGCGAGATCGATGACTTTTTACTGTATATTACGTACGCCCGTTACAAGCAAGGCGGCTGGTGTGGGCTCTCGTCGTGATTTCGCACTTTTTCGCTACTATTTCCTTGTATCGATCGTTGTAAATTGTTTGGCGGACTTGTTTATTCGTTGCTTCGCTGATATTGCTCTCCTTTCTCACTTCTTACTCTTTCGTTTATTAACCGTTAATATTGCTTTTATTCGTCCTTTTGCTCGTTAAAAGCAGCCTGCATTGCTTCGTGATACATTAACATTTATTGCTTTACCTCTGTAATATTACTTATAACATTTATTGTATTGTATTTTATTTTAGCCCTTTAAACATTGAAGATTCTATACAAAATAAAAGCTATAAAATCAACGCGCTTTCAAATTTTTTAATTGCTTTCCGAAAATCTCTTGAGATATTGAATATTTTACGTGAGTACCTTCAGCAGACTCCTCTTGTGTGTCCTCGTACAATACATTTCCTAAAGAATAACATGAAATTGTAGGCACTTTAGCACGCGTGTAGCACGTTTTTTGCTTATCCGATTTTTCTTCGTTCTCGCCGATTGACTTAATTGGTTTACATTAATCCGTATTATTTAACCGCTGGAACAAAGTTAATTTAGAGTATCATTTTTTCTTTATTTTCAACAGCACGTTTTCATAAAATATAGGCTTTTATTCTGTCACGTTGAGATCTCGATAAATTATAGAAAAAAGATCTCTGTTCCAGAGTTAGTAGATTGACAAATATCGATATTGACTTTGGTTTTGCGAAAAATCGAAACATTTTCATTCTCTCTAGAGTAGCAACGTAACTTACACATCATTGACAATTTTTAGGTAATTTGCGCGCGCTTTATTCGCATCGAAAATATTGCTTTTATTTCATCACCTTTCGTTCGTAATTGCTTTACAGTTTCGCGAAATTGACTGCCATGATTCGACGGTCTTCCTAAAAAATAATTATAGATTTTCCACGTTTTTTAGTCATGAAAATAAGCGTGACGACAATTTTACAACAAGTACACTGAAAGCTTCGATTTTGCGTTAAACGACAGTCTTTAGCTGTTTTCGCTTCGTTGACATGTTTCCCTTTTGCTTGAATTGTTTCGTCCATCTCTTTCCTGCCCGTCAATCGCGCGTCCAATACGTCCGAAACAAGTATTTCATAAATGGAAACTGATATTAGAAAACAATTGAACCGCAACAGTTATTCCTGTACAAAATTTCGAAAAAAAAAAAAAAAAAAAAACCAGAAGCCAGATAGAGTCCAAATGGAAAAAGTAAAAGATAATTGAAATTTCCGCGAACGATCGACACGACGTGCCTCTCCGCACCCAACCAAATCGCGAGCTGACCGCGATCGTTCCCAGCGAAGCGCCGCAGCAGCAGGGGACTTATCCGCGCGCTGCGGCGGTGCCGGAGGCAGATTTTTCGCTGACGAGCGCATAGGTACGCGCGATCGGGGCTTGATTTTTTCTGTAACGCACAGGTCTTTGCGATCGGGTTTTCACGCGTGCAACGAGACGTACGAGCATTCTCTCTCTCTCTCTCTCTCTCACACACACACATAGGCTGGTTCACTCTCTCTCTCTCTCATCGCTTCTCGTCGCACTTTCGTCCGATCAATAATGGCAGTCACGTGCCAGGCACGCCTATAACGATGCAGCACGACATATTTTGTATGCAGCCGTGTGCTCCACTGCGCCTGGGCCGCACATGCACGGGCACGCGTCTCTCTCTCTCTCTCTCTCTCTCGTCGCTCAGCACGTTCAGCTGCCCGAGGCCCGATCGATTTTTTGACAGAGTACCGCCGCGAGCACACACGCAGTCGAACGAGCGCGTGAAAAATTTCATTAATCGCTCGGATCCAGCGCCGCTGGGCTGCCTGCCACCCCGCCAAGCCGATTATTCCCGAGTGTGCGTGCGCGCCGCCGTGCTTTTTAATTACCGGAAACGAGCGGCTCTCTCTCTCTCTGCGAAAAACTGCTCCTTTCAATTACGGCGATGAAATTACGCAGTTGCCGTTTTCGGGCTGATCGTTCTTCTATATGATTCGAATTTCTTTTTGGAGAGGTTTCCTGTAAAAATATTCGGATTACGGAGAAATTACAGGCAAATGAAATTTTTAGATGATAATTTTTCACTCGGGGCAATTAATAGATAGCGGCACGGAACGAACTTAATTTGAAAGGTAAAACTGCGGTAGAAATAAAATTCCACTTTGTTAAATTGCACTTAATGAGGCGTGTAATTATTGCGCAATTTCAATTATTATGAAAAAAAACCTTGTTAATTATTCTGGAAATTTCATCATTTCCCCGATTAAAAGAGGTGGATTTGAATAATAACCAAATGCATATGTATACTTTTGTGATTAAGTTAAGGTGACTGTAAAATTAATCAAAAAATTCATCCTCAAAATTTGACTCGCCTCTTACTGTTCCATTTTTTTTTTAATATTTGAATTTGGCCTTTGGCATTCATTTTTCTTTTTCGCTTTTGAAGCACATCCGAGTCTTTCGAAAAAAGTGACATCGTGCTGCATCGTTCGAAGCTTGCATGCATGTATATAGTAGTCTCGTTTGTAACACGTCGCTTTCGGAATATTACAATCGCCGTACAGTACAACACCTCGTATATAATACACAATAAAATGTTTCGTACGCTTCCTGAACGGAAATGAGCTTTGCACACCGATATTTATTGAATATTAGCCCGCCAGTAAGCCCAGCTCTTGCCAGTAATTAATATTACTCTTATAAATCTACTTATTTAGTATTTTTATCTTAAAAATTACGGCCTTTCTCGCCAAAGTACTCTCTATTGCTTATATACGAGAACCTTTATCTACTCTCGCTTAATACTAGGCTTTTCATATATTGCTTCATAAAGTTATTTATACAAGAGCTTTTAATGCTCTTTCGTTTCTCGTGCTTCTTTTTAAATAACTTACACGAATCACTCCTAATCATGTAAAAGTACTTATGTTAGAAGCTAAGAAGCAATGTTTAGACATTTTCACCTGTTGATAGTTTGACCCTCAATTTATTTTCTTGGAAAATAAAATCTTTCTTCCATTTTATATATAAAATGTGTACATTACGTCAAATAATATTAAACAATTAGTATTTATCTTTGAAAGAGTAAGACAGAAACATTCTACGTCATTAGAGGTGTTCACTTTTTATTTTACTTAGAAATCCATCTACGATTTCTATATACGTCTTAACAAGAATTACGTTATAATAAATAATATGAATTTCACGATTTTCGTGAAAGTAAATAGCAAGTTTTTCGTAAAACTTATAACGCTTCAACCGTAATGATCTTCTTAAATAGGTTTGAATTACGAACAATACGTTATAACTGTTCTAAAAAAAACGACAAATTTCATTCTACTTTATTTTGTGTAAACGTTGAATAATCAACATAAAACTTCATTTGTGTAAACGTAACATAAATTATCGTGCAACGTTGTATATAAAATGTGTTTCTTTAATGTTCTTGAGGAAATATTTCCCATCGCGTAGAAAAGCTTATCCGCAGTTTTACACAGTGAGGTTTTTCTTTATTACTTAAAGTAATAAACGTGTTTTCAATGCATTGAAGTACATAAATGCATTCCACTGATTATTACTTTTCTTTACACACTTAAGGAAGCGGGTTGATTTCTTAAAATAACGTTGACCGTATATAACTTCGATTTATTATGTTCCCTTAGTCAAAAGCACATTAACTGGCAAGTATTATTTGAAGCTTATTTTACAATTGCCTTTTGAATAAAGTATTTAAACTTATGTGCGCCAATCGAAACAAAATGAAATTGTCAAAAAAAATAAATAAATCAAAGAACAAAATTTTTCAAATCTAATGTTCTTTATTTATTTCAGTTTTTGTTACACATTTTTATTTCACAAAATAACTTTTTTCATAATAATAACGCTATCATTGCTTGGTTATTACTTTTAGTTTACTATTTTGCACTCTAAATTTCTTTAAAAAATACACTATATCTCTTTTTTCACGTATAAAATCACAATAAAGTACCGTAAAATGCGATGAATATAGAAAATTTCTTTTGTTTCTTAATTATGGGCGGTTGTTACAATTCTTCAAAATATTGCTTAAAAAATTTCGTAGTCTAAAACTTCACAATTATCGCGATACTAATGTACATTACTTAGACAATTTTCGTAACTCAAACGTTACACATAAATTACAATTCTGTTCATCGTCTTTTAAGGTACTTAAATAAGATTTTACATAATATTTTTGTCATAAATAAAAATTTAGGCCGTAAAACAATATTGTTACCAAATATGCCATATTTTAATAAAGAAGAAAAATGTAACTCAATTGAAAATCTAAAACCTTTTACTCAGCAAACCGATTAGTTGTAGCATCAAGAAATTATTATTAAGCACGTGGCAAAAAAAAATGATTACTGCTTTATATCGTGCAAAGGCGCAGTCGGCAATTGCAAACTAATCTTAAAATTTCCAAAAAGACAGAATAAACTTAATTAGATAGTGCTTATTTGTCTGGTAAATTAATTTATTCAGAATAATTTATTGCTTTGCTTTTCGATGTCAAAAGCTATTAGCACTGGTCTGAACCAGCTTGTCGCTGTCAATTTTTTCTCACTAAATATTTTAAATGCTTTTATATGAGAAACGTTTCTTTATCATCCGAAATTTCAAAATTTGCTTAAAAAATTCTACACTTGCATTTCAAAATTAATGATGAAAATTTGATTTAAATTCAACTCTGTTTACGTTATAAATTTGATTTATCACGAAAACTAAAAAACCGTCTACTTTTAACGACGAAACGTTCACCATATAAAGCGTCAGGATATCGTTTGTGCACGTATTTCATACTAATTTTTCACGTACTAAACATATTTGAACACATCACATTCTCTACTAATCAAGTATGTACTAGTTTCTTTTTAAGCGCTTCTGCCTATATATTATATATTATTTTCAATGGTGTCCATAAAGATTTAATTCGCATTTCTTTTTTTCATGTTACGTCCTCTACTATAATACCCCTAATAATATATATATATATGTATTCTACTTTGCAGTTTGCGAAAGCGCATCGTTTCAAAATAAAGGCTTTTCCCGTTGCTTAACAATACAGTTCTCTCGCAATTATACATCAAACATAATGCTTTCAAATTATTTTGTTACAGATTAACCAACAGTTTCGTTATCACGATTTATTGCTTCGAAGTATTGCATAATCAAATATACAATACGAATTTCAGAAAATCCAAACACGCTTTAAAAGCAGATATTGTAATGTATACATCTTGTTGTTTGACATATATTAGCCATTGAGAACGATGCGCTGTTTATTATTACGTCTGAGTACACACGGTACAGGTTGGCAATTTCGCAGCTAAATTTTACAGTAGCATATATCATTTTCGGAAAGTCTCTTATGTTATATAATAAGACCCTCTTCGCGCATATATATATATATATATATATAATTTCAACTCTAACTGTATATTAAGATTATTTATGTTCATATCACTATTTAATGCAGACTCTTGCGTTGGGTCGTTACAAGCAGGCGTCGTGTATATATCATATACTTTGTAAATATAACTAACGGTACTTAATCGAACTGTTCCCTCGCGTGCAAGATGCGCTTTGTTAAATCAGTCTGACGATAATCTCTTTGTTTCTATCATGCTCTGGACTTCGAAACCCATTAAATAAGGAGGCGATGTAGCCTACTCCTCGGAGCTATCTCGGAAGTGGCTCGTTTACATACATTACCCGTCGGTGCGCCGAGTGCGTGCGCAAACCTCCTATCCATCTCCGCGAACGTCCGAGGAGCAGGGCGACTCGTCACCTTTTACGCTCAATCTTATTATGTACTCCGAGAGATCCTCCCCCTCGGATCGCTGGATTTCTTTATTTTACGCGGCATTTTATCGTTCAATACGGACCCCGAGAGGAAGAAGGAGGGTCGATGTGTTATATATATGCTGAGAAAGAGAGAAAGTCGACAGACGCAGAGACGGAACGAGAGAGGGATATAGATAAATACCTACGGAGAAAGAAGAGAGAGATCGACTCGACAGTAACGTAAGCTACGAGTATATTATAGACTGTTTATCGCTTAGAGGCAAAAAGCGGAAGAAAGTACGTATTTTCGAGCAAGAGCGCGGCGACGACGGTTAGGGATAGCGCCGTTCGGGCGGCAAGCAGCGGAGCTTTCCGAGTTACATATTTAAGCTTTAAGTTTTAAGTAGACGATGTGCGCACGATTTATGAGACGTATGCACGAAAAACACGATGTGACGCGAGAGAGAGATATACATACACTCATGAGTCAGAGAAGAATCGCGATGCTCACCAGCCAAGTGACGTAATGGTCAAATGTACCGACGACCGTTTTTTTTTTTTTTTTTTTTTTTGTTCTCGAATAGCCTAGTAATTAGCCCTCAGAGATTTTTACTGCTTCCTTCGGGCGTTAAAAATATATAAAGGTCTCTCCTCTATTTGTATATTGACTCTCAAACAATCCACAATCTCTACAATCTACGTAATTGATTTGAAGTATATAACAAATTATACTCGAGACCGAACTAGCAGGTTACTTTATAAATATTTAGCACTCTATATATCTTACAAGGTTATTCATAGAAATGGCTCGCGATTTGACCACCAGAGAGAGGGGGGAGAGTCGTCGACGACGAGCATCCCGATTTACAGGAGAAAAGATGGGGGGAAGAGCTGCTCGGGGCGCGAAGTAGTGTTTTCAGCTCGAGCTTCCGTGCGCGTATTTACAATTCGCTCCGACGCCGAGGGGAAGAGAGGTGGTGGGAAGGAGTTTTGCGCGGCCCGCCGGGAACGCGCGAAACCAGAACCAGCAAGTACACGGATACTCTCTCGCGCGCGAGCACGAGAGGCACACACACACACACACGCACGCACACGCGGCCAACGTTCACGCGTGCATTCGAAAGATCGAGATAAAGTCGTAGCGTGCCGCCAAGTTCGCGGGCTTAGATTAATTAGCGCGATAGAAGACGCGCGAGAAGGAAAGGGGCGAAACTTCGCGCCTCCCTCCCCCGCTGAGAAGGAGGCGCCGGGGAGAGCCTGGGGAGTCCTGTGCCGTATGCATGCAGATGTATACGTATACGCGAGCGTGGGCGCGTTAGTTGCCGAGCTGCCAGCGACGAAATTCATGCGATCGCGAAAATATGAATTCGCTCGATGACTTTCCTCGCGAGCTGTTGCGCTCTTCGTTTCTTTTTTCTTTTAGGCTCCGAAGAGCTTTGTTGAATCGAACTTGCAATCGGCTTTGTTTCTCGCGGCTGAACAACGGAAAGTTAAATTCGCCGCTGCAACTTGAGTTAAACGGAACTTGTTCTTGTGTTAAGGGCCCGGCCGTTCCAATTGGGGTTTCGAGCAATTGACAGATTATATCGTTAGCGAGAGAATTGGAAATTCGCGGAGAATAGTAGAGTCGATTAATTAGGACGCTTCTCGTTTTGCAAGAGGAAATAAGTTTCGTAGTGCGAGGGAAACTGATTCAATGATTCGATGCAATTCATTGAAATTCATGCATGGGAGAGAAACGTAAGATTTCATATTTTAGGATTCAAACGTTTTTGAAAAGAAAGGAAACAGGCGAAAAACAGTTGTTAGAAAGCAGAACAGGAGGAGAGAAGCACAAATGGGATATGCGACTGAAACCAATTACATCGAATTTTGAAAATACTCCCGAAATGAAAGGCAGCTTTAAAACGCATAACTTTATAAAAATTATTCTGGTACGTTTTTGGTTCAATTACTTACTTTTCCAAATTAGATTTTGCAGCTACTGTTATTCAAAAACATGAAAGTGGCAATATTGTTTGCTTGAATTTACAGCTGTTTAGAGCTTTATAACTGAATTTCATTTGGCAATATAATCAATTTACAATCAAGTTAGAATAGTTTTGAATACACAGGAGTAGTGAAGGAATAGAAGCCGAAAAGTTTATGAATGTTTGTTTAAAACTTTACTCGAGTTATTTACACGAAACATAGCCAAAAAATTTTAAGGCCAAGGCTATGTATAAACTCTTTTTGCGCATCTAATTAAAAACCTCTTGTACACATTTAAATTAGCATTGCAAATATATCGCAGAATTTGTTTATCATTATTTCTCTCATTACGTTTCGATTTCTACTAGCTTTGTACGCACGAATTTTGAGCATTTTCCATCCTCGCGAAAATTTGTTTCCCTTTTAAAATCTCGATTATAACGAATGTGTTTCACACAATTGCGAATCCCACGTTCTCCGTTACGCGCGGCAAGCTTCTTTTGAAAAATCGTTTATCTATATAAAGGATTATAAAAAATTAAGTTGACTTTCGCGCTTCTCTCGCGCGCGCTTCGAAATTTAAAGAACACACTTCTCGTCTATTTAAACGGCATGCTCCATCTTTTTCTCTGCTTACTTTTTCGCCGTTTCGCTTATTTACAAAAAATACTGCAGAGAGGAACTAAGTTAATCGTCGCCTATTCAGTTACATCTTTTGTTGTTCCCAACGTCATTCCTCTTCTCGACGAGCTCCTCGTGAATTCGCCGCTACGAGGACTCGACATCGCACTCATTGGCAATTAAAAAAATAACATATGTTGCACATTCGAAGGACAAAAAGTACGAGCACGCTTCTCCGACCTTTTCTCCTCTTCTTTTTCTTTAATCTTCATTTTTCCCTTCTGCTAGAACGCTATATGAATTTTTTATAATTTATTTATATTTGAAAAGCGAGGACTCGCACTATGAAATGCGGCTCAATTAATGGAATACGGCAATCGATTTCTAAAAAAAATACGGCGTCAACTTTTACTCGTTGTATAAAATCGTTGTATGGTGTAATCATAATTGAAAGCACAGCAATTTTGCGATGAAATTATAACGTAACTGTAGCTAAATAATATATTAAAAATGAGAAGCAAATAAAGGATGGTGATGAGACGATGGAAATAATAAATTGACAATGGTTTTAATGGAAAAAACATTGTTTCACAAAAAAACATCAATAATAGCAATTAATCATAATATAAATATAAATAATAGGTGAATCTCACATAAATAATTAAATAATAGTTGTATAAATAATTGAATTATAATAAATGTAATAAGTACAAATTATAGAATAAATTATAATGTAGCTTAGCATAACTCGTAATAGACGATCGTGTATAATGACTAGGGATCGACGCTTCCACATCGCATATCCCAAAAGGAATAAGCAAATCGAAACGAAATCAGTCGCGCTAATTAATTAAACGCCATAAATAAACGGAATGTGTCGCTGAACAGTCACACTACTATTTACACATAAGCTGGCACAACGTGACTTTAAATAAAGGCATCTCGCTATAAACCCGCCTAAATATCAAAATTTGCATTTTCATTATACCTGCTAATTATAAGCTGCGAATTTAAGTGAATTGGCGTAAAACCTTCGTTAAATTGCCAGCCCCCGAATGCAGAGAGGTTGCTCTCCTCGAATAGAAATTTCCACTGCCGATTGAGATACAATTTTCAAAGTGAATTCAAACGTTCGTTTGCTCGATCGCTCTATCATGCTAATAAATCTGTCTTTCAATAATTTCGATAATCATAGTCCTGAATACGCGTAATCAACGAAAATTCTAAAGCGAAAGCAAGCGCTCTGCATTCGAACAAGTACGGCACGTCAAATACAAATTGTACATTGCTTAATTTATTGCTCTACAATCGATGTATACGCAAAATGAGTATAATATCGCTCGCGGCACGTTTCGCCCCTCCTCGCATCACTTTTTTTTTTTGTTTCTTCTTTTGTTCAGGTTAAACTTTGGAATTCTTCCGACTAGCTTCATTGTTACCTTAATTCCCTACTTCTCTCGCCGCTAAATCTACAATCTTTATGCGCACTGACATTCGCACTCGAGAACAAAAATATATCGCATTCAAACCGCCTAACTGGCCACGTACACTTGTTTCTACAGCCTTACATATTATTACGCCTCGATCGCTCGTCACTTGCTTTTGCTTCCGCGCGCGTACTTTGGTTAATGGTTCAGTGATCGATGACGACGTGGAAAATAAATCGCTCCTAACCGCGAGTGCAACCTGCCGAAGTCGCCTGTTTTTATTTTCTTTTTTTTTTTTTTAACCTCTCGACGAGGATCGCGAGAATCTCTAGGGGATCGGTGAACTCGTTTGTTTAACGAGCTCGCGCACAAGTTAACTAATTGCACAGCGCCTGGGGTTCACTATTATTAACTTTTATTACTCGCAGATGCTCCTTCGGGTGCTCGAGTCGCTTCGGAGCTCCTAAGTTTAGACTTACTGCTTCTTTTCGTTACTCATAACTTGTTGACTTATGCGTCAAATTGAATTTTCTATTGCTTCCGTTTTAATTGACAAATTTCGACGTACAATTAATCTTATTGACTTTGCATATTTAACTTTCTACACTCTTGGCGCGAAGCTCCGAAGCAGCTTGAGCTCGAACTTTGACTAGTACCTCATCTCGCGCGGTTCTCTGTAATTACTATATGCATAAGCATTGTCGTACGTCATTACTCGCTGTGTAAGTAATCGACATTCTACAATAGCATGCTCGCGATCATTCGCCGGAAAAGGGGGGGGGGGGAGCGCGAAGCTAATTTAATAAATAACGGCAATCGTGAACTCGTACGTACAGAATATATTCGATCAATGGCGGAATCACTGCTCGGGGTGGGAGAAAATGCAGGACGGGGGAGGGGATAAATATTTGAATCTCCTTTAAAAGGGGCATTTCGTCGTAATTTCTTTTCGATGTTCGCATTCTTCTAGATTAAAAGTTAATTCGTTGTGTCGAAACATTGCTTTGACCGTACGTTTGCTTGTCGCCTCATTTATAATATAGCTCGCTAAAAAATATAACAAAACGAGTTATGTGTCCGTCGACGATTTACAATGCTTGTCATATTAAAAACCGTACGCCGCCCTACATCACGAGGCGGAGAGTCGTCCGTCGTCTTCGCTTCCGTTTTAAATATTATTGGTGTTGCGCTAATTTTTTTTTTTTTCTTTATATCATCGTTAACGTTTATTGCATTATACTTGTTTAGGGGGGTTTTTTTTTGGTTTATATTTCTTTAAGTCTTACAATATTGCGTTAGTGTTTACGAATGTTCGTGCAGTGTGTAAGTATTCATGTCTTATTAGTACTTTAATGCGCGCTACCGTTGTCTCTGCTCTCTCGTCACCAACATTAAGCGCCGGCGAATGCACGCTCCTCTGTAATTATTGGTACATTTCGATATTTAGGAAGTGTACCGGGAAATCTAATCGACGGCTTTGACTAGAATTGTATTAGATACTTATTCGCAATGATAAGAAAATCGTTAAGGATACGAGCACTTGTGACTGTTGATTACTCTAACTCGGTTAGATCGACACACAATTTCTCTAAAAATGCCTTAAGTGTTTTAAGGCACTTTCCTCGCCAATCGTGCGGTATCGACGTGAATTAAAATTTTTCTCCCCGGTGCCAATGAGAGCCACAGGTCGGAACGATCAGAAGCGCCGTGCCGATCCACAGATTTCCCGGTACATCTCGAGAGCGATAATCGCGCAGGTACATTCGCCGGGTTTCGACTTTCGTGACGCAGTGTACGTTTCGCTCATCGGCATTTCCGTGCAGGGCCTGCGTCGCACCCGAAGTCGCGACGCAGGCCCGATAATGACCGCGCGGGTACCGAGTACGGACCAACTGAAGAGAATGTAAAGGAATCGACGTTTTTTTTTTCCACACACGATGAGACAGACGTATACGTGTACGAGTGGCTCGATCGACGGCATGCTCTCGAGGCTCCTCGAGCGAATGCGCGACTAGAGAGAGACGTTATTTATGTATACTAGTAAATAGACTATATAATGTATGCTTTAGTAATCGACTAGAGTGACTAGACTGCAGCGTGGACGTCAATCTTTCGACGTGTCGTGTCCTGCTCGCTCTTTTATCAATTTTTTTTCCCCTTCGTTACGCTTAAACTTACTGGACGTTTCTTTAGTCAATGTTAAAGATAATCATCTCGTCTACGTGGTACTGGCACTTTTCTACTTAACTTACTGCAAAACCTCCCTCGCACCTCGTGTTTCAGCGTATCCGTGTTGTATGTACGTATATCGTATAATATAAGTGTTGGATGTAAGTGTCTATGCCTCCTGTAGTGTAAATAACGTTTTGGTTACGCAATACGGCGCGCCTCGACGAGTTGAAGGACGAGCGCCTAAATATCAAAATCCTCCGGCTCCTACAATGGTCTCGCGCCTCGTTCGTGTGTATAAATACCTCTGGTTAGCCAGCGAGCGTCGAAGATACCGAGCTTTGCCCGTTTTACAAATAAATATCTCTCTATCCGGGTGTCCGCTAGCTTAGTCTTGGCGATGCTGTTGCTGCTGCTGTCTCGGGAAGATCATCAGAGTCGCGGGGAAGATCGGTGCCGCGGCAGGCCTGCTACAAGCCTCGGTTGTTGGGCACCTGCTGCTGGCCGTTGGCGGCCGCGCCCTGCGCCCCGTCCTCGTCCCTCAGGCAGGCGGACTCGAGGTGCTTGTTCAGGTAGGACTTGAGGGCGAAGGTCTTGTGGCAGCGGGAGCACTCGTAGTTCTTGTCGGCCGAGTGGGTCTGCATGTGGGCGCGCAGGTTCGACCTGTCGGCGAAGGCCTTGCCGC
>JAWWEM010000001.1:13806561-13837628 GCA_035582935.1 Ormyrus thymus
GGCGGCGGCGGCTGCAGCGGCTGGCTGGGCACCGGGACGAGCACCGAGACGGGGATGGGCGCCGGCTGCTGGGGCGCGGGGAGCGGGGGTGGCGGCGGCGGCGGCGGCGGCGAGAGCGTGTGGATGAAGATGGAGTGCGTGGGGGCGGCCGGCGAGGCGCTCAGGTCGAGGATGGCCTGGGCGGCCGAGAGGTCCTCCTCGGCGGAGGTGCGGATCTCGCTGGGCTGGAGGCTGTACGGCCGGTAGATGTCCTTCTTCTTCGGGGGCAGAGAGAGGGCCGTGCCCGTGCTGGTGAAGCACATGGCGAGGCTCTTGCGGGGCGGCAGGGTGATGGGCCCGGAGACGGAGCTGTGCTGGTGATTTGGCAGGGGCTGAGGCGCCGGTGGCTGCTGGTGCTGCAGCGAGGGCGATATCGAGTGCTCCGGGTTCTCCGGCTGCTCGTGGTGTTCGTGGATTTGGTGTTGGTGGTGGTGCGAGGGCGGCGGCGGCGGCGACGGCACCATCGGTCGCGCGAGCTCGGCTGCTGAGCGCAGCGTCGCGTACTTTGGTGGCTCCTCATGGTTTATCCAGGCCTCGTGCGTGTAGCCTGAAAGGAAACGACATCTTTCAATCTTTGCTCGGAAGCTCGAAAGACGTAAATTGGATTTTTTCTTTAAAATAGACTGCTGATGTATACAGCAGGAACTCATTTACAAAATAGGTGAATTAATTATACTTTCAATTTTCTTAGATTGCATAAAAAAAATGTTCGATAAATCATTAATTCAAGCGGCATCGGATAATTGGAAAGTCAAATCACGTCGTTAAAAGGTGGCTCCAATCTTTCTTATTTCTTTCCTACGCGACAAACTTATCCTTTCATTTGGAGGCTTAGCATTGGGGATCCTTCGATCATTTATCTTTTCCCTGGCAAACTCTTCTCCAGTCCCCTTTTGACGAAAAAGGCAAAGTGGAAGCGAGTGGGAGTGCGGGGGGGGGAGGCGAGGTCGGAGAACTTCCTTCAGAACGACCATTGCAATTAAAGGGCGCGCAGAATCTTAATTTGGAAGGCTCAAGTAGCTTGCGTCAGTTCCACCACTCGGGACTTGCGGTAATAAATCACGGTAATCACCGGCAAAGTAGGTAATCCATTCCCGGGGATGCTGTCGCATATACCCGAAATATTACGGTGAGTGATTAAAATTTTTCGGATCTAACGACGAGAAAAGGGAAAAGTCCGCGGGAAGCGACGAAAGCTGGTCTTGGGTCGAGACGAAAAGCGGGCTGCCTCTCGACTTCCCTGAAAGCATTTCTCTCTTTTTCACTTGTGATAAGAGAAAAGGAGCGTAATCAAAGGATATGACGTTCTCGGGAAAATTTAATCAAGTCCGAAATTCAACTCTCCTCCCCTGCAGAAGATTCGACGAAATGAAATTTCGAATATCATCGATAAATGAGCGAATCTACGATATTGCCTCGGCGTTATTGAAATTAAATCTGATGCATGAAATTTCTTATTTTGAAAACTGCTGAAAAAATAATCGTCTTATTCTCTTCTCCGCCAAACTTTGAAGAACTCTTGGAAGTATAAACAAAAACACCCGAAATTGTTTGTGCAGTTGGTCGGCTTATTGAATTCAAAGTAAATAGATTTTGTTAGCTTTTTGATAATTGAAATGAACGTAGCGCAACAGGGGATTATAGACCTTCGGTCTGATACTCTCAGACTGAAGGTGATTTGAACTAAAGCCTGTAACGTCTAATGTGAGAAGTTCTAGCCACCTGAAGTAGTTCTATAATGTTATCAGAGAAGTTCAGCTGGTGAAATCCAATATTTGTTATTTCTATCTTGGGTCTTATCCCTTGAAAGCTATTCTGTAGTTAATTGAATTACTCTGACAGAATTTTCAAACTGCGATAACATTAACTACCATTAACCATTCTGAATTGTAAAATCGGCAAAAACACTGTAAATCATGTAAAAATGCCACTCTTAGCTTGAATTTAATTAATCTATTTTCGTTGAATTAATTCGAAAATTTTATTTCAATCCTGTATCGAACGTAAATACATTTCCTTATAAAAATCAGCAAACATTTTCCAACTCCTCTTATCTGTTTGTTCTCGGGTTAATTAAAAATACTCATCTGTAACAGTAAAATATTCCATCACGCTTTGACGAAAGCAAATAAATCGATGATAAAATCCCTAGCCGGTGTTTGATCTGCTTGGCTCGAATAATCAAAGAAAATATAAAGAGCTCGTTGAAAATGAATGAAAAGCCCCGCCGCCTTCGGGCTTCGCTCCCGCAAAACCCACCTCTAAATAATGAAAATCACAAGCCGAGCTGAGCCGCTCGACCGTCGCGACGGCGGATGTATAATCGGGGCTGCGTATACAGGGACGAAAAATTAATTAGTCCGGTGCAGTTGCCCGGGATTTTCGGCGCATTAAGCAAGCAGGCGCGCCGCTGGGCACTATCAATTTCGAAACATTAATAGAATTAAGGGCGCAGTCGCGGCTCCGCGCGCAGATATCGACGTTCATGAATCAGCCGCTCGCCGCAGTATTTCATTTCCTGTAACGGACAGCAGCTGCCGCCGCCGCCGCCGCCGCCGACTTGGGCCCGCCATGTGCGCGCCGAACGACATAATCACTGGTAGAGACCCCCCGAGCTGCTCCTGCCGTTCTCTTTTATATATACGTATATCTGTTGCATGTCGAGCCTGGCTCCCGAGCGCCGCTTTATTCCTTCGGAGGAGGAAAAAAATTAGCCGGCCGTAAACAGGCCCGCGCCGCTTATTTTTTGTTTCCTTAATCATGTCGGCACCGTGTATACGTAATGTAGTTTCCTGCAAGCTTGCGTGCTCCGCGTGCATGAATATTTCATCGGGAAAAGAAGCCGAAGGGGGGCAGAAGTCCTCGCCGCGCCGAGGTGTACGTGCTTTTTGAATGTTTAACCGGCACTTTTAAGGATAATGAGAATTGACGGATGGACAGCTTTGGAGACCTCCGAGCGTCGACGCCGAATAATGAGCAAGTACACGCTAGAGCAATTAAGACACTCGTTAACAAATGCCCTGCATTGATTTTTAAAAGTTATCCGCACTGTCCATTTGCTAATTTGCCGAGCGAGTCGGCTTCGTTTGAACTGTACGGGAGCGAAAAAACAGTTAAACCCAGCCCCTTTTCTCCCGAAGTCAAAGCGACCCTTCAAAACTTCTCTGTCGTGAAGCGCACAGATTGGATTGATTCTCGAAAGCCCATACGTAATCGTCGTTCAGGGCGCGGCGCGGCAAAGAGGAATTACGCCAAGTGTGCCACGGCTCGTGTCCTTCGCCGTTTGGAACGGCAGCGGCGCGACGGCGAACGGAGCGCTTGGCAGAGCCGCCACCCGAAAGCAATTTACGTGTACGGAGGCGAGTGAAAGAGAGAGAGAGAGAGAGAGAGAGCGGCAGAAATTTAAAAAATCAAGAGAGAGAAAGAGAGAGAGCCGCGGATCCCCGATGCGAGAGAGCCCGAGCACGGGGTCGATTCTGCAGCATCGGCGGCGCAAAACTGGTGTGCATTATTGGCTGAAATAAAAGGAAGTCAGCGAGAAAGGGGAAGGATGAGCGTATAGGAGAGAGAGAAAGAGTGCATTTCGTCAAGCAGAGAGGGGAGGTGATCGATAACGTCGAATGAACGAGCGGTCTCACCCTCCCTCCCTCCCGCCTCCTCTTTCTTTCTGCGGAGCGAGCGCTTCGCGCCCTGTTGATGCTTTTCACGCGCGCGAGCCTCGTGCATGTGCACTTTCTCTCCCTCCCTCGCTCTCTCTCTCTACTTCTCTATTGAGTAAAAGAGTCAGCGAGACCGTGAGAGAGTAACTATACGCCCGACACACACACACACCCACCCACAAAGGGTTTCGAGTGAAAAAGAAAAGCGGAGCGAGCTCGAAAAAATTGCTGGCTCTCGCATCGATCAATCGTGTTCGTTCATTTGGAAAAAAATATACTCTTTGAAACAAAAGGGAAGGAGAGAGAGAGAGAGCTCTTCAAAGCAGCTTTTTGCAGTCCATATTCGAGTTAAATGAACTGCGCGGAGCGGAACAATGCTGCGCGGGAATCTGGTAAAAGTTAAAATTAAAAAAGTACCTCCGAATTCGGGGTTTTGAGCTTGACCGAAAGATAAAAAAAAACGTTATTTCTTGAACTAAGGAAACTGCGAAAAACGCTCTGAAAGGGTACTGTATTTTTTAATGCTGCTTATTAGATTCGATACAAAAATTCTGTCCTACTTTAGAATCATTGATCGAGGTACATTCTAGTTAAGTCGCAGTACGTTCCATTTTTACTTTCATAGTTATCTTCAATTTTTATCATTTAAATATAGAAAAGCGTAAAAAAGATTGCACGAAAAGCAGCGTATTCCATTATTGCGCCAGTTTACGATCTCATCCGTTTTACCCAAATTCTAATTCGCGTCTAATTTTGCACCAAAAAACGCGCTGTCAAAAAAAAAGCGAAAAGAATCTCATCGCTCTTAAAAACGGCGACCACAAAAGAACAACGCGCGCAGTCCCGCGTAGCATTCATCTCCCAGGAAAATAAGAAAAGCGGCGATGGGTACTCCGCGCGCCTACATATACACATGCATACCTATATCTCGAGCTTCAGTCAACCTCTCGGAATATGAATACCGCGGCGCGGCGGGACAGATGAGAGAGAGGGAGAGAGGGGGAGGCTTTGAAAAAGGAACCGCGCGCGCGCGACTCTTGCAATTAGAAAAGAGACAAAAAGCCGGGGAAGGTAGGTGGAAAGAGTGGAGCTCCGCTCGCGCAATGACTGCGATTGAAACGCAATTTTCCCCGTTACGTCGCGGTGGAGAGCAGCTAACCACTTGTTGGTCGTTCATTGATTTTCGGTCACTTTTACGACGGAAGATGCTACTCCGCGGAGCAGTAAAACCATCGCACGAGGGAGCGGATAAATGCTGCGTCGCGCGGATGCCGAGAGAAAGGGTTGATGCGCTGGCCGGGCTAAATGAAGAGTTGTGAAACAATGAATGTTTCAAGAATGAAAATGCGCCATTAAAATTTCCAATAGCGCTCGAGAGCCACCGACATGCATAATTCAAGGGAAAATATCTTTTCGCGGGAAGAAAATCAGCCTTAAAAATACCTTCGAAAAGTTCATTTTGAAAAAGCTGCCATTGAAGAAGTAGCATTCAAGGTGAACTTTTAATAGAATAAATATTTTTTTGTATAATATATTTGTAGGCTAAAATTGTAGGTTAATATGTAAGGTTTAAGCACTGAGGAAAAGTACCAGTTGATTCTTAGAGAAACTAGGGCACACTTAACTTTAATCTGTCCCCGAAACTGTATTAATGCATTTATTCAATTTATAAATGCATTATAAAAAATGAATCACCTTATGAAAAGTGGATCGAAGTCGGGGAATCCTTACAAAGGTACATTACGTGGGCTACAAGTGAGAGAAAAAAGACACCTCGGTATCGGTCTAACCGCTGGGAACATTATTAAAGAAGCCACCTGTCGCCCGTAATAAAGGTAAGCGAATTAAACGTTACGTCTAACGAAGGATGAAATGCATTGAAGAAGCCTAAACACAATTGTTAAGTTATCAAATTAAGAAAACAATATAAACTTTTAATAATACCATAAACCTTTTCGATAAAGCGTGACTGAAACTTGTGATACGGAACACGAAATTTGCATTCTAATCAACAAATCGGTTCTTGTTTCGTAATTCAATTCGATCATTTGTGGTTTATCATTTCATCGCGAACTGGAATAGGAATAAAAATCATATTCGCTGCCCTTGTAACTTGAGAAATATTCTGTCAAATGTGATGTCGAGATTATTTCAGAAAAGAAATTATTTTAATGCATTTAGGTCAATCATTCAATGTTACTTGTATACTTAAAAAAACACATTCTTTTAATCTTTTTACAGGATCTAATTGAGCTATTCTTATTACGACTTGGTGATTTTCGTGCTGTAAATTGATTAGAATGACTACAATAGTTCTAATTTTAGACTTGCGCCATCTAGACTTTGATTTTTTTTTATTGAAACATATATTAACACAAGAAAAAAATCAGTAGGTTAACAATTTCCTACACGCGCATTTTAATGAAAAAAGACTTATTTTGTTATGCAGGCGGCGCATTTGAAGAAGTTTTGGAAAACAACCAAGTTATCAGGAATCCGTGAGTATCCCCTCCGAGAAGGCAAGTAAAAACTTCGATTAGTGGGCATAGAAGAAGCGTATCTATTTCGTTTCCCAAAGCTTTCGAAAGTCTCAAGGGCGGTGGAAAACACCCCAGCTTTCCTCGGTTATCTACTAGGCGATAAAAAGCTTCGAAGCGTGACAGCCAATCACGCGCAGACGAAGGAGGAAGGGGAATCCCCCGAAGGGTCCGAGAATTCAACAGCACTTTTGCCTACTCTCGATTCGCTCTCGCAAACAACCCCACGCTTACATATACGAGCGGGGCTCGCACACTTAAGGAGAGACGCTCGGTAGGCGGATCGTGTGTGTTCGAAATTTATTCGGGAAATTGAGCCTGTCTGCGAGCGACGAGCCTTATAAGAACTAATAATCAATAATCGTGAGTAATGACGATCCAGATACAGGCTGCTGCTGAAAAGCTCTTTACTTATACAGTGGCTGATTTTTTATTCAATAAAGTTATTGTGTAAAGTGGGCGGTCGAATCTTCGTAAATGTCAATTTTCTCCTACTTTGGAGTATTTTTTACTTAACTTTTCATTATATTATCAAAAACATTGTAGAAATAAAATCCTGATTGCTGTACGTTACAAAATAAAAACACGTATGTAGGTTCGCTTGCCATTTTCTATTCAAATTTTTCATATTATTATTTCACACTTTTATTCAAAATATTAAAATATTAAATTATTAACTGATAATGAATTTTCCTGCTTGACGAATCGAAAAAGTTTTGATGAATCAACAGCTACATTCGTCGGAACACGAGATCCCCAAATGTAATCACACTAATCTCTATTCAGCAAAGCGCCCTTCGGAAAATGCAGACGCTTACGAATTTACACTGGCATTCTCCCCGCGTCCAGCAGTCGAGCAAGCAAGCATTCTGCATACGCATACCCTGGAAAGCTCATGCATACGCATATATAGAGGCCGAACATCTGTGTGAGCGAATGGCATAAACGCAGAGCGGAGAGGCCACGACCTCGCTTCGGGAAGAGAGGGGATGTCGTTTCGACGCAGGATGCTATCGCGACTCTGCAGCAGGATCTTCCTGATCGGTAAGCTCCGATCGCCCGTTCCCCCCATAAATCGAGGAGGCGAACGAGACGTGGGGAAGAGGAAGATCGAGGCGCACCCCATCATAGTCACGCGCCGGGGCCGCTTATGAGCATAATCAATCTACGGATTTAACTGTCATCGTCATTCCGCGCAGGATCCTCGGCTAATGGAAACGCTTGCGTTCGAACTCTGTCTCACACACACACACACAGTCCGACGCTACCTTAAGTGCCAGGTAACTCACTCATCCACTGTAGGGCCGAAGGAGGAACTCGAAGGCATTCACCCCTCGATACGAGGGGGGATCTGCACGCATCGCTAGGAAAAACACGGTTAAAGACCTCGGGCAAACAATCGCGGGCCTGCGAGGGTTAACTCCCCCCCCCCTCCAACGGCAGATGAGAAAAATGTATACACGGAAGCAAGAACGATAAGCGCAATCGTCGCTAATGCGAGACGAATTTGGCGCCCAAGTTGCGAAATCCCTTGGGCGCCAAATCGGACCGAACTTATGAAATAGACGAAGGAAGTCGAGGGCAGGCAACGCGAAGACCCAGCGTCTAGCTCCACAAGTGTGCACGTTTCTGACGGTACTTCGCGTACGGACACTTGCGCACATACACACGCATGGGTGTGGCATTCCTCTATACGTCCTCCCACCCACTCGTTGCCTCCTTCGGCTCTGTCCCTCTACAGTCCCTCTGGCTCTCTTTACTCCTTTGCCTCATTCGCTCTTCCTCATGACTGCGTTCATGCAGCTTTCTCGACGACGTATGCTCCGTCATTCCGTATCGATACTCGACCTTTGCTACTCAATCGTGCAACCTATTTTTCTACTTTGCCTCCAAAGCACTCCGGCGATCGTTATCCAATTTAAGCTCACACGACAAGCTATACGTGCACCAGACCATTCTATCTTACAGTCAGCTTCTTCTGTCATCCGTACGTCTACATCCGCTCGTTTCCCGTTCCTGCAAACTCGTTTCGGTCCAATATCCCAACTCCCGACCCGACTTCCGAATGCCCTTTCCTCAATTTCCTTAAGCTCGCTTCCGTTCTCGTTCGCAGCGGAACCGCCCGCCCCGTTCTAGAATCAAGCAAACCCATGGAAGATCGGTGACTCACCGTGATAGTAAAGGGCCCCGGAGGCGTTGAGAGGCGGAGGGCTGGGCGCCGTCGCCCCGGCCGTGGGGCTGTGCGGGCCCCAGCAGGAGGCTTGGGCGCCAGTCTGTCCAGCGGCGCTGCTGCCGCATCTGCTCGTGTCGACGTCGCCCACGACATCGATCTCCTCGTCGTCGGTCTGCATCGCGGCCACTTGCTGCTGCTGCTGCTGCTCGTCATGGTTGCGCGCGCGCTTCGCCTCCAAGAAGACGTCGACGACGATCTCGGTGTTGCCGTCGCCGCTGCCGTCCTGGAGCGGGTCGTCGCTGCTGGTGTCGTCAACGCGGTCGGGCCAGGGGTAGGCCTTCCACTTCTTGGCCATAAGACAGCGCGGCATCGTGCTGCGTCGGACTGGACGTCGGGGGGCTACTCTCTCGACTCTCGCTGCTGCTGGTGCTGCTGACTCGGCTGCTGCTGTCTGGTTGACCCCGGCTCCTCGGCGTTGCGTTGGCGGCAGCGGCGGCGGCGGCGGCGACGGATCGCCCGGAGCCGTGTCATCGGCCCAAGAGCGACGCGGCTGAGCCTACCTTCGTCGACATGTCGTCTCTTTGGTCGTTGGTTCGCTTGTACCCTGGCTCCGCTGGCGGTTACGACACACACTCTCTCCTCTCCGGCGTTCCACTTTTTCCAGGCTGCTCTCACTCTCTCGCGCCCTCTCTCTCCCTCTCTCTCTCTCTCTCTCCTGCACACCACTGCGCGATCGTCCAGCTCTCTCTCTCGCTCTCGCGCTTTCGACCGGAGAGTGAGAGAGCGAGTTCTGTCGCGACGCTCGCTCAGAGTCTGTCTGTCGGTTGGGACTTCGCGCCGATGCACACACACCCTCTCTCAGGCTCTCTCTCCGTCTCGCTCCCTCCAAGTAACCCTCGCGAGAGCGCGCGCGCGCGCGCAGCTCTCCCCTTTACCAACCCCTCTCCTTGTTCCTCCGCCGGCCAACGACAAGGGAGAGAGAGAGAGAGAGAGAGATAGGAAGGAAGCGCCGGGGGGTGAGCGAGCGTGTGTGCAAGTACGCGCACACACGCGGCGAATGGGGCGCGACTGGAGAAAAAGAGAGAGAGAGAGCGAGAGGGAAGAGAATAAGTGCCCCCCTCGTCCCGGCTCTGCGGTGCTCTCTCCCCGACGTCGTCGTCGGCGCGGCGGCAGAGGCTCGCCCTCCAGCGAACTCGGAGCGTCCGCGCGTGTGTGTGCGCGGGCGCTGGGGGTGGCCGTCGCCGCGGCGGCGATTCTCACCGACGCGCGCACACGAGCGGAGGCTCTGTTGCTCCCCGTGGCCTCGCGTGCATTTCGCAGCGCCTGGCGTCACCGTCGCGCCCCGTGTGTACACTCGCGCATACGTGTCGAGATGCAGCTCGGGCGCGCGCGTGTGCGTAAGCATATAGAGGGCCAGGGAAGGGGAGGACGGCTTTATTGCCGCGGGCCGCGCTCGGTGTCGGCGAAAAATTCGAGCGTTTCTAAACAATAATATTGGGTCGATCGGGAATGTTGCCTGTGTAAGCGAACGAATGTATGTGCAGTTGGGATATACTGCGGATTATTCGCCACTGCGCTGTTCATTCCGCTTGCTTTTTAAATCTTACGCTTTTCCGATTCAGCTCATTGACGTTAATTGCTTATTGCAAAGCAAATCGGAGACTCGAACAGGTAAAGAGGGAGAGGAGATTGATAGCCCTTGCATATGTTTGATCAATTTTATGTCTTCAAACGAGTTTCGAATTAAATCCCAATTCGCTAACAAGCTATTGTGCAGTGTATATATTATAGTTTTATAATGGATTTTATAACTTACAAGAACTCTAATTCAAGGTTCCTAAAATCATCCGTAACTGCACGTTGCATTAACTTATTGATTAAATAATCTATAAATTTAATAACCAGTAAAGGTGCCTAATTTAATAAACGACGATCGTGCTGAAACGACAGTTGACTGATCGCGGTAGAAAAACGAGCCCGCGTCCCCGCGCAGTCGGAGCGTTTCCGGGGAAACGGTGAAAAAAAAAACGTTGCCCAAGATTAGCATAAAGTCCGGGGGCGCACATGTGATATTACGGAAAATAAATGCGCTTAACGCCGCCTAATAAGACTTCGCCGTCGTCGCGCGGCGGCTTATAAAAGTTCTTTTTTTTTTTCCTCTTTTTAACGGGATCCGTACGCTCGAGCGTCCGCGCGCGGATCGTCGCGCCGCCGCGAAGAGAGAGATACCCGAGCTCGAGGGGGGCCTGTACGTGTTGAGCCTCCGCAACAGTCTTGATGTGAATTTAAATGTACGTGCGTGAGCCAGGCTCCCCCCTCCCCCAACACACGGAGAGCGCAGCGCGGAAAAGGCCGCGAGCGCAACAGAGAGAGCGCGCCACCCCCCCTCGGGAACGAGCGTAGCGCGCACGTCATCCCTGTTGCGCAGAGGGGGAGCGTCTCTCTCGCTCGCTCGCTCGGAGGGTGCAAGCGGGGAGGGAGGCAGCGGCAGCAGCAGCAGCAGGCAGCGGCGGCACATGCGCACGTGTCGGCGATCGACCCGCGGGCCGCAGCGCCAACACCTGGCGGAGCGAGAGCGGCTCGGCTCGGCTCTCTCTCTCTCCCCACGTGCCTGTAACGTCGGCGGCCGCCACCCCGAATATATCCCGCTATACGAGGCGCTATCGAATATCCCGCTGGCCTTCCGCACGCACGACTCAAGTGTCTACTGACCCACGGCAACGGCGCGCGCTCTCTCTCTCCCTCTCTCTTACTTCGCATCTGGCCTTCGCTCCTTATTAAGGGGAGAGCCGTAGGTGCTCGCGCGAGCGGCCTTATCACTGCTGCCGATATTGCTGACGCTCCGATGAAATTAAGCGCCTGCCAGGGGGAGAGAGAGAGAGAGAGAGGGAGCAACTTTTCACGGCTCTGCTTTCCGACACGGGGGGAGACTCGCCGTGCGCGCACTGCACCGTAGGGCATTCAACCGTTTGTTCGGGGCTTTTTAAATTCGCCCCAAAGGCTTTGACGACGAGCGTGTGGCGGACCGTCCCAATTTGCCGGCTCTGACGGGAATCGCGCACGACAAAACGCCCCGGGCGAACGCGGCGTGAATTATTGCGAATGATTTAAAGGGCCAGCTGATGCTGACTAAGAGCTGCGTGCGCGGATTTAAAAGCTTACTTTTCGCCTAAATTAGAGGGCGATGTAAGGTGTACGCGGTGAGTCATGCTGCGGCGAGAAAACTTTTATTTCGACGCAATACACACCCCCTTCGCTCGCTGGATTGGAGCTGCTTTACAGTTTGGTTTTTAGTCAACGAATTGGTTTGAAAAATGGAACTTATTTTTTTACAAAGCTTTTAACGTCCCGCCGCGTAACGCTCGGAAAAGAAACTTTTTGTATAGTTTTTTCTTATAAAATGAGTGTGGCGATGGAAGCTGAAGCTTGATCGGATTTCCTGCTTTGAAGTTTAGTTTTTAACGAACAAATTGGTTTGAAAAATGGATTACTATTTTTTCACAAAGCTTTTAACGTCCCACCGCGTAGCGATCGGAAAAGAAACTCTTTTTATATAATAAAATTACTATGACGCAGGAGCTGAAACTTAATCGAATTTCCTGATTTGTAATAATGTTCGTCTTTCACAAAGAATTTATTCGATGCAAAACTTTCCGTTTAATTTATCGGCTTGGGCGAACAACAAAAAGCAAACGAAAACGATAGAAACAACTTTCAGCAAAAAAGAACGAAGCGTTCAAACTTTCTTTTCGGCTTCTTTTTTACTCGAGTTCATGCCTTCACGAAGCAGCATTCAGAGTAGTCTGTAAAATCGATATCATTTAGTTGCATACGTGTAAGTATTTCTCGATCGGGGATCGCGATTAGAATATTTACTGCAGCCCCTTTCTAACATCTGCCGTTTTCTTTTTATTTTACGTGCATTACTGTTATAGCGTTAGAAACGGCCATTTTCGTTCTTTCTATCCATTTAGTCAACAAGTAAAACT
Organism: Ormyrus thymus; assembly: GCA_035582935.1. Lineage (NCBI taxonomy): Eukaryota > Metazoa > Arthropoda > Insecta > Hymenoptera > Ormyridae > Ormyrus > Ormyrus thymus. The sequence continues at coordinate 13,818,959 of JAWWEM010000001.1, forward strand.
TGCAATATTCTACTTAAAATTACCGTTTTCGATGCAACTTGAAGAGCTTCAAAATCTTTAATTATAATTAATTAATATCAATAAAGCTGTTAGATTAGTCTATTGTTAATCATATATTATACCTAGAAAACGATTTTTTATTTTAATTTCAATTCTAATAATTTTTATTGCAATTAAAATAGTACATTGTGCAACAAGGAGAGAAAATGAGCTATTTCTAGCGAGTCTGAAATAGCTTTTCTCCCCGTGTTACACGCCGTGTTTTTGTCAACGAGGGCATGAAAAGCTCTCATTTGGTGTTAGAAAGTTGGATAGATGATCCTGCATTTCAAATCGTACACAGAAATCGTATAAAATAGTTTAAAAACAAGAAAAAAATAGTACATTGTGCACCTACGAAGCGAAAGTAAAGAATGTCTCAAATCGTATGTATTTATTGGCCGAGACGCAGCCGAGGTCGATAAACCTCGCTGTGACAAAAATTTTTCTCAATTTTCTACGCTACTGTTTAACGTGAAATGAGGGTCATCTCATGCCCGAATTGGGAAAATGTAATTATATATATGTAATTATACATAATATACGGAATAGTATTGATCAGTGTTCGTTCATTATTCCAGTGTTTGATCACTCGGCCAATAGTCGGCCATTGTCCAGCCAATATTCAACCATTATTTAGCCAATATTTGATTATTTGGCCACTTATACACTTGACTATTTGTAAATTGATTTTAGTACTTTCTTTTTTTTAATTTGTATAAAAATTTTATATCTCTCTAAGTGGTCATTACCGCTGTCAAATAAATATTTTTGATATTTGTATTACCAAAAGTAAAATTATAGAAATAAACCATAAAAAGTGACATTTAAAATGATCATACTCAGCAGTTTCCAATTGAGCGAACAACGGCGCTGCCGCAAAAATTGCCATTAAAACTAAGCATAACACGAGAAAAGTTGGGAACGCTCCACCCCTGACGAATCCCCATTTTTCCTCTCCAAGCCTGCCGCATAAGTCATTGGCTCAAAATGAGAAAAACCCGCTCCGAGTGCAGCGGGGAAAAACTTTATTCGCCGCTCCGAAAATGTGAGAACGCGACAGATGCACACTCTCTCTTTTTCCGCAGACCCCACTGGCATCGAACTTTACTTAGTGAATATCGACGCGCGTTATTTTCCCAACGCTCCTTCCGAGCCGCACGGCCACGGCGCTCAGATGCGAGAAGATGCGCACAGCTGTATTTGATGATCGACCGAGGTGAGGCTTGTATCAGCAGCCATTATTAAAAGTTTCCATTGCGGAACGGCGATTACCGTATAAACGGAGAGAGATAGCGAGAGGAAAATTTTCGGTTACGAAACGTTTATTGATGTTTCGGTAGAAAAGAAAATAATAATAATAAAGATAAAGAATACTATATGTTTATATTTGTAAGTCGGTCTGTTTAAACTTTTTTTTAAATAATTAGACGAGTCGAATATGACGAAATATTCATTTTTATAAAGATAACGAAGTTTAATAAACTTCTCGAGCAACTTTCTCACCGACTTTCACAAAAATCTTGCACGTTTGATGGCCGCTTGAAACTTTTAACAAAACTTGCTTCCAAACTAAAAGTCAAAATTTAATAAATGGCTTTAGAAAGGTATGTCGTACTGAACCCAACAAGTAAACCTAATAAGTAAAACTTCCTGTATGAAATTATAAATAAATTTTTCTGACGCATGTGCAACACGTGGTTGAGTATTATCCTACGAGCGATTGACTTTCTTCCTTCCACATGATGTACTGTATTGTGTTTTTCATTTTGCAATATGAGTTACGTGTATCAAGTACATTGATTTTCAACTCGATTGCTTATAAATTAAACAAAAGACAGGAAGAACAAGTTTCTTTACGTGAATATGTAATTGGAGATACGATTTTTTAAATCGACTTTTTACATCTACAGAATATACTTATCATGATTGTCTAGTAAATTTTTCTTTTTGTATTTGATAAGTACATCAGCTGATATTTATATCAGCACGTGTATTTATCGTCTACACGAGATTAGGCTTAGTTTATGCTCCTTCGGGTCTATTTACTTGTTACTTTACTATACATAAAAATGACTGTGGATAAAAGTAACCGTCAATTAAAGTTAAGCTTTGTTTTTCTTCTTGCTTTTTTCGTTAAGTACATTTTAAACATTATAATTCACAAAATTTCCGAAATCTTTAAGTATTTATCCATATATGTGATTAAAGTCGCTTTAATCTCAATGATATAAATTTGTAAATAAAGTACGCAATTCTTTAAGATTATTTGAACAAAGCTTTATATTAGTTTTGCCTTATTTTTTCCTCTCAGAATTATTGCGATAATATACATAATCTTTATCAAATATTTGTGTATTTGGACATTTTTTAACAAGTACTTGATTTTGATCACATAATTATACTACATTGATCGTTTGAATTCAAAATAAATTAATTTTACTTCAATGATGAAAAACTATTAAAAATTTAAAGTAATAATTTCCAAGTTTATATTTCATTATATCTTAATTTGATGCCTGTATAAGTACCATGTGGATGGTTATATATTATAAGTAATGTTAAATGATTAATTATACGCAGGCCACTTTCATTTTTCTCTAAATATTCCAATAGTGACAAGTAAACATACGAAAAAATTTGTTGAAAATATTTGATAAATAGTGTTAGTATATTATTTTATAGTAAGTAAAATATATAAATATAATGATTCTATGTACAAAAAAGTACTTTTACGAATAGTATACAAATTATGGTTCAAATCCCGAGGCCGTCACCTTTTGTTCAAAGTCGCAACTTGAATTTGTAAAAACATTCTCTTTTTATTGTAGAATAAATGAGTTTTGTTTTATTTCAGAATTGTTAATCCAATTTCATTGGCTTTCAACATTTTCATCCTTAGAAAGTTTAATATATCAAAATAGTGTTCATACGAAAAAATTATTTTTATATGAATTTATATGATTCCTTTGAGAAACATTATTAATAAAATTTGTTATAAAAAATTATTTTGACATAAATATTCGTCTAAATTGATGGTGTCGCGAATAAACCTCGAAAATAGAGATGATTTCGTATTCTGAAAACGTTCATAAAAGACAAATTGTTTATGCAGTGACTCGAATTCTTACGCGCGAGCTTTGAAAATGGCTCCAGCGAAGAGGAAAAGCGGTCGAATCACAAAAAGCTAAAAAGCCAAGAAGCACAGGAAAAGATAAAAGCTATATACGCGAAGCGAGCGAGAGCGAGAGAGACTGTGTAAAAAACAAGCATCGCTCGGAAGGGACTGTCAGCATAAAGTCATTACTCCGATAAAAGAATACAAGAAATTTCTTCGGAAAGCGAACCGGCCAGAAAAAAGTATAAGGGAGATGAGCCGAAAGATGATAGAAGAAGGGAGGGTGCAGCCGCGGAAGGGCGAAAAGTCCGATAAGGCAAGTGTAGATACGAAAATCCGTCGTATCTCCCGTTCCACGTCATTTTTTCGAGATAAAAGCTCTCTTGTTGAGCGGAAGACGGTCCGACGAGGAACAATAGGTCAGTAGGGACAGCAGAAGACGAAGATTCACGTTCGTTAAATCAACAGATCAAATTATGTATAAGAGAAACTAAATTTTCTTTTATTTCATCCTGCCCCCCCCCCCCCTTATTTATCTTTCTTTCGTCGTAAAAAAGTTCAAGTAAATTTTCCAAAGATAAATAGGAATGAGAATTAACGCGCGTGACGTAATACCCCTGATGTTCTACTTAATCAAAACAATGCTTTTACCACACCTACAAAACGGGCATTAGTTTAATAAATAGACGAAGCTGCTTTTTGTATACCCGTCATAATTCTTTAACTTAACTATATTTGAACTTTGTTCGTAATTTTTTATATAAACTGCACTAATAAGCTACAAGTTTAACTTATTGATAAGTGAAAAAAATCATACGCGAAAATTTATCTCTACTAGTAATTGTTGAGCTGCACATTCAATAACAATTTCGTTTCTAGCAATAGACCTATTCTAGAATATAAATCTAATTTTAAGTGTGAATCGTGACTTAACTACTGCCCTATATAAATTGGGTTCCAAGTTAGATAAGAATTACTGGTTGTGTGTCCTTTACTGAAAGTATATCTCATACGGTAAACTTGAGACTAATTAAAGCTGTAGTTACTACGAAAATACAAAAGGAATTTAAAAACTTTATAAACAAAGTTATTATTGCATTTGGTTTATTTATTTATAATGTAACATTTAAATAATATAAAAGTTGCTGTTGAAGTAAATGCATTAAATAAAAGTTAGACTAAATGTCATCAAATTCGTTACATTTCCTCCCCAAAAATCTGACAAAACGCGCGCGAACGCCGCTGGAAAGATTTAATTTTCTTACAAAGCAATCTCTATCCCCGTCGTAACCATCGGCAATTTGAAAAATTGATCCTCGAGAAAATCATTCCCGAAACAGAATCCAAGAAAGTTATAATAGAAACATCGCGCGGAGCCGGTCGTTCAAAAAGCCACCGACGGGCCCAAGGAGGCAGGAGATGAAGCGCGATAGCCGGCGTATAACTCGCGTGCGATTACCCAGGGACGCGTCGGGGGCACTGGAATAGCGTATGGCGTGTCTCCGGAGATTCGCATCGCCGAGCCGCTGGCGAGCTGCTTTTCGAGCAAAGAGCGCGACCGCAGTGCCCGGCCTGTGTGCGCTCGGCCGGCGTGTAAGCACGAGGAAACGGGGATTGCGAGCGCGGGACTTTGGGTGTATGCGTAGTCGGTAGCCACTGTTAGCTCCTGTCCCGGCTTTAAATTTCACTTTTATTCAACGCCAAAGCCGAGTGTATTGCCGCTTGAGTCGAAGTATTCCTCGCGCCTTATGGAAAGTAATAGGATATCTGAAAAGCTCTTTGGAGGCAATTAACAGACGCATTCCTTTAGATGTACCGCCTCGGTTTTTCCAGAGAATTCTTTGGCAATTTTACCAACGATCTTTTAGCAGACAAGATATTATATCAAAAAACTATTAACGAGTGCTTACCGGAAGCATTTTTGAAAAGCATCCCGTATATACTCAGGAGATTAATTTAAACGAAAGTCAAGAACCGAACTCTGATTGGTCAACCGGTTAAAGCGACGGGGGCTAATGCCATTTTGAGTGCAGGGCTAAAATTCGAAAAGCTCGTTAAGAAAGTCATTTTGCAGGACAACGCTAACAGCCCCCGGAACGGCGAGCTAATTTCATCCCTCTCGACTGCCGGGCGTGTAATCCCCCCACCCCCGTCACCCTCGGGGGGAGCGAAAACCGACCGAGAGAGAGAGAGAGAGAGAGAGAGAGAGAGAGAGAGCAGCTAGCGAGTCCTACATCCTTCGCTCGAATCGGGACCGACGTCAGACACAGCTAAACCCCATAAATTATTCCGCGCTAACCGAACTAATGCTCGAGCGTGCAATTGCACGATCGCCGCGAGAGTCGCGCGGGTACGTAAAGTTGCGCGCTCGTCGATTGGAGCAGCGACGACTCCGCGGCCGTTGTGTACGTCGCGGCGCGAGGAGCCGAGATTTTTATCGAGACCGCATGAATATTAAACGCGGCAAAAATGCGCTTATTCGTCCCGCCCGGCCGGGCGAATTAAACGGGTAATTTATTAGATCGATTTGTACGGAAAGTGCCTCTGTTATCAGAATTATGCGCGTAACTTGAAAGCTCGGCAATCAACTTAACGTGCCCATTATTATGTCACTCGATTTAGTTTTAACAACTGGGTATGTTACCTTTTCGACAAGGTGAATGATATTCTAGCTGTTATTCTTCAGTTTGTTGTATAGTTTAGATTGTAATATTTGACTTTTCGTCTAAATCTCGAAGTTAGAGAATTTCAGATAATGAGTAGGATATATATAATGAAAGGTTTCGTGTCCTTAGTGTTAGTATTAGTGTTAATAATCTTCTTTCAACGACTTCAATTGCTATAATTTACTGCAATAAAGTTTTTGTGCAGAATTTTAAGCTGCATTTAGCCCAAAACAGAATACAATTAGTGCCGCTTATTAAAAGAACTCACATATTATAAAGTCTCTTTTATTCTCAAAGCTTTTTTCTAAATCTTTTCACCCGTAAAAACTCGTATAAATCTTAATACTAGAACTGCAAATCTTTCAGACGCTTTCTTACGAATTTCATGAGCATAATAGTGTACTAATTGCAATAATAGTAATAATTTATGTAATAAAGTTAAAAGTAAACTGCTGGCATAATTAGATACCATGCTACCACAACGCTTTTACTTCCGAGAATTACCCGAAGCTGTAATAAGAAAAACCCACCTCAGTTAAAAGACGTAAGAGTAATAATTTATGGAAAAAGTTTTGTAGAAATGACCATACTACCTAGTAAGGCCGCCACAGACAGTCAAAACCAAAAAATTACCATTGTTTAGAGGAAAATTTACCAAACAGTATAGTAAAATTTCTTAAATATATAGGAACTTTTACTGTAAATATAAGAAAACTTACTAAACAGTATACTAAAATTTCTTATAAAGTATAGTAAGTTTTTGAGTTTGACAGTCTGTGGTGACTTTACTAGACAGTATGGTAATTTTTACAAAATTATTTGTAATTTTTAATATATTTCTTCTCTCAGTGATGTGATAAAATAATGAAAGTTAAAAGTAAGCTGCTGGCATAAGATTACCACGTAAAGCACAACTTTTTTACTTGCGAGAATTACTCGAAGCTGTAATAAGGAAAACCGACATCGTTTAAAAGACGTTAAATAATTTATCTCTAATAATTTATAACGGAATATTTCACTTTAAACTGACAGTAAATTAAGCCGAACAGTGATTAATTATCCATCAATAGCAGCCTCTATGCTAATCGCACAGTGCCATTGTTATTTCATTTCCCTGACTACTGTAGAATAATACCCGTCAGTCGAATGAAAGAAAATCAACATAAATATTCTTTTCAACCCCCCGGCATTCTCGTTTCATTGATATTCCAGAGCAAGAGCTTTCGCTAAATAATATCCTGCTCAAAGTACAATCGCGGGCACACTCACAAGCACACACCCAATACTCTCCGCGATCATTTAGGAAGCCAGCTAGCGCCGAGCAGTCGGCCGAACTTTATTCAGCCTGACGCTGCCAAAAAAAGTCCCACCGACGGCAGCCAGCACACCCCAAAGCTCGCCTCCAGCACAAAAGTTCCGAGTCGTGAATATTCGGCCATCGATCGATGAATCACGAGCGCAAATAGCATTCGGCGCGCAGAGAGCGACGGACAGGCGGCTCTACAAAACACACACCGCCCAGCCATAAGTATTAATGCCGCTCGGCGGCCGACTCGACACGCGCCGCGCGGGCATAATGCAAGCGCCGCCGGCTTATTATGCGAGAGGCGGTTAAGAAAGCAGCGGCGCATAAGCGGGAAAGGAAATGCGCCCCGCGCGCGAGCGAGGAGGGTCGATTCCTCGCGAGCCGGCCAATTTCCGAGCGTGGCGGAGAGAAAAAAAAGCCGAGCTCAAGGGTAACACCCTCCGCGACATCCTGCCCGGCACCCCAGCCGGCTTCTCGATTTCTTTCTGCCTCTTTTTTTCCAGGTACGCTCCGCTTTCGGCTCCGATAGTTGCATAACGCCTGCTGCAGCGCGCGCGCGACCCCCCGTGCATGTGTGCACGTACCCGCGGCGTGTGTGTCCTTCTTATGCGAATCCTTTTTATTGATTTCTTTCGGCGAGCGCCGTCGGCGTGAGGCAGCGTTCCAGTTCGTGCATGTGCCCGCGGCCGGGGCTTGTTGTGATTGAGGAGCGTCGAGAGCTCGAGTTGCGTGCGGGAGATTTTTAACTCGGGCTGCTGGAAATTTCGATGGAATCGATTCGGAATTTTCGAGGGGCGACTCGTCGGAATTGGGGCGAGGGGGAGAAAGATAGTTTCTCGGGGAACGGGCTGTTACGCAGCGCAACTACCGCCCTCTTATATACGTTGTCCTAGGCAGAAATATTATTGCTCGTTTTACAATTCGGCATCGACGGAGCTGGTTCGCTTTTCGAGGAGATGGGAAATTGCCGTTTCTTGATGATTCATGCAAGGCTTATAAATCTTTACTAATGCGTGCTACCAAGATTAATGTAACGTTTGCAAGTAATTATTCTTGAAACGTTTATTGGTAAAATGTATGCTTCGTAATTATTGAAAGCAGCTTCTGCTATTGGTTTTTGATTAATATTTATGAGATCGAGGGGCTGATAATAAGCGCAATCAAGCGAATAAAAAGAGATCAAAAAATGATTTGCATTTTTTATGTGCTTACGACTGTATTTTATTTTAGCAACAATTACAAGGATTACTTTTTGCCCCGACAATAATTTTTTAACGACGTTCGCGATAGAAAATTGAAAGTTAACTTGATTTCAGCTAGTAAATCATATTTTACCAAGACAGCGCTGTTTGCCACCTAGCGCTTACCCCAATAATTAAATTATTTGTGCTTTTTGATAATTCATTAAAGTCGAGGTGAACTGATATGCTGCAATCTGAATTCTCTTTTTTTTTAATGCTAGAGATGAAAAAATATTTTATGAGTTTTTTTTTACTCGTAACTAATAATATAATATAATAGCAAGTCAACTTTTCAAATATCAACAATTCAGATTCGAATAAAGATGAACTCGACTCGGCCACTTAACATTCTGTACATTTTCATTTCTTTAATAAGAAGAATTTTTTTATGAGAGGGTATGTACTGTGTACTATATACGATGAAGGCAGAGATATTAAATAAGCGAGGACCTATAATTATAAAAGCTTTTTGCGTAAACGCTCCACTTCAAACGTGGAATTTTCATTTTTTCAACAATTTTAGTCTTCCTGTTAATGTTGCTAAATTATTTCACTGTAATATTTTTATTATTGAACGTGAAATATTAATATTCTCTAAAATGAGTAATTTACTGAGCAGTAGAGATTCTAGAATTTGTTCATTTTTAAAATCAATTTTTTTTAAATCAATTAACAGTAAACTTGAGTTTTCCTTCTATTTAAATATTGCCTAATTTATAAACGTTATTTCAGTTTCAACACACAATTTTTCAGTTTTTTTTTTTTTATAAACATCAGAAAATTGTTTGCATTTTTCATGAAGTGTATGTCAAAAATCATCGTTCTAGACAGTTTTTAAAACGTATAGAAACAAAATTTTGATATCACGTTAATCGAAAGCTAAATACTCCCTTCCAGTCCTCAGTTTCCCACTTTTAGGCTAAAATAAAGCTAAACCGCTTTCAAACGTCCATTTCAAGTTCGAACGCCTAAAACGTGTCCTAAGAAAGTTTCCAAACACGATCACCCCTCGTCCTCGAATTCAATAAGCTGCCAGGAAAAAAGGACCTTCTCCCCTTGTAGTCCAAACAAATCTTGCGAAAAAAGTCCCGTTTCCCTCGCTCATCTTCCTAAATATTTACGCAGCATTTACAAGACAAATCTCGCTTAACATTGAAGTTTCGTCGACAAAAAAAAAAAGAGACGAGTCGACAAGCGAAGAGACAGCACATCCGACGGCTCGCGCAGCGCGAAGGCCAAAAGGGCGAGAGAGTGACTACGCGTCTCGTTCGCAGCGTCCGCGCAAGTCTTTAGCGAATCCAATAGCGACGAGGCATTGTTTCGCGAATGCCAGCGGGGCTCGAGCCTCTCCCTGGCTAAACTTCGATTTCCAAGATAAAAGTAACGGCGTCAGCAGCAGCAGCGAGAAGCTGCCCGGGAGTGGGGTGTGCAGCCGTCGCGACGCCGCTGGCACGCCGCTGTCACGACGACGTCGTCCTCGTCGCGCATAACACGCCACGATTGTTTTCCGCGTGCACAGCCTGGCAGCGTTGCTCGGCAACCGCTCGCGTATACTCGCTTCTACTCCATAGCTTCTCTTCTTCTTCTGTTGCTGCCGCTGCTGCTGCTGCTGCTTCTTCTTTCTCGTCTTAGTTTTCTCAGTCTGGCGTTTTTCTCGACGACGTGCAGCCACTAGAATCTAGAATTTTACCCCTTTTTCCAGAGCCCTCTTTCCAACTTCTTTGCCTCCCCAGCTCCCGCCCCCCCCCCCTCTCGCGCGCGCACGTGTGCCCGCTGTCTCTTGCTCCTCGCTCATTGTTGCTCCATCTTTTACTATCTCCCGCATCTCTCGCGCGAGCTTTTTTAGGCAAGAATCGTCGTCTCACGAGCAATTACACTTTTTAGACGAGATTTTTTTTTTTTTTTTTAAAAAGAAAGGGTAGGTTGCGTCGAAGTTGCAATGGCGAGATGAATAAAGAATTTTTGGGGAAACTATACTCAGCTTATTGAACTCGAGGAAATGCTGCATGTACAAATTTATCTGATTAATCGCTTTCTAAATAAATTCTTTACTCTTCAAATACTTTTATGTTCCGTACCTATTTTATATATAGAAATATATTTTAAATGTCAGATAATAAACGTAAATTCAAATTTTTTATTGACAAGTAAAATACCGTCAATATAAATACCTATCAATCAAGTATTTACATAATACCAAAAGTAGTTTTGCTTATTTTGCGTAAAAATTTCACATTAAAAAAGGAGGAACATTTATAATGTGATCGCTTTGAACATGAAAGTCCTTCAATTAAAAAAGTGAGAAAAACGTAAAATGGTACTTCAGTATGCATGAACCGTCTAATTTAAGCTCGAGCCACACTACTTGCACTCTTTTACGTAGATATTATTCCATGTTTATTTAGTGAATTCAACCCGAGTTTTCTTCGAGTTCCTTAAACGATGAGGAAACGAAGTTTAAATTTTATTGAATCTGGCCGAATGATCTTAAGCGTAAATAGGTCATTCTTTGAAAATTCAGCCTTTGTTTATATAATAAATTGTATAGAAAAAAATCAATTAATTATAATTATAATGAAAACTTTCTTGACTTCTAATAGAGTATAAATGATTATGATAAGTATTATAATTCTCTAATTAGTAAGTGCTGCGTACTTGTTATAATTGCAGCAGCGCTAAAAGTGGACTAATCTAAATTTAGCAGCAGTTTATTTGCTTGTTTCTTTTCTGTGAATAAATTACATTCAAGAACTTTAACTTTCTTTTCTAAAAACCCCATTTATGCTTACAGGCAATCGATAAATAGAATGTAAAAAATGCGAAGCCTTTCGGTAGTCAGTATCCAACTACAATCTAAAATTCTCGCGCTATTTGCTAAAATTAATAATTAACAAAGCCATAAAACATTACGGTGTGAATCTGACAGTTCAATTAGGGAGGCGATAAAGAACCGTAAGAGGACTCGAGTGAAGTTCTAACCTTCCCGACCTATACAGAGATCTAGGAGCCTTACGTAACTCGCCGATTATAATTCCCTCCTGATGAAAGCGGCATTTTTCGAAGCCTCTTTTCCCCCAGGCCTTTCTCCCCCCGTTTAATCCCTCAATTACGTTCGCGAACGCGCATTGCTCAATTAAGATCGAGCGAAAATTTCGGTTTAAAGAGACAGGTCGGAAAAAGAGCGAGTCAGGTGCAATCGACGCGGGCGAATCGGTGTGCGGGAGCGTCCGTGTACAGAGAGAGAGAGAGAGAGAGAGAGTGAGGGAGGGGGAGGGGGAGGGGGTCGAGCCTGGGCTAAAAATCAGCTCGACTTTGGGCAAAGGCATTCTCGGGGCTTGCTGACACGAGCCCCCGCCCGCCTCTGGCGTATACATTAGCTGCAACTAGTCCGGCGCGCGCACAGAGGGGGAGGAGAGCGAGCTATGCTTCCGGCGACAAAGCGCTCGGGCTTTGCCGATGCAGCATCATCCCTCCGCGCGCGCGTCTGGCTTTATCTCTCGCTGCCGGTGACGAGGCGCTATCGCTCCGCGGCGCTATCGATTGTCCTCTCCCCGGCTCTCTCTCTCTCTCTCCCTCGCTCTATCTATGCGGTAACAGGTGTTGGTCGGTCCCGAGTGTGCCGAGCTACCAGCACGCTACCGAAAATCGATGCGAGTAGCGCTCCCTTCGCCGCCGTCGCCGTCGCCGCCGCCGCGAGCGCGCACGCCGGCGCACCGAGCTCTCTCTCTCCTTTCAGGCCTGCGCGCCGGGGGTGCAGAGCGGCGGCGGCGGCGGCGGCTGGGCTCCGGGGAGGGGCGCGCTCGTGTGCGTGCGTCCGTGTGCGCGGCAGCGGGTGCACCTTGCACGGGGGCGACAGTCGCACCCCAGCCACACCCGGTATCACGAGCCATGTAGTCGCGCTCTCTACCCTCCCGCATACGGCGGACAATTGTTGCTTCTGCGCGCCCACAGGTGGTACTCGCTTCTTCTTCCTTCTTCTCTTCTTCTTCTCTTCCTTCTCCTCCTCCTCTGCTCTCCTTCTCGGCTGTGTCCGCTCTCCCCGCAGCCGTGTCTCTCGTCCTTTTTGCCTTTTTCCTGCCCTCTGCACTGGAGCCCCCGCGTTCCTTCTTCCTTCCTGCACCACCCTTCCTCGCGCGCTCTCTCTCTCTCCGTCTGTCTCTCCCTCCCTTTCCCACTCTGGCCGGCCGTCCGCAGCGACTGCCGAGTGACTGTTTCTACTTGGCGCCCCAGTGAATCGCAGGTCCGCCCGCGCAGCCGGACGATAAATCGAGCCCAGTGCCCACAGTGCGCGCCGAGTCCCCGAGACGGTCAGAGAGAGATCACGTGAGCCGATAACCTTAAAAGGCGCCGCGGAAGACCGTGAAATAAAGTCGAGCAGCGGACTTTGGAGCTGCGCAGTCGACGAAACGAGTATTAGCGGCGAAGAAGAAGAAGAAGAAGCAGGGGAGCGAGAGAGCACGTTCAATAAAGCCGAGCAGCGGCCGCCGCGTCGGCTGGCCTGTAAAAAGCGAATAAGGGAGAGACGGAGGAAGGCTCTTTCCCTCTCTGTCCGCCCGTCGAGCCCGGCCTCGCGTTCTCTGCATACACGACTCGGCTTTCGCTCTTCCTCTCTCTCCCTCTTTGCAGAGAGCTCGCCTCGGCCGCGCTGCCGCGGTGTCGGCGCGTCGCTGCGCCCGCGTTTATTATCGACCGCGCGCGGGCCGAGCTTTAGCTTAGCCGCCAGCGAGAGCAGCCCGCGAGAGAGAGAGAGCAGGGGTGGAAGCGCGGACCTGTTGTCCAACTTGTTGCTCGCCTCTGCACGTACCCACGCACGGCACCAGCCACTTGACGGCGGCCGGCGCAGATATTACGTGTCCTCCCTGCCGACGGAGAGGCACGGCTGATGCGGCCCCAGGGACTAGCAGCGCGGAGGGAGAGCTTTTCGGGCGAGCGAGATGGAGGCGAAGCGAGAGGAGCTCGCGGACAAGGACGCGCCCGACGCCGCCGCGACGAGGAAGCCCAAGCATAAAAGAAAGTAAGAGCCGTCGCGCTCGAAACGGAGCTGACGCGTCGAGTTTTTGTACAGGGAGACGACGATTTTTTCGTCGGCCGAGTATACGAGGGAGAGAAGGGGAGAGAGAGACGCCAAGACTTTGATAAATGCATACATGTATAAACGTATTGCACCTAGGATCGATAAGTAAGAATTTAGTAGCGCGAGGCGAACGTCGAGCGGAGCACTTAAGCGTACACACTCGCCACTTTTTACGCACGACCAGCAAAACGAGAGGAGAAACTTTTAGATTAATGAACAAACTTCCACCCACATAAATACAACGAAAGCAATACTGCAACAAGGTACATAAGGAGAGAGAGAGAGAATATTAGCATCTGTAGAGCAGCGCCGCTGCCACGAGCGGAACAAAATATAATACGATAAGAGAGAAAAAAAGAAGAAAATAGTCCCGAGCCGACAGAAATTGGCGAGCATCGAGGCGCTCGTCAACTGTCCCGGCGGCCCCGACCGACGATGCGAGCGACAATCGAGCTCCCTCCGCTCACCTCGAACTCGGACTAAGCTCGGAACAATATCGTCCAGGATGCCGCGCTGCTACATGGTGAAGAAGGCCCTGTGCAACAAGTACATCAACAGCGTGGCCAGGGGCTTCGAGGGCTGGAGCAGCGGCCGCTGCCGGAGCCCGACGCCGCCTACGCTGCCGCCCCCGCCGGAGCCGCAGACGAAGCTGCCGGCCCCGAAGCCTCGCTACGCCTCGCCCGTAACCCCAGGTGAGAGCGCAGGTGGTTGGCGCACGTGCTTATCCTTCGGCCCGCCGCCGCTTGTACTTTTCTGCTGCCGCGCGGCGCTTATTTAGGCCGGCGCTCTGCTTTTCTTGCAGACTATTTTTAACGATTCGTTGCCGACCGACTCGGGGGAGGGGCTTTTCTCACTTCGTTCGAATCCGATCGGTCGTTCTCGATGGGTGGCGTTGGATTTTTCGCTTTTTGGGGAACGCTGGCTCGGCGATTGGTTTTTTATAGAGATCGTTTTACCCCTCGTTTTCGGCGATGCTTTTATTTTTTCATTTTATATATCGTCAATTTTACAATATTGATTGAACGGCTGTCGAGCTACAGTTTTTACTTTATTTTTCGCGAGATCAGTTACCAGTAATTGGCCATAATCGTACTAAATTTCGTGCAGCATCGAACGTTCAAACTATTAGCACACTATATTGGCAATTAGTTGCGCAATTATCTTACTCGATAACGTACCGTTGAAGATTATTAATTTATGAATGCTTCATATGTCGGTCATTTATTAGAGAATATATTAAGCTCCGATATCAATAAGCATTTATTAAAAATATTACTATTTAAATATGTATACTGCAATATAGATTGGTTATCTTTTGATTAAGTAATTAATCTGTAAACAACATTACTATTACTACTCTGTTTTTAAGCTTAAAATTGGCAAATATCTGTCTGAAATTATAGCATAATATTGTAATATCTATTAAACTTGTATTAAAAAAAATGTTGAAAGTATAATATTCACATGTTCACATTTATATATTATCAACGAATTAGTATAAAGTAATTTTGCTCACTTTTATTCTTATATAAACCGAGCATCTCGACATATTTAATCGATTCGAGCAAAGCTTAGTAAAATTATATTTAGAAAGCTATCGAGCTCACGAGATCATTAAAAGCAAATTTGCGCTAAGTAGGTGACCGAATTGTTGAAACAAAATGTAGAAGGTACGCCACCCCATTTCATTCTAAATGTCCGATTTTTAAGAGCCAGCGCCGCCCAACGAATAATCGCGATTCATCCCCTCGGAGAAATAAAGCGAAAAAGCTGTCTCTCGTAAAATCCGAAGTCACGGCCGAAGAGCCGAGTGTGCATAAACCGAAGCTGTCTGAAACGATTCCAGGGCACAGTTTCCTATCGAAAAAGGACGAGCTGACGTCGCCGGCGAGCGCCTCGAGCCTGCAGGCGAAGGAGCGCGGCCCGGTGATCGTCTCGACCTCCTCCTCGTCGCTGATCGGCCTGGAGACGGGCAAGGCGACGACGCCGTCCAGCGTCAAGGACGCGGCCGCGAACAGGATCGTCAACGTGTCGCCGGAGCGGCCGCCGAGATCGATCGAGCAGCCGCTCGCCAAGTCGGCGTTCTCGCGACCCAAGCAGTCCAAGGCCTCCTCGACTCTCCACTGCTACGAGAACGACGCCAACGGACATGGCGTCCTCATCCCCAGGCCCTCCTGCTTACCACCGCCCAGCAGTGACTTGCCCCTTTTTAGAGACAGGCAAGTTTCGACTTCTTACGTAATTCGTGAGCTTTTGTACGCGGGGCTCGGGAATAATGGGCAGGGCTTTAACGGGCTCGAGAGTTTTCCACGAATGTGCCAAGAGCGGCGTGTATTGTATTATGTCGTTTAATATAAATATCGGAAAGTCAGAATGAACGACGCGACATTTAATGTACACAGTTAATTGCACATTAATGTCATCACTGATGATAAGTAATGATACCTCTTTCAACTGGCTAATGTATCAGCTAGTTTTTACTCAAGTTTTGTTCCAGAGTTTGTAACTTATTACCAAAATCACGGTACAAATTGATTAAAAGAAATACCCAATTCAACATACCGCACCTTGTTCGATAATTCTTCCGGCCACGCCATGATTCCTACGACTAACACGCTTCTAGCTCAGCTTGAAAAGCTATTTTTTCAGTCGTCCTCATAAAATCAATATATCGCTGTAGAAGCAAACATCATAGGACTGTTTGTGGTAAAAAAACTGGACTGAATAGCGTAAAAACTGAGCCTCGTATTAACCCCGATTGCTAAAACAAACCGGGGAGCTTCTCATTCCCATGAATAATCAAAGCCATTTAATGCAGAGCCCAGTCCAATAAATTATTCTCATCGCCGTAATACCCGGCCGGCGACAGTTCGAACAACGGGCGCGAGTGCCGCCGTTAATGATCTAATTGACTCGACCTCTCGGTCTTTGCGTCCCCGTCAGATCTGCCGCGGAAACGGAGGCGGCCCACGACCTCCTGGAGCTGTCGCGGTCCCTTCCGCCCCTGGCGCCGCCGAGCGTCGCGATCGGGCCGCAAAACGTCATGGAGCATCCGGCGAGCGACGTCCAGGAGATGACGGTCTACCAGCCCAGCGAGCAGTCGATCTACCAGGTCAACACGATCGACCTCACCGGCGCGGCGACCCTCTATCACCCTCAGGCCCAGCATCCGCACATCCATCAGGCCGCGGCTCCGCCCGCCAGCATCATCTACGAGCCGGCGACATTGCTGCACGCGGTAAGGGGTGGATCGATCGTAAGCTTATTCCTGATGCGTCGGGTAAGGGGTAAAGAAGAAGATTTCATTTTCGGACGTGACTGTTTCTTAGTTTTTTTCTACGTTTGCTTAAAAATCTTTTCTTCCGCACGGAGAAAAATTTTCTAGAAAAAATTACAATAGTAAATTTTAATTTGATCACAGACTGTAAAAATCCTAAAAAATTACCATGTTCATAGTAAATTTTACAAGTCTAAATATGAAAATTTATCATTGACCTCGTAAAATTTACTAGAAACTATGGTAATTTTTTAGGATTTTTACTGTCTGTGATCAAATTAAAATGTACTATTGTAATTTTTTCTAGAAAATTTTTCTCCGTGCGGTGGCTCAGAAGAGCTGACAATTGCTAGGACGCTTTTGAGAAAGGTGATTGTTACCATAACGTTGCAGAACGTAATCGAAGCAGGCGCGGGAACCTGTGACATTCTGGTACATTTATGCTTTTGAAATTCTGCTTGTAAATTTTAGTAAATCAAAAGAAGACAACTCGCCTCTGCTCAAAAATTTTTCGGCTCTCTGAAGGTTAATTACCAGTTTTAATTAGTTTTTAAATTGATTGTTGAAAGAGATCTTGCACAGAACTGATACGCGGAAGTCAAAACAATAAAAAAATCAAGAAAAAAGTTGAAAGAACGATTTTAATACATTTACAACTAGTATTATTTTAATCCATTGAAAAACATTCAGTTATACAGATATCTTCCTGTTTTTATAATAAGGAGCAATTTTCTTTTTCTGACGTCGCGGCAGATTGAAAATTTTAGCTCGTCGGGGTGGGCGCACTAAAAAAAGCTCTCCAAACGTGTCCTGTGACCTAGAAATTCGAAATAGCGTTGCATGATTGAATAAAGGGAAAAGATAAAAATATGATTGGATCAATGGAGTCAAACGGAGGGCCTCGCTCGGAAGGAAATCTTTCAGGCATTGTGCATCAAATACGGACACTAAAAACGGCTTTTTATGTGCGTCACGTTCCGTAAATTTAACGGAAGAGAATATTATGTTTGCCCGAGCATTGGGGAGAAAACTTTATTGTGCTCCATTTTATGATTCACCGAATTGGACTCCGATGCATACTGAATATTTATTCTATAAGGAAGGTTGTTTCCAAATAAAATCCATTTCCTTTATTTCTTTGGAGGATTGAAAAATTGACTTGCTTCTGCTGACAGCGCTGTTTTGATAAAAATAATACAGAAAATGCTAATAC
This sequence comes from Ormyrus thymus, assembly GCA_035582935.1. Taxonomy (NCBI): domain Eukaryota; kingdom Metazoa; phylum Arthropoda; class Insecta; order Hymenoptera; family Ormyridae; genus Ormyrus; species Ormyrus thymus. The sequence continues at coordinate 13,836,893 of JAWWEM010000001.1, forward strand.
TGGTGAATTTTTTAATTTTATTAATTACCAATATTTCGACCACTTAGTGGCCATCAAAGTTATTTACAAAAACATTATCATTAGTTAAAATAAATATAAATTCGAAGACATGAGGTTATATATGCACAGCACAGAAAATCAAAGCTAAGACTTACTGTTTTTTAAATATTTCTCTCTTAAGTTGAGTCAAATTGTCTATTGATCGTTTGTTTAAATTATTTTCATTGTCTAATAGTCTAGTAATCTTTCATTGTCTAGTAATCTAATATTTTGTACATCCACGTCTGCATAAATTACAGATTTTTCTCTTTTAAGTTTTGTATCACTATCATGTTTTTTAATAATTTTTATGAAGTTCCTTCATGTATGATTCAGAGTAATATATAAATCTTTCTGTGCAGTGTATATATAATCATGCGTCTTCGACTTTGTGCCCTAAATAATCACTAAGTAGTGAAAATATTGACAATAAATAAAATTAAAAAATTGACAGAATTATTTCTAAAAATTTATGAACATAAATTTTAAATATAATACTGTAAAAAATTTAAAACATTTTATTCTTACACTTTAATTTCATTTCAGATAACTAATTTAAAAAAAAAAATTCAATTAAAATTGGCCTTTTATCTTTATCTGCATTGAAACTGCAAACCATTCACTGAGAGAAAAAAAGGAGTAAAAATTACTATTCTGTATCGTAACTTGAGATATGAGAAGAAAAAAAAGGATTTTT
>JAWWEM010000001.1:13846388-13865629 GCA_035582935.1 Ormyrus thymus
GTTGTCTAGATGTCGGACAACAAATTATTTTCGCAACGCTCAAGACACGAGACAGAGGCTTTATGTGGAAAGAGCGTAATTCTATTTTTGGAAAATCGAAACAAATGATTTAGTTTCTTTATAATATTACTAGATATTACTAACCATGTTAAGTTGGCTATGGTTTACTAACCTATAAAAAAAATACTAAACATTCACCTTACACATTATTCAATAATGGAAATGTCACGTGCCTGTACGTGAGACGAAAGTTAAAATTAATTTAAAATAAAATATTTTTATGCACAGTAATACTGCAACAAATAGACAAGAAAAAAATATAAGTTACAAATTGTATAAAGTATTCAGCTGAGTCAATTTACATGTAAAGTAACATCTAAGCATAAAATTTTTTTTATTAAAAAAAATTTATATTTTAAAATTCTTTAATTATTAACTTTTAAAAAGATTTTTTATAAATTACGTGTTTTTGTAGGTTAGATAAATTGTAATATGTCTACAAAATTTGTGCATTCTGTAAAAGTTCCAAGACTTTACAAAGAATCTGCAAAAACTGTAAAAAAAGTTCTGGTAGATGGTCAAAGTTTTAAAAGCATTGTATTCACATCAAATCATCCAGTAAGTTTTATTCATAATTAACTATTTATTTGAAAATTATTTTTTAATTTTTTAATGTAACAATATTGCAAAGTAGAATGTCCAAGGGATCTATGCATTGGTGTCGGAGACTTTGCAGCACTCCAAAGAGTTGCAATGTATTATAGATAAAAGTAATATCCTTAATGAAAATCCGCTGTTTGATCCTTGGTTAGCCAGAGTTTTGATAACAGAGTTATTGTGGGGCAAGAAAGTCTTAAAATCGGATGCCAAACCAGTTGTGACTGTTTTAAAATATAAAGAAAAGTTGCAGCAGATATTGGTGCAAAATTCCGATGCTGTTGTAGATCCCTCTGGCAAAGAAAAAGGTAAATGTTTAATACTAATATTATTATTATGATTTACAGAAATATTTAGTTTGCTGAATCAAATGGTTTTAATCATTCGGAATAACAGAATACAATCAAGAAGACATTCTAAGATTAAAAATTTATTATCTTACGTTGTTCCAAAGTCTACTAAGAAATTAACTACTCCAAAAACAAAAGAATCATCTATCATAATGTCAAACATAATCAAAGTTTTAAGTGTCTTTTTTATCTACACTATTGCTATGTTTACATTACCATTTATAGCATTTTTTGGTGTGCGTCATATCATGACTACAGAGTTTCATACAGAAACTTTTGTAACAAATTGTGTATCTGTAGTAGCTGCAGTTATTGTTGTAAATATTATTATAGGCTTTTATGCATACAGAGCATTGCATGAGCCTGATGAGCCAAGTGAAACTTTTAAATCTATTGATAGTTCTGAATCTAATGAGGAAACAACTAAAAAAATAAATTAAAAATTTTTACATAAATTTCTGCACAATGTAACTCACTTTTAAGCATTTTTTGAATGAACTACATTTTATACTTTAACATCATTTTTATTTAATTTTACATGAATAATTTAATAAAATTTGTTTCTTACAAAATATAAATTCATTTTATTTATTATTTATAAAATTATCAGTGAAGCTGCCTCGATATGTGCGTATTAACACTTTATTAACTAATATTGATGAGTCACTAAGTGCTTTTTATAATGATGGATGGAATCTTTTACCTCGATGTGAAAATTATTCTTCTCACCTGGAAACTATTTCCAATCTGGGTACTGTAGATTTTATTCAAGACTTTCACATACCTGAAGTATTAATTTTCTCCCCTGGAACTAAATTTCATGACCATCCAGCTTATTTAAATGGAAAATTATTATTACAAGACAAGGTATTTTTTTAAAGTTTTATTTAATAACTAAATTTTACTTATGTCTTTACTTTTGCATTATAATAATTCAGGCTAGTTGCTTGTCAGCATTTGTATTAAATCCAAAGCCTAACAGTAACATTTTGGATATGTGTGCTGCTCCAGGAATGAAAACAACTCACCTTGCAGCTATCATTAATAATTTGGGGTAAACCACTGATTCATTAATATTTTATTTACTCAATTACAATTTATTATAATAAAAATTTCTTTTGCAGAAAAATCTATGCTGTTGAAATGAATGAAAATAGATATAAAACTTTACAGGATTTTGTAACCCTAACTAATGCTAGTTGCGTCGAGACAATTCAAGCTGATGCATTAACTATATCGCCAGAGCTATATCCAAACATCAAGTACATTTTAGTTGATCCAAGTTGTTCTGGTTCTGGAATGAATAGAATTGAAATTAGAAATCAAGACGAACGGGACTTAAAAATTCGATTGCGAAAACTACAATCTTTGCAATCGATGATCCTTACCCACGCTGTTCTACGATTTCCCAATGTAAAAAAAGTTGTTTACAGCACTTGTTCCATTTACCCGGAAGAGAACGAATGCGTCGTGAATGAAGTACTTCAAAAAGTTGGCGATTCCTTCACTCTCGTCAATTTAAAAAAGAAATTAAACAATGAATGGCATAATTTCGCTTCCTCAGAGTACAGTTTCAATGGCGATAAATGCTTGTATGCATTACCTCAGAATGATTTATGTAATGGATTCTTTTTAGCTATGTTCAAAAGAAAAAAAAACAAATCACAAGATAATGATACTAACAATATAGAAAAAGTAAACAAAACAGAGGACACTTTAAATAACGTTGATGATAATATGCTGCAAATAGCAACGATAGAAAAGGATAACGAGCTCGAAAAATCTTGCGAGACAGATAGGATATCAAGGAAAAAGGATAAGAAACAAAAAGAAAAATCATTCACTAAAGAACAAGATGAATCACGAAAAGAAGGAGGATACAAAATTCAAACGAAAAAAGCAAAGACAAATGGAGAAGCGGAAGAACAATAATCCTACATTCATCAGCATCGATCCTAAGAAAATGCATTATTCTACGATGTAAAGAATAAAACAGTCTCGTGCTTCGGTACCGTGCGAACGGCCAGCGAGCGCGTGTGAAATTTCCAGCACAATAATTTTGCTGCAGTTCCCCTTCCCTTTTTTCCTTTTAATAACAAACTTATCACAAGTTTCTGCAGAGCACGCGATTCGCGAGAAAACCCGCTATCCTTTTTTCCCCTTTTTCAACGACTACAAAACTTGCTTTTTAGTATGTAGAGCCTCGGTGTTAAAGTTTTTTTTTTTTTAAAGTTGTAAACTTATTTAGATTTTTAATCGCAAATTTTGTAACACAGAATATTATTGAAACAAAAACATAAGATTGCTCAACATTTTTTATTAAATTAATCTGTATACTTTGTTATTAAAAGTATTATGCTGCAGATTTGAAATGCGAATTTTTGTTTAGAAAATTGATCACTTTTTTTGTACTATTTAAGAAAATATATATTTCAGCTTAAAATACGAAATTGTAAAACTAATTTTCTTCGTTCGCTCAACGCTCAAAGCTTTCTGTATTTTAGTATTTACACAAGCAGAGTAATCACTCGTTAATAATGATTCGTGTCCGAACGGGGCGGTTAAATGAAAATCGCAGCTAATAAAAAGCCACGACGTGTACACATCGATCGAGGAAGGCGTGTGCCCGCTGAAAAATCGAGAAGAAAAAAAGAGGGTTCGCGAACTCGCGAAAAAATTATTAGGGCGCGGTTGCTTAATGCACTTTGAACTTATTTTCAACTTTCTTCTCGGCTTGTCATCTCGTTGAGTCTTTCAGCTCTGATTTGTATAATTTGTTAAGCTATTGTCAGTTCGTTAAGTGCGATAGGTCGCCGATTGTTCAAGGTTGCAAATAAAGCAAAATAGGGCTTTAAATAAAAAGGTGGGTGCATAGATTTTTTGTGTCAATGAATAATACATATTTTTTAAGCAAACAAATTTAATTTGTCTTTTATTAAAACACCTTTAAACCTTCAATACTTTAAAAATTATTTCTAGCTTAAATACTTTACTTTTATATCGCTCTGTAACTTCATTATTGAAAGATTCATAACATAAGTACTGTAACTATTTCCATAATAAATTTATTTATATTTATGTCTCTCCAAATAAAAATATCTAATCTGATATTAATTTATTTTTTTATCCTGTAGACGCAAACGTCGAATTCTCATTATTGTTTTGTGAGCGCGAAATAGTACATTTTCGCGCCCGCAAAACAAGTACCAAACTTCGTTTCCATTGGGTAAAAAAATAGTACGCCTCGCTGCGCTCGGACGGCAAACTGTGGTTTCTCGCGCGAGAGTTTTAAGGATTTCTCGAAGGGAACCACTTTGCGTGTTTGCGTAAATAAATTAACACAAGTGTTTAGTTAAGATCACAACGTTTATTCGCTTTAACGATCGTTTAATAAATTATTAACAATTACTATCACAATAAATGCGGGCGTCTTTCAATTTACAAAATATTACAAATTCGCCACAGCTGTAGCGTACAGTAATTTTGCGTCTATCGCGTTCAAGTGCCAGCGCGGTTCTGGCAATTTGGAATTTGAGGATTAGAAAACCGACCGCGCAATCAAGCTTGTTTCCTTGGCCCGTTGGCTGTTTGCGCATTGCCGAGTTAGTGTCTTCTTCCGGGGTTGAGAGGTGGCACCGCTCTTCGTTGGGTTGCGGAGTCGATTGTAAAACCGCCACAAAACTTCCATTCGAACCAGAATCCCCAATTTCGCGCCCTTGGTACACAATGTACAATTACAAACAGAATTAAATTGTGGCGCCCCAAGCGCCAACCAGTTCAAATCGCCAAAACCGGCGGAAGCAGATTTTGCGCCCTCGTCAAGAATTTTAAACACAGCGACAAATTCTAGAACACACCTTTGCCGGTCGGCACTGAACGAGGACCGGCTGTGTACATCCCCGCTCCTTGCGTTTAATCGGAGAACGAACCACCAGAGGACTAAAAATTCGAATCGGAGCTGGAAGATACCGGTGAGCCACCCATCTAGGCTCATTCTACAACCAACGACTTGTTGGGTCGTAGAAGTTTCGTAACTCGTAAGAACATCATGGAAATTGTCTTGCTTGTTCCGGGGACGTTAGTAATCTCCCTATTCGTCTTTGGTTTGGTTCTATTTAGTTTGAAAAATTTCAGTATACTGTTTACAATACTTTGAACTTAATAAGGAAGAACAAGTATTCTGAATATACTTGTATATCATTGGTAATTTTAATTTTTAAGTAAACAGTTTGCGATACGAAATAAATAAACTAACAATTATTCTTTTCTAACCTAGATTTTGTCAAAATATTACATTTATTTTATAGAAATTGTCTTAAACCCGATTGTTTTGTAATGCAACAGAATAATGCTTTAAAATTTAAAGTATGGGATCCATTACATATATTCAAGTGCCCAGAAGACCGCAACCATGCAGTTGTTGTTTTAAACAGGCCCATATTTTTAGGTTACGATATTGTTTTTTCTTTGTGGAAACAAGGTAAGAAAAACCTGTTTAATAATTCCTCTCAAAAAAGTTATGTTTAAAAATTTCTTAATTCAATACCTGTCTAAAGAATTATTTTATAGTTTTTAATACATATTAAATTTTAATGACTCCTTTTATGAAATGAAAATCGTAAAAATATTTTTTATAAACTATTTTTAATTGTTTTAAGAGTGTGTCTCCGCGGCCGATATAGCGTACGCGAAATCTCTTTTCGGGTGCGCGAAAACTACGAAGAAGTGTGTAAAAGATAACCCAACCAACCACCAACCCCCCTCCGAGTGTGGAAAGTCATTTTCTCCTGTTTTCGATGCAAAATTACTACAAAAATAATCATTTAACTTAGGTTAGTAATGCAAGTTTCCGAGACGATAATTCACAGTCGGAGGGGGGGTGGTCCTCGCGTGACCGTTTTCGCCCGAGCGAAGCAAGGGAGAAATCGTCACCGAGGATAAAACCACGTTCCCGCCCTTGTATCGAACAATATTTATTTGATACGATGTGTGCAAAGCTTGATTTAGCGTGTGGGCTACCGGCCGAAAGTCACTTTTTTATTTTTAAAATTTGAATTTTTTTTTCTCTTTTTCAAACTACTTAGGACGATTTCTGTGGACGATTTGAAATGCACGATTATCTATCCAACTTTCTAACACCAAATGATGGCTTTTCATGCCCTCGTTGACAAAAACACGGTGTGTAACACGGGAAGAAAAGCCAATTCGGACTCGGGTGAGATATTTTCAGCTCTCTGAACACCTCCCCCTTGCTAAAAATAGCTCATTTTTTCCCTTGTTGCACAATATACTATTTTTGTACGAGGGCCGCGAAATAAGAACCTTTGCAGGACGCGAATGGTCATTAAGCGACTTCGCCTCAGCCAATAAATACATGCGATCTGAGACATTCTTTACTTTCACTTCCAAGGTGCATAATGTACTATTTCGCATCAAGAGCATTAAATTGGACAACCGTGTATACGATTATTGAGCACGAGGGTTGGCGAAGCAAGCTTGAAAATTTCCTCGTGTTGCGAACATTAGTTTTCGATTGGTTTAAAATAGCAAGTTGTAAAATATTTGTAAAATTTATAAAGTTTAACTTTACGACTACTGGGCGAAAAAAAGAATTATTGTATAAGTTATATTTTTATTATTTTATTAAACGTGATAGAACGGCAGCTTTTATATATATTTTAAAATTTAATAGAACTTATGCCTTTGTTAATCGGTGCACAAAAAATTGCTATGTTTTATTGTCAATGTATTACAGTTTTCGAAAAATTTTTTCCACGTTTCAAGATTTTGAATTTTCTTTTGTTTTTATTCAAGTATTAATTATTTATTAAACTTCTTTCTTTTTCCATATAGTATTTTCAAGTTTTCTTCAAAATTTTAATAAGCATAATTTGTTTCAGCCAAATTTACCGTGACAGTAGATGGAGGTACAGATCAATGGATGAATTACATCGGCGAGGAACATACCAAAATTTTATTAAAAGGAGAATGCAAAGATTATCTTCCAACACTTGTAACAGGTGCAATATTTTATTCTAATTTCATTGAGGTTTTTGTCCTATAGAAACCCTTGAACTTTAAACAATTTTTCAACTGCAGGAATGTTAATTAAAATAGATGATTATTGACTTTGTTTTTTATTTTTAAAACACTAAGGTGTATACTTTTTAATCCTCCCGTGCATTTGACAGCTACATACGGCATAGTACATACGGCAAACACGCGTATTTTGAAAGAATGCACAGTAGGATTAATAATTAATGATTTTATGAAACAAGTCTATTTATAAAACTAAAAAAACATATTTAAATTAGGTGACATGGATAGTATTGACGCAGAACTCCTGAAGGATTTGGACAAAACTGAAAGTTGCGTTATTCGCACACCAGACCAGAACATGACTGATTACACAAAAGCGCTGATACAGTTACACCTACATGCGACAGAATCCAATATACATGTAAACTTACTATTTTATGTTTATAACTAGCAAATTTTCAATTAAGAAATTGACTACTCGTTGTTGATTTGGCATAGCTTCACGATATATACGTTCTCGCTGAAACGTCAGGCAGATTTGACCATATTATTGCAAATATCAACACTCTCTTTAAGTGTGAGTGCTTTTTAGGGGATGACACCAAGGTACTTTCATGTTATTAGTTTAATCCATTTTTGAAAAACACGTCGTTTCAAACATTGAACATTAGAAGAAATAAGCATATAAGCTCCTACAGGAGCCTAAGCTGCCTGTAATGAGTAGATAAAAAGAATTGTCGATTTCAAGTGCCATCATTCTCCACTTTTTTAAAACGAATGAAAACATTTTATGTTTTATGTATGTTTAAATTGAATTAAACCCAAGAAGTAATTCTTTGGAAAGATGTAAATAACATTAGGCATTACTGTGATAGCATTTATAATTATATTGTCTGACTGGGATATTACAAATAATCACACAATAATCACATACTAAAAAAAATAAAATATTAATTTTCAATATAAATGACTAATGCAGGTAATCCAAGTAGCAAGCAATTCATTAACGTGGCTTTTGAAGCCGGGCAGGCATAAAATACTTATTCCCGAGACGCTAATAGCACATAAGAGTTGGTGTGCTCTCATCCCATTTAGTTCTTCAACTAGTAAAGTATCAACGACAGGTTTAAAATGGGACTTAAGTAAGAAAAATGAATAAATCACTACTAGAAAGAAATTTGGTTATTTTTATATTTTTTTAAACCAATCTCAGTATTGTGAATCAATCAATATATTTTTGTTGCAGCCGAAACTAACATGAAATTTGGTGGGCTCGTGAGTACTAGTAATACTTATAATGGTAGTTCAGAAGTTACAGTAACAACGAGTGAAGCAATTATTTGGTCAATGGGCATAGAACCAATTACAAAAATTCAAGAGAATTGCAATATTTCTTTGAGATTATGAGTGCTCATTTATAGGTGCTTTAACTTTAAGAAAGATCTTTACAAGCTAACTTTTCATGTGGCATGAAATATTGTGATAATAATGTAAACAATAGCTAGTAACGAAATAATGGTTGATACTTAAATATTTTGAAATAGAAGTAATTGTTCTATAAATCTATTCTAAGAATAAACGTTATTTTTTACAATATCTATAATTTTTTATTTTTGCCCTAATTAAAAATTAATTACATTACTATTTTTGATATCTAAAAGAATATTTAATTTTATTCCAAAATTTCAATTTTTAACAAATTATAATCCTTTAATATGATTAAGTAGTTGTAATTATAATTGCAAGGTTTTTTTAAAAAACATTTGTATTTTAAAAATACTTTATATTTTATTTTATTTTGTTAAGTATATATGAATAGATTTTATAGAAATTTATAGTCCAGGCATTAAAATAGTTTATACAAGATTTATTATATAACTAAAATTAAACTAAATATATAATTTATTTAATTTAAAGTAAAGTCAGTTTTGAAATCATAAACATCATTTGTTCCAAGTTTTACCCCATCTAATACGTCAGCCAGCTGAGTAGCTTCTTTTGCTAAAAATTTACATTTGAATGACATTTTTTGTTAATGTAGATGAATGTAATTAAGAAATTATTACAAAAATTTGATTTACAAACCTCTTCTTGCAGATTCCTTTTTTTGTTTTTTAAATTGTAATTTTTTTACTCTGTTTAATTTCTGATTTCCCTCAATTTCAAATAAAGGATCTACTTTTTTTTTTCTTTGAACAGGTACCTTATTTTCTACCATTTTATTTTTTTTTGATTTCTTTGATTGAACTTTAACTTCCTAAAATCAGTAATTAATTTTAATTTCTTTTCATCATTCATTATTTTAGTGCGTAAAATAAATTAGTACATACACTTGCATACTCTTCTTCAACATCCATAATTGCATTTACAGGACCAGTACTGTCAATTTTTAAGGGATCAAGTTCAGATTTTGCACTGTCATGCGCTGACATTCCATCAAGTAACATCTTTTCTTCTGCTGCAAAACTTTCAATATCAAACTCTTTTGTTCCTAGATTTACTATACTAGCAGAAACGTGGCAACTTATATCTTCAGGTGGTTCTGTATAATATCTAAAATTTTAAAAATAGTTTTATGGTAATCTATTAAAATGGTATAAAAATGGTTGCCTTTTTAAACAATTTTATTATTTATAAAACTTAAAAAAAAAGCACCTTATTTTGCCTGAATTCCAATCTGTAAGTATGCTACGTGCTGCTGCTAATGCATCTGGAATACCTCCTTTTTTAAATCGGCCCATTCTAGCAGCTTTCTTTGCAAAAAATTCTTCTGGAGTTGAAAATTCATGAACATCATACAATTCCATAAGTTGATGAGTTGAAATCCGTTTTAAAATCGTACTTGCTGGTGTGAATGGATCTTTTAAAGCTTCGATTTTTATTGCATTTTTTAATGCAACAGATGATTGATCAACATTCTTGGAGCTTTCAAATACTATACCAGGTGAATCTAAAAGTTTTATTTTTGAATCAAGTTGAACAACTTGCATTGATTTTGTCACACCTATATAAATAAAACAAAAGTTATTAATTTTTAATAATAGCACAATAAGAAAATTTTGATTTGAAACAATATACATTGTTCAGCAAAAATGTCTTCTTTTTTAAATAAAAAAACATACCTGGTGTGTTTCCAATATTGCAGGCTTTACTTCTTTTTAATGAATTAATAACACTTGATTTTCCAACGTTTGGAAGACCAACAACTCCCACTCGAATACTAGCTTTCGTATTACCAACGCTTCTACAATAATTTCCAAGTATAGAAAGTAACAATTCTGCTCCAAAGCATGTTCCACCTTGAATATTTTCTTCACTTTTTTTACCTAGTTTTCTTCTACCTAATCTTTTTGATTGATCCTGTGTTGAAGATTTGAAAGCAACTGCTGGCAAACTTTTACGTAAATATTTAAGCCATGCATCTAAGTTTTCACGTGGTACAAGATCAGCTTTATTCAGAACAATTACAAGTTTTTTTTTGCCTGCAGCACTTTGCACAGTTTCTTCAACTTGTTTACATCTGGTTCCTAAAGGATCTCTAGCATCTACTACTTCTAATATAACATCTGCTTCATCAACTACTTTCTTAAATTCTTTATAAAAAGCTTTAAGAGAGTTTTCTTCTTTTTTACCAAATTTTTCTGTATTTTCATTGGTAGTTCCAGTATTCATAGATTCATGTTGTACCTGTTTATTTTCAACATTAGCTACTAAACCTTCTAAACCAGCTTTTACTAATTCTTCACGTTTCCTTTGCTTAGCTTCTTCTTTTTTTTTTTGCTTCTCTTCTTCTTTCTGTTTCTTTAATAATTCTACTTCCTTCAAAATATCTTCTTTGAATGGACACTGATTAGGAACTTGAATTATTTTTGGTTTCTCTAAAAGGCAAATTAATAATTACATTTAGAATTAAAAAAAAACCATTTAAAATTTCTATTTACAATATAATAATTACTTTTAGCATGTTTCTTTGCTTCTCTTTTTAACTTTTTGTTATGCTCCCTTACTTTCTTCTCGATCTTGTATCTTTTGCGTGCTTGTATTCTTTTACTAGGTTTTTCTGAAAAATAAATGAACATTATTTGAAAATTTTCTGTGAGATTAAAGTTTATTTTTAATTATAATATATAAGATATTAAAAAGAAATTTTTAATTTTACAATAACTATTTAATATAATTAACATTATAATTAAACAATTACTTTATTCCATTTCTAAGATCATGATTAAGTAAAAAAAAAATAATTATTTAGTATTGTGACATTTGTACCAGTGCATCTTAATAATGCCTATAGATAGTTCAATTTTAAAAAGTTTTCTATAAATAAGAAATTTGTAATAAATAAAGCTACTTACTGAGGCAAAATTTTGCCATTGTTATGTTTTTATTTAATTTAATTAAGTTTTAAAAATCGTTAAAATATGAACCACCACTCGCTTCATCTAGCATACACGTGCGCAGCAGATTTTAGGTTAGGTTGTACTTGAAACTTGAAACTGAATTCCTCCGCATTCCGCACTGACAACATAGGTAATTATATTATTCAGGAAAATATCTCTAAGCCGCATCCTTAATAACTATATAGTTGATTTTTACAAATTCTTATAAATACAATGGGCAATAGGACTATAGATAGATATAAAAATAAACTATTATTAAAACTATATCATTCATTTTAATTCAAATCTATATTTATCCAAAAAAAATTCTTAAATTTGAATTCGATATTATAACAAAAAATAAAAAAATGTTTATTCAATGATTGAAATAGTTAAATGTTTAGTATATTGGTATTATAGAAAGTTATACTTATATTTTTAGATGTATAAAATAGATAATGTCAATATTTTTGAAGAAGTAGAAAAATTAAGTAGCATAATATGAAAGAAGCTACATTCAATGCAGAAAAAGCCTAATTTTTTGAATAATTGCTTTACAGAAGCTTTGCCAAAGAACAATGTGTAAATGTTATTTTGGCTTATTTTTCGAAACGTCATTGAATTCATTATATACTTTTTATGATATTTTTTTTGTATTAATGAATTTTGCAATTATTTTGTTTCTAAATTTTAAGAAATTTCGTACGACGAAAAAGTCAATAAATAAATGTTAACAGTAATTTTTTGTAATTTGAAAAATGCATTAAATTCTTAAAATTAAAATTTAAAATATATTTATACAAAACAATATAATGATAAATTTTAAATCTAACCTACTAACTCGACTCGCGAACCGCAGTTGGCCGCCAGAAAAATTCTTAGTGCAACATATCACCACATCACGGGACAAGGAACGAAGTGGACAGCGGATTGCGTGAATCCACAATCCACATTTTCCACAAAGTTACGGACGGACGGACCGACAGACGACAACGGATTAATAAGTTATAGCTTAAACGAAAAAACAAGACGACTGATTAATGTAATATATATTACTACAAGAGCAATCCTAAAAGCAGCGTAAAACACTTGTGAAAAATCTGCGTAACGCGCATATAGAACCAGGGTCGCTAGCAACTATACGTCGACTGCCTGCTAATCTTACGATTCTACCTATCTCTCTCCCTTTTCTACCTTATTTCTCTTCACTTGCTTTCTCCATCTAGTCCACTTTCACCTCCCTCTTTCTCTCCTCAAAGTATCTGTGTTCAACTCTTTATCGGCGTGTCCCGTCTTAGGTGAGTGTCAAAAAGTGCGCGACTTTTATTAAGAACAAAAAAATCAGCAAGCCAAAAAAAGTGCCAGTGTTAATAGAGCAGCAAGTGTGTTAATTCGCCGTTATTCGCGCCAATTAAGTACTTATATGCCTTCGTAGAGTCGACCACCGCCAGTTTATCATGATCAAGCTATTCTCCTTGAAAAACGCCAAAAAGGATGGTGAATCTCCCAGAAGTGGCTCTCAGAAAAAAGCTTCTGCAGCCCAACTAAGAATTCAAAAGGGTGAGAACTTCTTTGTTGTGCATACTTTGTATTGCATCAGTTTTAACAATGCTTATTTTATTTCTTATATTTAAATTCTTTATAAATTTAAAATTAAATGGAAATTTTTTTGCTGTTTCAGACATAACTGAATTAAATCTACCAAAAACTTGTGGTACAGAGTTTCCAGACCCTGATGACTTGCTGACATTCAAGCTTATCATTTGTCCAGATGAGGTTAGTATTTTTACTATAAAAGTTTTGAAATATTTTTACTCTTAATTGTTTCTTGTGATAGGGATTCTACAAAGGAGGTAGATTTGTGTTCAGCTTTAAGGTCGGACCAAATTATCCACATGAACCTCCCAAGGTCAAGTGTGAAACTCAAGTATACCATCCGAATATTGATTTGGAAGGCAATGTTTGTTTAAACATTTTAAGAGAAGATTGGAAGCCTGTTCTTACTATAAATTCAATCGTTTATGGACTGCAGTACCTCTTTTTGGTAAGTTTCAAATCTGAAAAGATAAGTATAACTTTTTTATAATACTTAATATTTAATGATTAAATAAAAATATTAATTATCTTACAAAAATTTAATTATATACTTATCATATAAGTTAAATTTTTAAATTAAAGGAAACATGGAATTTAATACAAATATTGAAGAAATTGGAGGTTATTTTCTTTTGAAAGATCTAAAAATTTCGTTACGTGCAATAAACATTTTACTTTATATAAATATTTACCATGCATAAACTTTGTTGTACCATTATTGATGCGATCTCAATTAATTTAATTCAGTAACAAAATATAAAATTTTGATTATAATTACACAACTACATATTCTCTTTAAAAGATTAAACTACTCCTAAAAAATTAACAGAAAAAATAATAAACAGATAATTTACTTATTACTCTTGTAAATAAATAAATAACTAAATAAAAAATGTAACATTATGCATAAATATGACTTTATTAAGGCAATAGTTTGTTCTTGAAAAAATGCGAGAGATTATAAACTAAGAATCATGTTTGCCACCAACTTTATTTTATTTATTTTAAAAATAAAAATTTTAATTAATTATTATGAGATTTTAAAAGGTTTTGTTAATTAAATTAAAAAATAATTAATTTCAGTAAAATAAAGAGTTATGCTAGTATATATTGTTACGTCCCAAGACGCACCTTTCCAAAATACTTATGAATAAACTCCAAAACTATTTCTTAAAAAGCCCGAGTATTTCATCAATGGTAAATTTAATTTCAAAACGAACAAGAGGCCACTCAACCTTCCGAAACGCAAAGTCAGGAGTTCAAAAACCCACAAATGAGTTCAAATTGCCCAATTATAAAGCCAACTCAAACGGACGTAACAATATATTTTTAATAAACAAAATATTAGAAATAACATTGTAAATATTATTTTTTTTTTTAAATAGACAATTTTTTGATATCAGAAGTACGACTCATCAAATTTCTACAAATAAGTAAATAAATTGTTTTCATTTAGAATACATCAACAACAGTTTCTAATTAAATTAATAGAAAATAAGTGAACTTAAAAGATTTACAAAAACAAATGTGTAAAATTAATAGTGACAAAGAAGACAGAATTTATAAATTTTATTTACTTTACATAATTATGCTTAACATGGCTTAATAATTTGTTTTGAACAATGAAAAAATAAAATTCTAATTGTTTTAGGAGCCAAATCCTGAAGATCCACTAAATAAAGATGCAGCAGAAGTACTCCAAAATAATCGAAGGGTATTTGAGCAAAACGTTGCTAAAGCGATGCGAGGAGGTTACGTAGGTCAATATTTCTTCCAGCGGTGTCTTAAGTGATATACTGTTCCCTCTCTGCCAACACTATGTGCGCCTCCACAAAGACTCACGATCCGAGGGAAATTATTAAAATATTGGAGAAATGCAGGGCGGCGCCGTGTATTCGCCGTCGCTTGTATGTCCACTTTATACATACTTACGTTCTTCACGTCTTGCCAAGCCTCCAAACATTTAATTCATCAAGTATTTTATGCTTTTGGCTAATAATAAATCTGCTGGAATCTTCGATGTATACATAACTGTAATTGAAAAAGAAATAAAGGGCCGAGCCCATGTGTAGATTTATTATAATGGCTGAAAGGAGGGATTGACAAACGTAGGAACGACGTGTATGAATGCTGACTTAGATTGCTTTAAGTCGTTTCAATCGTTTACGATACACGTGCAAATAATAAATAAAAATGAAATTTCATTTTATATTAATCAAATCGTCATAATTGTATTCCCTAAACTGTGCGACTTTCAACAGAGCATGTCGCTCTTTTTTTAGTAAACTTTACATAATCAATGAAAGATTTACATAGCAATCCTTAATTATATAATTATGTTTAATGATTGTCTATGCAAATCCTTCACTGAAAAAAGTACAAATTAAAGCATACTATTATCTAAGCAACACTTGGCACGAATTGCATTTATTTCTAAGCAGTCAATGGAAGTTAAAAATACAATTACTTGCGCACTAAGGTAGTCAAAAGTGAAATTCTGAAGAATCGATCTATTTAAAAATTTTTAAAAATTATATAGAAAAGATGAATTTAAATAGGTAAACTTATTAAATGTCTTGTAATTTTCATTGACAGATTTTTTCAATCTTTAAAGTTTTTTATATTTATTTTGTAAATTTGTTCTACCTTAGTGCGAGTAATTGTAGTTAAAATGATCTTGATCGTTGATGATGTAAAATTGACTAATCGATTCTAATAATAATAAAGAAGTCTGCTTGCAAGCAGCTGTTGATCTACTTACTTACTTGTGCAGTTTAATTAACATGCACAAGAAAGGATGTGTGATTTGGTAAAAGAAATGAAAACAAAATATAGTACGCTGTAGATTGCATTTCCATTTTAATATGATAATAATAATAATAATAATAATAAGAAGTTTTTAACGAACTTCCGCCTAGATGTGAAAGCACCATTGTGGCCGCGTGATCTTACCTCCAATTCACATTTCTTACGCAACGTCGAGAAATTCAAGCATACCAGTTTGCACATTTTAAATATCGTTATAAAAACAATATTCGTTGTTATAAATAAGGGACTGGTTCTACACCAGCTAGCCCATTATACAGATACAGCAAAAGAACAATTCGCTTCGTCTTTGCTACCTTTTTCGAATCAGTACAGTAACGTGTTTATGGAACTTACAAACTAGAGAAGTGTCCTGGCTTTAATCCGACCTACAATAGTATACACTACATTCCTTTTTTAATCCCAACTTTGAGGTCATATCAAGGCACTTTTTAACGTCATTATTTCTTTTCCGCACAGCAAAAATCCGTTGACGAATAGTTTTTGAACTAGCATTTAATTTGGCTTTTTACTGTAATAAAAACGCAAATAATGTGCAGAGAAATTTTTTTTTATTTGACCTCTATAGTGGACTTTGAGAATAAAAAATTACGTAAGATTCTTGAGCATTTATTTTTTGTGTAAAGAAAAAATTTATATTAAAAAGTTGTCCTTTTTGCATGAATCACAGCACAGAACACCCCTTCTTTGTACGCTGTTATCATTTCGGGCTCTGATACGTACGTATTAGTACTTTTGTTACATTATTCGCTTCAGCTTTTACTCGCGTATGCAATTTTTTTACCATCGAGAGAAGGAGTGGTACAACTAATCTGACATAAAAACGTTTTCACAAAAATAAATCTACGGTAGTAGCACAAGCTTCTTCTCTCATTGGAAGTTTCGTTACAAATGGAAAGCAATTTTTCAAAATTATAAAATTGATCAGCACGAGGGAGGACATTATATTGTGCAGGTTCCCTGCTTTAATTTATTGATTACCTGCATTGTATTAACTAGGTAGCGATCTATCGAGGACACGTGTTGTGACTGTTGATTACGACCATCGATGATTGAAGAAATATTTTACGTAAATTACAGTTCATAATGAAGCGGGCTTGTATATGCAAAAAAATATTTTTGGTTACTTATTAAAAATTAAGTTTGGATATATTTTACATCAACAATTTAACATAGTTTCTTCTCTTTTAACAAATGTAGAGAAAGTCGAAAGAGTTTTTTATTTTCTCCATCGGAGTTGTAGTAGAAACATCACTAGAACACTTTCGTTAGTAAAAGCCCCATTTAATTTGGGAATGATCTTCAGTATCAGATTTCAAAATTTCAGCGTTCAGTTTCTGGGGCGTATTGGTGACAGATATAGCTTAACGGAAGACCATCCCGTTTGAATTTCACTATTTTAGACACATAATGATTTAGTAGTCCAAACATTCGATATTATTTTATGTAACCGGATACATAGCATCACTGAATAACAGCGAATTTATTTGGTACGGGTCGACATGACCAATCGACAGTGCAAGAGCCTCGTATTTAGATTAAAACGTCGATACGATTTTCTAATATGTATACAAATTCCTCCAATTGTCTTACTAATATACATTTAATTTACACAAAAATAGGAAATGCATCATATTGTTTTGGAGGTGGTCATATTGTAATCGCGTGCTACGAGTGTTCGATTCGCTTACCTTTAAATTTTTTTCTTACTTATATTAAAATAAAAACGTTTGCATTTTTTATCGGCCTAAAGGTGTTCCGCCAAAATTAAACGAGGTGGGCACTATTTGCGAAGTAAAAGCATAACCTAAAACAGATTTTTTTACAAAATATCAGTAAATTTAGAAAAAAAGAAGACACGTGATTAATTTTTTTTTTAATAGAATAAAAAGATTGAAAAATTTAATCACTCAAAATAAATTTCTTAAATTTCTTAAATTTTTATTAAATTGTATAAGTATTTACGTATGAATTCTGTTAATAATCAGCACATTAATGATTTTAGGTCGTAAATAAAAATCATACCTCCACTCTGTTCAATTCGTTTACTCTCTACAGCTGCTTTTCGTTGATCAGCTAATAATATAATTTCTGACAAAGATACCCGCTGTTCTGCTGTTAAGTGACTTGTTAGAGCATTGTACCACGTAGTATCCGTCCTTTCTATATCTAGAGCAATGAAGTAATATTAATGTATTAAATAGATAAACAAATTTAAAAACATTAATAAGTATAATTTCAAAATGATACATTAATAAAATGTCTGCGCTAAAATTACAGCTTTGAATTAGATTAAATTTTATTAATTTAATTTAGATTAAATTTCTACTGAAGTGTACAAAAAACTTACTCTGCATAACTTCTTTGAAAACTATATACTCGTCTTGATTTGCATCTTCAGAATCGAGAGGCGTGATATAACTTTCCAGTGCAGTTTCTTCATTAGCCTCATACTCCGAATCTTCTTCATCATCTTCTGATCTAGGGTAAGAATTTTCAACGTGTATCGAACTTGTAACACCAAACATATGTTGATTGTGTGATTTTACTTTTTCTTCAAGCCTTTCTAGATAGTCTCGACTAGAATCAATTTCATCTTCGTCTGACGATAAGACTTCTAAAATTAATTAATTATTAATAAATTTAAATTTAAAACATAAAACATTATAGGATCAGCACAGTTTTAATTACCTTCTTCAGCATCAGTGTCATCTTCGGTATTGTCTCCATCTTCACTATCAGCTACTTTTGCAGCATACGCTCTTTTGAGGCCATCAAAGAGAAGAATTAATGATGGAATGATCTGTTGCACGCACTCATTAACGGCTGGTGGTCTAGACGAGCCCATACTGATTATTGTACACAAGCCTAATACACAGAGTTTTCGATCATGTAACCTGTTGATAATAGAAATTTTAAAAACTGAACAAAAAATGTATATTATTTTACGAAAGCAACAATGTGCTTACCCAAGAAAGCAGTCTGTATCATGAATCCACTGTTTTATAAAATGCGATGCAATTGGCTCAGTCGACTGTCCTAAAGTACCTTGCAATCTGTCCATGGTTTCAAGGCATAAGGTAGGATTGTAATACAATGCAGCAATAACAACTTGCAGACACATTGTTCTCAGTTCCGAAGTTTTTACATCTCGAGTCAAACGCTCTAAGACAAGTTGTATTAGTGGCGGTATGCAATTGTCGATGTGCCCTTTACACTGTAAAATTATTACTTCAAGCAATTTCGCTGCATGACACTCGGGATCTTCACCTGCATCACCTACTAGTACAGCTTTGCACATATTAAACATAGCCAAGATATGATTTTCATTGGACAAAAAGGCAGGCGTGTCTACTGTAATATAATTATGAAGAGCCGGCATCATGTCTATAAA
>JAWWEM010000001.1:13865729-13925088 GCA_035582935.1 Ormyrus thymus
CTGATTGTTTTAAGTTATTTTATAAGTAGTGATAGGAAAGAATAAAGCGCTTAATTCTGATTGAGAAGTACTTTATTAGTGCCTTCCTCGGACCGCTTCCAAGTCATTGCCATTTCCCACACAACTCAACTGGTTGAATACGTGACCAAATATATATATAATATAAAAATTCGAATGTAACAAATATTATAAAGCATATATCTGTGTCAAAAAAAAAAGTCACGGCAAATATTTATTTGGCCACTCAGCTTACGTGAGCGACCGCCATATAAAAAGAAAGACTATATACATCCTGCGTTCTCTCTCTCTCTCGCTCTCCCGCGCACGCGTGGCTACGTTGCATATGTACACAAGTAGGTACATGTAAAAGTGCAACGACGACGGTGATGCGCGCGCGACGGGGGAGGCCAATCGTGCTGCCGCTCAACAATTCCCTCGGTAACTAAATAATCGACGTCAAAGGCAGCGAGCAAAAGCAAGGGAGTGAGAGAGAGAAAACTGTCAAATATGGCGAGAGCCAGCAGGAGCAGCAGTTGGTACAGCGCTGGGTCGCAGCCGCACCACTGCTTCTGAGAGCGAGAGCCGTCGCCGATTAGGACAGCAGCTGAAAACAGGGTGAGATCGAAAACGAGAATCTGGCACTCCCGGACTCGGAATATGTTGCTCCTCGCTCCATCCTCTTCGTTTTCCTCGCCGATGCTGCTACAGCCGCCACCGTCGCTGTCGCTGTCGCCGCCGCCGTCGACCCCCTACACCTACACCCATTGATACGTGCAGAAACAGAGAGAGAACGAAACAGCCGAGAAGAGTGTGTCGCGTACAGTAGTCTCTCCCTCTCTCCCGCAGTCGCAATATCTTCCTCTCTCTCTCTTTCCTCTTTCCTGCCGCTCTCTTTCTCTAGCCGGGCTCGCCGCCACCGAGAGAGGAAGTTCGTGCGCGACGGAACCGTCGTCGTCCTCGGACCTAGAGTTCAAGCCGCAATATGTGACGGAGTATCCACGAAAAGCCAGTGCCGAGAGTGCGTGAGATCGTTAACGGAAGCGGAAGGAGGACGGAAGAAAGTTTAGGAGAATTATGAGGGTGGTGATGCGCCAAGGGGAATGGTAATCCCGGATGAACTATGGGTGCTCAACAAACCAAGGACAGAGTCATTCCGCCCGGGACTGTCGTCAGGCAGACACGGAAGCAGCCCAGGAATCCCAAGGACTCGCGTGTTATGGGCTCCAACATTTTCACTGAGCACAGTGGTACATTTTCTCACTACTTCTTACTTTCTTTTCTTTGCTTTACTTTTTTTTACACATTGCCAAAACTGTAATTATTTCTTAGTGTTTATCTTTGTGACATATGTGGCTAGTTTGCTTTTGAGTGAGTGGAGTAGTGATTGAATATCATTCAAAAAGAATGATTGACAGTAGATGGAACTTCCTTTATGAATCTAGCCTGAAACATCTGAATTGAGAAGAATTATTAGCTGAATAGTGTTTTAATGGTTTTTGGCTTGTTTTGTCTGTTGCTTTTAGAATGCATTTTGTCAAACTGTTGCTATCAATTGGATATACATATCACTTAACATTCTTCTGATTAATGCATCCAAATATGATGTGCATCTGATTCTTTGATTTTTTAAATTAAGTTTATTTACGAAACCAATTATCAAAATTAATATTAGAATAAATTATTTCCATTAAAAATTATAATTAATTTTAAATTATTTTTACTGTTGTAAATATTAGCACATCATTTAGACTTGAAATTCTTGTTCATATTCCATTTTATATAAGTATTTATTTGTTAAGATGAATATTAGTTTTCAAAATCCTCTTATGTTCACATTATTTATTACAATTTTATACACAAATTTATTAACATAAATACTGAAAGTAGATTATATTAAATAATAAAAGTTAAATTTAAAATAATTTTAATATATGACCCAAATAATGTTTAAAAAATGTTTAATTGAATATTGATCACATTAAAAATGTAACTACTTTTTATAGAATGATTCACGTTTACCTTAATTAATTCACTTTATAAGTTGTTATTTTTTGTCTTAACCAGTTACCTTATCAATTAATGACTGTTAAAGTTATATTAGTCATTGAATGAGTTAAGATTTTATTATTCTTAATAAAAGAATTTGTATTGTTAGATAAGTAGCAATTTAAAATCTGTTTGCTACTATGCAAAATACTAATTTTTAATTTTTTTTTATTTAATTTCATTGAATTTTAAGACTATTTGATTTATTAAATAAATAATTGAAGAAATAATTTAGATTAATAATTAAATTAATAATTTTTTTAGTATATAAATTAAGAAAATTTTTTGTGATAAATAAAAATTTGTTGTTGATCCTGCATAATTCAGTATTGTCTATTAATAGTATTACTAAAAAAATTAGTCATGCGCACAGCTTCTTCTGTACATGTTGAGCCTTTTACCATGCCACAATATGTTCTTCCTTTTTTGCACATTCAATTGCACAGTCAGATGCATACAAAATACAAATGTTCATGTTTCATACTTTGATTTTTTTGAATGAGTCACTCACAGTCATTTGATGATGTTAAGAGTCTCTAATAATAAGTTAGATATAAAACAATATCATAAATTAATTTTATAATAGATGTCTCCTGTTGTCTTTTCATTTTCTTTTCCTTTTTTGTAATTTTTTTTATAACATAATTATATGTTTTTCTACAGTTATTTATATAAATATTAATTATAAATATTAATTATAAATGTCATATTAGATAATATAATAATAGAACAACTTTTTTAAAATAATACTTTTATAAAATTTTAATTTATTTTTATGTTCCATTTTTCATAGAAGCTTTACTTCAAAGTAGACCACTTCCACATATACCTGCCTTACCAGAGAGTGATCCTCCAAGTGGTTCTGGTGTTCAGACTATTTCACAACAGCCCAATTTAGATCAGCTTGTCTCTGTCACAAGTAGTGGTCTTCTGGAAGCTGCAAATAGGTTTGTTGCTCATTTCACAATATCATAATAATTGCAGATATCTGCCTCTATTATGAAATGTATATTAAAAAAAGCAAATAATAATCGTAGTCATTTTTATCTAATTTTTTGTTATAGGTGGACTAGTAAAGAAAATCTTTTAGCACAAGAGGAAGATGATCCACAACTTTTTGTGGCATTATACGATTTTCAAGCTGGTGGAGAAAACCAATTAGGTTTAAAAAAAGGTATCATGTTTTTACAACTAATCTTCTTAAATGCATAGCATAAAAATTAAAATAAGTAACAGAAAATGTAATCATTACATTGTTTATTTAAAATATAATAATAATTTATGAAATATTTTAAAACAGGTGAACAAGTTCGCATATTAAGTTATAACAAAAGTGGGGAATGGTGTGAGGCACACTCAAGTAGTGGTCAGGTTGGCTGGGTGCCATCAAACTATGTAACTCCGGTTAACTCTTTAGAAAAACATTCCTGGTATCACGGTAGAATATCGAGAAATGCTGCCGAATATCTCTTAAGTTCCGGTATCAACGGAAGTTTCCTTGTCCGTGAATCAGAAAGCAGCCCTGGGCAACGCAGTATTTCGTTACGATACGAAGGACGAGTTTATCATTACAGAATTAACGAAGATAGCGATGGAAAGGTATTTTAATCATACATTTATTTCTTTTGGTTTATACTTATATATTATGTTTACTAAAAGAAAAACGAATTAATATTTACGTAATTTATAGATGTACGTGACAACCGAGAGCATTTTTAATACTTTAGCAGAATTGGTACATCACCATTCCATGCTTGCAGACGGTCTTATTACTCAGCTATTATACCCAGCTCCAAAGCGTAATAAACCAACAGTTTTTCCTCTTAGTCCAGGTATGATTAACTCAATAATTCGTAATTAGATTATAACTAGGTAATTTCAAATTTTATTTATTAAGATTTTATTAAAGAATGTCAATTTGTTTATTTTTTAATTATTACTAAACATAATTTATTTCTAAATGTTTTTCGTTCATTATTGTTTAGTTTGCACATATCATTTTTCATTTTTTGTCCACGATTATCTATTATAATTATCATCATCATTAAAGAACACTGAGTGAATGTTCATCCAATGCACAAAATTCCATTTGTACAATTTAACAGACATTTATTTTCAGAACCTGATGAATGGGAGATTAACAGAACTGATATTGTGATGAGACATAAATTAGGCGGAGGACAGTATGGAGATGTCTACGAAGCAGTCTGGAAAAGATATAATATGACAGTAGCAGTAAAGACTCTAAAAGTAATTAGCACCATAATTATTTTAATGTATTTAATTACGTAAAAACTAAGTAGTATAATTTTTTTTTTTTCACATTTTTAGGAGGATACGATGGCATTAAAAGATTTCTTAGAAGAAGCAGCCATTATGAAAGAAATGAAACACAGAAATTTAGTACAATTGATAGGCGTATGCACGAGAGAACCGCCCTTTTATATAATAACGGAATTTATGAGTAAAGGGAATCTTTTAGATTATTTACGTAATGAAAGCAAACACCAAATTAATGCTGTCGTATTAATGCACATGGCAACTCAAATTGCAAGTGGCATGAGTTATCTAGAAAGTCGAAATTTTATTCATAGGTATATTTTTTCAAGATTTTATTATTTAAAATTTTTATTTATATAATATAGATAATATTGTTATCTTCTTGTAGGGATCTGGCAGCTAGAAATTGTTTAGTAGGCGAAAGTCACTTGGTTAAAGTAGCTGATTTTGGTTTGGCTAGACTTATGAGGGACGATACATACACAGCTCATGCCGGAGCAAAATTTCCAATTAAATGGACTGCTCCGGAAGGACTGGCTTACAATAAATTTTCGACAAAGGTAAATCAACAATAAAAATTCGTTAAATTTAACAGCAGTTTTTTTTATGAAAAATTTTAAGTAATTATTAAGCAAAATCAATAATAGTTTATTAAATATTTGTTTAAAAATCAAGAGATAACAAATAAGTCTTTGTAAAAGCTAAACAATGACTAGGTAGTAGGTTGATCCTTAAACAAAAGAACTGTAATACTGTAATATGACGGCGAAAATTCAATTTTATTACAAATAATAAATATTATAGTAACTATAATTTATTCATAAGAAGAATAATTTATGTTTTTATTTATTTATTTTTTTTACAGCCTATCCAAGTACTCTTGGGTTGTTACTTTATGTAGTATTTTATAATACTGAATAAAACTGAAAATTTTTTTTATCAATCATTTGGTTGCTTTAAATAAAAATTGATACTTTTTTCAGTCTGATGTATGGGCATTTGGTATTCTTCTATGGGAAATTGCAACATACGGCATGTCTCCGTATCCCGGTGTTGATCTAACAGATGTATATCACATGTTGGAAAAAGGTTATCGAATGGAATGTCCTCCGGGGTGTCCGCCCAAAGTTTATGAACTCATGCGACAGTGCTGGCAGTGGTCTGCTGCTGATAGACCAACATTTAAAGAAATACATCATTCCTTAGAAAATATGTTTCAAGAATCAAGCATCACAGAAGGTAGATGTATTTTAAAAGATTTTATAATATATTAAATTTTAATGTGTTTTAATTTAAATTGATAACGCATTTATTTTATTCTTTTTAAAAGTTGTTTTGTATAATCTAAGATTTTTTCATTTGTGGCGGTTTTTGGTATTAATTAAAACAAATTTATTTTAAAAACTATTTTTTTTATTTTACAGAGGTAGAAAAACAATTGCAAGGCAGTGGTGGTCAAATTCAACTCCTATCTTGCAATAAATCGCAAACTGGCAGTTCAGGAAATATTCATGGACTTGTACTTGCAGCGGATCAACATGCTTCGTCTGGTACACCAGGTAACATGTTTTTAGCCAATCTAATGAATCTTTAATCAATTTTATACTTGAATTATAGAATCTACAAGTTCAGTTACCAAATTAAGTACTTTTATGGGAGGTCTTTCAAACAAAGGAAATAGCAGCATGGTACAAATGAGGCGCTCAACAAATAAAAAAGGCAAACAAGCCCCTGCTCCACCAAAACGTACAAGGTAAGTATTAATATATTTATAATTGTTAAAATTTTGCTAAATGTTTCATTTTTAATTGAAATTCTATAAAAATCTAGTATGTAATAGTTGATATGTAACTTGCAAGATATTATAAGCTCCTACTTTAGTT
The DNA here is from genome assembly GCA_035582935.1 of Ormyrus thymus. NCBI lineage: Eukaryota > Metazoa > Arthropoda > Insecta > Hymenoptera > Ormyridae > Ormyrus > Ormyrus thymus. The sequence goes on from JAWWEM010000001.1 coordinate 13,871,939, forward strand.
ATTTTTCTTTTTAATTTTCTTTTTTTAATAGCTTTATATTAAATATTGTAAAATTGAATGGCCTCTTCCTTTTTTATTTGCAGCCTTCTATCGTCATGTAGTTCTTTTCGAGATTCTGCATATCAGGATCAGGATCATCAAAACCCAGATATGCCTAATGTTGCATTGCACGATGGCACTGATCTAAATGGTATTGACAAGATTTTTCAAGGTATTCCGTCACACGAATCAGTTAAACCTAACAGTATTTTTGCACGTCCTACGAGTTCCCTTTAACCTCTTACCTTTTAAATCAATCATTGTTTAGATTCATAACTTTAGTAATCTGCATTGTAATACTCGTGTGACATCCATGCCTCCAATGTCTATGGGTCATTCTCCCCCTTTTAAGTAATTTTTTTTTATCGAATCGAATGCTGAATCATTGCATGTGCGAATCATAACCACGCCAAATAATTTTCATTTGCATCTTTTAAACTTTATTTGTAGTACTCGCTCCTCGTGTCATGTATTTTTCATCTATTTTCTTAACTCGATCCAGACATTTACAGTCAATTTTAGACTATGGTCAATGAATGGTAATTTAAAATAATTTTTTTCTATCTTTGCATGAAATATATCCCGGGTTAAGAATTTTATTTAGATATTTGTATTATAAAAAAGGTATTTATACAAATCTTTAAATTTAAAATAAAAAATAATCGTGTAAAATTATACCTTTAGAACTTTTAGCAGATGCTTGGCCCTGCATCAGTTAGAATTTTTTAGAACTAAAGTAGATTATATTTACATAACGTTATGAATACTTAATATAGAAGTTTAATAAAATTATGTCTGGATCGCTTACATACACATGTATATATGTACATATATATACATATATATATATATAAATCATCATTTTCTCGCTTTAAATCCTGCTCATAAAATATTCAAGCAGTGTTACATGATTTTACTAACAAGGTTTAACAGCATCATCGTTTTTTTTTAACTATTTTTCAAATTTTTTTCAAAATTTCGCTTTCATGCTTTTTTAGGATATTCATATATGATACGTTATTTACCACAAAGAACATCATTCGCGATGCAATCTCCATCTTCCGAGAATGACCCATTTTAAACATGAGTATTAGATAATGAAACAGGACTGAAAATTACAAATTTAAAACATTTTGACCCATTTGAATTTATGAACTTATTTTTTTAATCAATCTATTTTTTATTAATTTTACATATAAATTTATTTTAAATTTAAAAATATTTTTTCAGTCTTTCAAAAAAATATATACGTGGTTATTCATTATATTTTTAAAAAGACGCAATAATTTTCAGTCCTCACAATAGCTTAGAATACAAAGAACACATAATATTTTAAAGAAAAGTTATTTGTTTAAACTTATTTAATTTAAAATTTAAGTTCCTTACACTATTTCAATACTAGCATAATTAATTATACATTTAAGTACATTCTGTTCATTTAACTTTAACACGGGATCCTTATCCTAAGCGCACCTGAAACTGTTATCTTAAAGAATTAAAAAAAGATTTTTTAAACTTTCTTGATAAACTAATATATCATGTAACATTTAATTTAAAATAATTTAAAAAACATCTGGTGCAACAAAAATCTTTTTTTTAAGATATAGTAATTTAAAATTTTACCTCCATCTTTTTAGTACATCTATATCAAGGTATTACACTGCGTACAAGAGTTTTCACTGCGCTTCGGTTTTTGAAAATATTTTATAAATTATGGGTAACTTATTAATATTACATATTGTAATATTTTTTAATATTAATATCATAATATTTTACCCTATAAACTGTAATACCTGATTATTACGAAGATTTTAATTTATTAATGATTTTTGAAAAGTAACTTTTTGACTGTACTTTTCGGTAAAAATTATAATACAAACATTGTAAAGCATAGAGTTTATAGAAAACGAAGCACCTTAAGGTTTTTATTAATTTTAATACCAAACTTATAAAATAACTTCAAATCTATAAGCTTTTTAAGTCAATTAAAAGTTTTTTTACTAACTTTTAAAATATATAAAAATATATTTAGTAAATGTATCTGATAGTTTCTGAAAAATTCTTTCGAAGTAGTGTTATTAATTTACAAATGAAAATTCCTTGTACAATGAATTCCGCTAAAATCAGTTAACATTGTCTTAACTAAAAATACTAAAAATTCTAACGTGTGGTAATATAATTGGCAAAATTAAGAGTGGTCAGCACATTCCTGATAAAACTGAACAAAAATCTAGGGATGACACGTGAACTTGTAACAATGGCCACTCAGTCGAGTACTGGGGGAGGCTGGGACATGGAGCACGACGGCGACGGCTCACAGGGCGCAGCGGAGTCGAATTTCATTCCCCAACCGTCAGCTTCGCCGGAACCGCTATCCAACCATAAACAATTAAAAACACGCACCCACACGCCTAAGGATGCTCTGCCGCAGAAGGTATTCCCATCTGACCGTTCAGAAGATCATCTCTTCTTGTACACCAAAAAATTATTTTCATCGGAATTACTCTGATAAGCTTCTTAAACCATACCGAATATAAACTTCATACCGAAAGCTTTTTTAGTTGAAATCTCGTTTTTACGTAATTTGGAGAGACGGTAAAAGCATTTAACACTGCCTGAATGCTAGTGTTGTTTAACTATTTTCAGATTTAATGTTACAGATAAGTTCTCAAATTCTACGTACCCAAAAACTTTCATTTACAAATTAAGAAAGTGCTGAAATTTAAAGGGTTTAATTAATATTCAGATTTTATTGTACTGTATAATAAATATTTCAGCATTTTTTTTGTAAAAATCAAAATAATTATTCATTGCATAAACATATAGTAAAAATATCTTTATAAAAATGAAATGTTAATCGCAAAAACAATCATAAAATAAAGTAATAATTCTTTTGACTTAGAATGACATTTTTTTTTTTAATACAAAGTAAATATTCTTTTTAGCTGGTCCACGTGGGAGCCTTAGAGGTGCAAAATGTTAAAAGAGCCATACATCGCTACGGAACACTGCCGAAAAATGCGAGAATAGGTGCTTACCTCGAATCGCTTCGACAAAGTGGAATGCCATCTAATCAGGATAACAATAGTTCACCAATATCTCCATCAATGTGCACTTCAACTACCGAGCAACAAGAAGCGTCGGAAGCTCCCGCAAGTATTGGCATTGTTGAGACGCAGCAGCAGCAACAACAACAGCATCGTTCTTTGTCACCACGTCAAAACAAATTACGTAGTCAACCTCAGATGACGCGCAGTAATTCTTCTAGTGGTGTGGTTAATACGTATCAGCCTCCGAACTCACCACGTAGCAAAAACACTGTTGGTTCTTCTCGTAAAAATAATAGTGGAAATATTGCAGAAAACAACAGTTTTAGAACATTCCGTGTACCACCAAACACTTCAACATTTAGGACTGCTAGTCCACCCAGGCCCGCTCAACCTACCCTCGCAGATTTAGAATTTCCGCCACCTCCGTTAGATTTACCTCCTCCTCCTACGGAGCTACTGAATTCTGGGGATCAATGTGATTTGCTTCCTCCATTATCTGTATCACCTGGAGGTCAATCAAGAAACACGACTGGCTCTCTCTCGCCCAGTGGTCTTAGAAAAGCTGCGAAGTCTGACCGACGATCAAGGGAGGAAGCAATGCCCAATGACGAACAAGACGAAAGAAACAATGATTTAAAAACATCTGAACCGTCGGTGAAGGAAGCTAGTTCAAGATTTGGTGTAAATTTAAGAAGACGAGAACAACAGCAGCAGCCCAAAGCAAATGAACCAAAAGTAGCAGACGCCTACGGTCAAACTTCTCCTCAAGATGAATTTGCATCACCGCTTCTGCCGCCACCTCCACCTCCACCACCACCTCCGCCCTTAGAAGAAAGCTTTGAAACTCAAGAGAATATTAATAATATAATTACAAACAATCATAACAATCTCGGTACCTTTTCCTCGAAACCTGGCATGAAAGAGATGCTTGAACTAAAGCTTATTAATGAGATAAAGCAAAGCTGCGAAATAAAACCGGGTGGTACGCTTAAACGAACAAATTATCCCAGTAGCAGTGCCCCACTAGATCCAGCTTCACAGTTACTATCAGAACTATGTGCGAGTTTTAACGTCGATACAACTAAACAAAATGAATATGCAATTGCCAATGTTAATCTTAGTAGTGCATCAAATTTAGAAACAAGAGATTCGCAAGTACCAGCAGCTTCTCCACTTGCTGAACCAGGAGGTCTTGGTTTCAAGCTAAAAAGAGTGGAAAGGAGGACAAATCCTACACCGCCAAAGGAAGAAAATTCTGATAGCCAAATAATTGACTTTAAAGCGCGATTAAGAAAAGTTGATAATGCCATGGAAAAGTCAACAACGTGTATTGAGGAGAAGAATAATAATAGCAGTGGCAGTGGTAGCGGTGCCGCTAAGAAATCAGATGATGAAAGAACGAGTGTAGCGGACTCGTTAGACTGTCCTTCGGATGAACAATCTGATGACAAAAGAAGAAGCACGGGTAGCATTAGTAGCCTTAAAAAGTTGTGGGAAAACAAGGAAGCTAGTAATACAAGTTGTGACGGTACTTCAGCTCAAGCACCTCCTACAAGTCCAAAATTAGGTGGTGCTTGTCGTACTCCAGCTGGGAAACATGATACCTCCGGAGATCCAGGTGAAGAATCACCAGAGGACTTGAGCGGCGCTTCAACGCGTAGCTCAACTACAAGTAGAAGCGACGGTCGGGTACAGTGGCCACCACCTTCGTCATTGTTATCATCTGAAGTAGAAAAACCAATAGTACCAGCTAAACCGATAAAGCCTCTTGTCACTAGTAAACATTTTGGCTCTTCGATATATGCCACGCCAAATTGTCACAAAAGTTGCTCCGATGAAGAGCAGCAAGGTTCACTAAAACAGAGTTCGGATTCAGGACTAAAAGGTAGTAATAACAGTAATAATAACAGTAAAACCAGTATCCTTGAGATTTCAAATGTCATCGAGAATAGTATTGTAAATCTCAAAGGTAGTCCTAATATAGTTATGGCCAGCTGGCTCCAATTGTCGGATAAAGTGGGCTTGCTTCACGGAATGTGTTCCAACTATGCTCAGGAGGCGACGATACCGCCACATGCAAAGTTCCAATGTCGAGATATCGTCTCGCGACTCGAGTTGCAGGCGCGTCAGCTTAGAGCTGCTGGAACGCGTAATATAACGGAAAATACGAGGCTGCTAACCGATTTGCAGAATTCGATAAAGGACGTAAGTAACATGGTGCAAAGATAAAGGCACGCCGATATTAACTGTTGCGAAGACATACTCATGAGATATTAATAATGAAGGCCCTCATTCACGCGCTTATCAATGAGAATCAAAAGAAAGATACAGTAATAAGTAGAGAGGAACTAAAGAAGTATTTGCTCGAAAATTTTACTTTCTTTTTCTTTTTTATCGTAGATTTTTATCGAGAGAGGGTTAGATCTTATTATAACTACATCAGTCGACTCAAAGACGTTATTTTTTAAGTAAGAAAATAAAAACCATCGATCTAAGTCATTAGTAACGATGTCCGGAGAAAGAGAAGAGAAGAATGATGAAGAAGCAAACTTGTTTTTTAGCGTGCGACTTCAGATTATGCCGTAGAGACTGCTTCAACGGTATTTTTTAATTAAACAAAAAGATAAAACGAGAACAATCTCGGTATATTTGGATATCAAAGAATGAGTGAACGAATGTACAAGTGTGTGAAAAGATTGTTTAGATTTTTTGATGAGAAGAAAAAATGAAGCTTGCCATTGTCTCCATAACCCTATCCCCTTGTATATCAATGCTCTAGCCTGAAAGATAATAAGGCTGCCTCCCTTAATCCTCCGCCATTCGTAAAAAATTGAAAAATGCAAAAATAAAACTTCATTCGAGCTTTACTAATGCGTTGCGGTAAGTGTGGCTTTTATTGGAAGTGATTGTCAGAGTATAACGACAAAGATGCGAAAAAGCTGAAAGAACAAAAAAATACAAGAAATATAAAAACTATTTATTCTCCCAAGTCGCTTAAAGTATCATACGTCGTCTTCATTCTTTCATCGAGTTTTATACATGAAAAAGTAAATACCGCTTAGTGTACTATGCGCCAAGTCTTGGATTTAGATTATAAAGACAAAATATATTTAAGTCATTTTACGTGTACTATGGGACAATATAACGATTTTGTATTTGTATAGACCGAGTCGGGCGACGACTACCGTAATTGTACGCTTGCATAAATTATTCTCTCCCCTTTTCCCCTAAGATTGGTAATATGTAATTACTTTGAATTTAAAGGAAAGGTAAACAAATCAAAGTATGAAAATACTGAAAAGCGCGTACGCACCGCGAAATAGACGATAAATGTTCTTCCACAGATAAAAGTCTTAAATAGAATACGATATTTGATAGCTTACATACAATTGTTTTTTACTTTAACATAGAGAGCAGTATGGGAGTTATTAAAGTTCGTATTTGACTTAGGATTTTGTACTCGATATGCTTGCGGGATCGAATAGAGCCGGACGAATATTCACGATTACGAATCAATTATGAAAAGGATAATTTTACCCTCCTTTGCACTGCCTGTAACTAAACTAATGTAGCGTATTTTACTTTGCGGAACTTGGGTTGACCGGTTTTACTATTTGTTTTTATTTAGTATCTGTGATAGAGCGACACCAATCCCATTTCGGCCTCTTACGCCTTCGAAACAATAATGCTCGACAGTGAGTGCATTTTATACAAAACAAATTATGTAGGAAAAATGATGAAAATTTTACATCCTCTTCTTCGATAAGCACGAAATATTTTGTCGGCGAAGGTGGATACGGAATCGACGATTTATGTAATATGTATTATAGTAATTTTATGATTTTATTTATGTCTATATTTATTTTTTAATTTTTTCTCAATGGAAAGTTTCGGCGGTGATCGATCAACCAACGTACTGACTCGCTAATACAAAATTTTAATATTGCTTTATACATTGATATCAAATTGAAAATAAAAATAATGATCAAATTATATTGAATATACGTTATTTATTAAGTATTTTTAAAAACCTTATGAAATCTACAATAACTTAGACTTAAGTATTAAGTTATTATAAACATAATTGTATTTTAAATGTGGACATGTGTACATATTCTCGTAGTCTTAAGTACTAAGTTATTATAAACATAATTGTACTTTAAATGTGTAAGATAAAAATTAGCTTTCGAACGCTTCTTGTGTTCTAAAGCAATCGCTTACTATTTTCCATTTATCACCCAAAGCAGTTATTAAAAAGTTTTGGTTAAATGTCTTTGATGTTTTATCTTGGTATTTTACTTGTCCACTAACTTTCACTAAAAAGGTTAGTTGACTAGCTACAGCAGGCCCTGTAATAGGCTGTGCATCTAGAGTTATAACTGAGTGATCAGAAGATGGTAGTTCTGTCCAAAAACTTTGAATTTGATCTTTCCCTTCAATGCCATTTCCATTCCATATTAAAATAGCAGAATCCATATAAAGCCTTGACATCAACTGCAATGCATAATCAAATTGAAATATAAATAATATTATAATTCAAGTAAATATATAAATAAAATAATATACTTACATATCTTCGTTTATCTAAACTTTCATAATATAATTTTGTAAATTCTTCTGCTGTCCTGCATGCTTGATCAATCTTGGCTCTTAATTCCTAAAAGAAAAAAAAAACAGTACATTTTTAAACATCCTTTAACATTTTGAAAATATTTAGTTGTTGTTTTTTATTTAGTTATTTAATGTCGCATCTCCCCTTTGAGTATTAGTAACAGGATTAACTATAGTCAGTAGGTTTTTGAAATACATATTTATCTGTAGGTTGATGAAGTTAAGTGATTAATTTATCACAATAATAATTTATGTTTTTCCACTTTTAACACTTCAAAAAAGTATTTATTTCACAATTTTAGTAAAAAAAATCTGCAATAATTAGTAGTAAATAATAATAATAAGTAAAATATTTAATGTCATTGAGAAAGAAAAAAATGTCAAAATAAATTTTTTTTTTAAATGTCAATTCGAAGATTTTTTAAAGATTGCAATCGATGAGATCTTACTGATGTTTAAAGGGTTAAAGGCAATTAACATTAATTTTAAAAAATTGAGCAATAAAATTTATATCATAATAACTTTTATAACATTCTAAAGCTAATTAAAACATGATTTAGGTTTCATTTAGATTTTATTATCCTATTTATTTAAAATTTTTATAGTATTAATCTTTTAAAGCTAATTCTTTATAAGATATGAGAAATATAATAAAGTATAAAAAATGTTAAACAATTAAAGTCTATTTGTTTTAAGAATCTACTTAAAAATTAAATGAAATGTTGAAATAAAAAATAAAAGCATTTTCTATTTACATAATGAAATAATAATCTTTCTATGTGTAAAAAATCATGTACTTACTTCTTCCATTGTTGAAAAAAATGGTGTTTTGTTGAGTTCGGGAAATTTTTCAAAAATACAAAACCAATGACAAAATGTACACTGTTAACACAAATGAAGCATGTATAATGCCAGTTTCTAACCTCAAAATAATAACACTACTATGCAATTAGTTAAATTTTCTCCCAGCGTAATACAGTTCAATTATTAATTAATTATTGTTGAAGAATTGTGATAAGTATATTTACATCAATAATCTGCACGATTGCTACTTTTACAACTTATAACAAGTCAAGCTGAATATATTATTATGTATACTTGACAAACGACGTTCGTTTGGTTGGCTTGACTTGGTCATTATAAATAAATCGTAACGCCGCCATGCAGATGGTAGGCTTGGTCGCTGAAACTGCCTTGGTGCAAAAACAATTAAAGATGTCGCTTCGTGTCCAGATTCTTGATGTAATATATGTTATACGTATATCCCTTTTTTATGAATTATATTTTATACGACACCTTTTAAGATTTCAAGTTAGGGACAAAGTGCATATACTCTTAGAGCATATACTACATGGAGGAAGCAGAGCGCGTTAAAAATCGTACACCCTGTAGATGCTGCAGAGAAAGAGAGACGGAGATAGTTTAGGTAACACCTCTCTCTCTCTAATCATATGAGAGAAAGAGAGAAAGGTAATACCCAAACTTTTGCTTACTTGACTACACTGCCGCTATAAGGACACTGGTGTGCTTCCTCCATGTAGTATACATGCTCTAAGAACATACCGTATCATAGGAACGTCAATTTTGTCATTTTTTACTCCCGAGAGTCCCGAGTCCCAACAATGCAATTAATATGATAACATTATCTCTTAAGTATTTGTTTATTAAAATTCGCAAATAAAAGAAATTTCTTTTAACATTGTAAAAAATGAAATATTTCATTTTTATTTTTAAAATAATATAAAATCGAGTCACAACAAAAGAAATTAGAAAAATAATAATAAAGAACCAAAAGATAGAAAAATTAGCAAATAATAGTGCATTTTGATACGACTTAGCGCGTGCGCGAAATCGAGTTTCGCGCACGGAGCGTCAAAACAGTTTGTTTGAATACTAGTTTTGAATAGTAGTTTGAATAGTAGTTTTGAATAGAACACAAGTGCGAGAAAGCGATTTTACCCTCGTGTGACCGTTTTCGCCCGAGCGAAGCGAGGAAATTGAGTTTTGCGAACGGAGTGTCAAAAAATTATTTTATTGCAATATTAGTTGTTAAAATATTATCTATTCCAGTATAAAGATAGCTTATTATATAAACAAAAGAAAATTATATATTCATCCTTTAAAATTTCTTTTAGAAAAAAGTATTTTGAAACAAATTTTGCAAAATTAAATGACAGATTCAAACAAGTAAATTATTTATTATTATTACAAACATTTATTCATAGATTCAAAATTTTACACCTATTAATAAAAATCTTTAAAAGCATGTATTACTGTTTATTAGGGTACTTAAAAATTTGTATAGTTTATATAACTATATAGTTTACATAATTATTTATAAAAAAATGAAAAATAAATAGAGAACTATATAAGTATTAATCAAATTAATTTCTAATTTTTAATCATGAATATATATTATAATGACGCTCCTATAGAAAATTTGGATAAACTGTTATAACATACCTACCCTATTAACAAGAATTTATAAAAACTTATAAAGTCGCATAATTCCTGGTGCAGATGCTCTATAAAACTCGGAGTTTTATAGAGCATCTGCACTCGAAAATATGCGGCTTTATAAGTTTTTATAAATTCTTTTGAATAGGGTAGCTCGTACAGCTTAATTAAAAAAATATATGAATTGACAATTCGGAAAGTTGCATTGATCATTCCTAAATTTTTTCGTAATATACTGTTAATAAGAAACAGAGAAGGCAAGATGCAATATTAAAGAGACGGAACCCTATTGAACAAGTTCGATAAAACCTTATAGACTTGGTAAAATCGGTGCAAATACACACATATAACCTGATACCGGTATCAGGTTATATGTGTGTATTTGCACCATTTTACCAGGTCTTTCCGACAGGGAAATTAAACAGTAAGTATAGGTAAGCTATTTTCTGCAGTTTTGAGATGGGCAATGACAATATAAACCAGAGCGAAAACGACAGGGAGTGAGAGCGTGAACTTATACGCCGCGCATATATTTGCATTGTATTTTCGTTATCTCGATATATCCAGTGTCGACATGCACTGTCCTCACCAACTCTCCTTTTCCGACATATATATGTATAATGCACAATTATTATAACACACGATCTCGCTCTTCTTCCTCTTGTTCGTTCCTTTTCTCTTTCTTTCTCATCCCTTCAACTTTGAAGCTCGCGTTGATGTCGCTCCCGCGCACCCACTACTACAAATGCTGCTTGATTATCTAGACTTGCCGGTGCGTACCTACCTATGTTCATACGATGCAAATTCATACGCAAGCATCATTTGGGAGTTAACAGACGCCTATAAAAAGAATAATACAAAATGTGCGCACAAGTGAGCATGCGATCATCAGCGCCGACTCATGCAGCCTTTTTCGCCTGCATTGTGTACCGTCTACCGTGCTCGGTGCCTCGGTGGTCCGTGTATCAATTATAATCTAACGGTCAAAAACATCGTACTAAGTCTGTCAATATTTCTCATTCTACCACATCCCTAATCTCCGACCAATTCTTCATTTCCATATTTGTAAGTTGATTTCACCCGCGTGCAGCTGTACTTTCAACAAAACATATTCATTTTTAAAGTTTTCATGCATAAAATTATTTAAAAAGAAGAAGAATTATTTCGGATCTTATTTAATTATGTTCCAATGTTAGAGGTAATGAAATGAGCTTTTTAAGCTTTGATATTCCAGCTTTTGCATCAATTAGTTTTTGCGAATATGTGCTTTAAATTAACAAAAAAATTTAAGAATAAAATGATTTGTCGGTCTACATAAACTTATATACATTGATCTACACTTTAGCCAATTTAAATTGCTTTAATACAAAATGGCAATTGATCATGCTCATCTTATTAAAAATAAATTCTTTTTAAATAAAATTAATTTAAACAGAATTCTTTTGAAGTATACAGTACACGTTAGTATTTTTTGTCATCTTTCATGTACAAATGAACAATGATACTGATTAACATAATAAAATCACAGAACATTCCAATTTCCTTCCAATTTCAATTTCAATTTCAATTTCCTTTTTTATTTAATAGTATACGATTGAATATCAAAGAAATTCCTAGCATTAAAAAATTATGATAAATAATAGTTTTATAGATTCAGTATATTTAATCAGAATTTCAATTTTTAGTAATTGCATATTCAACTGATCAACACAAAAATCGATAAAAGCAATGATTGTATTAAAATGTGAGTTATCGAATTTCGCGTCATTCGTTGCAAGTCGTAACAATGTACAATGATGAAATGATCGAAGCCACTTATGATAGGTTATAGGTATGTACGCGTGAAATGTATTCGCGACGAATCATCCGTTGACGGACGGTCAAAAACGGTACCGAGAGCTGAGAAACTGAGAAAGAGAAGGTAAGCTCGAAGCAGCGCGAAAAAAAGAGCGGGCGAGGAAGAAGTCGACTTAAATCTACTAAACGGAAACGCACATTTGATCGATCGCTCGAGCGCGAGTAAGATGAGACGATCAGTGACACGGAGGCGGTGAAGGCGACGCGAAGGGTGAGGGGTGCCCGTGCCAGACGTGCCCGAGAGAAGGAAGCGAAGAGAGTGAGAGTCACGTGACCCGCCCCAAGTGCGTTCTCGCGCACAGTTATTTTTTCAGGCATGATGGCGCCAAACGCCACTATTCACATTTATGTAAATAAGCAGTTCCCTGAGCAAGTCAAGTCGCTCCACCGAGCTTTTAACGCATCGAGTGCATCGTCCTCGTGGCCGTGATGCGTCCGCGCCACCGGCCGCTCACGCATCCAAACCGAGCTTGGCCACAGGCGAAAAGTAAGTACACATGAAAATCACCCATCGTTGCGCTGCAGGCAGTCTCGCCTCGCTAAATCGCTCCCTCTCTCTTTCTCCCTTTCACACGCCACAACACACAATTCCACGACTCCACCTGCGCTCCCGCCCGCTCGCCAATGTACGACGGAGATAAACAGAGAGAGAAAGAGAAACAGAGCATGTGTACGTGTGTACGACGTATACGTGCTGCGATCGACCTGAAAATCATCATCACTCAACAAGCGTTGCGCCCGAAAAACTGATGAGTCTCTGTCTCATCTTCTTCGCGCTCGAACTCCCACACAATGAGCGCGCGGTATGGAGCGACAGAGAAAGAGAGTAAATAAATATACGTGCGTCGCACGTGTCCTCTCCACTACCACCTTCGCGATAGCGAGCAAGTGGAACGTAAAAAAGAAAATAGCAGTGGGGGATCGTCAGCGACAACCACCGTGTATGTCCAGCCGACTGATTTAACCATCGTGCAGGGGGGTAAAAGCGATGACTTAAACGCGGAACGTTCGCGCCGAGATTCACGTGTGCGCCGCGCGCCAAAATCGCATTCGGCTAATAGATCAATAATAAGGTATTTCATGGTGTTTTCAAGCGCGCGCGCCCACGCGCCTTCATGTGTGCGTCGCGTGAACTAGACGACACGAACTCTGCTCCGGCCCCTGTGCCCTGAGAGCGAGTGTGCAGCAGCCGTCTATCCATCCAGCAGAGAGCAGCAACGTCCGGCGGGCCACGATCATTGCGCCGTTCGGTGTGCGCCGATTACGACCCCCCCTCCCCCTTACCAGCAAGCTGAGCGAGAAAGAACCTGTGTGTCTGTGAAATGCGCCTCTCGGAGCGACGACCGCGCCATCTGGATTGTCAATGTTGTTGGGCAGCAGCAGCAGCAGCAGCAGGAGCAGCAGCAACGAGAAGCAGCAGTGGTGCTGTAATGGAGCCGTGAGCGCGATTTCCTGGCCCCCGTGTGCTGCGCCGAGGACCGAGAGAGCGAGGTCCGCCGCGCATCATCCCTGGCTGAGGCTTCTCTCTGCGCGGCCACTCCGCGGAGACGAGGCCCCCAGCAGCAGCGATACAGCGCGCGCGCGGAGGATTCTCTCCCCGAGGCGAGTGTGTGCTGATGTTGTGAGTTGTGCTTCGATAGTGCGAGAGAGAGGGATAGCTCGACGCGCGCGGCCCCGAGGATACGGGATCGTCGGCGAGCAGCATCGAATGCCCACACGCGTTTGCTACGAGACGGGAACCGTGTTTTCTTCGCCGTCGAGTGAGCGCGCAGCCGCCACCGCCACCGCCGCCGCCGCCAAAGCGAGTCCTCGATAGTGGTCCTAGCATAGGAGGAAGCGCACACGCGCCGCCAGCGCACAACCCGCTCCCCCGACCGTGTTTACATGATAACGCTGCAGCGCGGGCTGCCCCGGCCGAAGCTGAGCCTACTGGATGCTTCTGGCAAGCGGTTCGCTGCCTGAGCGGATAACCTACGCTGACGCGAGCACCGCGGGGAGGTGGCCGAGGGTAAAATGATCGGGAGGGTGCGCGCCCGCTGCCGCGATCTGGACCCTGCACTCATCAGTGCTACTTCTCGACATGTCGATCCCCTTCACGGTTGTGTATTACGACAACTATTCAAACTGGTTGGTTCCATCATTCAAATAGTGCTTATTGAATGCTTGTGTTTTGGACAGCATCAATTTGAATGTAATTGTGGCCTGTTATTTGGTGCTGGGACAGTGATCGTGCTTTCCGGTTCTTCAATTCTACTTTTAAGAAATAATTTCACGTATAGATTGAATGGATGATTTGTTTACTAGTTTGCTCTGTGCGAGTGCGAGCTGCTCTTTTAATTTTAAGTCCAAAATTATCATTGGATATTTTATTAATTTGTTATTATGTTTTGCAGATTCAGCGGATACTTGTTTTCCAGATAATAACTATATGGATAGCTATGTAGTGAGTATATAAAATTGTTAGATCACTCAAAAGGTTTAAATAGCTATTGTATATTTTAAAGACAGCAAGTGTCAAAAACAGTGAAAAGATTGTTTTTGTGTAAATATCTCATAAATTTCTTTTAATTCGTGACATTCAAATTTGTGTAAACAATCTTAATCAATGATAAAACTATATGCGTATTTTATATCAGTGTCTTTAAAAGAAAAGTAAACTAGTCTAAATGAAATTATAACAACAGCATGTTTAATTCATAATCATTAAAATAAGTACACCTAATTTAAACTTTTGGCACTTAAATACTTTGATACAATAAATGCTATACCCTGATGATATTGATTTAATCATTGGCATACCTTTAATGCAAGTGTAATTTTTATAGGATGCACACAGCTTGTCTGTATGTGCCGTGTACCACTAGATTGCTTGGTGCAGTAGAATGGCACAACGAGGCAAGAGAATCAGCAGAAACGACAATGACTCTGCGTCTTGCCCGGGCGCGATTAAAAGGCGCAAATGCAGAGTGGGACCATCTGCCTCGGATACCCCAGTTTCAGTGTCAACGCTGGGCCCCTCTGAAGAGGAAGAAACGATGGCGTCATCCAGTCAAGGAGGGTCATCTTGGACCCCCAGACCAATCAGTGATATTAAAATATCCAGTATCTACAATAGATCAGCTGCAGAACCACCAGCAGAATTGTATCGAAAGGACCTAATTAGTGCAATGAAATTGCCTGATAGTGAACCTCTCAGTCCTAGTGAATATTGGGTTATTTCTGACCAATGGAAGCAGGAATGGGAAAAAGGAGTTCAGGTTCCAGTCAATCCTGATTCACTTCCTGAGCCTACAGTTACAGTGCTTCAAAATTCACCTACAAACAAACTTCAAGGGGAATTTAAGTTGTAAGTATTTTGTTATAAATTGTTATTTTTGTATAATGATAAAATAAATTTGATCATAATAATTTACTTTAAATGAATGATTTTTTAATAAATATTTCTACTACATATTTTAAATAATAAATTCAATTATATTTACTCTTTCATTGTTAACTCTGACTTAAATATACATCTATGTGATCTTTTTACATTTATATTCTTGTATTAATTTTTTAAATTATAATAATTTAAAATTATTGTAAGAAAAATGTCAATAGTAATAATTCTTTTCTATTTCAGACCAAAAAAGTTTTTAAGAATATCTCGAGATGAAAGTTTCAATCCTGAAGAACACTATTTGAGTAATACTCCAGCTCGAGCTGAAAAGGCATGTGGTTATGACTTAGATGACACTGATATTGCTTGGCTCGAAGTGCTAAATGGAGAAAGAACACTGGTATTAATTAATGATTCCTCTACTTTTTTGAATTTACAAAAATTTAATTTTTTTAACAATAATTTATTGAAATTGCAGTGTGGTCAACCATCAATCACTGAGACCCAGCTCGAGCGAGTAATAGAGGAACTGGAGCATCGGTCTTGGGATAAAATACAAACTATTGTAAAAAATGAAGAAGGTCTTGGAATCGAATTTGATGAAAACGTCATTTGTGATGTTTGCAGATCTGTAAGTAAATTAATTATATTTTAAGAAAGAAGGCAGTTAATTATAAAAAATGGTCAGACAAAGTTTATTTAATTTAAACTATTCGTTAATTATAGCCGGATTCTGAGGAGGGTAATGAAATGGTATTTTGTGACTTTTGTAACATTTGCGTGCATCAAGCATGTTACGGTATTACTTCAATACCCGATGGTTCCTGGTTATGTAGAACCTGTTCACTAGGCCAGAGACCAGAATGTGTTTTATGTCCTAACCCGGGTGGCGCCATGAAGTCGACGCGTAGTGGACAAAAGTGGGCTCACGTTTCTTGTGCACTTTGGATTCCTGAAGTTAGCATAGGTTGCGTAGAAAGAATGGAGCCTATTACAAAAATATCCAGTATTCCAGTACGATTATCAGCTATTCTTACAGATTAATCAATATTAAAAAAAAAAAAATAACGTAAGAACAATTTCTGTTTTTTCTTTACAGCAAAGTAGATGGGCGTTAATTTGCGTATTATGTCGCGAACGCGTCGGTGCTTGCATTCAGTGCAGTATAAAAACTTGCAAGACAGCGTACCATGTTACGTGTGCTTTCAAACACGGTCTTGAAATGAAAGCCATTATTGAAGATGAACAGGCAGAAGATGGTGTTAAATTAAGGGTATGCTAAAGCTTAATTTATTTAATTAATTTTAATTCTCGATTAACGTATTTAGAATTGTAAAATAATGTCCGATTTATGTAGTCACAGTCAATGTAATTTAGTTTTTATCATTAAATTATTCTATATTTTATAATTGTATAAATTAATTTTTTCAATTATCATTTATTTTGATCAATAATCGGGAATTCATTTTGTCTAGTCGTATTGCCAAAAACATGGTAAAATAAATACAAAAGATAAAACAAGTGGAGGAGGCGCAGGGAGTGGCAGCGGTAAAGGAGGCTCTGACTCCGATGAAGGCGAAGTTCGGCGACGAAAACGTAAAGACATGAGTTCCGAAGAGAAAAATCAGGCTCGAGCGGCTAAGTAAGATTCTAAAGTATCTCAGAAGTTTAGAAAATTTTTGCGTTTTACATTTCTTTAATTTGTATTGGCAAAAACGATTTTTTAAATTAGTTTTTTAAGTCAGTTAATTAATCAAAAGCTGGTATTATTGCTAATCAAATTTTTAAAAATTTATATTAAAAAAAAAATATTAAGTTAATTTTAAATAGTTGGTTTGTATTTATTATTTATGTACTCATAAAATTGTTCTCAATTTTCAATTAGACTCCAAGAAATCGAAGCTGAATTCGATAAGCACGTAAGCTTAAAAGATATCATGGGTCAGCAATTAGATGTGGACATCGATGCTATTGTGTACATATACAATTATTGGAAATTAAAAAGAAGGGTAAATAAAAAAATTATTTATACTTTACATTGGTCTATGATGGTGAAATTAGCTTTTTTAACTTTTATTTTATAATTTTTACTACTGCAATGCAATGCAATGGTCGACAATTTACATATCCCCACTATTAGTGTATGCATTTGCTAAAATTTTTAAGTGTAGAGAATAAAGTTTTATTTTTTTAATAATTTTATTCACTTTTAAAGAGTGGAAAATTTATTTGATTAATTGCATGAAAATTAAACTCAATTAGCTTGTTATTAAAACTTGTTTCAATACTATTGAAATATTTTCAGTCGGGACACAATAAGCCTCTGCTTCCTCCACGATGTGGTGAATTAACTGGTTCAGGGGTTCGTGCTCAAGGTCAAGCCGCTGATAACGAAAAAATGCGCAAATTTGTGCAGCTTCGTCAGGATCTTGAGCGTGTTCGCAACCTGTGTTACATGGTCAATCGTCGAGAAAAGCTCTGTCGCACGTTCCTGCGATTGCGGGAGCAGACTTTCCACAAACAGGTGCTGTTGGTTTCAAGCGCGACTCTCCCAGCTTCAGCAGTTTCTGCCGTTCTTGAAGCTAATCATGGACCTTCAATCTACGACCACCTATATTCACATTTAGAAGCGGACACACACACGCACGACATTGATTCCTTAGCGGCACGAAT
Organism: Ormyrus thymus; assembly: GCA_035582935.1. Lineage (NCBI taxonomy): Eukaryota > Metazoa > Arthropoda > Insecta > Hymenoptera > Ormyridae > Ormyrus > Ormyrus thymus. Next base: position 13,890,005 of record JAWWEM010000001.1, read on the forward strand.
TAAAGGACTAGATGCGCCTAGCAAGACAGTTTTAAGTGATGAAAAGAAGCATCAACCGGACTTTAATGGTGCATCTAATAAAAAGTTACACTTTAATGGTTCAGTGACGCGAAAGAAATTGTATGCTAGTGATATATCGTCAATGAGTAGTAGCGAAGAAACAGATCAGCCTAAACCTAGTAAGAGCACTCATTCAAGTAAACAACACTTAGATAAGAAACTGGTAAGAAATGTTTTTTACTTTACGCTTAAAATAAAATTAAACTTTTTAAAATATTACATGTAACGTTACTATTAAGATGTTCCAATAGTAGATTGCAGATATTCGTTTTGTATAACTTAGCATTAAAATTTGAAATCAAATTTTTATAACGGATTCTTTTGCAAAAATTGAACTCAAATAAATTTTCTTTCTCATTATAGCTCACCAAATCCAAAATCATTTCGAAGATTGAAACAGATTCCAGCACCGAAGATGAAGACAAAACTTCTGTGGCAACGAGTAAAGCCAGCAGTAGCAAAGTTAGTCCACGGCGCAAATCAAAGAAAACAAGCGCTCCTGATCGACCACGCATGTCTACTCGAAGAGTTCATGATGATAGTAGTGAGAGTGATTCAAAACCTGAAACGGCCGCAACTAGGTCGCGTACTCTACATCATATGGAACGCGAACTTGGAAGTGCTACGGGTAGTGATTCTGATATACTTATTCCTATCAGTAATAAGAGTACAGCAGCGCGATTAGGACCAACCTCTATAGCTGAAATTTATTCTGATACGGATTCATCTCTGGATCGGGGCTTCTCGAATTCAGCTCACGGGACTTCAAAAGCACCCGTTAAACCTTTCTCTGCTAGGAAAAAGGACAAAGACAAATATAAAGATAAGGACAAGGATAAAGACAAAGATATCAAAGTGTCAAAAGAATCATTGATTGATGATATCAAAAAAGAACCAAGTACAAAAAAGAAAGAAAATCCGAAGACGACCAACAGAAAGAGAGAATGTATAGCATCAGCACTAATTGTTCCACAACGACAAGCTGCTAAGAAAGCCTCTGAAATAATGCAACGTTCCCAAAATAAAAAAGAAAATTCTAATGCAACATCGACCTCTACAAGTATTAGTGAGTCGTCTATGGATATTAAACCACCGTTAATCGAAGATATCAAACCAACTATCAAACAACCTAAAGAATCGAAAGAATCTAGATCATCTTCTTCGACTTCCACTTCAAGAAAAGGAAAACAAGAACATAAAGCATCTGCAAGAGAAACAAAAAGTGCAAAAGGAAACGATATTTATGATTTTGACAAAGAGTTCGGTGATAACTCAGAAATATTTGCTTATGTTCCACAAAGGCAAGCAGCTAAGAAAGCTGCTGAGCATATCAAGAGCGGCGTAAGTTCCAAATCATCGGCTCCTCCTATTGAGTCAGATTTATCCGATAATAAGGTGAAGAAAGAAACATCTGAAATTGTTTCACCCCCTTCAAAAAAGAGACATGAAATCAAGAAAGAAGAGTCGCCTATCAAAGAAGAAGCTACCGTTACTCCGAAAAAGCCGGTTAAGAAGCCACTACCCACTGCGGTGTTATCCGAATCTTCGAGCAGCAGTAGTAGTAGCAGTAGTTGCAGCAGCTCGAGTGATAGTAGCAGCGATACGGACGAATCTAAAAGTCCAGAAAGACCATCACGTCGTAGCAGTAATAAAGAAAGGGCAATCTCGACATCTACCTCATCAGAAAGTGACTCAGGTCATCATTCCAGTAGTCGAAGTAAGACTATAACAACGACGAAAACTCGACCGAGTCCTAATAAATCTGAGAGCAAAATAGATAGTAAAGCGGATATAAAAACGGAAAGTAAATTATTTGAGGAGGACGATAAGAAATCTAGCTCGCTTTCATCTTCTTCAGGGACGGGGCGAAAACTTAAAAAGCTGCCTGACAAGAAGCTTAAAACTTCCGACGGGCGGCATGGACACGAGTTTCAGCCGCCGTCTACTGAAAGAGATGAATCGAGTCGAGCCTCCTCAGCAAGTTTCAAGGACGAGCACAAAGACGGCAAGCAATTTAAAGAACACCAATACCAGCAAACCTCCGGTAAGCATAAGCCTGCCGAGTACAAGGAAAGCAGTGCCAAAAGGTCAGCTTCAGTTCAATCCCAACAACATCGCCATCAGCAGCAGCACCAGTCACAAACTGAAGATGATGAAGGTGTGCTCAGTCGGTCTCGAGATAATGATGGGTCACGAAATTTACTTGGGCTCAAGTCTTCTAAAAAATCCAGTCCTACCACAAAACAATTGCAGCAGCAGCATGAACAACAGCAGCAGCAATCCAGACAACAATCACCACCCGATAAGGGAAAGGAAGACATCTCAGCGCCTTCAAAGGGAAAAACCACAGAGACTCGTAAACGAAAACCTAGCCAAGTCTCGCAAAAAGAAGAAAAGAGTAGTAGCAAAGATGTGCCTCCGGTCAAAAAGGTGGAGAAAAAATTGAACGAAAAACAAATCCAAAAAACTACTGCAAGAGATGATATTGAATTTGATGATACTGAATTATCTGCAAAAGAAAAAACTAAAACTGTAGAACCTATACAAAAACCTAATACACCGGCTTCAGAAAGTCCGTCAACGAGAAGCGATAGCAGTAGTAAAAAGTCTAAAAAAACTAATAATAAAAATATTGCTGTTACTTTAGAGGAAGAAATGAAGCAACGCAGAGCTGAACGTGATAGTCCAAAGAAGTCATCCAGGGGGTTGGATAAGCTTTTAGAAAAACGGGAGCATTTAGATAAATTATCTAGATCTAAAAATGCTGAACTTTTAAGAACAGAAAAAAACCAATTATTAGAGAAATCTAATAGACTTAATAGATCTGAAAGTCCTGAGGTGAGCAAAGCAACTGTATCGAAGACCTCTATTCGAGAAAAAAGTGAAGAGCAGAGAAGTCATGAATTTGATGCTAAAGCAACTGTTCATAAAAAAGATCTTGCAGATACACCATTAGCCGAACGTTTAACAGAAGACAACAAAAAGATTCGTGAGCAGAAAGTAGATGCTCTTCCTAGTAATAATGAACAAAATGAAAATCGAAAACATCATCCACAGCAGTATAAAGACGATCTACTAAACAAAGGAACTAGTGAGACCTTGTTCTCCAAACCATTGCCCGATAAATTATCAGCGATAAATGAAATTAGTGAAAAGGAGAATAGCAATAAACGCCGCCGATCTGTAAATCGTTCAATATTCTCTCCTCAGCATGGTAGTAGTAAAGATACTGGAGTAGCAGAACTCTTTGACTTTGACCAAGATATTTTGACCGATGATATGGTTAACGATGACGGTTTTAGTATACCACGTGATGCTGAAGAGCGGGCAGCACCCTTGTCTTTTTCATTTAATAATGAACTTTGGTTCAAGGAGGACACTAAAGAAGATAGCGCAAGAGAAACTATGAATCTTGTAGAAAAACTTCGTATGGAATTATATAAGAAGTCGAATTCTAGTCAATTTGAATTGGAACCTACTATTGCAGCTGCAGCAGCTGCGGTCTCCGTCGAAGCCGATATGAAAGGCCTGCGAAGTACTGATTTAAAACACAAAAACCAAGTACAACCACCAGAGCAGCAGTTACGACGAGATGATCGTGGTTCTGGAAAAGCAGCAACGACTGAAATGATCAGCCACGATTTAAAAAGTAGTAACAGTTCTGTGACTTCCCATTTGCCCGAAAACGTTCGGCAATCTGAAACTCAACGATTGGAAGAAAAACAAAAATCTTGTTACGCAAATAGCAGTGAAACAGGGAATTACGTACCATACGGTAATGAAGATCTTGAAGGTGGCAAAGTGGCTATGGCTGAAAGAGCGAAACTGGATAGAGCAGAAGCGGATGAGCGATGGGTACCACCAAGTATGGAAAATTTTAATGCTGCTGAACAATTGAGTGCTATTATTGATAGTCATGCTCATCGTTATGGTCTTTCAGGACAACAATTTCCTAGTAACCTCAGTGGAGCAGTTCTTTCCGCAGAAAATGCTAATTCTGGTAATCTTGTTCATCCCCAATTACACGTCGACATGCAAGAACAGTATAATATGATAAGGGCTGCCGCAGCGGTTCAACAGCATATAGAACAGCATAGTGAACAGCAAGCTCGTACAGTTCAGACTATTGCCTCACTTGTGGAGCAACAGGTTGGATCTATCCCTACCCACATGGTTGAAGAAATGACACCGATGGAAATGGTTAATCGTCACTTAATAGGCCTACCGAATGCTGACGACGATCAAAATGACGATCGAACCATGGATAAAGATGAGATTGGTTCTGAGATTGCACGGCAGGATTATGGGGGTAGAGGTTCTCCTTACACCGATATTACAGCTGTTCATCAAGATACTCGCTGGGCCGAAAGCCAAGTGCTTCCGTCGCGTCGCTCGACCTCCTCCTCCATCACATCAGCTTCCTCGGTCGACGACCACTCCGGAATACCGCCCTATAAGAGCAACAGTGGCTCAGGCATTCCACCAATGAACTTTCCTGCCTGTTCAGTTGAAGCAGCTGTAAGCTCTTATCACTCGTACGAGCCAGCCAATAATTATTCAGGACCAGTTTCGTTATTCCCACCTCAACCAAGTAGTACTCAGTTACCATATCCGTCGCCAGGCACGGCCATGTTTCCACCACCTTTTGGTGCGCCATTTCCAACGCCGCAGTCTTTATTACCACACGTTTCCAAGCCTCTTGATGAGCAAATCACCATGCAAGCATCACCTTGCACTGCTGCTTTTACTTCATCATCGCACAATATGGCTTTTACTGCTGCGATGGTATCACCATCTAAACTCCCATCTTCGCCACCTTCACAGTCAGCTCTTGATGAACATCAACATGAGGATCTGTACCAACAACAACTTGAACAACAAACGCAACAAGCTGAACAACATCAACAACTTCAGCACCCACCACCACCACCACCAATTATCGAAGAAAGTCCTGCAGCGGCTGTGGCTACGGCATTCATCAATAGTGTTTCTGAATCTCTTATGCCAGAACAACCCATTGAACCCGTTGCACATGAAGTGTTACCAAATGAACAGGCGAAAAGCACGCCTACACATGCAGGCAAAAAATCACCATCTAAGCCAACGCGAACATCGGCAAGAGTTACGTCACTACAAGCTAAATCTCCGGGTAAATCACCGCGACAGCAAGAAGCAACAAAACCTGGAGCTAGTGGTCGTGGTCGCGGCCGAGGTGCCAAATCTAACCAGGGCAATTCCCGAGGTAGAGGTCGTGGCAGGGGTCGAGGAAGAGCAAAGGCATCGCAACATAATAGCACGCTACATAGTGATGATTCAATTCAACACAAGCTTGTGGGCACCGTATACGATTTCGATTCAGATGAAGATTCCCCCAGTGAAAGCAACATAGCTGATCTTCGAACAATGCGAGAACGCAAGAAATCCATTGAGTTTTCGGCAAGCACTGGAAGTGAGAGGCGAGATAGTCTTGCAACGGTAGCAAACGACTCGCTTGTTTCTCATCATTCGAGCCCCTCCGAACAACGTCATGCACATAAAGGTTACATTGAAAGTAAGAGATTGGCTATCAATACTTCTCCAGTACCAGGTGACGATTCAACAATGGGTGCAGATTTTGAATCAGGTACCTGTCAAAACTTCAGTGATCCAGTTATGCCTTTGCTACCCGGACCCGTGGATATGCGGACGTACAATTCAAATGTTGAAGTCCAGAGAACTGCACTACAAGGACAATCGTATAGTAATCATCTACTTGGCCCGCTCGCTGCTGCTTCTGCCGATCATTCGATTCCTGACGTCGAAGAGGATTTGGATAAAGACCTTCGTTCAGACCTGATAGCTGAACAACAGCCTGATCTTACAGCTAAATGTATTCCAGCCATCGTGGCTACGTCGACTGCTTTTAGCGGAGATTCTGGCAAAGTATCGCTTATGGATTCCCGTAACCAACTTAAAGTAAAGATCAAAGGTCCGTTCCTTGACGCAAACTATGCAACGGCCTCTGCAGTCACAATACCTCTCGCACAGCAGGTTAATCCTATTATTACACCGACGGCTAACAGTGTCTGTGCTTCTGGTACTTCGAATCTTCGACGTATGCGTAAAAAAGAACTTTTACGACAGTATTGCTCGCAGGATATGAACATGGATGATCCGACGAGCAGTAGTATTACGTCGATTCCTATTACAATGCCACCTATCAGCCGCACAGTCATCACAATACCTAAAGCTGTCGCTTCGATGACAAGTATACCTACCCGAGAAGATTACAAGGCTGTCGTAGATGCGAATATGGAAAAGAAACGTCGGAAAGAACGAGCTAGTGTTACCAGCTTAGGTAATTTATTTGACCAACAATCTGACACTCTAGATGATCAACCAGTCATTGGATCAGAAAGGCGGCGTTCCTCTAGTGGAGCCACAGGAAGTACCGAACGAAGACGGGGCCGGCAGCCTCGACCATCGGCTCAACCGACTGCGGGAACTTCTAGCAGCACGTCAACTGGTGCTCCGCCCAAACTTAAAATTAAAATCAGTGGCGCTGTGGCTGGTCAGGATACTAGTCTTCACCACGAGGATCGAAGTAATAACAGGCCACCGAAGAAACGGCTTTGCAGTATTCCGAACAACATGCCTAGCATAGAAGAACTTAAACGTGAAAGCATGATATATCGACGAATGATATTTGAGGACTTTATTAGTTCTGAAAAACCAAGTAAAATAAAAAAGGATAAAAAAGATAAAGATAAATATGGGAAACGGAAAAAGAAACAAAGTAGTAAGGCAAAGGAAGAGGTAAGCGGACACGTGCAAATACTCGAAGGCGGCGCGGCGCCGCCTAAACTGATCATAAGACTGGGAAAGAGTAGTCAATCCAGCGGAGAAACTGAGAGTGGTGAGTACGGGACATTAAGCTGCAGTGGCTCGACGTCGACCGCTACAATAACGACTAACACGGCTACGACGACGTCGATACCGACAAATTGTACGATGACGAGTGGTAGCGGATCTCAGGAGAGCTGTGAGCAGGCGAGACTAGCTCCGCCGCCATCGACAGCTTCGGAGGAAGAACCTGGTAATAGATCCAATCTTGGGGGAGCTGCACCTCCAGACGACAAGCAGCTACCGGCCCAGCTTGAGCATCTTTCTGCCAGTGCTCTGAGAAACGTTCGCTGTGCCAAGGTAACGCCCATCAGATTAAAATTAACGCGCTGCCAAGAGGGCTACGAGCTCAAGTCGCCGGGCACCGGAGAGCAACAGTCGTCGCAGTCCGGAGAGCACACGAAGGAACGGTTCGGCGAGAACAAGCGCAAGAGGGAAGAGGAAGAAATGCCGTCTTCCAGGGGGGACGAAAAGCTCCCCGCAAAGGGCCAATCTGCGACAGCGACTACGCCGACGTCACAACACAATTCGCCCGGCTGTCCGCCAGCGCCGCTCCCACAAGGATGCCAAGTTAGGTGATAATTAATGATAACTGTATAATAAATCGAGGAGAGAAAAACTAAGTAAACTGGATCTTATATAGACAATGGTTATATTATAATTAAACATTATATATGTATATATATATATTATATATACATGTTTCGCGCGTATGTGTATATATATAATATTCATATATCTATGATATTCAATGTTGAGATGAAGAGACTCACTAGTTAAAAAGGTTAATGAAAATAAAACGCGTTGTATAAGTGTGTAATATAAATTATTCGATTAATAATAAGTGTAAATGATCTGAGGGTGAAGTGAAATGTCACAAAGTGCCCAAATTCACCACAATTACTGTAGCATGTGCATTTCAAAGTGAAGGATGTTGGAAATCTAGAGCGAAATAAGAATGAGAAAAAAATAGGTATTCTTGCGGATGCGCTTGCACATTACTGAAGGTGCCACTCGTTCTTTTTAACAAAATTATTTGATTCTGTTTAAATAGTTTCCGGTAAAACATTTTGTTTTCTTTGGAAATCGCATCTTTTGACTTGGTAAATACTTGTAGACATTTTTATCATTAGAGTATAAATATGTGTCACTACAAAAAATTATCATTATTCTTCGATATTTGTTATGATGCGGAGTCTTAAAAATTGATTGAGTCATAAATGCACGTAACTATCTTATTCTTACTTTAAAAATCTAGTGAAAGTCAAAATTCGTTTTAAAACTTAGTTTGTTTGAACAAATATTAAATTCAAAATTCACTTTAAATCTTTACTATTAATCTTTTTAAAAATTTAGTAAAATTGAATTATTAAATTTCAATATTATCTATCCTTACTTGAAAATTTTTTTCAGAAGTTATCAGTTGTTTATTTTTGTACAAGTGCATCTACGTAGTTTAACAGTTTAAGCAGCTACTAATTATTGAATTTGAAGTTTTCAAAAAAATTAAGATTACTACACAATTTTATTTTGTTTTTAATAAAAAGAAATAATTTTATCAATATAATTCAGTTGTTTACTAGCAACGTTTCTAATTTTATAAAAGGCATCAAAAAAATGTGTAAAATATACAAAAATTTGTGTTTAATTTATTTTTTCTATATTTCTATATTTTTGGGAATTCATTTGAAAACTTTTATTGTTTGTAGATAGTTCTCAAACCAATTTTCTGTACGTGAAAAACAATGTAAAAAGCAGCTTTTTCTGTGATACAATATTTGAGATTTTCTTTTTTCGCAATATTTATGTAAAATAATGCAATGTTCCAGACAAATGAATTGAGACTGATTTGTAAAAATAGATTAGAATTACTTAATATCATGTTCTCCTTAAAATTCTCAAAATTTTATATAATTAAAAATATTTTTTGCATTATTTCTTGATTTCACAGCATATATAATTTTTTGTAATATAAGTTTCCGTTTATTAGCTTTAAAGTTTTTATGTAACAAAAAAAATTAATTTTTTATGTATTGCTAAATTCTCTACCCGTCTGTAGACAAATATTCGTAAGAACATTGTTTCTATGTATATTAAAATAATCTTTTTAGCAAATTTTTAATATTGGCAATGTAATATATTTATATAAATTTGGTATAATATAAATTCAGAAATACAAGGAATCTTTTAAGTTTTAATAATTGTGTGTTATTAATAATTTAATATATATTACATATATTTTTAATTTTTCTTAATGTAAGAATAAGATGAAAAAACAAATGAAACAGTATACAAATTGTTGTAGATTTTTCTATGGCTTTACAAATTTCATTCTTTTTAGTTTTTAGAATAATTATTATAATTAACAATTGAACGTATTTTTATACCTGTATTTACCGTGGGATAAGTGCGATTTCTGCAAAAAAAAAAAAAAAAATTAAAAAATTATAATATTCATTTGATAATACATTTTTTTAAAAGATTATACATTTTTTAATTTAATAATTTTGGTTTCAACGAACGATCAACACCTTAGTGCAAATGCAAAGTTAAATTAAGAGTAAAAAAAAAAATTAAAATATGACTGTACAAAATATAACAAAACATTACACTTCGTAAATCACTGTTTAAGACGTGAATTTTAAACATTTTAGCAGTAATAAATTGTAAGAAATAAAAATTATTGTACGACTATATTTCCGAAGACAAATAATAAGTAAAGTGACATAATAATCTCACGAAAGGAAAAGAATTGCAATGTTGTATCTATACGAATTCAGGATATAAGTCGAATTTACCTTTTTTACTGCACTCTTTTTTTTCACTCTTTGTCCAGTTCAATGTTCTAAAAGTGGCTCTTGATTTTACAAAAGTAAATAGATAAAAACAAAAAAGGGATCCAAAATTAATAAAAGGAAGTAAATTAACACTTAAGTGATCTTCAAAAGATAATTTAGTGAACAAATAAGATTATCAAAAAATGTTGCATTCAATTTTATTTGTAAGAGACCTTGTCTTGTTGAAACTAACATATAAACGAGTAAAAAATAAAATACTGGGCACTTATTTTGTAAAGAAGCACTGGAATAAGGGCCCATCATTTTTTATTACTTTTTTATGTGTTAAGGAGCAACTAAATGATGCAATTCGCCGCTTCGAAAAAATCACTTTCTTCATGAATTCAAACGAATTTACCCATTTATGTATGCAGAACATTGTATTTATTTAATTAAGCCGCCTACGACGCAAAAGCAAGACAGCTGTGTATTTATTCTGCGAGCAAAGTAACAAGGCGGTGCAACAATTTTTAATTAATTCTGTACGTAAGTTCACACCGAACGCGTATTCTTTGACATAATCTATGAGCTAATTGGGAACAGGACGTAAAGAAATAATGTTGATAGTGCATTTTCACCATCATGGAACTTTCGAGCCATTTTTTACCGGTGTGATTTGACAAATATATATATATATATATGTATGTATATATACACATATACATATATATTATAAATGGAATTAAGAGTTTTTTTCGGACGAGAGATCCATGACTTACATTTATTCCTTTTCTTCAAAAAGATGTCGCAATATTATTTCTTTTTTTGATATTGTAATGGATTTTTCATGGTTGTGTAAATGGCGATTGCATCAGTAAACCTCGCACGAATAAGCCTAGCTTTTTGAAACGCAAAGTGACGATCACAGTTTTCTTATGTTTACGTTTCATAAATGTTTATATTCTTTTTAATTACTATTTTAATTTTTTAAACATTTTAATTTTGAATAATGATTCTATTCATTTTATGCTATAATTTACATTAATTTTATTGACTTAATTAATGTTGGTCGTATCTAATTTTTGGAAAACTTTGTTTATCTTTCTACAATAATATTAACATGACTTTTTTAAATAATAAAATTCTTAAGCTTCAATGTTATCACTGTAGATTTAAAACAGTGTTCTTCCATAATGAGAGTAAACTTTTCTTTCAAAAATAGGATTATTACAAAAACAGTAAAAGTATAACACTTTGCGCTTCTTGTCTAACTGCTCAGGAAAGCAAAACCTGTGAGGATACGAAAATTGTGAAAAAAGAAACGCCAAGTTGAACAATTGTATATAGAATATAAAATGTTTTTTTTTTTGTTGAATTTTCACCTTTATCAAGTTCGTAATAATCATAGTACAGTGTTAATCTGAGTATATAGCGATGTACGCGGCGCTTCTTGCGCAAGAATGTATGATGTTTTTCGTGTGCGTGCGTGCACCCTTCATAAAATATGTGGTAATCATCTTCCAAGTTGTGAAAATTTCTATGACTGGTTGTACAAGGCGAACAAGATCAAAATGTATGTGAAATCCTGCAAAGATATTCGTGTAGAGCATCTTCTTCCACCGAATTGTTTTTTTTTTTTTTTTTTTTTATTTATTTTGCCTGTTTTTTTGCGCATACATTTAGTAAATATAACAACTTTTTACGCAATACATACTGAAAAATTGAAAAGAAAAACTGATTTATATTATTATAGTTTTTTATGCACTATGTTCTCGTTGACTATTTCGAAGAAATTTAAAGAGATTGCATTCAGAACAGAATTTTTTTAGAAAATTAAATAAATTGATTTAAGTGTTTTTCAAGAATCAAAATTTGATATTTTTATCTATTTTAAAGAACCAACTGATAAACAGCTTCATCAATAATTTTTTATTTTTATAAAAACGCATGAATTAAGAAATGCAATAACTAATTTTATTTATTAAAAAGTATGGCTTCTCTTTTGCCAACAAAATTAACTATAATTTTTATTTTATACTAAAAATATTCTGTGCGCAACACTTGAACTTTCGAATGATGCAATAATTTTGCGGCAAGCTTTATGCACATAAGAATTATGCACATTTTAATTGTGGACATTTTAGTATTGCTCAAAATTATATATAGATATATTGGTCTAGGTGTACGATATTTATGTGCATATCACATAGCTTGCCAATTTTGCGACATGTGCATGATAATGTTCAACCGAGCAATTTTTTACTTTGTAACTAACAAGTCACCGGGGTCGAACAATTTGTTAAGCAGTTACTAATAGCAAAGGTCATTTCTCTCAAAGTTTATTCTTATATATTCATTTGATTCTTATATTTTCTTTTATAAATAATTCATTTTTATCTCAAACTTTCTCTTCGTTAATTAGTTTTACATTATTTAATTGATTAATCATTGACTTTTCCAAGATCATACTATTATATATTATCATAGAATATAATTCACATTAGATTATTAATGCGTATTGTACATTGTCGGTGATAAGAAACGTTTTAAGAGCCTATATATTGTACAGATTCGGATAAACACACGTTTAGTTAATTTTAAATATTGTTTTTTCTTACTGAGTAGGCGAAAGAATACCGCTAATCATAACGATTATTACAGAAAAAAAATAATAACGATAATAATAAATTTAATATTACATACATATAAATATATACATAGTTTTATTATAAACACAAGATGAGTAATATGATATTTAGTTATTGTATATAGTGTAAAAGAGAAGCTGGTCTTGTAAGATAAAAGATAAGGTGTTTTAATGTGCACATAGCCGCGTCATTGTCAATAATCATATTATTACGATTAATAATAATACAGTTTTTTAAAAAAAATTAATTTTTTAATTTAATGTTTCCCAGGTCCTTTGATATCCTACAATCTATTAAACATTTCTATAATTTAATACTTATTTAAAATACTCGTCACGAAAATTCCAAACTTGTTTTGGAAATTATTTTGGTGATCTCTTCAGTCGTTTGCAAGCAAGTTCTGTTTCCGATGGAATAACATTTCGTAAAATTTTAACGAAACTTTCAAAAGGACACATTTCCTTGCATCCTGGAATTTTATAAACTGTCACTTGCCCAGTGCCGTTGTAGTAAAGTACCTAAAATACCCAAAAAATTTTTAAATTCACAAGTACAATGCTAGAATTATAAAACTTTATTAACCGAAATTAGCTGTTTAATTTAAAGTTCTTTAAATTAAGTTCAATTACGTTCCTACAACAAATTAAATTTCAGTCTCCGAGTCTATGTTTCTCTGTTAATTAATATAAAGAATTTTGATAGAAGCGCGAATGACTAATAATTACAAAACATCCTGTTAGTAATTATGGGAAATTCTTTTGCATCCTGCGTTCATTTCGCATAGATCTTTAAGAAAAAGATAACTAATCTTTCTATTTGCAAAAGTGGATAATCTAAACTGAACATAATATTACCTTGACATAAAATTTGTCTTGCACTTCGTGTAATTCAATTATGACGCTGCTAGAGTATTCAGGTACAAGATCGTCATATACTCCAAGTGCCTGTAATAGCATTACAATGTTCAATTCATGCCCACTGTAGATGTGAATTTTGTAATTTGAAGCTTTCTTTTGGGTCGTTTCCATATCTTTTATAATCTTTTTTAAAAGTACGCCTAAAAACGTGGACATAATATTCTGTATAGTAAAACTAATATTTTTTAAAATAATTAAATTAATTCCTAATTAATAGATGATTATTATTATATTAAATATACAAGCTATAAAAATGATGATTTTATTGACTAACCGCCAGAAAGCCTTTTTAATTTGTCCGTATAACCATATAGAGAATACTGCAGCAGAGTTCCTTTTAGTAAATCCCCACGTGGATACATGGAATGTGCCCACTTAGGTAATGGTAAATTCATTGATTCTTCAGCAACAAAAGTATGGTAAAGATGATTTAAATCTAATAAAGAAACAGGGGAGCTTCTTCCCATAGCCGTTGCCAGCTGATTCATAAATGGTCCAAGCTTCCGTGATTGTTGTTGAAATTCTGATGTACTGCTTACTTTTTCATATTCTTTTTGGTATCTATTAACAAATTATTTGCAAAGTATTTATATAGCAAAAACTGCATTTAGATTTAGCACGATGTATTAATTTTTTATAAAAATCTTTGATAAGAACAAAACAATTTTTAAGATTAAAGTATTTTTTATAGCTGAAAATGCTCATGTAAATATCAATGATAATATAGAAACAAGTTTTCTAATCATGATACTTTCCTCGTGGCTTCTTCATTTGCAAACACTAAAAAATATATTATCGCGTTTTCACCTTCTTATTTTAAAATAGATTTTTCAATACTTTATATACAGTTTTATTTTTTAAAAGAAATTGTCTCTTTATTATGTACTATTAAAAATTGCTAAACGCTTCTCTGCAAGTAGTAGGATATATGTTTAATTCATAGTTCTTTATGATATAACTCGGTTATAATTATGAATAGATTATACTTTATGATAAACGTGTCAAGTGTTCGTCGATTTTTATTTTAACGACGTGCTCTATTTAATTTTATTTCTCAATATTTTTCCATTAGTTTTCTAATTATCTTTTTACTCAAGTATTTGAATAAAATTTTTCCCTTTCCTGTTATGTTTAAAGTATAAATATTAATAAATCAAATGAGAAACGGCTACCAACTGTATTCGCGGAAGGCTTTACCCAGAAACTATTTTCAAAGCGAATTCTTTTTTAGCAGAATTGACTTAAAAAGAATACACTTGGAATATAGTTTTGCCGTCTGCGTTATCAAAAGAATACTGATTTATGTTAAGTATTTTACGTTTATATTTTATGTGCGCATCCCGCGTTTTGTAAATTTATAATAAATAATTTTTAAAAATTCATTCGCATTTCGACTCATAAAGCCACAAAAACGTAGAGATTCATCAAAATTTGGAATTCTGAAATTTTCACCGTTACAAAATGTTCCCGCGTGAGAAAACAAAAAGCGTAAAAAATGAAATTTCGAATAACTTACTCTTCGCACATTTGTGGCACAAAAATAGTATCATCTTCGTGCGGTGTGAAAGACATTAAAACTGGTTGCCAATTGATAGCTTTATCCCATTTTTGGATCACTGGTGGAGGATATAAGCCGGCAAGTGCCATTTGCAGTGACATTCTCGCTCTTGCAGAATCAGAGCTAATTGCTTCAACTTCATTCGCTAAATAAACTGGTCCAAGAAAGTTATTGTAAGATGAGCGCAGATATGTTCCTAAATTGTAGACCCTCGATTTGCCTTTCTGTAGTTATTATATTCAAATTAAATTGAGAAATAGATAGTACAAAATAACAAATTATGTATAATATAAATTTATGTAGCTCTAAGATGTTTTTAAAGTTTCAAATACTTTTTTTATTTTTAAAATATAAAATAATTTTTTAATAGCAGTTATGAGACGCGTTTTTGATAAAAAATGCCTTCATCTGAACTTTACATTCACATCTACGTACATTATGTACGTGTAATTTTTACTATTGAAAATAAATAAAATAAAAAAATAAGTACACTATATATTTGAAAAAAAGAAATTAATGAATAATTTGTAAAATTCACGTTGTTGCAATAAAAATTTTTATATCTCATGACTTTTTAAGCGGATATTCACCTAGTATTACGAAAACTAATTATGCAAAATTATAAAACTAAAATTCGATTAGCTTACATTTGTCAAACCTCCTATTCCCATAGGATAAAAATTTTTATTGTGATGAGGATCATTTGGACAAGATTTGATGAAATTTCCTGGTGCTCGGTCGCCATGCCTAAATAACTTTAGATTTAAAAATGTTATTTTTATAAACTTTATCTGCACTTAAATCTGATTGAATTTAAAATTATATTAAACGTACCACATTAACCAGTTTTATCTCGCAACAAACATTAGCTACCGTAAGGATTGCTATTAAATATAAAAAAGTGCCGAAGTGCATTGTTATGTTGGTTCTCTCACTTTCAAGAAGCTACTAGATTAAAATCGTAAAAGTCCGTTTATATATAAAACCTGAGTAAGCTTTCTTTGGTTCTGAAATAATACAGATATCTAAATAAATATGCACGTATTCAATGTTCAAGAGAAATGTTCAATTTCATTTGATCAATAAAAAAGTTATATAAATGTTTTAAGATTATTGTACATTTTAAAAAATCTTTAAACAATCTGTCCTTTCCTGATTTTTTAATATTAACACAGTTGTACCTATGGAATTTGTTGAATTAGAACGATTCTTTTTATCATTATAAAATAACTTTCAGAAGATAAGATAAACTTCTCGTCTAAGCCGAGGTTGAGTAATTGAATAAAGCCATTCTTGTTAGAAAAATACTTCTTTTCAGAAAAATATGCCGTAAAAAACACTTTTATTAGAAAATAAAAAAATCATATAAAAGTGCATGCAAACAAAAAAAGACTAAATTATAATACGCGGGCTATTCGAGTAATGAGTATAGTTCAGACTAAGTAAGTAAATAAAATTCTTATTAAAAATTCTTATTTAATTACAGTTTAAAATAATTATATGTATTCATGAGAACATTTTTTGTGTATTTTTGTTTTCTCGAAAATAAAAAAAGATTCGGAAAAAATAAGTCAGGGCAATTGTAGAAATAGTGCAGCTGGGTAATAAAGGCAGGTGTCACATACATTGTTTTTGGAGGATACGACCTTTAATACATTTTTCAAGGAGAACTGAATTTAATGATTATACATGTATAACATTTTCTTTAATTAATATTACATTATTTAAAAAATTAATTTCAATTGTTTTCCCAAAAATAATAGATATAAGCATTGTAATCTTTTTAATTATTAAGTTTTTTACGTTAGAATAAAGGATTATTTAAAAAGGAGTATTAATTTAAGTATCGAAAAGGTTTTAAAATTTTAGTTTAAAAATAACTGTCCCATTGGACACCACAATTATTAGAAAGACATTTTTCAGGATAATCAAAGATTAGAATTTTTTTTTTAAATTCCATCGGCATAAAGTGATTGATCATGCACATAAGAAGTGTACACTTTTTTATGGGG
Source organism: Ormyrus thymus (assembly GCA_035582935.1). NCBI lineage: Eukaryota > Metazoa > Arthropoda > Insecta > Hymenoptera > Ormyridae > Ormyrus > Ormyrus thymus. The sequence goes on from JAWWEM010000001.1 coordinate 13,906,859, forward strand.
CATAGAAAATTTTTCATAAAATATTGGCTATGCATTTGTGATTTTGCACAATTTTTATTTTTCTTTATAAAATATAAATTTTGAAACATGTAAAGCTCTTACCTTAAAAATTGTATACTTTATATAAAAATGAAGTTGTTCAGTACTTATGTTTTAAAAGGTATTTTAACTATAACGGAATTGCACGCATTTGATGTCTGCACTTCTTATATAGTATGACTAAATGTCACGATTTTGCAAGCTATTAATTTTTCATTAGGAAAAATCCAATATAACTTGAAATAGTTTTATTTAATCAAAATTCATTTTACAAATAGTTTATTTGAAATACATTTTATTAAAATTATAATTACCTCCAATCTACAAAAACTGTATTTTAAATATTTAATTGTATTTAACTGGTTGTGAGGGGTTAAATTATTTTTAAATTTTACATTTGGGGGATTTAGTGGTATTTATATGTTAATTATCTTCACTGCTATTGTGAGAATACCTAAATAAATATTTGAAACACAAAAGAAAATGAGTATTGACTGATAAAAAAACCGCCTGCTTGGCAATTCATTACACAATGTGTATACTTTTACACAAGACTTTTCACTTATGGTTCTTAATTAAGTTTGTAATGCTGCATTATTGTATTGTATAAAAGCTTAAATATTTGCCTGATTATATAATATATAGAAGACTATATACTTGTCTGAGTATATTTTTTGCAATGAGAGTGTAGAGTACAACAATCTTCTTTCGAATGAATTAAAATTCATCGGCGATTACTTTTGCACATTCTACACGTAATAGAGACTAGTCGCTTCAATTTTAAAGGGTTTAAAATTGAAGCTTCTTTGCATCAGGGACTGGCACAAAGTGGTTTAACGGTGCATATGATTACCATTACTCTAGCAATGTCTTCAAAAATACATAAGTATTTCATAAACTTAAATAACTCTTCGAGCGTTCTGTATAACCGTGTGCACATTTCGGTATGTTACAGGGTTTGGAGTAAATTCTTGAGCAATAAGAAAATACCAATTTTTTAAAGCCTCTATATATATGTCACATTCTCTTAAAAACATAAATAAAAATTTATTATTTATTTACAGAACAAATAGTTAAATAATTAAACAATAAATTAAGTTTGAGAAAGCAAAGGACCAATGAATTGGTAGCGGTTTTTTATTTCATCGATTTTCATATTCAAGATTGATTATCATGACATTAAATTAAGACGCTTCTTATAACAACAGCTTAGTTATTCAGTAATAATTTTCACTATTTAAGTATTTGAAATTGATTAATTGTAATTGAATTAGAAATCCAAATATATAGAAAAATGAATGAAAAGTAAAATGAGCGTACACAGAAAAATTTTTGGAATACTGAAGCCCTTATGATATTCGGAATGAATATCATTCCGTAGATGGTATTATTTTTACAACAGCTTTGAACTCAAAACTGTCCAACGTGGTAATAATAAGTTTCTAAGACTCTCGGTTATAAATGGATCCTAAGACTGAATTTTCGAAATTCAAGTCCATCTCTTATACCGAAAGGTCGGTGTTCACGCAACTCGACTTTGGGATCTCCAGGCGCCCAACTCGGTATTGCCGTAACTCGACTCGATAGATTCCGCTTTTCCGCTTTCAACGGGTTTATGCAGTGTTACATTGTTTAATTCAGGTGCACATCTCATGCAGACTTAATCCTATAATTATAATGTATTATAATATATTTACAAAGAAAATTGTTAAATAAATAGTAAGTATAACGACAATAGATATTTGTGTTTTATAGCATTTTAGATAATTTAATCTAACCTTAAATGAACGTATTAGTAATTTTAATTATGATGAGTTGGAATCATCTAACAAATCGCGACCAATCATAAGAGATTACTATAAAAAAAAAAAAAAAATTAAAAATAAAGTAAAAGGTAAAATAAAATTAAAACAATCGGCAGCTGAAATGCTGTGTCTATCTAGATATTTGTGTCTTATGATTCGCGACTTAGTACCGGAAAACAATGAATACTGGAAATTATATGTAGTATTAAGGAAAATTGTTAGGTATTTTATTATCGCCAGGATTTGTACAATCTGACGTTAGTTTATTAAAATACCTTGTGAAAGAGCATAACAAAATGTTTATAAAATTGTTTGGTCGACTCAAACCAACGATTCATTTTTGGTGCATGCCTTTTGAGAGAAAAAATAAGCAGCTAAAAGCAATAGCCAAGAGTGCACCTTCTATTAACAATTTGCATAAAGAATGAATTACAGTAATATTATTTACAAGAACACTCTAAAAACAGTAATATTTCTCTAAGTACCGTTGATATTAATTCTGTTAGTGAAATTAAAAAATTTATTCCATCTGTTTCATTCACAATATCGTATAAATTTGTTAAGATATGCGGCAAACGTTACGCAAAAAATACAGTTATCGTAAAAAAATTACTAAAAAAAGGAGCCACCCTGGTAGAAATTGAAAACATTTTCAGAGCATTTTTTGGCCAATTTTTTATAAATAGCCAAAAAATACTCCATAATTGGCCAATAAATGCTAAAATTTAATCTCAAAGTATTAAAAATGGTTTGATTTCTACTAGGGCAATATTTGGTCAAATAAAAAAGATTTTTGAGGTTTCCGGAAAAGTGTACTTATTAGTTAATGAAATAAGTTGTATTTATTTTAAAGAACACTATTAATCTTATAAAGTTATAATAAACGAAACTCAATCTTTTGAACTATTAGATGCTCAATATTTGCCTAAAAGAGGTCCTTGTTTATTAATATCCTTAAAAAATGATTTATATATAATTACAAGGCACGATGTTTAAATAAATTTCTTTAATTTGTATATTAAAATTTTATAATTTATTTAGTATAAGTTTAGTTTTATTGTATATTTGTAGAAAAATGTTTAATTTAATAAAAAATAATATCAAAAGTGCAAATAATACTAATTTATTTAATGCCCTAATTTTTGAAAATAATTAAATAGACGCAATAATATAATAATGAATGTTAATAATAGAGATGCTTCGTACAGAAATTAAGAACTCCGTGTTCAGAAGCAGACAACTTCGGTCTCTTCGAAAAACCGGGTTGGGGCTCTGAGCCTCCCAACGCTGGGCTCCCGCGACACCAACTCGGCGCTCTTAAATATTCGAGTATTTCGGTGTTCCCTTTACACCGACTTGATTTTATATAAAACCATTATTATTAGAATCGCTACTTCTCCATTTAGAAATAAGCTAATACCAAATTTGCCATTAAGAACCACCGAGTTTTTCGGTGTTCAAGAGTTTCAAAAGTTGGTGTTCTCTGTATTCCAAAAATTTTTCTGTGTAGAATTCAAGGAAAATGAATAATTTAAAATGTTGAATTCTTGTAGAAAAATGTATAAGCCCATAATAATATAATTTTATTAAAAATACTAATTTATTTTTAAAGATTTCAAATTAAATTGATTTTGAGTAACGAAAACTGTACGTTATTGTAATGTTCTGAAAGCTTTTGATTTTACTAATATTATGAAGAGTTATGCTGTGGTAAATTCTTTCTTTAATAATTTATATTATAAATAAAAAATAAATAAGTTGAAAACATCATTTGTATCAATGTTCAACGCAGAATCTTTCTGTAACAAAGTTTATTACTTATAAACGGTACTATACAAGTCTTTAACATGCATTTCAATACATTGCATTATAAATCACAGCTTAACTTTAGTGCAATAATTGAATATTTAGGAAAATTTGGACGTTTTGTATAAAAATAAAATTTCTTCCGTCTTTGTAGATAGCATTGTTATAATAATGGAAAGAGCACTTATTTTGACGTAAATGGAATTATAGTAAATATAGATATTAATAAATTATTTAATAAAGGACATAATACGAGTACGTGAACATAATAAATCTTATTATGTTCACGTTTGGCAAAAAGAAGACATAAATTATATTGAAGCTATTTTCACTATATCACTGCTATTGCAAAATATTTAAAAAAATGCAATGTTTAAAATGTGACTAGAATATATGTACATAAGGCATTTAATCAACTCCTTGGTGGAAAATAAACAAATATTTTTACATCTATTAACATGATGAAAACTAATGAAAGTTAACGAGAACTTCAAAAAGATAATAATTTTCATTAAATAAAGTTTTTTACATTAATATTTTTAATCGCGATTATAAAGACATAGATTATACAGAGTTTACTAGATGCATGCATAAATGTTTAAATTTAATGACATTTTTTACACCAAGGATTTTCCGTGAATACCAAAAGTAATAAGAATAGTATTATAATACTTTCGTGCGTTACTTCCAACTTTTTTTTTGTTATTTTATGTGTTTCTTGTCAGTACAAATTGAAAGCTTACTCTTGTTATTTAAGGACGTTCATACAAAAATTCAATTTTTTAGGATTTTCTTGAAATTTGAACTACATGTCAATTTAAGTATACTTTGTAACTGGTAAAAATTTCAACCCACCTTGCGATACTAAAATTTGAGAAATTTAATGTTGAACTTAAGCTTATTAACATGGAGTTCCTATGGTAAGACTCTCTAGGCAGCATATTTTTACAGAGAGCAAAAGCAGTTTTCTTTGGATTGTTGTGAAAAACTGCTTTATAATTCTATGAAATATGTAGAATAATATGGTACCAATTTTATAGCAGCTTCCGATACTAATTTTGAAGATATAGCTGTTCGAAAGATAACTCCTATGTTATTTGTATATCTATATAGTGTTAGCGCGCGAGCACATTTATTGTGAAACATTGTTTTAATACTGTTGCTTTTACAATAAAATTTTTTAACTATTTTATTCGTATTTCATACTAACTATAAAAGGCTATCATTATAAATTATCGTAATAAATTACAATTTTCAAAATTCCGATAAAGTTAACCACCGCTGCTGCGTGTGAACGTCCTTAAGGAGTAGTCAAAATGAAAATGTTTTTAGTTCTGATTAATTTATAAATTAATTTGACTGTTTCAATATTTTTACCGAGGTAAAAAAATTGCATTATCATTGAAAAATTCGCCATTAACGTTCAGAGGGCCGGGATTAAAGGTGTCGAAACGTCATTTAAAATTACCACATATAGTTCCTACTATAAGTTAAGCTGATATATAGGTTTCCCAGCCCTCTAAATGTTATTGTCCCTTATTAATGCCCCTTACGAAAAAATATTATAATATAATTATAATTAATTATAATATTTTCGTACTATCTGATCTTATATTAAATAGTATAATATGTCATGGTAATCTCTTTTAGTATTTTACTATAGTAAACTACTGCAGTAAATACTATAATTTATAATACATATTGAGGTACGAAAATATTATAATTAAACTATAGTTTTACTATAATAAATTATAGTTTTTAACTATAGTTTTTATGACAATCACTCACTATCATTTTTTTTTTGTTTAAGAACTAAGTCCTCTATGTTTTCTTTTCATTCGATTATAAGGACCTATGTCTGGATCCATTATAAAATCATACAAAACAGAAACCCAAGAGTTGTGCTGTGGTAAATTATCATAAAATTCAGAAGCAATTCTTCTAACCTGAAAAAAAAGTTATGTTATATTAATAGTTTAAAATTAATATAACTACTACGCAGGAAAAATTTTAAATTACTTCAGGTAATCTAGATCCAGGTACAGCAGGAAAATCGTGGTGTTCATTATGATATCCAACATTGAATGTTATAAAATTCAAAGGGCCGTAATAGCTGTATGTTTCATATCCTTTTTTGTACATGTAATGCTCGGATATAAAATGTCCTGCAACTGGATGAAGACCCATTGCCATTACACCTCCCATAATGAAATATACTAGAACTTTTCCACCTAAAAATGAAGTTAATAATTTTTTATTTTTCCTTTTTGGATAATAATATATTTAAAGGATGATAGATACCTACCAAAGAAATACCATACTATTGCATCAAATATGAGTTGAATTGCTAAATTTACATATTCTAAGAATGTTGGTGGTTTAGGATAAACTACAAGAGGTCTGAAGGAGTAAAAGAATGGCTGAAGAATAACCCAACAAAATTTACCAAATGTTGTACAAAATAGTTTTGCTTCTAATAAAGTTGGTAAATCAGTGTCTAACTTTTCATCTCCTTGGTACTAATAGAAATTTTTAATTAACAATGGTATTAAAATTTCATAATTATATTATATTAAAAATAAATTAATGATCTCTTAAAAAAATATACATACTCTATGATGTTCAAGATGATACTTTTTAAAGCTAATTGAAATTGGAATACCTATAGGTAAATTAGCAAAAAATCCAAACAATTTATTAGCCATTGGTCTTCCAGCTCCAAAGGCTAGATTGTGAGAAATTTCATGAACAGCTGGAAAAAGAAAATTATTTATGGTATATTTAAAAATTTATTTTATGTAATTACAATTTAGAATTGCAAAACTAGATAAAATTATTCTTTTTATTTAATTAATTATGTAAATTTTTAGACATGTATGATTATTACAATTGATTTTTTTTTAATTTAATGCAATAAAAATAAAATTAAAAGTTGTTAATCTGACTTATTGTTATCTTAATTTTAAAGTAATGATTTAAGATTTCTTGCTATTAAGGCTTATCATCAAATTATATCGATTAAAAAATCAATATACGCACCAAGCATAAGTGAATGATTAATCACTCCACCAAAGCAATAAGCCATCAGAAATAGCATTGGATAACTTAAGTCTTTGACAATAAATATGGATACTAATTGTATCAAAACCATTCCAGTAACAACCCATTTGAAATTGGGATCATATCCAAACAGCTCCTTTATCTGTGGATATTTTTCTGAGAAAATAAGATACATCAATTAGTCACAAATTTTGAGAATATCACGTGATTCACTGCCTACTTTAATTAACCAGGATAAAAGGAAAGTCGAACTCACTCAAAATAATTTTTCGCCGACTTGCGTGTGGCTCTTCGGTATAAGTCCACTCAAAATCCGTCCTAGAAACATGCTGGCCCATCCTTGTTGAATTTTTGTACTACTTCATGCATAAATACTTCCTTGGATGTCTAGCGAATTGTGTACCGGTAAAAGAATTACCGTTCGGCTACCTACCCACAGCTGCAGACAGCGTGTGTGCAAAATACTATCCGTGACCTTAGTTAGGGTCGCCACTTGTCTGACCACTCAAGAGCGAAAGAAAGTGGAAAGACGATGAAGGAGCGAATTGGCTCTTACTATTGGACGGCCAGCGAAGCTGTTGATAGTTTACAGTTTAAACCCAGCTAGCATAAAGTTATCTAAAAGATAGCATTCAGCTATCTTAAAAAAGGCAACAGACGTCTGTATGAACACCCAGCAAACATTACATCTGTAATTTGCCTAAAGGCTATACAGCTACGCCACAGTCACAAGAAAATACGTTGTTTGTTTATCTATATTCACAAGGAATACAAGATATCTGAGGAGTTGACATTTGGACGTCATATTGATATCTAAAATGACAATACATACATAAAGATATCCAAAATACAAAAAGACGTCTAAATAGGCATCATAAGGTCATATAATGGAAGACATATTGTTTGCTATCATTTATCCAAAAGAATATCTATTAGATAACTTTTTAGACAACTAATTGGATATCCATTTAGACAACTAATTGAATATCTATTTAGATATCTAAATGGACATCCATGAAATTTTCATTTAGATATAAAAATAGGGTATTTCAAATCTTTTCAAACATTATAATTATAATACACAATATTTTCATTTAAATCTTTAAAAATAAAAAAAACTAAATTGTTTTTTCCTGATTTTAAAATTTATTTAAGTATTGTATATTATAATTATCATGATCGACAATATTTTTTTTTAAATAAACACATTTTAAATGTTATTATAAATAATTTTGTATTAATAAGATTGCCATAAAGTTTTTTTCATTATATTAAAGATTATATAAAAGAATTATATAAAAGAATTTATAATGTAACTTAAAAAAAAATTTTTATAATCGATCTTATGTTTTTAATAATGTAACTTAAAAAAACTTGTACAAGTGGTGATCTTATGCGCCAGTTTGGCTTTTTGAAAAAAATGAACTAAAAGAAATCCGACAATTGTAATCCAAACCCTAATCAAACTACGACTTAAACGCCTATGTCACCGGGTTACTGAAAATTAGTTTAAGCGCTGTCTATCCTAAACGTACCAAACGCAACAACCGAAGGGACCGCCTCTGAGGCCCAAAGATCGATATCACTAAACGCATCTATTGGACACCAGAGAGGCGACGCTTTTCCTTTACCTGTCCTTTTCCTTTTTCCCACTTTCCCCGAGGTATCCTCGCTTCTAATACAAAAAAGGTCCTCCGTTGAAAATTGACAGGGAAGCGTATCTTGTCGTTCAGTGTAGTCACCATGGCCAACTTTCGCCAAAACAATTTTCAAATGGAGGAGGATGTATTGGAGGAACAAGACTTCAATTTAGCGCTGCTATTCATCGCGAGCTATGGAGGAATAGGCTTTGCCTATATGACCACGTACGGTCAATGTGCAGTGTGCGACATGCCGCTGCCAGTGTGGCGAAATTGCCACCCGTGCTTTAGGGCGTTTCATCAGGCACGTGGATTGGGAACGCCATTCTGCCGCGCCTTCAGGTGCGAGAGCGCGCAACATCGGCAGGACTTAGAAGCCGCGGAAGCTCGATGCGGCGACTGCAGCGGAAACCCTCAGCTGGTGTTTGAAGGCTTTGTTCGCCGACACCGAGGCACCGACGAAGAGGAACGGGAGCTTCCCCAGCCGGACGAAGAACCAGCCGACCGGCGAGACAGATTAGTGGAACGAGTCATCGACGGTGTCTGGGATGAGTACCGTGCCCAGGTACTTAGAAACTTGGAGAACTAGTGGGCCCCACAGCCGTGGGAAGAGCAAATCAATCAGCGGCCAGACTCGGAGGTTTGGGACGAGGAAGTTCTCTGGTTTCCGGAGGACAGTCGGGATGACGGCTACGCAAGTAGCGACAATCTGCTGAGCGAAACCGACGAAGAGTGAAAGTGAAGTGCCCGGTTGCAAACGTCCTATAAAATCCCATAAAAAGGGTGCAGCAGAAACCGCATAAAACTTCATACCCTATTAGGTTTTTGCACCCGGTTTTATTGTTTTTTATAAGTCCTTTGCAATCGGGTGTGTGTCGCGCCGCCCTGTTTGTGCTATTCTTCAGGGACCAGCGTGTCACGCCTTGCGTAAGGTGCAGACATTTATATTAAAATGACGTGTGTGTTAGAATAAGATTAGTTTTAAATAATGTCTGCGAGTGACGTTTCCCCTTACTTCTTTCCTTTGATCTTTCCTTGACTTTTCCTATCAGAGTGCGTGCGTGCGGCGGCGTCAGACCAATAATGTAATATTGACGCCAGCGAGTCGCACCTGGGGCGAGTATGCGACTCTCCCATAATTCGGGCGCGGATTCAGTCTCTATATAAAGGGGGGTGAATCCCCTACCGAGAGCCCACTCGCAGTTACGAATTTGTACGCGAAGCGTCTTTTCTGTTCAATTTTCGAGTTTGTAAACTTTGTATTCTTAAAAAGCTAACATATGTACTAAAATTAAGATTCTGTTGATTAATAAAGCTTCGGTGCGTCAACAGCAATGAAACTTTCGTTCAATCATTTAAATACTCGCGCGCTTCCCCGTTCCAGAGCCGCAGCCAAGCCGGGTCTACTCCTGGGAGCAGCCGAGACCGTCAAGGAACTTTGTCATCTCTTCGAGAATAAATCAGGTAAGTGCCTCAACTACCTTTTGCACGCATTATCGCCTAAATCCCGCGCAATAATTATTAAATTAATTGGTCGGAAATCAGACAACGCGTATATTATTATTATCCCGCGTTTTTTATTAAGTTACTATATCGCGACGTAACACTACCTATAAAATAATCTGACTTCGATCATCAGTTCGTTATTCTGTTATTTTATTCATATTCATACGGTATGAGTTGTCACGATTTGTAAAAGACAGTCACCTAATTACTTTTTTTACATTTTTTCTTAATATAAACATATGTAGTTTTATTCACAATTTATGTAAAATATAGTCACTCATTATTTGATTAACTTATTATTAAAGTATTACTTTCCATATATGTTTGTGAAAAGGAAATAGGATCTTAACCGATGTTAGCACTGTCCGTCATAATGACGTTACGATGACGATATACACTCGACTTTCTTGTTTCTTTAATCATTTGACATAACCCATACACGTGAATGAACTGTATTTGGTTTGGAGCAGAAGTTGTGTTTTACTAATTCAAAATCGTGCTCTTCTGGCTTGATTCCCTTACATTATTTACAAGTAGGAAACCAATAAAAATGGTAGATGAATCGACGAAAAAAACACTTAGCAGTATTCCACTGTTAAAAACAAAAGCAGGTCCTCGTGATACGGACTCTTGGAGCCAAAGGTTAAAAGAAGAATATTTATCATTGATAAAAGTGAGTGACAATATGTTGAAGTACCATATGGCGTTATGTTTTAGCGTTTAATCCTACAAAGCAAATTATCCTTAAGTAATTTGTTGTTTAAAAATATGAGTCAAATATTGCTATGGTTTAGATTTGAGTTAATTGTAAATATTAGAATATTTAATGGATTCAATAATAAAAAAAATTATAATAAAAACACGTAAATTATTTTTACATTTCTAATTAAATGTAAATTTTTAATAAATATTTGTTTTAGTATGTAGAAAATAATAAAAAAGCCGACAATGACTGGTTTCGCTTACAATCTAATGAACAAGGAACTAAGTGGTTTGGAAAGTGCTGGTACATTCATAATCTTTTAAAGTATGAATTTGATATTGAATTTGACGTAAGTAATAATCTATTAAATGCTTCATTTTTTTATGTGGTAGATTTTTAGAAACCTTATGTTTGCAGATTCCAATTACTTATCCAACAACAGCACCTGAAATAGCACTGCCTGAACTTGATGGAAAGACTGCAAAAATGTATAGGGGTGGAAAAATTTGTTTAACTGATCATTTCAAACCATTGTGGGCAAGAAATGTGCCAAAGTTTGGTATAGGTCATGCAATGGCTTTAGGTGTAAGTAGTTTTAATAGTTTTGTAATTAACAATCTAAAACATCTATAATTCTAACTTTTAATTCAAAATTAGTCATATTTTAAAATCTTAATATTGTAAAATTGAGTAATTTAAAAGTGAGTGATAGTGTAGATTTATGATGCAAGCATAAATTATTATTTGAATAATTATAAATTGCATTTATTTTTTTAGCTTGGTCCTTGGTTGGCTGTAGAAATTCCAGAACTTATAGAAAGAGGAGTTGTGCAACATAAAGATAATATAAAAACTGAGTAATTTTAGTAAAATTTGGTAAATAATAATATGTATATAATTTTTTCAAGATAAACAAAATATTTTAATATTCATTATTTATAAAAAGTAAAAAAAATATGTATTTATATGTATTTATAAATATTCAACAATCTATTTATAAATATTCAATTTATAAAAAAGTAAAAAAGATTTTATTTATAACAATTAAATAAATTATATTTAATATTTTGTACATTATTTACAATATATACTATTTTATTTTAGTTATTTATCTTCATCAGTAAGTTTCACTTTTGTTTTGTCCTTCAAAATTTCATCAATTTTGTAAATATCTTTGAATGAAACTTCTCCTGAACCTCTTTCAACAGGTTTTGGTTGTGATGCATCAGGTTTCCAGCCTAGCATATAAATTATTTGAAAAGTAGCTGGAATATATCTACTTTCATCTTCTTTTATTTTCCCATAAAGTTCATCATATATTGAGGCAGCAGCAAGGAGAATATCCCTTTTAAGATGTAATTTTCTATTCCTAACTGCATTGCTTTCCCCCATACCTTAAAGAGTTAACTTTTTTTTGGTAAATTATGAGAATAATATTAAAAAAATATCAAATAACCTTTTGCATTAATAGTACATTATGCACTTAGGAAGCAAAAGTAAAGAATGTCTCAGATCACATGTATTTATTGATAAACATGGGATCTGTGACATTCTTTGCTTTCGCTTCCTAGGTGCATAATGTACTATATAGTAATCAGAGAAGGGCAATAATTGCTAATTTAACAAAAATATAATTTAAAAACAAATACCCTTTAAATCCCACATAAGTTCAAACATAGATGGATATCCAATCACTATTTCATCAGTGTCTATTGTTAACATAGAAAATCCTGCTCTTGTTAATAAACTGCCAATATCTCTAATTTCTGCAAATGGAGAAATATGTGGGGATATTCCACCATCTCTTTCTAATTCTGCTAATTGTAAAGAACCACTAAAAAGCAATGTTTAAGGTAATAAAAAAGTATTTACTGTAGATATATATATATTTTTACCGTAATTCATAAAGAGTGTCTCCTCCAAACACAGCAGCCATAAATACGCCATCATTTTTTAGACCATTTAATATACGACTAAAACAACCAGGTAAATCATTTACCCAGTGTAAACTTAAACAGCTGAAAATAATGTCTAAAGTATTTGGTTCTAGTGAAAAATCTTCTTCATCGAGAACTTTCTTTTGAACTTTGATGCCATCAGTAGTTTTTGCTTGCTCTAACCAGCTTGGACTTAAATCTGCTAAGATTAGTTCTTCTACAGATTCATTCAAAATATTTTTGGAAAGATGACCACGTCCACAACCTAAGTCTAAAGCTTTATTGAATTTTCTTTTAATATCAAACACTCTGTCAGAAAGTCTATATCCCACTTCATCTTTAAGGTAATCATATAGATTTACGTCAGGTGCTTTTGCTGCTCTTTCTCTTTGCAAAAACTTTGAATTTCGATCAAACACATGCATTACACTGTTAGGAGGTAAAACTAACATTGAATTGGATGTTGAAATTTGTTTTCTTATAATTTTATAAAATGACACAGTCTTTTTTTTAATTAGAAGTCCTGAAAATTTATTAGAAGGTTAATTTTATTAAAAAAATAATTATTTAATTCACTTACTTTGTTGCAGATGATGATATATCCTAAATATCATGATTGCAAGCTTTTATTTTGGTAAATATGCTTAAATTTTGTTAGTGTTTTTTAAATTTCATTAAAAGTTTTATTTTTATTAGAACATAAACTGTTATCTACATTTATCAGAAGCAGACGACAAAACGTACTAATTTTTTTCTTTTGTTTTTAAGAATTTTTAAAGATATGTAAAATAAAGTTTAAGCGTTTATCGAAACTTAAAAAACTTTTAAAAATCTGGTGTGCTGTACCTGAAAAAATGTATTAAAGACTTATTGGTTACTGTATTAAAAAGTTAAAATTTATTCTACTAGCGCTGGCCAAGTGACAGTGCTGGCCAGTCGATCCGGTCGATCCTTCTATTAATGCTTCTTTTAGTGCACCACCTTATGGTGGCGCTCGCACGGATGGTAAGTTACCAATACCATTGGTATGGTAACTCATTAGGCTTAGCCTGTGCTAGCAGCCACCGGTTCGCAGTGGAGGGAGAGAACTCTGAGCTCGCTTCGCTTTGAGTTCGCCGAATGCACAACTGTAGAATTGACGCGAGCCTTTCCGTCTAAGCCTTAACTAACAATTTTTAAGAAGAGTAAAGAAAATAATAAAATATCCTACAACGTGTATATTCGTTGTTATAACTCTGTAAAGGTCCGCACCTTCCGCTCTGTTTCACATCCTGGTTCCACCGGACTTTAATGTTCAGTTTCAACATTTATATTTTAGCGCCAAGCGCTCGATTGTTGATGGCCGCATATATATAGAGTCTGCCTCTGATGCCACAAAACGAAAAGAAGAACTTTGTAAAGGAAAAAAAAAATTAAGTGTTTGTAGAGGTTACAAATCATTATCTTGCGATAAATGCAAACATTTTGAGCAGTATTTTAATTAGAAAATTAAAAACTATGGAGGAAATTGAATGTGAAAAAGAATCCAGTGAAAAAACTGTAGAATCTTCAGGTTTATGCATGGAAAAAAATAATCATGTAGAAGATAAAAATGATTCTATTAAAGAAAACTTTAAAAAGCCCATGTTATTTATCGGACCACGCAGAGGTTTGCCTATAAAAGTAAAAGTTATTCCTCAAAATGTTGCAACTGAAGTATCTACAAAATCTGAAGAAGAATCAAAAAGTGAACTCTTGTATGATGTAAAAACTGAACTGTTACTTACAGTGGAAAAGCTAGAAAAATCTGATGCTCTTCAAGAACCTCAGAAAGAGAAGAAAATAGCTCTTCCTTACATTGAACCTTCTTGGAATGGAATTCCAGAGGAAACTTATAAACTAGAAGTTTTAAAATCTGGTGTAATTTTAGAAACAATAGATCTTTCTAAAAAAAGCTATCATGTAGTTGGGCGCTTGCCTTCGTGTGACATTTCAATGGCACATCCTACAATTTCTCGTTACCATGCTATATTCCAATATAGGCAAGTAGGAGATGAAACAAATGGTAAGGGTTTGTATATTTATGATTTAGAAAGTACCCATGGTACATTTTGGAATGGAAACCGTATTCGACCAAAAGTTTATGTACGTCTTCATGGTGGTCATATGATCAGATTTGGTTGTAGCCAAAGAAAATTCATAGTTCAAACACCTTCAAATGACGAAGAACAAGAGTCTGAGTTAACAGTCACACAATTAAAAGAAATGAGAAGGTTAGAAATTGAAGAGCGAGAAAAGTTAGAAAAACAACATCAACTTGAAAAGGAAGAAGAAGAAAGATTAAGAAAAGAAAAAGAAGAAAATGAAGGCATTGACTGGGGAATGGGAGAAGATGCTGATGAAGAAACAGATTTAACAGAAAACCCTTATGCACAAACTAATAATGAAGAATTATTTTTGGATGATCCAAAGAAAACTTTGCGTGGATGGTTTGAAAGAGAAGGATATGATTTACAATATCAAACAGAAGATAAAGGAATTGGAAAATATTTATGTTGGGTTGAGTAAGTATTATTATTATATTATATATAATTCATTCACTTTACAGTACAGAATTTTTTTAATAAAAGTTTTTTATTTTTAATAGTTTGCCAATAGATACTAGTGCTGGAAAAACAGTAAGAGCAGAAGCTCTTGTAAGTGGAAAGAAGAAAGAAGCAGTAATTCAGTGTGCTTTAGAAGCATGTCGTACCTTGGATAGGTATGGACTTTTAAGACAAGCAAATCATGGTTAATTTTATTACTTATTTATTGTTAAAATCTATTAATAATTATTCATAGTTTTAATACAATTAAAATTATTTTTATGTATTTTTATAGAAGCAAGAAAAAGGAAAACTCGTAATTGGGAAGAAGAGGATTACTACGATTCTGATGAGGATAACTTTTTGGATAGAACAGGAACAGTAGAAAAAAAACGAGAGCAAAGAATGAGATTGGCAGGCAAATTAGAAACAAAAGCTGAAACATATGATTCATTGGTAACTTTTATTTTTAATTATATTTTTTTTATTTTTTAAAATATAATTAATGTCATTAATTTAAATATTTACAATTTATTTTCAGTTAGAAAAACATTCTAAAGTTGCTGAAAAAATTACTAGCTTAGAAAATACAATAGCTTTACACAAATTGAAACAGGATGCAACAGATGATTCAAATGAGGATGCTTTGGATGCATTTATGTCTTCATTAGACACTGCAGCATTAGATAAATCAGAACTCAGAAGAATGAAAATTGACCTCCTTAATTTACGCAAAGAGGAATTGCAACTTTTAAAGCTTATTAATATAGCAAAACCAGCTAATTTACCTCCATTAAAACCTCATGTTGCAAATATTGCAAAGAAGTCAAAAGATGATTTTAAAGATCTCAAATCTGTTATTGGTCACAAGATAAAGACAAAATCATTGCAGGTAAATTTATAAAATCTAATTTCTTTGAAAACACTGATTTTTTATTTTGAATGCAATAAAGTTTAACAAAATGGTGATAGAAACACATGGTTTCTAATCGTCGTCATTTTTTGGAATAAGAATTTTCATATTGTAGATAAATAACATAGTAAGAAACCTAGGCAATTTTCAAAAATCTTTCACTAGTAAAAATAGTAAATATGTAAAAATACATATTAACTGAATATTAAATTTTCAAGAAAAAAAAAATATAAACATTCCATTAATATTATTTAAACATTATTTCTTCTAAATACCTTAAAGGGTTGTGCTTTAATCAAAAATATTTTTAATTATTTTTTATTATTTTTTTTTATAACACTATTGTCTAAACATTGTTATTTTATTTGTAATAGAAATCTGAAGATTCATTGAAGTTAAAAGAGATGAAAATCAAAGAAGGAATAGATTTAAGCGAAGATGAAGATTTAATTGATCCATTAAAAGAAAGGTTAAAAGAAGAATGCAAAAATCTAGTTAAAGAAGAAAAACAAATTGAAGTAAGTGAAAAATATAATAAAATTGATGAGTACACAGAACCTTCATCAGAAACAGAAGATAAAGAAAGTACTATCGATGGTAACGAAAAATATAAGGCTGAAAACATTGTCAACTTAAAAAAGAAAAAGAAAAAAAATACGAAACGAAATCATCAAAAGAAAGAATTACAAAAAAATTATGATGAAGAAGAATTTAGAGAAGATTACAGCATGTGGGTTCCTCCTGAAAATCAAAGTGGCGATGGAAAAACAAATTTAAACGAAAAGTTTGGATATTAATTTTATATAATGTACATACAAAATAATTTATTACAATTTACAATTTAACCCTTTGCGTCATGGTGCTCAATATATTGACCACCTATTTCGTCTAAGATCTTTATTTATAAAAATTTTATTTATAAGTGTATACAAATGGTTATACATTCTTTTGTTAGCTAGGAAATAGTTATAAATAAACAAATTGCAAAAAATGTGGTTTTTTAAAAAAAATGTATGCATCAAAGGGTTAAAGTGTAAGATAGTTTTTCGTTTTTTTTAAATTTTAAGCATGTAATTTTAGACATAAACATTCTCTTATTGTAAAAATTTACTCTGTAAAACATGTTTATCAGTTAAAAGAATTAACTATAAAATTAGCCATACTTTTAATAATACAAAGGCTGAGATTATAAAACAGTTTAAATATAAACATGAAATCATATTCAATTATACTGACATTAAAGAGTTATATTAAAAACATATTATTAAAATCTTTATAATTAATTAAATCATGAATTAACTTTAAAAAAACCATTCATTTTTATTATAATTATATATTTTTGCCTTTCTATATTATTTAAATTTTATAAAAATTAAACCTAATAGGTTAATTGTTTTTATGTAAAGAGGAAAGCTCTTAAAAAAAATTTAAATAAAATAAAAAATAAAACAATTATTTATATATAATAAAAAAATGTGTATTTACTTTAAGTTTGATTCTTATTATTAAGATATTATTTTTTTATTTAATGTAATTAAATGTGCATTGATAAATGTGATTTTTTTAAATATTTTTTAATTTTATAATTTAAGGGGCGTTCCTGGACCCCAAAATTAAATATATATGATGGTAGAGGCACAGAGGATTTCTCGAAAAACTGAACGCCGAAACAGAATCACGCGTGACACGTGTACGAGAGCCCTGTCCTTCCAAAAATTTTGACGGCAATGCACAAAAGAGGGCTTTCGTACTGCTGATCAATCGACAGCCGCAACAAGGCGTGCGATGGGTTGTTTCATCTTTCCCGCTTCTCGACCGGTGCAGAGCGGCAAAGTAAGTGGCACGCGTTCATTTATAATTTGTTTTTACAGAGATGGAGACGCAACTCCACCAATCGGCTCGCGTTACACACGAGTGCAAGCGAATGACAGAGAGAGTTTCGCCCTTCGAGCATTTACTACTGTAGTATATGCTCGAAGGTTTCGCCGATCGTCGGCCATATTGTTTAGCGGCAGTTCCGTGAAGTGTCACGCCTGGCGCGCAACGCGCGAACATTTAAAAGGTTAAATGTAAGTCTTAATATTAAGAAGTTTTTGTTTGTTTTAAAATACTGTAAGTTAGTCTAGGCGTGCGGGATTCGGTGTCCTTTTCATTTTTTTTCTTTCCTTCCCCAAAATCCGATTATCGATCGTGCGGCAGAGAACCGAAGCGCGGTTACTCACGCATGCCGCAAGTAGGTCGCGCGTGCGTTTTATTT
>JAWWEM010000001.1:13925188-13937313 GCA_035582935.1 Ormyrus thymus
TTCATTTAAATTCTCGCGCCCTTCCCCATTCCCGAGCTGCAGCCAAGCCGAGGTCTACTTCGCAAACCGAGACCGTCTAGGACCATCGTCACAATTCCGATCTTCAAGCAGGTAAGATTTAATTCTTTTTTAATATAAAACTATTTGCATGCTAACTTTTGCCTCAAACCCGCGGCATATTCATTAAATTGTTTGGCCGGAAACGAGGCGACACGACTAAACTATTTGGTCCGTGTCAAAATTAAAGTTACAATCGCGACGTAACAGAAGTGAGCACAGGGTATTGATTTTTTTAAAGAAAAATTATATAAAAATATTCTGCGTAATTTTCTCATTCGAAATATGTTTGCACAAAAATTCCGCATGCTCTCGTTTTTCTGTAATTATAAAAAAATAGCTTCGTGTACTGCGAAAAATTTCATTTTTTTTCATATTAGAAGTCAACGAGTCTACGAGAATAGGTATTTAAATCATTAAACATTCGAAACAGCGAAGATCATTCTATTTTGAAATAACTTTGTAATTTTAAAAACTTGAATTCTTTGCTTAAAATTTAAACTAGGCTTTTATTTGAAGTTTCCATTTTTTATTTTAAGTTTGCCGCACTTGGCTTGCGACTACATTCACTCACTGTAGAACACATCTGCGAATAACTTTATTTTGTATATAAATAATACGTAAATTGTGTGGGTAGAAATTTGTACGGAAGTGAAAACGTCAACTGTTGATCTGTAATAAATGGTCTGTAGCTGTTTCTACGTTTTATAATTTCGCCAGTAGTGATTATTTTGTAATATAAAAATGAATGACGATGAAATTGATGAGTTTGAGACATTTAATTGGGAGTTAAAACCTCCATATCATAAATTTGGTAAGTTTTAAAATTCTTACAAAATCATATTATTATTATGTTAAATTGTTACTTACATACAATTCTCAAATAAAAATATTCACATCAAGGCTTTCGTTAAATAAAATTAAAAAAAAATTCGTTTTTCTCGATGACTATCAAAAAAATCTCTTTTGTCATCGCTCCTGTATCTATTTCAAATGTTTTTTTAGTTTGGGCTGCAATAAGATCTGTCGGATGGTATATAGTTGGTGCTGTAGTCATTTTAGTTTATACATGGCCATATATTTCCAAAATATGGAAAAATTGGAGAAAGAAAGTGGACGAAAGAGAATATGATGCTAAGTACCATAAAAGTAAGTGAAATAAATAATCTCAAATTATGTTTTATAAACAATGTTTGAAAATTTTATATTTTTTAGATGTTGATTTAAGTAGTGAATTATTGTTAGCAACTCAATTGGCAAGAGAAAAAATGCAAGAAAGATATTTGAGAGACAGAGAAATGGCTCTTAAAAAAGAAGAAGAGGTTCGTATAATTAAATTATTAAATTATTATTAATAATTATTATTTATTTTAAACAATTAGAATATTGATTATTTCATATACTTTATAAATGCAGAGGAAAGCAAAGAAAAGAGAAGAAGTTTTGAGGCTAGAAAGTCAAGCTTCTTCAGGTTATCGATTAAATGATGATTTATCTGAAAGTTCAAAGTCTAGTTATAAGAAAGGTAATTTTTTGAAATTTACTGTTGTTGGATAGAAAATAAAAGCAATTTTTTTTAGATTTCAATCCATTGATGGGTAATAGTGGTGGAGGAAGGTACGTTGCACCAAAACGCTCTTGCTGCAAAAAAGGTGGATGTGGATAATTGAATTTAAAACATTAAATTTACAAAATAATTAATTTCAAATTTTATTTACATAATTAAATGAGTTTTATATGGAATTTTAATGCGTATTTGTTATACAATATACAAGGTATTTATGAAACAATGTTGCAATGATTTAAGGTACACAAAATTTCGTTAAAATTATTTCTTCAATATATTTTTAACAATAATATAGTATATTTTAATAGTATAGTAGGTTTTGTAAGATTTTATAAATTTGAGACTTTAGAATTTGTTTAATGTGGGTAAATGTTTTTTTAATAAAATGTGGAATTTTTTTTAAAAAGATTAACTTAAATTTATAGTTTCTCGAAATGAATTAAATTTAAATAACATTATTTCAAAAATTTATAAAATAAAATATGAGAAAATAATTTAATAATTCAATTTACATTTCTTGGTACAAAGCTTTTTTGACTGAAGATATAATATGAATTATTATTGTAACTACCTCTAATTTCACAGCCATTTAAGAAAAATTAAACTAAAATAACTTAATAGATGAATTTAATTCAGTTTTCTCCTAAAACTTTAATTTTGCGTATATTTAAAAAATCGATAATAGCATTTTCTCTTTTAAGACACAATCATTATAATAATATTAAAATAAATTTTAATGTTATATCATTTTTCTACTTTCTCGCCTGTTTCAATGAAATTAGCATTTACAAATGAAAGTGCGTTCAGAATTGCAGCTACCTTTTTTGACTATTTTTAATGGAGAAATTTGAATTTTATATCCGAAAAAATCATGACAAGTGAAGAATTTGGTTGTATTAATTACATACTTAATAATAGTATAAAATAATTATTATACTATATTATTATTTTTTCTGTCAATTATAGAATATATGAATGTGAAAAAATAAAATTTGTTTCCTTTTAAGTGAGTTGTTTTATTTGAAAAAGTTGTTTCTCGTATCACATTTATAAAATAGACAAACGATTTAGCATTTTAAATATTACGATTCAATAAATTTATAAATTCTGCGTACAATGCGTAAAATAAAATATATTATATCGGTTGGTGGATTTGAAGACGCTAGTTGTAATTAGGATAATCGGCACTGGAAGAATTAAGTCAGTGTGTCGATAGCCCAGTGCTTGGGGCTAACCGGATAATTGTCCTCGGGATAATAATATTTTAAAGATATTCTCCAGGGCGGCCGTGGTTCGATTCCCATTATTTAATTATTTCCGATAATTTCGAGAAATTCTTCAGTATTAGTAAAGTAACTAATCTGTAGCTTAATTAATTATTCAACAGTAACGTAAGGAATATCTTTTTGTAAATCCTTGATTTGATATCTAAGATTAATTTCCTTATTTTAATAATTTATTTAAGAAAGAAAAAATTCATAAAATTCGTAGAACTGGATAAAAAAAAACGAAAGCAAAAACTTTTTTAACATTACTTTTATTAATCATTATCGATATATAATATGCAATAATATTATACGTACATAGTATTCGACAATAGTGATTGTTACGGATTATCTACAGTCGTGTTTCCTTGTTTCTTAAAGTATAATGTTGGTTATAAACTTAATAACTCAATCCGAGTTATTTTGTTTTTGACGAACTTTTCTCTTTTCACCATTGTCGATCACCGATTATTCGTTAATAAATAAATTGATACCCTATATAAAACATACAGCTCCCATTTTCCTTCTTCTACTCTGATCATTCGTTCGCATTAATATTTACAAAGTGTAAAAAGAGAAGAGACTCGCTTAAAATAAAATATTTATCAGCCTTATTTTTTCAAATACATGTTTTAAGAAAATCACATATCTCGAAATGCTAGCTCAAATACTTTCTTAGTAAACAAAAATTTTTTTATTTCATGCCTATTTTTTGCGTTTTAATAATTGATATGATTTGTTCGCTTTTTATAATGCGGCATTTCGAAGAAGTAAGACTTTTATCGTAAAATAATTTATACATATGCGATGAAAAAAGATTACTTACTACTATTATAACAAAAATTTTCAAAATCAATAATCAATATATTACAGTAAATTTTGAAACTAAAATAGTATTTAAATAGATTAAGAACTGAAATAAATAGTCTTATACACTAAGTAGACTGTAAAAGATCAAATGTCTCACTTCTCAATTTCTATACAAATAAACAGCATGAACATTGGATGAACGAAACGAGAGAAAAAAGTTTGAAATCTTTTTTAGAGAGGCAATAATTATCGTTTCAGTTTTAATGGCTGCCTTAGGAGTAATTAATTAAGCCTTATAAATAAATAATCACTTGTCCTTAAACGTTTTGTTATTTTGAAGTTTTCCAATAAATTCTAAGAGAATCCAGCATATAATTTGAGAATTCTCTTTGGGAACTTTTCCATAGTTGCCGCAGCAAGACTTTTACGCTGAACATACTACGAAAACGAGTTTACACTTAGATATTCGGTACTGGATATTTTCTAATATTAGTAGGATCAGTCATGTACGTATCGGTCGATTGACATTTTCCATATAATGCATTCTAATACATTTTACTTGTTTACTTAGTTTTTGTTCATATTGAGTTTAAGTGGGTTTCGTGTACGAGTGTTTCGTTTACATATACGTATGTTTGAGCGATATGACCTGTATATATCTGTGAGTCATCGCTTGTGCGCCATTTTTAACCATGCACCTATTTATGCAAGTCGAAATCAAAATTTTAAATTGAACGGCGCGTATCTTACAAAAACGAAATTCATTGGAACGAGCGACCGCATCGACTGACCAGTGACGGTGAAATTATAAAAATAATACAATACGATTTATCTGATGTACGTCGATCCGATGGTTCATTCTAGTCTTTATAGCTACGCGCATTTCAATTTCAAAAGCTTTTTTCCCTTTGAGATTCGAAGTTTCGAATGTTACTCTCACTTTTTTTAGCTTCTTAGTATGACGAATTTGAAAGGACTAATTTTCCAAAGAGAATCACCCTTTCAAAACGATTCTACGTTTCTATCTACGTGTTCCATTTTCATCCCTTTAATTGAAATCTAATGCTCTGTCATTTTTGACTTTATCGAAAAGCGTACTGATCTACAATTTTGTCGTTCGACGAATGGATGGATTTTCCTTGAATTACATAAAAATGGCTAGTTTTTCGTGATTCCGAAAATTTGAGTACAATTGGAATCGCGTGAACTTTGTTTTTAGATCATAATTGTATTCTTATCCATATACATGCAGTCAATGATTTCCTTTATCAAAAATGTCAAAACGCAATTTTTTAAATACGTTAGGAGATATTAAAATAAATAAAAATTACAATTTTTGTCGTTATCTATGGTATAGAAAATAAAATTCATTTGTTCAGAAACATGATGTATGTGCGAGCGCTTAATTATTGCGCGTTTATAAAAAATTTAGAGACTTTTCGTGTTGGCAGTGTCGTAATGTCTGCAGCGTGTGTTTAAAATGTAGCTTCGTTATCGAATAATTGTGCCGTTTATCATTATTATCATTAGTTTTCGTTTTATATGCTTCAAGTGAGACGTTTTACACCAATGTCCATCGAGAAATTTTTCCATCTAATATACACGATTAATTACATTGAGCGATTATATAGCTTTCAAGTTATTTTTCTAATGTCTATACTTTTTTTATCCTTATCAAATCCGACTACGTTCGGTTATTCTGGCAGAGACAATGCATCAGTTAGCGGTGAATCAAGAATCATAATGTGGATTCAGTTATTTCGAACGACATTAATTTCATTGTACAGTTGCAGAAATATCGCAAAAAATTTGTGCTACTTGCTCGAGTACGAGTCAGCATCTTTTAGTATATTATTGAAACTATATAGACTCGCAGGTGCTATATTTTTCAACTCGAGAACAATTAAGTTGTAAAATTCATCTAAACAGTATTGGCATGTCGAACGTGTTATCGGCAGTAAAGTATTATAACAGTTCATTTCGAAAAAACGAAAAAAAGCATTTTAATAATTCCTTGTTAATATCAGTGTAACAATTGTTAGGATAATCAACTACAGAGCTGCAACGAGAGAAACAATTTCTGCTATAAACTATAATTACGATGGAAGGACGCACTTATATTAGACTATATATATTTATACTGTACATCAATTTGAAAAAAAAAAATTGAGAAACCTCTCGCTCGACAAAGTTATTCTACGATGGCAGACGAGCGTAACCACTCAAGTTTCTCTACAATTTTCGAATGGTCAAGGGCTTTTTTTAATAGCGATTACCCCAAAGCATAAAAACGATTGCGTTTTTTTTTCATCGCAATTGAATATTCACATTTTCACTTAGCTGTCGGAGAGCCATCTTAACATTCGATAGTTAGCAGCGTAAGATCCCTAAGCTTCCCTTACAAACTATGACGCATTTATATATATTTATATGTCTATGTGATAAGTAAATTAATTAATAACTAATGACTATTCATTTTTTCGTCACTGTACAATGTTTACAAAAAAATCATTTGATATGATTACACAACTGAAACGCTTTAGTCGCTTACTTTATATTACGTAAGTGTGCAAGTGTTTAGTAGGTTTTTGTTCTGGAAGAAACGTACAATTGTTCGTTCTGGTTAGTACGAATATCGCAAGTCGCCTCTTAAAAAGATGTAGGAACGTTTATATTGAAAATAATATGCATCCTTTTTTTTGGCGACATCGCATCGATTACAATTGTCAATTGATTCGTATAAGAATCAAAAGAAAAGTTAATCTCGATGCTGAGAAACTGAAGAGTTTTTTTTTATACTTTTTTTTTAATATCATTTTTCAAACACAGCAACAACTATTTGGAGACAAAGAACATTCATGAGTGAGCCACGTCGTGTCCCGTCTTTTTTATGATATTTAAATGCTCGGCGAGTAACGATGTCTCGTCGTATAAAAGAATGTTCGTATCAGATCGTTCGTTCGTGCCTTTTCCAAATCTTTTTTCTTTTCTGTTAAGATCAAACCTGTATGATTTCGTTACTTTCTTTTTCATTCGCGAGATTCGATCGAAAGCCTTTAGATTTACGCAAGACTTAACGGTAATGAATTTGTTCTCAAAGCTGTTAAATTTTCAGTATTCTCTTGTCGCATTGTATCGTTTATTTACAATGAGGTTCTTGTTAGCTATCATTCTCGATAATCCTTTCCTAAATTGAAGAGTATCGCGGTGTCTAGTGGCAAGTGTTTGCTCCTTCGGCTCTGCTGACGCAAAGCTGCTCCAAGTCTCTCAGAGTCTACGCAATAAAGGATTTAACTGTCTCGGTGATCGCTCAGACGGCCGGCCTCGGAAGGGTTGCCGCTGCTGCTGCCGCCCATAAAGAGGCTGTTCAGCTTATTGTAGCGCTGGCTGCTGGAGCTTCCAATTGAGTTCGTGGCTGATGAGGTGTGCTGCGGGTAAACCTCGGATCTGGAGAAGCTGGGTACTTTGTCTGGAACAATGAAAAAGTCATCGCGATCTTGAGCATTTTCGCAAGAGTATCGAGTCGTGTGCGCAACGAAAGAAAAGAAAAAATGCTGACCCTTGCTGCGATTGTGCCTGAGTCTGTCCTGAGAATTGACGGACGGGCAGGGTCTCTGAGGAATGCAGGAGTAGTTGCTGTCGGTGCTGTAGCTAGGCGAGGAGGATCGATTGCGGCGGCGGGGGCTGGTGTTGTTGCGTCCTCTGGAGCCGGCGCTGCCGCGAGTGCCGCTGTGGCTGCCGCAGGAGGAGGCGTTGAGCTGCATCGGGGCCGGAGCGAACTGATTGTTGTAGTCCATGGTGTCGGCGTAGAGGCAGCTCGACTCGGAGCACGAGCAGCACATGTCGGAGTGGGTGTTGGAGTCGCAGGACTTGCGGTCCCACTCGTCGTTCTCCGCTTGGTAGAGGCCGTCGTTGCGGAACATGTCGCCGTTCAGTCGGAAGCTGCTCTCCTCGTTCGAGTGCTTTGGCGGGCCTCGAGCGGTGAAGCCGGAGGTCTCCTGATTCCTGTAGTCGTCTCCGTTGGCCAGTAGTCCATTCTGGTGGCCGTAGATCAGCGAGCCGCTCTCGTACTCGTTTTCCTGCGCCTTGTAGACGTCGTAGTGGTTGAAGTTCTGAGGGAAGGAGGGTACGGGCGGCGGATTCGTCTGGGGCGGAAGAGTCGTGTATCTGGCCTGGTGGCTGCCGGACTCGTGAGTGCCCTGGCTGCAGCCGGTCCAGGGGGTGGGCGAGGAGGAGAAGGTGTTGCCTCCGACGCGGATGGGCGGGGTGGGCGGGCTCTGAGATTTGGTGGTCGAGCCGCAGTCCAGGCCGTTCTGAGTGAGGCTGCGCTTGCCGAGGTGCGGGCTGAACGCTGCGCTCTGCTGCTGCATGCGGTTGGACAGGGTGCCGGGTGGCGGGTGCTCCGGCGGAGGGGGCAGCATGTCGCACCAATTCGGCAGGCTCTGGAGGGTTTGGGACTGCGAGTCCTGCTGCTGCTGCTGGCGGAAAGCTTGTCGCCGGTGATCGATGTTGTCGTCGGTGTAGACGCTGCTGGCGTTGTCGCTGCTGGGGGACATGGTTGACTTGTTGTGGTCTTGGGCGGACTCGAGGCTGGAGTAGTCGGGCTTGACGCAGGAGTCGCTCGAGTTTGACTTTTGGCCGCTCGTTTCCATGGAATCGGGGCTGCGATTGGCCACGCAGAGAGTTGTCGTGGCGTAGGGTTCGGGCGGTGCCGATGGCTTCCTGGTGTTGTAGAAGGTGGTCAGGTTGACCTCGGCGTACTCGGAGCCAGCCATGCTGACGATACCCGGAGCGATCATGTGATTGTTGAGCAGCTTGGTCTCGCAATCCTTGTCGGCGCTGCCTCCGCCGCTCTGGAGGCTGTTGGTTGGACGCCAGCCGCGTTCCAGCCAGAGAGTATCTTTGTTCAGTTGGCAGATGTCGTTGGCCGTGCCGACGGGGACGTTCAGGTGGCCCAGCTGCTTGCTCAAAGCTTGGCGGCGCTTCAGGTAGAGGGCACCCAGCAGTGCTGCTATCACGCTGAATACCATCATTACCATGAGCACGAGGAACCAGGTTTCTTTCACTATGGAGCTGCCATTGTGATTCGGATCGGTTCGGGGTGGGTGTTGGGTCAGCTGGCCGGGGTCCATGTTTAGCAGGGTTGGATTGGAGAACGGTCCAGGCCCGGCGTGAGTCATACCAGCGACTCGGGCCGTGTAAAGACCACCGGTCGTCAAGCTGTTGATGATCACCGAGGTGGTCGAGGCATTCAGCGACATTTGACCCAAAATCTTGTTGCTACTGTTACTTTTTATCTGAATCTTGTAGCCAACGAGTTGGCCATTGTGGTGATTTTTAGGCGGAGGCGACCAGCGAACAAAGGCAGAAGTCGAGTTGATCATGCCAACGTGGACGTTCTCCGGTGCGCTGGAGGGCACGTCCTCGAGAGTCATGGCCAGTTTGACGTTGCTCGGGCGGCCTTCGATCGTCTTGTAGAACGGCACGAGAAAGAATTCGTATCGCGTGTACTTCTTCAAGTCCGCCAAGACGTAGCTCGTCGCTCCGGCGTTCATGACCGTGACCATTTGGTATTCCGGCGGCTTGTCCGACATCTCGCGGTAGCGAATGTACAAGCCGTCGACCAAGTCCGGTGCACCGAGAATCTAAAAATCGTGCGCAGTCATCGATTAGATATCCACCGCTGCCGTCCGCATTTAACAAACGAATAAGCAATACTTACGTCCCAAATGATCTTAACGCTCGTGCTGCTCAGGGGAATGACTTCCCTGAGGTGTAGAATGTCGCTGTTCAGGCGATCCCTGGCGCGAATCAGTTCCGTTTGAGGCACCGAGTGCTGATCGACGCCCGTAGTGTGAGCGACGTCGGACAGCGGCCCGGGCAGCGACAGGCCGTGCTTGTTTTCCGCTCGCACCAAGAAAACGTAGTTGGTGTCGGGCTTCAGATCCGTCACCTGAAAAATTGTTGGCGCGTTACGAGTCGACAGTCCCTGAGCGCGCCGCAAAATGCCCGAAAAAACGGCCGCCTCGCTTACGGTAAAAGTGTCCTCGGTGATGCCGCTGGCGGCGACGACCCATCCGGTGTTCAGGTTGCTGCTGAAATACTCGACGTAGTAGCCGACGATTTTGCTGGCTCCCTCGTGGCCGGGGCTCCACGTGATGGTGACCGAGTTGCTGGTCGCGTTGACGATTCTGGGCTTGCTCGGGTTCTGCGGCAGCTCGGAGACGTCCGGGGTGCGGTGGAGCGTCGTCGTCGCGCTCACCGTCAGCGCCGCCGACCAGGACGTGTTGCCGGACTCGGAGGAGGCGATGCACGTGTACATGCCGGAGTCCGTCTTGAGCAGGTCGCTGATGAAGAGGGTGCCGTTGCTCGCCATCGTGATGCGGTTGCTCAGCTGCACGAGCTGGCCGTCCTTGTGCCAGTTGACCTTCGGGTTCGGCGTGCCGACCGCTCGGCACGGAAGGGAGGCGGTGCTCTTCAGGGGCAGGGTTTGGTTGGCTGGGCCGAGCTCGATTATCGGCGGCGGTATTTCCTCGGTCGACGCGACCTGTCGGGCGAACGTTGAGTTTTCAAGGTGAGTCGCGAGGCTGAAATTGGAGGGAGAGGGCAGGGGAAGACGATACTGACCGCGAGGAAGACGGTGGCGGTGGTGGCGCCGACTTGGCTGATGGCGCTGCAGACGTAGTGGCCCTCGTCCTTGCGCACGATCTGCTTGATGAGCAGGCTGCCGTCCTCCGCGACGCTGTAGCGCTCCTGGTACGAGTGTCCGGGGAACATGAGCTCCTGGGAGCCCTCGCGCGTCCAGAAGACCGAGGGCGCCGGCACGCCCCGCGCCGAGCAGGCGAAGGTCACGTCCGAGCCCGGGCTCGCCGACTCGTCCTTCGGGAAGTTTGTGAAGACCGGCCGAGCTGGAAAGTTCAGGTTTTACGGAGCTTTAGACGACGATCTATCGAGAGAGACGGCAAAACTTACAGTGGACGGTGAGCGTGGCGCTGGCCGAGATGGCGCCGACGCCGTTCTCAGCCTCGCAGATGTAGGTGCCCTGGTCCGCGGGCATGACTCGCTCGATCCTCAGGCTCTTGTCGTCGAGGATGTGAGCCCGACCGATCGGCATTTTGCCGTCGTGTCTGCGCCACAGTATTTCCGGGGGCGGGTCGCCGCCTACGCGGCACGCGAACTCCGCCGTCTGATCCATCAGGATCGTCTGGTTCTCCGGCGTTTTCAGGAAGTACGGTTTCACTGCAAGTAGATTTTCATCGCGGTTAGGCTCGCCTTTTCTCTCGAGGGCTCAATATTCTTCCGAAGCTTACCATTGACGGTGAGAGTGGCAATGATGGACTCTCGGACTCCGACAATGTTTGAGGCGATGCATTGGTACTTTCCTTGGTCCGACTGCTTAACATCGGTTATCATCAAATTTCCTCCATCTACCAGAGACATTCTGAAATTGGAAAAGTACTTTAGAAGTAGTCTTCAGAGCTGCGACGGTGGGAGGTACAGTAAGCCGAAGCCCGCACCGCGAATAGAAAAAGAGTTAATAATCCTTATTGCACGGCGAGGCTCGCGGGCGACAAAGTCGCGAGGAGGAGCGAGGAAACGGGGAAAGATGCGGAAACTCGGAGAGCAGCCGGCGAATGGAAATTTCCGGCAAGTCCCGCGAGGAATGGCGTCGGGGCTCGTTGCTTGGCGCGAGAGTCGGCCTTTACAAAGCGCCGCGCGAGCTGGGAGAGTCCGGGGGAGAGCGAGGGAATCGATAGCCTCCCGATTGTGTCCTCTAATTTATAGTATCAATTAATTTGAGCGTCGCGGCGGCGAAGAGCGCCGAGCTCCGTAGCGGATTTCATTTCTATTAGTGGCTCCAATTTATCGGCTGTTCAGTCCGCGGCGGCGGCCGATCGATCGGCCGACAAAAGGAACTCCTCCCGAGTATATAATACTCTCGAGGAGGCAAACCTTTATTGCACCGAATTAAAGCGCGAAGGTGCAAAGGCGCGGGAGGGAGCTTTTTTTGCTCGGGCGCTGCTTGCGAGGGACGTCGTAAAAACGTCCCGCCGGACCGTAATTCAGCGCTGTTTGAACATTCCGCGTCGGCGATTAGATTAAGAGTCGTTAATGCAAGCCCCGATATTTATGGATTTCCAATGGAAACTGCCAAGAGAGAGAGAGAGGGAGAGACAGAGAGAGAGAGAGAGAGCAGACGTGTGTGCGTTTACTGCATTATTCATGCGGCCCGTTATGGTATACGAAGTGTATTTTTAGAACTGAATAATTACGCTTTGATTTATAAGTAGAGCACCCGTGTAAAAATATTTAGTGCAGCAATAGTGCCGCTCTGGACACTATCCCGCACTTTTTGCTTCCTCCTAGGAAGCATTGTGATAGTAATTTTTGGAGTTGTTCGAAAAAACGGTTATAACTGTATTTTA
>JAWWEM010000001.1:13937413-13948339 GCA_035582935.1 Ormyrus thymus
ATAATACAAACGAGATAATAATGGAACAATAAATTAGCTAGGAGGAAGCTAACTGTCAATGAATTGGCAGCGGTTTTATTTTGTCCAAATAATTTTTCCCAAGCCTTTTCCTAATATTAAAAATGTCTTTCAAAGGTTTAGATTAACTAAATAAACAGCAAATATATTTCATAATTAAAGCAATAAAAAAAAAAAAAAAAATTTTTTTCTCGAACCCGATTCGAACCCAGAGCCTCCGCTCTTTAGGCCACTCGATCAGAATCATTGTTAGGGCATACATGAGGGCCTGATCCGATGCCTTAATATAAACTTGTGGCTCTTATAAGGCGTTTAACGGTGCATTAAGCAAGGGCCTGAAGTTCTAAGTGGGAAACTAAGCAGAAGCTGTATGACAGTCTCAAATATGTTCCTAACACTGTTGCATCTCGTTATGTCCCTTTTATCATCTATTACAACTTTTTTATTATATATTAATATAAATTTTATTGCTTATTGTTTTCTAAACTTTATAATTATTTCATTTTTATATTTATTATGAAGGTTATGTTCATACATGGAAATAGAAATAATGGCCTTCCGCGGGCCTTGTAAGGACCTGAGTTTTGATTGATTTCAGCTACTTCAGGGTATTAAAGGGTACTATTCAGTCTTATCTAGGTAAATTCTGAATTTAGCTTGGCAAATCAGGGCCTCGTGTAATACACCGCAACCCGCCTTATTAGGCCCCTATGTATACTTAGGGCAGCCCCAAGATTTCTCTGATCGGGAAGCTCTTTACCGCTGAGCTATTTATTTGTTTACGTCATTGAAATTATAGATAGGTTATAACGACATGTCGGTTTCACTGACGCAGTTCTTAACAAATAAATATAGCTCAGCGGTAAAGAGCTTGTCTATTATTTAGTTAATCTAAGCCCTTTAAAGACATTTTTAATATTAGGAAATGGTTTGGGAAAAATTATTTGGACGAAATAAAAAAATTGCGGGATAGTGTCCAGAGCGGCACTACCGCGGCACTATGCAATGCAGCACCTCTGCCATATCGGTGCCGCACTAAATATTTTTACACGGGCAGGTACACTGCAAAAAAAAAATGAAATAAACTTCCAGTTTAATCCATTAAAACTAATGTATTTGCATTGAATTTCGCATATGTACATGTAATGTAAAAATTAATGTAAATATTCAGTAATTTTAATGTAAAATGCATTAAATTCAATGTAAATACATTAAATTTAATTTAATAAAATAAAATAAACTTCCAGCACATGCATTAAATTTAAGGTTTTTTTTTTTACAGTGTAGAAGTGCCCGGGATCAGAAAATTGGATTGATAATAATTTACAAAGTGAAGCTGCGAATTCATTTCGCGGAGTAATGAATTCGACGAACAATGAGCCGGGCTTGTTTACTTTAGCGGAAGGAAACCTATTAGCAAATCAAACGGACAAAGCTTTTATAAAGACACAAAGGCGAAACTTTGAAGCTTAAGACGTTCGCTCTTTACGGCTCTGTTCATTTTCTTTTTCTCTTGGTAAAACTTAAAGATCTATAATTTTAAGGCTGGGCTTAAAGAGTAATCTACTCCTTTTTCAAGAGATCACTAAAATCTAGGTTAAACTTTGTACATCTTTTAACGGAATATCCTTTGGAATAAAAAGTTTGCTAGCGACCATAAATTTGCATTTTAAGGAAATGACATTTTCTTTGTGTTGCAAACTTTAATTTATTTTTGAATTATGCACAAAGCTATAAATCTAGTTATATCCCGGAAGCTTTTTCAAATAAAAATAGCTTTCCAATATTTTTGATTAATTTCTACGGTTTTATTATTGTACGAGTTTTTGCTCTGTATTCCTCGCATAACAATATACCCGAAGCTCGGAATAGATCAGAGAGCTTTTATTCAGAAACCGAACGTACACAATATTCGGATTTCAACGTGCCGTTTGAGGTACGTGGAAAATACAAAACAATCATAATATTGGTATTTAAAACGTCTGCGCACGTACGAAGTCGTATAATATATTCACAGCTCGAAAATCGAATGCAATTTATAAATCCGCATTTCGACTGCGTTTTCGCGCGTAATGAGATTTTTCGCGTACTTATTGTCAATGTAACGGCGTGTTATAAAGTGTAAAAGTAATTGATGAAATAAAATGAATCCTAAAAAATTTTTCGAGTTTGAATCTATTTTTTCGTCTGCCCAAAATCAAAATAAGACGCGTCAGCCGCGGATAATGGCATTTCTCTGGCAGAAATTTGCATATAGCCACAAAGACTCGACTGAAAAGTAACCGGCAAAGCAAAGAGAAGCTCATAGCGCTCGCGAGAAATCCAAAGCGGAAAAGAGATGAGCCGAAAGAGTATGCAATTCGAGTCTAACGCGACGGAGGGCGGAAGGGGTTAAAAGCGTCGGGGGAATATGTTTTCCCGACTAGAAACGGAAATCCAACGCTTCGGGCCATTCGCGCTGCAGCCGAAACGAAGACGTATTTCCGGCGAGCGTCAGAGCGAGTTGGCGAGGGCTCGAGATAACGCGGCAAGAATAATGGGGGGAGGGCGGGGGGGACATCCTTTAGCGGCCATTCTCATGCAAATGCCCACCGGCAGATTACGGCCGCTTGTCCGGATTATTCTTTCATTGGTACCGATTCCTCGCGGGCGGCAGACCCGTCGGTCCTCTTTTCCACCTGACGAGCGCTCGTTCGTTCCCCGGCGACGCTTGGAATAACAATTACGACAAATTTCCCGGAGGACTGCCGTCGCTCTCGAGGCTCCTTTTTTCGGGATTTCGCGAGCTCCTCCCGATAAGATAAATTGGTTTCTTTTTATTTCTGCTTCGTTACGACGAATTTGTGAATTTCGGCCGCGCTGCTTTGCATGACGGATGATACTTTTAGACCTTTGTTCAGTTTATTATTGAATTGATTGAGTCGCTGGTATTTTAAACTCGAGTATCCTTTTACCCGGCTACGATTGCGCTAGAAATCGACGTAAAATATCTGACGGAAAAATGAGCTACTGCGGGGTGTTGATTAAAATCTAAAGACGAACTAAAGCCACGAAACTGCGAAGAAGAAGGCCGAAGCCGCGCAGCAAGTTCGGGGCCCCTCGAAACTCACCGTTTGTTGCTCTCCAAGTCTATGACGTGGCCGTTCTTCTTCCACTGGAGGATCGGCTCCGGATGTCCCCGCGGTGGGCCGCACTCCAAAAGGGCCGTCTCGCCCGCGGCTACCCGCGTGTTCTGCGGCTCCGCTCGAAACTCGTCCCGTAGCACTGCAAACAATGTCAAATAAGTGGGTTAGAGCTAACTGCACCAGCTAGATCCCCCGATAAGCGCAAAGCGTCGCGGTGGGCGCGCGCGGTCAATGCTACAATTGAAGGGAAAATTCGCTCCGCCAATTCGGCGATAAGAGAGGAGAGCCGCCCGGCGGAATTTCAATCACAACGCTCCGCGACGAAATAATGGCGGGCAAACAAAGCGTGGAAGGGGAAGAGAAAAAGTCCAAAGGGGCTCGCGAGGATCTAACCGAGAGAAAGCGGCTGGCAATTAACTCGCGGAGGCAAGAAGAGGAGGCCCCGTCGACGATAAGCATCGCCAGCTGCCGTTCCGTTGCGAAAGTCGGCACTCCGGTCGGCCGGGCGCAGTTCGGCTTTCGAGGGAACGAAAGACTTTTCGTGAGAAAGAGCGCGGCATTGTTCGCGCCTCTGTGTGCCCTCTGACTTATTATACGCGGGGACCCACGGAGAAATCAGGCATCCGAGATTCGACGAAGGTGCGCTCGTATTTTGATACGGCGTGCTTGCGTTCCCTGCGAGATAAGCCGGTGAAAAAGCTGCACACAATGCTGCTTTTCTACGCGTAACGCGATCCCGGCCGCGGTCTACTCCTGATTTTTTTTCAACTCTGTCTTTCAAATGTTTAGCAATTATCTCGAATTTTCCAACTGTCCTCATGAAAGCGGCTGTGCCGCAGAGATTTATGCTGGAAGTTGTTCGAGGAAATTCGCGCACGACTAGCCGGCAAATTTCGAAGTATGTGACTCCGCGACGTAAATCGATTGTAAAGCCATTTCTCGAAGCCGTTGCATTCAAAGGAAAAGCGCCGCGTCCTCCGCGCCGGCTTTTTCCGTATTTTTATTTGCCCGTCGCAGAGGGGAAGTCGTATAGCAGCTCATCGCCGTGAATATACGCCTAATATTTCGCACTCGGGAGTGTCGCTTTTCTGTCGCGACACTTTGATTTTCCATTCACGCGATCGGTTCCCTCGCGCAGCGCCGGATTTTCCAGTCGCCTCTGGATGCACTGTTTAAATAAAAATGTTTAACAATAGCTCGTCGCGGGGGAGGCTTCGACGGAAAGCCCGTCGAAATTCCGCGCGTGATTCAGCGCGGAATACACGAAAACGCGCGCTCGTCGAGGAGCACTCCCGAGCGCTCGATTTTGTTCCCTCCTTTTTTTTCGCCCCCGCGTCCCCTCGCGCGCCGGGCTCTCGTGCGTTTATCGGTGCCGGCGACGCGTCGCGCCGTACTATTACCATTTATCAGACGAAAGCACGCGAGTGTACAGGGCCATTTAGGAAATGTTGCGCGGGGCGCGGAGCGTAAGGTCTGCTCGCCGCCGCCGCCGCCAAGCCCGTATAAGCCCTCGAGAGGGCGAAATGTATACGCGCGCGCCGAAAGGGAAAGCCATTCTGTTCGTTCGTCTTTCTCCCCCTCCCCCGTCTAACGCGAGATTTCCGGCCGCGATTTTTTCCTTTCGCCGCGCGCGCGGCGGAGCTCCGTGTTTTATATATACGTATATCTTGTAGTGCATTAGAGGGAGGAAACGGCCGGGCGGGGGAGGGGGACGAGCCTTTTAATTTCCAGTGCGTCGAAGGCTCGCCGAGGAAATGGAATTTCTCTCTTCCGCCGGCTTCGGCCCGGGGATCATCGGCTGTAAATCTTGGCCCTGGCGTGATTCGCCTCTGAGGAAGAAAGGAACAGGATCCGGGGAAAAAGGAAGAAATATAGGTGAGAATCACGAGATCGTTTAATGGAGATAAGGCAAGTCAAGGGGATGAATGCGTCTAGGAAAATCGCTCCTTTGCATCTTTTTTCAACTTTATTCCTGAGAATGAGAGAGATCATTGTACGGTAATAAGGTTTAGTCGGGGTACAAATTTATAGAGCCTTTGTTGAAGCAAATGAAAGCCTTATAATAAGTCCGTAGAGAACTGGCGATCTGAATTTATATGTCTGCAGAGCAGAGAATGCATTTTCGTTTTCTCCACTGACTTAACGTTTCCTTGAAAAACTCGGAGTGAAAAGACACGTCTCCGTACGTAATATTTACCGTGATATTTCTTATACCCGAACGGCTGATTCAAGAGTTTGCATTGTCGATCCAGAAATGGAATATCAATTAAGAGAGTCGCGGAGCGCGAGCTCATTAAATTTATTCATAAAGCGCGGAGATCGTCGAAAAAAAATAATAAAAACTACCCGGGGGGCGAGGTCTCCGACAAAGAAACGAAACTGGAAATTGAAAGCGCGGATTAGATCACGAGAGAGAAGAGCGCACATCGAGCTTTCTTGCCTCTTGAGCGGTACAATGGGCTGGCTTTCATTTGGAAATTGCATCTTAGATATGCTCTGCTTCCTTCGGGGCGGCGCGACGACAACGGCGAGGACGCTTCTTTTGTGAGAAACGAATCAAGAATCATATATTAACCCCGCCGCGCGACAATGAATCCCCGGGATAACAGGCATCTCGATTCGAGGGAGGAATTGTTTTCTCGGCCTTCCGCCGTTTCATTGCGTTTAATAAAGTTTTAATTTCGTGCGGATTTGTTAATAAAAAAAGAAAAACAAAGATTTCAACTCGGCCTGCCGAGAAGACAAAGTAAAAATTCAGAATTACGGCTCTCGGTCTTACGCCGGCGTAGACTCTAATGAAACTAATTAAGATGCAGAAACGGCGTCGGCTTTAACAGATACTCGGAATAATTATAAGACGCCGGGGGACCGTAAAGGCCGGAGTTATAAAAACTTGCGAAACGAAAGAATGCATGAATATTTGGCGGAATATCGCGCGAAATATATACAAGAGGCAGTTACGCGTAAATCGGGGGAGGGGGGGGGGGCAAGGCAACGAGATGATCGTGGGGTTTAATTATTTCGGCGGAGGGATTGGACGGAGCTGCGAAGCAGCGCCCGGCGCGAGATTGAGATTTCGTGGAAGCTCGTCGAGCGAACGACCCGTCGGGGGATTTCGCGCTCTTTGAACTTTTCACTCCTTCGCGTCTCTTTCCGCGAAGTAGGAGGGGGGAGGGAAAAAACGCGCCAAGTTGACTTGACAACTCGAGACCCGAGGAGGATCCGCCAATTAAGACTTTCTTCGCCCTTATTAATTTTTATTATTTCTGTAGTTTTTAGAGTTTACGGCGGGTATAAAATGTTGCACTCGTAAGAAAAATTTTAAGGATTAATTAAAAATCTCGGCGAGATTGCAGTTAATTAAGCTTCCTTGAAATTATTCTTCAAAAGGGAGTCTGGACAAAGTTTTTTTATCCATAAAAATGAGCAAAATCATGAAATCATCGATTAATAAATGAAACGGCTCGAAAGGCCGCTTAATAATTTACGAGCAGATAAGAATGGAGAAAAATAAGATTCTGCAGTATTGATGAGGCAATGTGGCTTATCGATGAAAATAAGCCTCATACAAGTCCGAAGTTCCTTTGTCAGGGCCGCGCAACACGGACCCACACACTCCGGAAAGAAGCCCGAGGTGAAAAATCCAAAGCACCGTTCTAGTCGTATCGCATTAAGCATAAGGAACGGTTAGCCAAGGGTAACGTACACAGGAAATGAAAAGTCGCGGGGTGGAGGGACTATAGAGCTCTTACTCGCGGCGTGACGCACATAAAGGGCAGCAGCCTCCCCGCCTCCTCTCGGCAATAGATAACGCCTGAAAAATATATATATATGTATAGGAAGACAGACGCAGCCCCCATAAGTCAGGCGGCGTTCGCATTCGCGACACGCGCAGCAGCCGAGGGGGCCTGACGTACGGCCGGCGCGTGACCGTTTTCCGACGCCGCCGCCGGAGAGAGAGAGAGAGAGAGAGAGAGAGAGCGCAGTTCCGATGTATCTGCGAGCCGGGCCGCGAGATATATCTGAGATGCGTCGCGAGCAGGAGTATCCGATCGACTCTCGCACGTACTGGGTCAACTTGGCCATTCGCTGCCTCCTCGCTGCCCGACAAACTTACCCCCGGAGCGCAGCTATTATTTATCGCATTATGCAATACTCGTCCGATGAATTAAAACTTGATTGGCGCCGCGCTTCGCGGAAAAAACCTGAGTCACCGGCGAGCGCGAGTGCGCGAACAAAAAGGCGCCCGTCCCCGGCGAACGCGTGCAATCTACAGCTGGCAGGGAGCTCCGCGCGGTTTTAATTATTTCGCCACGGCGAGCTGAGGCGGGCGGAGTCGTCGATCGGCCGGATCGCGGGCCCCTCCGCAGGCCGCCGCCGCCGCCCCCGTTTCTTCGCCCGGCCGGCGGGGTTCTTTGTCACGGGCGGCCGGACACGCACGCGCGCGCCGAATACACACTGCCGCGATTTATGGAGCGGAAAGCCGCGATGATTTTCGCCGCGGAGCCTATGCGCGAGCCACTGTATTGTACGGGCTGATAATGACGATCGAGGGAGCTAGAATGCGAATTGCTCCTGGTCGAGCGGGTGTCGGGCGTCGGGAATATTTTCACGCGTTAACACTTACGCGGGGCTGTTTTTGCTTTAGCGAATGCGATGTAAGCGGATAAAGTTGCATTAGCGACATTTTTAATTTTAACGACAATAAGAATAGAGCTTTGGTCCGAATTTCCGTCGGTACAGAGCGTGGAGAATCAATGATTTAGGGATTCTTGGGAAAGTAACAGATGCTAGACTCGATTTGCTTCGTTGGAAATCACCCTCGCACACAGATAATTCAATTCTTGCGTAATGATTTCATTTGAAACGCTTTATTAACTGCTGCCGCACTACTGGATATAGACATCAATTCCGACCCGTTGAAATATTCACCGTCCAAATGGTCGAGCTGCGTCTCGAGGAAAAACAAAGGAGACAGAAGACGGACAAGGAGCGGCGGGTAATTGAATTTTCGCAAATAATCGTTATTTAACCAGGAAGACAGATCATATACACGCGACTAATGTGTAGGCCATTATCCCGGACAGCGAGAGGAGTCCTCGAAGCCTGCGTTCGACAACAGCTCGCGGGGCTCGCGGGATATGGAATTACAGATCGGCTGATGCACGCTTATTACGCGATGGGGGGAGCAGGCGAGTTTGCGCGATGCGGTATCGCATTGCAATTCGCCGATGTACGCTCTTCGCCGCTCGGAACTTGGCGAAAAGCACGGCCAAATTGCTTTTAACTTTGTCTTTCCGGAGCTGCCGGGGCTTCCGCGCCAGCTAACGTGTCGCTCCAAGACTCGCTAAATATTTCCTTGCCGCGCGAGCAAAGCCCCCGCGCCGCCGACTTTCTAATTGCGCGGGCTCTGTTTTAGCTTTTCGAGAGATTATAAATTAAACGTTATAAATGTTAGATGCGGTGCATAAGTTGGCGAGCAGTTTCAATACGGCGCGCGGCAGGCTATAATTTACCGAGGCCAGCCCCTGCTTATTGTTATTAAAGCGGACGGAGGAAAAACTTTCTTCTCTCATCAAATATTTGTGTTTTTAATGGCGTATTAAACCAGCCGGAACGGGAGGGTCGCCTTAAAACGGCTGTCCTTGCCCGTGAAAACGGGCGAGCGGCAAAAAATTCAGATATATATATGCTATACACACTCCCCAAAGTACACACTCTGGCCGTAAAGCACGTCGAAAGTTTTCCTCCCGGCATCGAGCAATTCCATCCCTCCGGGCGTCGCCGTGCGATACAAAAGCGCTCGGCCTTGGCTTTTAATCGTTCCGGCCGATTATGAAGCCGACTCCTGAGACTCTGGTGAAAATTCTGCGCGAAATCATTAGCCGGACGAATGGAGGGTGGGGGGGGGGCGAAACGCCTGCACGTGTACGGAAGTT
The DNA here is from genome assembly GCA_035582935.1 of Ormyrus thymus. Lineage (NCBI taxonomy): Eukaryota > Metazoa > Arthropoda > Insecta > Hymenoptera > Ormyridae > Ormyrus > Ormyrus thymus. The sequence goes on from JAWWEM010000001.1 coordinate 13,946,496, forward strand.
ATCGCGGTCGGTCCGAGGATCCGGACCGACAATGAGAGAGAGCGAGGGATGTTAGAAGAGAGAGAGAGAGAGAGAGAGAGGCGGATGTCGTTCACCCCCGCACACACCAGCCGCGCTAATACGCACCCGGGTGGCTAGCTTCCCCCTGCGCGGCAGCCGTAGTTACCGACTCCAATGTTTATATTAATGCTGGGGAGCGGCGTGCCCGTGTGTAAGCGCACTGCGAGGGTGGCTTCGTGTACATACGGATACGCGTCTTTCTCTCTGCCTCTCGGGCGCTTCTTTCCGCGAGGGTCGTCGCTTCGCCGGACGACAAGCGCACCCGCGTCACGGAGGAAACGAGAACAATCAGCCGGGAGAGGGAGCGGGAATAAAGAATTCCGGGCAAATAATCGCGCGGTGAAGGAGAGAGGCCCGCGCTGAATAAGAAATGATCCGGCGCTAGGCGCGGCAATGTAAATATCTGGGATTAGAGCCAAAGGATCAAGTGGCTAATGGGGTTATTAAGCTGGGAAACGTGCGCCTTCATTTATTATATTATTAGTGTTGTGAAAGCTTCGCGCCGAGGATGAAGTAGACGAGTTCGACATTAATTTTCTGTACTTTGGCAATTTGTAATCAGCGAAAGAGATTTCAATTAATCTTAACAACAACCGCAGCGACAAAAGCTGCCTAAAAAGCACTCAAAACGTGATAATGGCGCAGCTAAATAAATTACCGCGTCTGCGGCGCTATTTAAATTGATTTAGCCGGCAAAGTGAGAGCCAGCCAATTTCGAGTTAATCGATATCCCGCGAACAACGCGGCGCAATCTTAACGCAGCCTTTCGCGGAGCTCACTTCTCGAAAGTGCGAATGAAGCGAGGGAGAGAGAAATAGAGAGAGAGAGAGAGAGCGAGAGGGAGAAAATGCCGCGAGATAAAAGCGCAGACGCGTTCCGCCCACGAGCGAATAATACCAAACTAGCTCATAACCCGCGGGATAAAAGTGCGGGTCGGCGAAGAGGGAGGAGGGCGCCTCGCCGTGGAAACTATCGACAGCTCGAGCCGCTGCTTGCCACCCGTCACGCGAGCGATTCGTAATTCGCCGGCGTTTGTTCGCCGTTAACCGCGAGCCCCGACTCGCTGCAGCGTAAGCGCACACCCGCGCGCCCGTCGAATTAGATTCCCAGCCGACGAGCGGACTAATCCCGTCTGACACGGAAGGGGAGGATGCGCTCCGTTTATTGTTACACGCTTGCCGAGGACGCTCATTGATTTCGGCCGATGCTTAATGACTAATACGTCTTTGCCGCTGTCTCTCTCTCCCTCTCCCTCTTTCTCTCCGCGCCGCGACGGTTTCCAATTTATTTTCCATGAAATTGATTTCAAGGCGGCCGCTCTCTCTTTCTCTGAGGCTCAAAGCTCTGGTATGGATTTTTATTGGAATATCGACTGTCCGCGATTTTTTTTCTTTTATCTTGAAACGATACGAGCCGCGAGCAATTTTTGACTGAAATTGTCAAACAGATGTTTCGGAGCAAAAAATACTCCCGGCCGCCGCAGCTTTCGAAAAGGCTTCGTCTGCTTCTGAAAATGAAAACGATTATTCGCGGAAAAATGAAACGAAACGTTTCCTCGGCGAAGGTCCATTTAAAAATATCGCCGCTCGCCTATTCGATATATATATATATATACGCGACCGATCTATCCCCCGTTACGAACCTCTTCAATTTTCCGGCCAGGCCATTAAGTGTATTGAAACACTTTAAGCGAGCCTCGGCCTCCACGTACGCACGAGATAATTATTTAAAATCGTTGTCGGCGAAAAGCCATTCATCTTCAATAAACTGCGCGCAGCCCGGCC
>JAWWEM010000001.1:13948439-13964149 GCA_035582935.1 Ormyrus thymus
GTACGCACGAGATAATTATTTAAAATCGTTGTCGGCGAAAAGCCATTCATCTTCAATAAACTGCGCGCAGCCCGGCCTTTTCACTTCTCCTTTTTCCCGTGTAGGTACACGCGGCTACAAGAGCTTTAACTCAATTACCCGCGTGCCGCGAGCCGATGCCGCGGCGTAGGTAGCCGACGGAACAATCGATAATGAGATCTTCGGCGCGGCGCAACTTCGAGGTCTCTCTCTCTCTCTCTCTCTCTCTCTCTCTTTTGCGCGGCCGGTGATTTACGAGTCCCCGTTTGAAGTAGCGCGGAAGGAGAGGACGACGGGGACGACGACGCATCGAGATAACTCCGGCCTTGCGCGAGAACGCGTCTCTCCGCCGACAATTATATCGGATTAATACGACGTTACACGGCCCGGCTCTGATAAAGCTCCCATCTTAAATCAAGTCCGCCGTTACCAGGGCCTTTATAATTCAGCCGGCCGGAGATTAAGTCCACTGTGCGCGAAAAGATAAAAATGTCCGCCGAGAGAGAGAGAGAGAGAGGAGGCGCGCGATTTATTTTACGAAACTCTGCCCGGCTACCGGGGATTTTAAGAACTCCCCCCCCCCCCCTCGTCCCCCTCGGCTCGAATTTTTTATATATATGCGCGATGCTCCTTTTGCGGCAATTATTGCACGCCTTGGGTGTGCGTGTGTGTTAAGCATTCTTGCTCGATTTTCGGCGAGGGCAGCTGCGTAATTTAATAGCGAACGTACGGCGACTGCCTAAATTAATGATGATTCGCTAAAGCCCGAAGAGTGAGAATTTTAACGAGACCTGATTTTAGTGATTACAAGGTGTTGTTTATCGAAGCCGCGCGCTATGATTTATTTCAGCCGTAGCGAACGCGCCGATGAGATTTTCTCTTCGCGTTTTTTTTTTTTTTATTATTACGTTGCGGAATTGTGTACGCAATTTAGCGTAGAATCTCGAGCTTTGAATAAAGTGATGGTCAACAATCAATCACAACACTCGGCGGCGAAAAAAAAAGAGAGAAAATAAAAATAGTCGAATGAAAACGTGAAAAAACGGCTCAAAATAGTCAATTTGTCGGAGCTCCCCTCTCGCTCTCTCTCTCTCTCTCTCTCTCTCCCTCTGCCTCTCGCGAGGCTCGAGGAAAAAAGAATTGCGCGGTTCACGTTTATCGCGGCCTGTGCACTGCGCGATGTATCCGCATAGAAATATTGATACTGTCATCCATCCGGCGATTCTGCGGGTTCGACGGAACGCCAGTAAAAATGAAAACTACACAGACGGCTCTCGGTGCGCTCCGATCGACGAGCGACATTTATACCTCTCGTTTCATTCGTTTTAATGATTTTTCGTTCCGAGCAGACGCGCAAAAAATACACACAGATCCAATTGATAATAATTAAAGGCGGATTATTTTCGCTTGATTTTCCGACATTTAGCGGCTTGCTTTTCCATTTATTTCTATGTGCCTTTTATTACCAGCCTGTAATTCAGGAAAAATAGATATTTGTTGATCGTAATTTAATCGAATCCGGTGATAACAAGTAAAATATTCGCAAATTTAAATTGATTACATCCTGTCGAATAACTGAAATGATGAAAAAAATGAATTTCTCGTTGGAGGCTTGATAAAAATAAATAAATAAATAAATAAATAAAGCAAAAAGCATTAAAAAAACCGAGAACGTATATATAAATAACCATCCATAACAAAGGGACGAGGGGGGGGGGGGAGGTAGAAATCCGGCTGGAAGGGGGTGCAAAAAAGGGCAGAATGTACGCCGGCAGAATTCGGCGGAACACGCGGGCGCGTGTACGCATCGGCTGGCAATTCGGGGGTGTGCCGGAGCGTTGCACCTACATGGGGCCGTTATGGTGCCTACATCCGGCAGCCTCGGTATTTGCTCGATGGCGGAATGCAATCCATTTAATTTAAACGAGCCCGCCGAGAGCGGCTGCGACGCGAATCCTGCCTCGCACCCCCCCCCCCCGCCACCCTCTCGATGTGTATATAGGCGAGGCCGCCGTCGTGTGCAAACTGTTTAATCATAATTAGACCGACTAAATTAAGGCCATTTTCGCCGATAGTTGCGGGCGAAAGCTTTTTTTGCCGGAGCCTCGACGCGTATTTTGGTCTCCAGGAAAATCGCGGCGCTTTCAATTTGAGACACATTTTTCGCTCCCGTTGCGTCGAATCTCGTCGAAAATGACGAGATCGCGAGAATTTGTTGAATATATCGCGCTCGTTTGAATTTAGGGGTTTGGTCGCATGGAACAAACTCACCGAAACCGCGCCACTCGAAATATCGAATTGTTGACCATACCTGAAACAAAAAAGTGAAAAGTGCTATTTAGTTTTAGTTTTATTGGTTATCCGCGTGCATTTATAACGTAACAAATTCTACAGTAGCATGAATTATGTTGAGCTGTTGATGGTCGTTATAGAAAACGATGTACCAGACGTATATTTACTTGTCGTTTTGAATAACGACGTTGAATATCAATCCTAAAATGGGTTATGATCTGCGTATAAACAATATCGTCACTATATTCCAATGTATTTGGAATGGAATTGTTGAAATTTACTGCAAAGTTCGTGCATTACGGTGCATATTGATTTGGCGTAACATCGGAGAAAATTTCTTTAAAAGGGTAAAAATGCAGATTTAGCGTAAAAAGTTGCCGGCTTTTCAAGCTAAGCCTCTTAAAAAGTGGATAATTAAATAGGTTTTATTTTTCTCCGGGGAAAATAAATTCAGTTATCATAATTTATCTGCGTATTATATGTATACACAGTGTAGGTGTGATAACGTAAACGCACGCCGCTCGTTTCGCGCAGTTAAGTATGCAAATAAATTCTCCGCAGAGGTTATATCTCATTTTGGAACTAAACGCGTGCATTTTCAACGAAGCGTTTGAAAATTTAAAATCGTTACCATCGCAATTTAGTGCCAAGCCCCGGGGAACTTGGAGCTTTTGACATGCAAAACGAGGCCCCCCGCAATTACGCGGTATTTTTCCTGCATCGGCCTCGCGTCATTGGAAATTGGCAGGTTCTGGGAATCGCGAAGGAGCCCAAGCGAGTCTCGGCTTGCGCGCAGTCGGCAAAGCAACTGGTAACGCGGCAGGAATGAAAACGGCAGCGCAGGGCCGAGGGAGAGAGCGTCCGGGAAGGGGTTGAATTTATCTGGCTTGTACGCGCTCGCCGAGCGGGATTTACATAGGAATGGCGGTGTAAGTAGCGCTTATTTATGCCTTGTAACGGGCAGCACGCGATCTCCGCGGCGCGTAATCGCGCCTCGGCTGTTCGAGGGGTTGATACACCCCGTGATCCTATTAAACGCCGATAAGGCGAGCTGCCGTTCTCTCCTTTTTTCTTCGCCTTATAATTCCCGCGCGATAGCCGCTTTTATCCGCGCCGCCGTCGTAAAGGTAAATAAGGAGAATTACAGCGCCGCCGAGCTCGGCCTGCTATGCCCGAACCTTTAATAGATTTCCTATTTATGAAAATTAGAGAGGCGACGGCGGCTACTTATCCGCTCGCTTTGATTAATGCGCTCTTTTACGAGGGCCGCCGATCTGGCCTTTGTTTTCTTACTTGTACTTTGTAAGCGGAGGCGAAGCCTTGAGCGAACGTTCCGAGGATGAAAATTCGCGTCGAATTTAGCATTAATTACAATTTAAAATATATTGCACGGGAATAATTCACCGACAAGTGGCGCGCGCATTAATTCCCCACTTTTGCTGTAAATTCCCTGCTTACTGCTAAAGTCGGCATGGCCGCTGTTAAGCGTAAAACGGTTAATTTATAAAAGCACGCTGTGTGTAATTCAAAATTTATGCCCGAGCGCACTTTATCAAAAACACCCTTACGGCCCGGACAAATTAATGCAGTACGAAGAGGCGATTGCGCGAATACTTTAAATTTAATATTGCGCATACAGCCAATACACTAAATGAACAAATTAGTTTTCATTTCACGCTCTCCTGCCCGCCGCGGAACAAACAGATTCCGCAAACAATTAATGTGCGCGACTTAATTAAAATTTTAATTACGCACTGATTAACATAATTCAAAATCTAAATTACATCGCGACCGGATAACGGGGCGACTTTATTCGTCCTGCGCGAGCAGCAATTAAAAAGCGCGCGCGGCCGCCAATTTCGAGCATAATGCCGCATTGTGTGCCGCTGCCCATTCTCCGCGGCGCGAAGACGCAGCCGCGCAAATAAAGGCGGGCGCCGCCGCATTGTTAGTCGTAAGTCGAGCTAATCGCTGTCCGTCGCCGGGCGCGCGCGTACGCGCACTCGCCATTGTCCGCCGGAGGGCGATGATTTATCCGGCGATGATTTATCCGTGAGGTGCACTTGCCGAGCGAGCGCGTGGATTAACGAGGGCACGATGCGCCGACTGCTCGGCCAAGTTTTTCCAACCCTCTCGCCTCACCCAACAGAGATCCTAGAAGCGCTGCGCGCAGCTCGAAGAAAACCGTCGCCGCGCAACAAGTTCCGCGGCGCGGCACGCGTCGAAGAAGGCATCGGGCCGCTTAAGCGTCGGCGATCCCGCGTCCGCCGGCTCTCGCTATCAGCCATGCAGAGCACGACACTTGACCGCGCGAGATAACGGCCGCACGAGTTACGGCGGCGCGTTTACGGGCTGTCGTCGTCGCGCTCGACCGCCACCTCTGGGAGAGAATCCGATTACGCGAGCGGCGCCCGCAGTGGGTCATCGTTTACGGGCCAGCTCGATGATTTACGATCACCCGGTCCGTCCCGGACGATCGCGCGAGCTTCCCGGCTGCCGCGGAGGGCGCGGAGCACGACTTTTCTGACGAATTCCGTCGGCGGCGAGGGGCCGGGCCACCTCCCCCCGGCGAACTTGCTTAGGAAGATTAAAGGGCGCGCAGAAAAGTTTTTCCATCTCCGCAAGCGTGTACACACTGAATTACGCTCACCGCGGAGAATTAATGCCGCCGCCCCTGTCCCGAAGAAAAGCCACGAGCACTATTGACAGTGACGGCAAAGGCACTCGCTCGCGTGCACCCTTCGTCGGATCGGAGCCCCGGAGTTTCCGTTTGCCGAGTCTCGGCACGCACAGGTCAATGGCGAGAGAGAGAGAGCGGAGAGGGCGAGCTTCCAAAGATGACGCATCATTCGACACACACACCGCCGGCAGCAGCGCGCTAATTCATTTATGCGCTCTCCCGGCGTGTTTGCGAAGGCCCGCTGCAAGTCTGCGTATCCCCGAAACTTCGACTCGCAAACTAACGCCGAAGTCGAAGGGTATTGGGGAACGACAGGCGCGAGGTATTGCTACTTACGAGAGCTTTTGCTTGCGCGCCGAAGGAAAAGGGTGAGCGCGAGATAAATGCGCAGATGAATGGGGGAGGGTTCCGAAAGTGCTTTCTACTGTTTGGAGGGAGCTCGTTTCGTTGATTATATTTAGGCAACAAATTTGTAGACGGCTCAATCGCCTTAATGACTAGAAATCTATTATGCTTAAATGAAACTGTAAAAATATGGAATCGCGCACGCTCGAATTTTCAACAGCTTCAGAGCTCTCGAATTTGCGGCCGAGAGCAGCTCAAAGTCGGAGAGATACCCTCGACCGGTCGCCACGGTCTTGGCAGAAGGGGGGCATTAGCCGATTGGACCTTTGGCTGCCTGCTGCCGCCGGGCAGTTTCCGGGTTTTGATTGTTTTTGACGTCAAGGACCGCGCGTGACTGCACTTTCGCGCAAATCGATGGCCCTCGACGTGCGCCAGCTCGCGATTCTCATTACACGAGCGGGGAGGGCCTTCCGTCCGCCGGTTTATTTATAAGCGCCTTTAAATTACGCAACGATGCACCCGCGGCTAATTGAAGAGATTTCGCGAGCCCTCGGCAGAGAGCCCGGAGAAAGAGGAATGCGCGGAAGAGTGAAAAGTACGGCGAAAGTGCGTGAAGGGAGAGAGGCTGAAAAATGGAAGAACGAGCGAGGGAACGAGCTTGGAGCGTAAACTAGGCGGGAGTGAAAGAGAGAGGCGCTGATCCGGAGATTAAAAGCCCCTCGCAAGGAGGGAAGGCGAGCCCGCGGGACGACCGGGAGGGAAGCCCGTAGACAACTGTCGTTTAATTAGAGAATTATCGGGGGATTAAATAAAGTAGCGCTCCCGGCCTTTCCTCTCCTCGAGCCTGATGAATCATAAGTCTTTCGGGATTGCTATCAAAAGCAGTGCTATATCCTTACGATTTATATTTCAAGAAAACGGAGCAGCCAACCGCGCGATCGATCGCGGAATTCGGTCCGACGCTTGCGCCGATCACAATCAGATTGACGAGGAGGGAAAAAGCAGGCGTCGCGAGCAGAGTAGAAAGCGCGGCTGCGCCCGACTGAAAAATCGAGCGCGAAGGAGCGAATATTAATTGAAATTGATTTAGGGGATTTTTAATTAACGTCGATGCGCGCGCAGGTATGCGGCCGCGGCCGGCGCCTCGCGCTCCTCGAACGGGCGGCGATATTTCCTGCGCTCGCAAGGTCGACACTCGGCTAAATTAGAACGGCTCGACTCGGCCGGGCTTATAAATCAAGCAATTTGGATGATGAAACGCTTCCGCGCGCGCTTAATATTCTAATGCGGCTAAGTGCGCGGACTCGGGGCTCTCCTTTTTCCCGCGCGGAGGAGCAGCTCCTCTCGAGGAGGGGCGGGAAAGCTATTCGGAGCCGCCAATAACCGGCTGTCCCGTTCCGGCCGCCGCCGCGACTACCGCGAGGCCCCGCATGAGTAATGGGGCAGCCGCGCGGGCGTAAATCAGCCGGGACGCGCAAGACTGCCCTTTATTGCCCTCCCCCTGCAGCCCTTTAGCTCTCCGGCCCCGAGGAGCGGCGAATTTTCGGCCCTCGTTTGAATATTCGACTCGTGTTTTAGAGCCCGATGATTGCGGATCTTATAGGCGGCCCTCTTGTTTAGCGCTTGATCTACGGCGCAATGAAAGTCCCCGTCTTTCTCCCAAGGCCGATTTATTTGCCGGGCAGCGTGCATTAGTCATATCGATTTCTAATTTTCAAAAGTGCTTTTTTTCTTTTCGTCTCGGCTCGCGTTATTTGCCGGCGCAAATTTAATTACAAGTTTATTGATTTGATTTAGGAGCCGAGCGCTTTCGGCTAAATTAGATTTACATATTTATAGAATTTTAATTACCTGATAATTCGCCGGCGCGCCACTTGAACATTTCGATATTGGAATCCAATGTTTGCATAATTATAATGTAGATTTCGGCGCGTATAAAAGTGCAATATTTCACGACAAATTTTACGCTACATCGAACGACAATTTTTTTACAACGCGCGTAAATCACGAGAGCCCTGCTCGTTACACAAGCTTGAACGACACAAAAGAAATATTAAACTAAACGTTTGCGAGAACAATGGGAAATTTTTCATTGTTCCCTTAATAGTGCAGTTATTCGAGGGGCTCATTACGCGAAGTAGGAATCGACCATAAATACTCGCTCTCCGAGAAATCGTTTCTTCATTAGATAATGACAACGGGAATCCATCAAAAATCAAGCATAATAAAATACTCGAAGCGGCAAAAGGAGTGACGGTAACCGTCGGAGCCCATTATCCTCGTAAACTGTACCTTTCGTCGAGACAAAGCGCAGACGGGACGACAAGAAAATTCGGAGAAATCTCAAATAGCAGGTACCGCAAGTCGCGAGGAAGAAAATAAAAGCTGCTCGGGGAAAAACTTGCCTTTTAAAAAGTTTTTTGTCTTTTTCACGAGGCTCCTTCGATCTCTCTCGATCTTCGCGTCGTCTGTTCCGCTCCGGCCTCGTGATCTTGGCCTTTGCCCGTACCCGCGGCGCCGTTTATAATGGCCTTAGTTTCAAACGAGCGAAATATGGAAAGTTCCCAAGTTCTTCGACTGCTTTTCTTCCCCGCGTATTTATACAGTCCATCGGCGCGCGTTTGCTGCTGCTCGCGAATCGCAAGCAAAATCCTAAAGTGTCGAATTTCTCAGCGAAACAAAAACTCGTTTCCGCGCGCAATGGCTTTCTTTCGCCTCGCCCGAAAAAGCCCAGTGAATCCAGCGGCACCTCTTTTTCTCAACCGTGCAGCTCGCCGGAGAGGAGACAGGAGCGCCGCGATTAAACGCGAGGCTCGCTTCTCGTTTATAACTTGGCGACCGTAGCGGAACAACAAAACGCGCGAGGGTAAAAAGTAAGTGCAGCGCCCGACTCCCCCGGCAGGAGGCAGAGCGTGCAAAGCAGAAAGGAGAGCGAGGACAAAAGGTGCGCGCGGGCTTTCATTCGGCAGCTCGGGCGTGACTCACGCCGCTCGCTTCGTGCTTACTTTTTTTAATCATCGCTCCTCGGGGTAAATGAATTTTCGCATGTCTTCCGGGAGGAGAATGCAGCCTCCTGCGCCTTCCTCTCTTCGCGGGCTCGCGTTTAATTAGGCATAATCTCCCGCGCCGCGCCACCCATTTCCTTTTGGCGAGCTCGAGGGCTCGCGGTCGTCTGGCGAAGGGCTTGATTTAAGAAACGAAAATATTTTCGCAAGCGGGAGGATCAGCTCGGAAAGCCGCGCGCGCGATTGCTTTCCTATGAACCTTCGCTTCTGCCCAGTGGACGGCATAAAGAGTCTTTTTTCCTCGCTCTCTCCTTCGCTTTTAATTTGCCGTTCTTGAACCGGCGTCTTATCGATGCAGGAAGGGCGACTCCTCCGGCTCCCCAATTAGCGTCTACGAGGAGCTTCGGGGGGGGGGGGGAGTCTGGTCAAGCGGCGAACCCCTCTTATTATTTTTCCAGTAGAAATGTAATGCGATCTTGCGGTCGATGGCGCACCGCGCTCCTGCCACGCAAACTTCTAATTCGCTTGGATGTGTAAGGGCGGAGGCTCCGTCTACATTCTTTCTTGCCCCGCGGACAAAGGAGTTTCCCCGATTTCAAGAGGAAATCTTGGAATTTGCCCAGACCCTTCCGCGCTCTTCGTATTATTGTTTTCTTCTTTTTTTTACTCCCTCTTCCTCGCCTCCTTTTTATGTATGAAATTAGTCTGCTTCTCCAGTATAAAATTATGGAACCCTCGTAATCGCCGACTATTCTTCTTAAAGCGGTGGGGAGAGAGAGAGAGAGAGTGAGAGAGTCTAATGTAAATTTGTCTCCATTTTTAAAGGGCTGATTTGCATTTATTTTTTAAGTAAAAATAAAAGTCAACCAAGAGCGACGATTAAACGAAGCAGGTAAAGCAGCCTAGAGCGCGGTAGATGGAGCTGGTCGCTGCGCCCCCGAAAGGAAAGCTCCGCGTACGCGACAAAGCACTCCGTCAAGTTCAAGATCGTCGGCGCCGCTGGCATGCATATACATATACAGGGAGCTCGGAGCGTCGCACTTCCTTCGCACGGCAGTCTTATATACGGTGGAAAATTCAAATTCCGCACGGAGCCGCTGGATGGCTTTCGGCATACGAAAGAAACGCCGCCGAGATCGTTCACCTCTTCTTTCAATCTCGCTCCTTTCGCCCTTATGTACTTTTCACGCCCTCTTTCAATATTTTCGTTATCAGCCGTTTTACCTTGTAAATTGGGAAATTCGATTTTCTCGCGTCGAGACTTTTCGAAAAAAATTACGCTTTAAAACGGGAATTGCAACTATCCTTTCGCTATTAAAATACACCTCGAAAAGCGACCTTTCCCCCAGTAATTGCCGCGAGGTATTCCGACGAGGACAGACCCGGCTGGAATTAAAAAATCATATCGACGTGCGCAGAGCCGCCCGGGTTCCTTCTCTCAGTCGGCCCGACGAGCTTCGTTCCCCCATTGTTTCTCGCCTAGGAGCACAGACGCAGGCGTCGGCCTCCAATTAACGGGGCCGCGCGCGGGGCTCGGGCCGAGATCTGGAGCGAAAGAATTGAAGGAGCCACTCGAGAGAGGGAGGCGCGCCGTCCCTTGGACCGGCTGCGAATATATGTATATATCGCGCTCGCGCACGAGACCCCGGACTAATGAGACGCGCGAGTGACACGCGACTCCCCCCCTTCTCTCTCCTTTTTCGCGTTCGCGTACGCGCGCGCGCGCGTGTTTCTCGAGGGCGGCACGTCTGCGGGGCTCGGCTCGGAAGGAATAATCTCACGCGCGCCCTTGAAGCCGATAACTCGGAAATATGGCTGTTTCTCGTTTACGCGACCGCGACGTCTAGGACTGCCTCTCCCGCGAGGATTTTCTGCCGCGTGGCTCTGCGAAGGTCGATGAGATACGCACTGGGCGCATGGCAGCTGGGCCGTCTTGGAAAGCCACTTCGGGCTTCATTTGAATGTAAAATGCATTATTTATCGCTGTAGATATGCAGTGACAAGCTGGCAGATAAATAAGAATCAGCATTGAAATACATCGAAACTTTCTGCTATTAGGATAGGCTAAACTTTCATCCACGAGGTATACTTGCCCGAAGCCACCCACGAACTCGTCATTACAGTGAATCAAACTTCGAACACGCGTGTAGATTTAAAAAGAAGAAAAAAAAACGAATCTGCAATAACGCCGCGAAAGATTTGCCTGGCTTGTCCATCCAAATATATACAACCGATTGTGTGCGCTCCTGAAAGTATATTCAAGCGAACGTGTTACCGCGAGGTATTACACGTCTTTTATTATGCATTTTCACTCTCTCTCTCTCTTTCTCTCTCGATTTCAGAGTCGTGTAATGCAGCAGGATTTATAAAAGAAAACAGAAATGAATTGCACGTTCCATAAATTAGTTATAAATAGACTCCGAGTCCGCAAGACATTCCCACGGGGCTATTGAAAATCCGTTTACAACATTTGTCCCTCCCAATTGCAAAACTTAGTATTCCGTATAGGTAGGCATCGAATACGGGGAAGATAAAAGAATAATCCCTCATCATGGATAACAAAAGCAGCGCTGCTCCCCGGCCCACAATAAGACCGACGGGCTCGTCGGGAATCGACGCTTTCCTCACTCTTGCGCATGCACGCGCGCCTCTCGTCATCGCGACGGCACGGAGAGAGAGAGAGAGAGAGAGAGAGAGAGCGCGGTTGCAAAACAATCACGCCCGAGCCCGCCCGTCTAGCTGGCCCCTCTTCGCTCCGCGGGCACATAATAAACGCCGAGACAATGAAATCTGCATCTACCGGGGATCGAAGACGAGCCGAAGGGAATCGAAGAATGAGCGAAGGGTGGCCCGGAGATTCAAAGGGAGGATGACGAAATGATTTCGCGGCTGGAGGAGCCAAGTCGCAGATGGATAGACCCAGGAGACAATGAAAGGGATTCGCTGGAACGGAGATCTCGTCTGGCTCGGCTGATTAAGTTCCGATTCGCTTCGATTGCTCGCTCGAATTTTCTGCCGAGCGAGAAGGTCAAGTTTAACGACGAGCGCGAGTTTGCAATGAGCGTCGGGGAGAGAGGACGGGGAAAAAGGTAAGAGGCGCGTACGTATACGCGGCATGAACGAGAAAGCTATTTCTGCAAAGGATAAAAAGCCAGATAACTAGAAAGAGAGACCAGAGAGCTGCAGGGGAGGGGGGACAAGTGAAAAAGTTTGCAGCTACGCGGCGGATATAGAGAGATAAAACGCGGAAAGGGTCAGAGAGGGAGAAAGAGAGAAAAAGTAAGAGAGGCGTAAAGGGTGGCGGGCTTAAAGGACGAGACGCGTCCATTTTCAATGGGCAAAGTGTAGACGCACGCGCTCTGGATTATTCAAGCTGACGCTTTGTGTCTGCCTGGACGCGTCTGCCCGGAAAAACTTCTCCAAGGGTTCGCACTCGCGCGCCTACGCGTATATTCGCAAATAAAGAAGGGCACGTCGCTTTATTTGCCCAGGCCTGACTCGCCCGCGGGAGCGGTTTTAATATTTTCTCAGAGCGAGGAGAGGGGAGACTGACTCGTTAGGATGCTCTTATCTATATCCTGCGTTGTGCCGATTTTTTTTTTCTCTTCCACCCTCTCGCTGCTTAACTCTCGCGCGACGATTGTCTCGGATATCGTTCTCCGATTCAAGGTGTTTTCCTCGTTAGGGAGAGATGCTCTCTTGCACGCTCGAGGATCTCGAGAATACTGCTTTCAGCGTGCATTAAATGAACGCCCGATTTTAACGAGCGTAAATTCAAATTTCAAACTTATTTGGGCAAGGAACGTCTTTCCCCGGGAAGTTTCATTTTTTTCTAGGTCTCTCGAGCAAATGCCGGCGCGTGGAGAATGGGTTTCGATTGTGGCACGAAATAGATTCCAGCACGCTTCGTCTAGAGGCCCGATCCCTTTTTATTTCCGTTTTTTTTGTTCTCCTTTCGAGTGCGCGCCGCATGCATGGGAGACGAGAGGAACGAAAAGAACAAGACGCTCGAGAGGGAAGTTATTCTCGTAAAAGCGCGAGCCCTTTCTCTCGTATATGAAAGAAAAATATCCTGTCTACAATAAAAACGTAAGCAATCGAACCTTTTATCGTCCTTTTAAATATTTTCTACGTCCGCGGGGGTTAAAAGCCGAATCGCTTGTCGTAAAACATGAATAAGAAGCTCTTTCTTTCTCTCTCTCTCTCTCCCCTTTACATTATTGCCGTTAGATTTAGTTAGTTTCACGAGCTACTTAATTGAACGTAATATCCAGGTGGAGGCGAGGTGGAGTCGAGTCAGGTGGCCGCGGCGTAATGGCCGCAGTAAAAAGTTGCTGCAGCGAGCGCCTCTTGAAAGCGGGGGCGGGAAAAAGGGGAGAGAGGCAACGCCGCCGCTCGAGGAAAAGCGCGTAATCGAAAAGCAGCCTCCGGCGACCTTTGTTTTTTCACTCGCTGTCACGCTGCACACGCCTATAGTATAATATGAAGCATCGCTGCGCAGTCTGCGGGCGCCGACGAGCAAAGGGAGCTCTTGGGCAGTGCTCTTGGGAGCGAAATAGCGAGAGAGAGAGAGAGAGAGAGAGAGAGAGAAAGGCCGGCCCGCTTGAATTTGCATTGAATGCCCTTCGCCGGGTTCTGGGGTTGCTGCTATTGCCTTGTACCATTGTGTTTATTTATGCACTTTAATTATATCAAATATGGTGCGCGCCGCTGTGCCGGGACTCGCGTATAATAGGAACTCGTGTATTCTATATACGTAAAAGACACGTAAAACGCTGCTGCTGCTGCTGCTGCTGCGACTTCCTAGGTCCTGTACAGGAGAGGCCTTCTTCGGTTCACGCCGCACGAATCTGCACAAACATTCTTCTTGGTCTTTGCTTTTTACGCCGCGGACGCTGCGCGTTCTTTCCCGCTTCCTGCACCCCTTCTCCGCTCGATTTTTTTTCTATTCGAAGGATTCGTTGTTCTTTTGCTCGGAGCGCGCCGCCCCGAAATTACTGTATTTATTCGCCAAGTAATGAGGGCTCCAAGTACGAGCTGTAATTCATTTTTTCGGGCTATTCGAGGTAGGCCGGAGTATTTAATTAACGATACTTTGATACTTATGAATTATTTGAATTTTCATGAATAAGTTTGTTAACATTTTAATTAGCCAGCTTTAAAAATGAATAAATGAGTGACCTGAATGTCTACATTCATATTGTGAGTAAGAATTAAATTTATAATGTAATATTAAATAATAATACTCTTTCATGAAAATAGCAGTTAAATATTATGAAGGCTTTTGTGTAAAATGCAGCGGACTGATTTCACATTGATAATCCTCGCGGCAGACGATCAAGTGCATCGTGATGTCGATTTAAAGTAGCTTTTAGACGGCAATGTATCACGTAAACATTACGTATTATAAACAAGCGATTAGATCTGCAAGTTCGAAAGAGGCACGGCGCTGCATCAGATGCGCCCTCGGGCCGACATTAAAGCCGGAATAAAGTTCAATAATGAAGCGTCGCCGCATTATCGGGTAAAAGAGCCTCGCAAAAAGTAGAACAACGGCGATCTTTCTCGAGGAGGGGGGATCGAGTGCATCGGCAAATTTACCGGCAGATAATCTCGATTGATATCGGCCGCTCATGATCGTCATTTTCGAGTCCCGGCGGGATCTTGCCGCGTTCTAATCCGGTATAAATCTATCTGCGCGCGGCCCCGAGAATAAAGGGCCGTAATAATTTTCTAATGATTTTTGCCGCTCGAGGGGGGGGAAAAACGCGCCGCCGCGGACTAACGTGGAAACGACAGTATAACAAGGCATCACGCGATCCATCGCGTCCGCTCTTTCCCTTACGTGCCTTACGGGGGCTAAGCCCCACCGGCGGCCGGCCATTATATTATCGGCGAAATTACCGTGCAGTCGAGTACATGGAAAGGTAAAGATCGAGGATACGAGAAAGTATTAGGATAAAAATATATGCACGCCGGGCGGCGTTCTTTTCTCAAATTATTCAATGCAACCTTCTTGCAAATAATTCAATTACGCTGAAATTTATGCTCGCAATTAGGCGATTTTTACGATTTTGCGACGGCTCTTACGGCGTACCGTTTTATCGAGGCCTAAATAAATAGGGAAACGAGCCGAGAGGACGTTTAAATTTTCTTCCGCGGCATTGTGCTCTAGTCCCTCGGCCAAACTTACGACTGCACTGACATTTTAAAATTATTTTAATACCACAGATCGAAGATCCATCTCGCCCAATTGTTTCGCATTCCGAGAGTGCAAGCACCGTTGAGATTAGCGCTGCACTCTGCGCTCGATGCACTGCTTTGCAAGTAAATTTCCCGGCGCAGCTGTCGCACTTATCACAGTCCTCTGTGCGTCCCAACAAACTAAAAACAATTTCGAAAGAGAGGGGCGAGGAGCTAAGGAGAAAAGCGAAGAGATTCTGATGTTTTGCGGAGGCGAGCGCATTTGCTTAAAAGGGGCATTAAGCACGAGCGGCGGCGGTGCGCGCGCAGGCGACGCGGGGGATCTCATGCGCGACTGACACTCTCGGATTCGAGCGTGTTCCCGTTTTTCTTTGTCCCGCTCGGCTTCTTTCGCGGCCCGCGGAATTCGCGAAGGCGACGCACGCGCCGGATAATGCATGCGGACAGGATTGCGTCCGGAGGATCTGTATAAGGAGCGCGCTCTGTGCAAATGAGCCGAGAGCCATACCGATCACAATGCGCCGGGAGATGGCTTATACGGGAATCGCGACTCCTCTCTTCTCCCTCGCACCCTCCGCTTGTTCCTCCTCCCGCAAGAATGCCGACGATGCTTTTACGCTAATACGGAGACGCGGAGAGAGAGAGGGAGAGAGGTCGACGAGCTCCTTGCCCGGGGCGGCGGCGGAAAAACTTGGCTAATAACTTAGATTTGAAAACACACGTCGCGCGAGCCGCCGAGTGCGCCGGGGCCAATAAAATTCAGCACTCTCGTCTCTCGGTGCGGAGGTCGAAGCGCCCCGGCGGGTAACAAGAAAACTTGAACAATGCCGGGGCGCGCTTGTGTGTATAGTGAAGTTTAGCGCGCGACTCGCGTCGGCGTCCCGCCGGTGTTTACGTCTGCTCGAGAGGTAAGAGGAGCGTTTATTAGCGCCGGTAAGCAAGTATTGCTCTCTGTACTTCCCGGCGACTCCGCGTTGGGCTTCAAGCCCTCTCCTGCTTCTTTTCTCGCGCCCTCCCTCCTTTCATCTCCGTTCTCACCTGCCGCGCAAAGAGCTGCTCGGCTTCTTTTCGCGCGCCGCGGGCAAGCGCCAAGCTCTGTAGCAGCTTTACTAGCGGCTTTCGTAGTTATTGTGATTACGCGGGCTTTGCTTTAAATTCTCTTGTAC
>JAWWEM010000001.1:13966785-13983475 GCA_035582935.1 Ormyrus thymus
TGCTGCCGCTGTCCGCGATGCTTTTTGTTAGCGGCTAATCCCCGCTGAATCGGCCAAATATTTATAAATATCAGGCTGCTTGCTTCCTCCGATATTTATCCGGCCTTTACTTTTTGCAACGGCGCCGCAATCCCGGATTATTCGCGCGGCTTTCCGCACTTCGTATATTTCGCGCCTTGTAATGACTCTATAAATCTCGTGTAAATAGTTTTTTCTGAAAAAAAAAAAAAAAACTAAGGACAAGAACGAAAACTCGAATTTATTTAGCGAAGCAGCGAGAGAGAGAGAGAGAGGCTCTTCTTTCGGTCGTAGAAAATGCAAGGGCATAAAAAGATGGGTTAACTGCGAGGTCATTATAAGGAACAAGAGAGGAATGCCTCGTTCGTGCAGCTCGGGAGTGCGCTCGGCGCGCACGCTGCTTCTCGCACAAGTAGCGAAAAGGCGTGGAGAGAGAAAGAGAGAGAGAGATAAAGAAAGAAAGACACGGCGAATTTCCAAAACGGCTCCTGAAAGAGGCCTAATGACCCTTTTGTGCCGACCGAAACGATCGACCTTTCTCTTTCTCAGCACCCCGACGCAGGAGATGACCGTAAGTCATTAGGGGGCCCGCGTTCGCCCACGTCTGGCATCCCCGCTGCTTTACGTCCGCAGGAGCACCGTGAACCCATAAAATTATCCTTCTCCTGCGGTGGCCCGCCGGCTCGACCTTATCTCCGCTGGATTCTAGAGGGCCGCCAAGCTTTTATCTGCTTAGGCACGCTTTAAGTAAATCGAGATCGCTCGATCGGCTTATGTGTCGGGACGTAAAGATCGCCGATTCGCGGCTTTATTATCGTGCATTTTATGTACGCTAAATGTTACGTTATTCGCTTCGCGGCCGGATGAATTTTATCCTTGCTGAAACTACGTAAAACATTAACGAAAGGCGGCGCGCGAGAAGAGCCCGGAGTGAAGCTGTAAAGGACGGGCAACTATTTCGGTAATGGGATGAGAAATTTTTCAGAAGGGAAATGCGGCCTGCGGAATTTAAAAAGACCGAAAGGCACACAAAGGACGGGGCTTCAAAGAGAAGAATAAAGAATAACAAAAAAGGGCAGGCTGATTAAAGAAAAAGAAGAAAGAGGTGCAGTGCGAGCATTTGATTACATCGGGCGCGGTATAACTGGAAATGAACCGTTGGCTCTCTTTGATTAGCGAAATCTGGCACTCTAATTAAGGTTTGTTTTAAAATTGAATATTTTTTCGGATTTTTCTACGGAAAATCGTCCGCAGAATAAACGCCGCCACCGGTATATTAATGCTTTATTTGCCTTCTTCAAATATGGAGTTTCCACTCGGTTTTTCGTTGGCTGATTTTAATTAAACTCGACGCGGCATTTTTGACTACAATTTCGAAAAGTGTCGGAGCTCGCGTTTCAAAATATTTCACTCGAATTCTATGAAACAAAATTAATTTGAAACCCCGGCCTTTTAGCGGAGGCGATAACCCAATTTCAAAGGCAAAATCCCTTTGATTAAAAAGAGTGCTCGAGGTCACGGGTAGCCGGGGGGAAAAAAAAAGAGCCGCGCAGTTCCTATCCCAGCGAGAAGAGTTATAACGCGGCCAGACGGAGATCGCATCTAGGATCTGTCTAATTTCCCGCAAAGCCTGGCCCATATATAATTCATTCGCGGCAAATCCGAAACACGCGACAGCGCCGCGATAAGCGCTGATGCTTTCTCTCTCTCTCCCTCTCTCCCTTCCCCCCGCCGAATTCGAAATGCAATTTTATCTCCGCCGCGCGGCGGGCGCATCTCCGAGAAAAGCCCCCCCCCGCTCCCTGCCCCTGTCTGAATCTCGCGGTAATTGGCAGAGGACTTATCCGGCGGGATCTGCCGCCGCGGCAGCAGCAGCCGGCTGTCGAAAGGAAAATCCGCGGGATCCGCGCTGACGGGGGAAAGGGAGAGAGAGAGCGCTAACTATAAACTGATCTTGGCCTCTAATGCGCCGCACGTGACCGCGCCTGACGTAATTGCCCGACGCCTCCGGATCTCGGACGGCGATAGGGGGACGTTATCTCGACTCCTGGTGTTACCTTTTTTGTACTGCAGTTTGTCTTTGTCCCGGGGTCTTTTTCTGCCGCGGCTCACCCTTCGCTCGCCTTCGCGCTCCCCGCGCCGTCTAATTCAAGCCGCTAATCTTGTTTGCGCTCCACGTTTATATCCCTCTCCGTGCAACTATCTGATGAGTCGTAATTTTGTTTAAATCGAAGCGGCGACCAAGGGTTAAAAGCAGAAAAGTCGGCTTAGCTACCTCCTCTTACAAATTACCGGGCTGCGACCGCCCCGTCTCCCCAGACGCAGCCCCGAGACCTTGAGGCGCGCACGGCGCATATCGCTCTATCGGCTCGGCGATCTAATGATTTTCCTCCGTGCGCTCGGCCATTATTCTTTACTACCCCCCCCTCGCTCGCAGCGCTTCCACTTTATATTTTTGTCGTTCGCCCTCTTGGCGCGCGGGGCGGCCGCGTTTTCACGGACGTTTAGATAGCGCTCGACTGTATTAGTCGGCGCGACTTCATGCTTATCGGAAAGCCGGCCCGGGCCGAAGCCAATCGGGGCGCGTGCCGAGCCGCATCGATTCTCCCCGGGCCGCGAGCCCGACAATAAACCGGAATTAGGGGGATATCGCTGCGTACCGCGGGGATGCTGCCCGACTTTTCGGATTTTTCCGTCCCCGCCCCTCTGCCGGGGCAGGCTCTCTTGCGCTCTGCTGTTTGCGGTCGTTTGGGTTATGCGACTTACCGAGAGTCGCTGGCTCAATTCAATACTCAATGGTTTCGGGGCTTGACGTACCTGGAACAAAGAATAAAGAAATCCGTTAAAGTCGAACATTTTTTGTATCGATGCATTTTAATAATTTTAAGAAAACTGCCAATTCAAAGTGAAAAATTTCCCATCGCATTTTCGCGCGCAGCATTTTCCAAAGAATACCGCCCCGTCAAAAAATATTTCGAAATTCCCGGTTATCGCATTCCGAAATAAGCAAGAATTCGCAAGCAATGAGGGGGGCGGTTCGGCAAGACTAGCAAAAATTGCTCTACTTCAATCCCGAGTATGCACGGCGTGTATAGGAATTTCGCATTTCCCACCGCGGCGCTCGTCGAAAAATCATATTTCCTGCCCGGGTCCGCAGAGCGGCGGAACCGCCCGAGAGAGCTCGGGATTGACGCGCGCTTTCTCGAGATGCAGAGGCGCAAGGAATTTCCCCGGTCTCTCTCTCTCTCGGCGCTTTCCGGAGGAAAGACCTCGCGCGCGCACTCGGAAAATTGAGCGTAAGCCCTTATTTCATTACGCGGCCCCGCGGCGAGAGCGCCGAGTGTCAAGAGGCGGCGGGGCTCTCGGCGCAAATAGCGCGCGAGCCAATTACTTTGTAATCGACTTTCCAGCTTAGCGCTGCAAGCCGATGCCGCAGCCGAGGATGCACATTTCGTCGAATTTCACTCTGCGAACACTGCAGCCCCGAGCTCCTTTGAGCCCCCGGCATTTGTTAGCTCGAACTTCCGGAAAGGGGCCTTTTCAATCGCGCCGCGGACGAGTCACTCGGCGGGGGCCTCCTTATCGCTCCGCCGGCGTACATACACACCGAGAGCTCCGGGGTGGGCCAGCTGCGAGATTGGAATCCGGGAGTCCGCGGCGCCGCTCTCCCGTGCAATTATGGCCGACCCATTTTCCGGACAATAACGAACGAATCGCCCGGGCGCTCCCTGGAATCCGGCCAAATCCACGCGAGTGAAACGAGCGAGGTTTGTTAAAGCCGGCTTAGGTTTAGGAGGCGGCTGGGAAGGTCGAGAGCGCGGACGAGCTGGAATTTATTGCGCCCGGCGAATAGTCGCGTCACGTCGCGAAGAAGAGAGCGCTAGGCCGCCGGATATTGCGCGAGTCGGGAAATATTCCCGTCTCTCTCTCTCTCTATCTCTCTCTTTTCTGCTTTTGGGACGAATATATCTCTCCCGGGGACTTGATAACGTCAATGGCGAAGTACTTCGAGGAGAGAGACGCTGAAAGCCCGCGATTTTCGCTGCGGCGGTTTTTCCAGCCGCTCTTTTTATTATCGGAGCTGCTCGCGGCTTTCCCGGGGATTTGACGTTTTCCTCTCCCCCCGCTTTTTATACGAACATAAACTCTCCGTTGTACTTCGCCGTAACGAACCGGCTCATATAATGCTTTATTCGCCAGCACTTTTAACTGCTGGATTGGATTAAAACGGACGCGTTTTACGATTTCGGTATGAATCTGCAGCTCTCGATAAACATTTCAGCCGAGCCCGAGCAATCTTGCAGGTTCAATTGATTCGCCGCCTCGCGGTAAATTAAAACGGTCTCGGGCAACTTTGACAAAGGCCAGCGTGAAAAATGATCTTCCGGCCAGAGATCGCGAGCGCCGCCAGGGACGAAATCTGCGAAGACGAGCTCGGAGCGAAGGAGCGAAACAATGGCGCGAGTGTTCGCGGCGTGCTTAACGAAGGAGAGGAGAGGGCTTGATGCAGCTCGATTTTCTAATTACTTCTTGCGGCCGAAAAGCTGTCGGCGCCGATTGATGAGGTGCGATCCCGGCTTTCGATCAGTCGTCTCGCGAGATCGAGCGGTAAATAATGAGGAGAGGAGATCGTGACGAGCGGCGACGAAATAATCCTCGGCCGCTCGCTCCACGTACATATATATATACCGTATATACGCGAGCTCTTTATTATTGCCTGCGGAGAATTATTGTTTCGCCGGGTGGGCTGCTCTCGCGGCGAAAAGCCTTTTGTCAGCTTTTCTCTTTTCATCCTCGACGCGAGGCCGGCACATCTGGGTCATTAATAAACGCCGCATTAAAACCAAGGCGCCCGGGAAGCAGGTGCTCCAGAGTCGAGCCTGGCTTTCAATGACTCGTCGCTCAAAGCCTCGACAGCGGCAGAGAGTCATTCGGACTGGTGAGGAAGAGCGACGCGGCGGCGCATTATTGCCGATCGGAGGGGGCGGCGCGTCGCGTTTCACGGCTGCGCGGGAGAAAAGATTCCGCGACAGCTGATGCGCGCCCGCGCGATAACGTCATTCGCAATTGGAAAGGCGTCTGTCTGCGCCTCGCGAAATTTGCTCCTCGGCTCGAAATCCCCCCTGGGACTTTCTTCCGGAATCCTTGCGAATTGCGAAAAGTGAGGGAGCGAAAGGAAACGTTGTCTCGCGACGAGGCACCAGCCTTTATTCCGGTACATTGGCCGCTCGAGTGTCTCCCTGTTCCTTCGGAGCTGAAGGCGCAGCGAGGCGTCCGGACCCACGGGAATTGCGAATCCGTAATTTCGTCCGAGGCGACGAGTTTCGCCGGCCCCGCGCTCCTGTTTCTCCCCGCCTCTGTTTGGAGAAGCTCTCGCTGGCGGGAGATAAAATTCTTCCTCCTCGGGCGATGAGGCGCGCAATTAAAATCTTGGCTAAATCTCTTACTTACGCCTGAGAAACACGCGTTACGCGTCAGTTTAAAATATCTCTGTCCGGGAGATTGCGTCCAGGAGGAGCATATCTTTAAAGCATATCTTTTGAGCGCTTCATAAGACTGCGAAGGTAATACGGCGAGGCGGGGAGAATGACACGTATGACATAGAGCTTTAGCCAGCTGTTGTTCCTCCTCGGAATCGTTCTTAAAGTACGTCGGAAATTTATCGCTCACGCTTGAACTCTTCGGGCCGCGCGGCTCGAGTCAGCTTTGGCTTTTGACGAGTCTTTTATAACGCGCGGCTCGGGAGAGACGCGCCGAGGGAAGAAAGAATGGCAGGACGTAAGCGAAAAGAAACGCGCGGACGCTCCGACAACATCTCGCTGCATTCCTTCGCCTCGCGGTATATTAATTTGCCAGGCGGACGGAGAATCCTCTTTGCTCGTTAAAGAGCGAAGCCTTCGGAGCCGCGAGAGCGAGGAGTAAGGAGCGCGAAAGGTGCTCGACTTTATTATCCGTCCACGGACACTTGGCGCTCGCGGGCCGCGCTCTCGCCTATTTATCTTTCCCGAGTGCACGCGAGCGGTGATTTACGGGAGAATCGTCCGAGAGCGGCGTGGAAGACCTCCTCTCGAATCCCATCGAATCGGAGCGGGCATTTCTCCGCCGCTCGGAGAGAGACCTCTGATGCATCGCTCGCAGCGCGCCATTTCTCAATTCGAAGCCCGATAAACGTCGCGGGGCCGCATGCGAGATGCGCGCGCCGTCTCTCCCGCGTATATAATTGGCCTTTTTGCGTAGCTGCAGTAGCCGGCTGAAAAATAGCTGCGCCGCGCGTTCCTGCGGCCGGTCGGTTCCGATTCCGCGGGCCGATGATTTATGCGCGGGGGGATGGATTGCGAGCTTCGGCCAGCTTTTCCGTATGGTAAGAAAAAATTAGAAGGTTCATTTCAACTTTGAACCTCAATAAATCACGGCGAATACACCGAGCGGGGGATTAATAAACCTTAAAAAAGCATCGATTTATTGAAACGCTCGGCTCCGAGGGCTCGGTCCTTGCGCCGCAGCGGAAGTGGAACTTTTAAAACAGCTCGCCCGATGCGCCTGTTTCACGCCGGCATTACCCATTCAGCGAGCGTAAAATTGATACGCTTCCCTCGGCGCAAACCCGTGCTGCTCGCAACAGTGCAGCCGAAGTTCCCGATAAATCAATGAGCCGGGCTTATTGATAGTTTAGAGGCGCGCGGCAGAAGAGAGGGAGAGAAAGAGAGAAGGATAAGGACTTGTAAAGAGGGCGGACCGGTGGCGGCCGCGCTCGCACGCGCGTCGCAGCTTAAAAATAGGCGGCTCTCTCTTTCCTCCCAGGCGATTTTCGAATTTTGCACGGTATATATAGACGAGGCTATTACGGCTCTTCCGCATTCGGGCCGCACTCCAAGCACATACTCTCGCTCTCGCTTTCGGGAGCACATTAATCTCGCAGCTTCCACGCGGATAAAGTGCTTCCGACGCCTGGAACCGCCGGCTCTCGCTCCCTCTCACTCTCTCGTCTTTCCTGATTTTCCTGCCTGTTCTCGCTCCATTTTTCTCTCCGCTCTCGGGGCTCCCCCTACCTTCTTTCGGCGCGACTCCTCGGCCGCACCTCTCTTTCACCTCGCCGGCGGAGGCAAGTTTCTCGCGCCTCCTTTATTTTTGTCTCGCATTTTTCCCGCGCGCTAATCCTCCGTCTCTGCCGGCTTCTTTCTTTGCAAACTGCGCGTCGTTACTGCGGTCGCTCGTCTCGCTTTTTTCCGCTATAAATTCTCGCCTCCGTCGCCGCGACGCTCGCATTTTTCTCCCTCGTCGGCCCGCGAGGATTTTTCTCGACGGCCGACAATAAAATCTCTATCGACTGTTATTATCGGCCGATTCAAGAGGGACGCTGCGGTGTAAAAGGGCTCGGGGCCCATAAATCTGTCGGGGATAGTCGTAGGCCGAAATTCGTTTAATTTCCCGAGCGCGCCGTCGATGTTGCCGATTCGAATATAAATTGCTTATAATGCGAGAGCGAGAGCTGCGCGCGCGCGCCCGGCCGAGATAAAAGTATTTACACGCGAGCGAGCTCGAAATCGCGTTAACAATCCAACTCTTTTTTCCTTCGATATTTTAAAACAATTGCTCATTCCAAATAGTCCGATTCTGGCGCGGTTTTATCGGAATCGTTAAATTTACCGCGCCGTTTATGCGCCTCGCGCGATTCTGATGAGAAAGTTTATCGGCACTGCTATTTCGCAGATTATTAGCTGGCTTTTTAACGCTAAAAATAGATTGCACTCGAATTGTCGGCATTATTGCCGACTTCTTCATTCAGCCGAAGCTCTTGCCGATCGTAACGGATATCCTGCAGAGACTCTCGTAGCAAGAATGCAGCGGATATACAAATTTTGAATTACACACAAGAGGGGAGAGTGCATTGGACCTTCAATGCCGCCATGGTAATGCGTACGCGAGTCGAGTCGCATTATTTACCGCGCCCTCTTGACTTTCAGATAAAGCCTTCGATCCGGCGAGTTTCTTTCGTCCCTGTGGATGCTGTTACAATGCGCCAACAAACTAGAGCTTAGACTCAGCCGACGAGAAAAGTGACGATTTCTCTTTCAGCGACAATTCGTAATTATCTGGCATCTGTTTTGACATTGCGTTGTACGCTGGCACTTTCACCCACAAATAACTACGAGTATCATTTATTGAAACGCCGAGTCTGGGCTTATCGGCGACCCCGAATCAATGATATTCTATGCTTAATGGATTTCATTTGTCAGAGGCTTGTTACGAAAAGCAGCGTAGACTTTCAGATCCGAATCGCGTTATATCTTACGGGAGCAATAACAAGTCAATCGAGCAGCTTTCTTCGATTTATGTAACATCCAATTTGCGTGTAAATGCACTGCGCGTACATCGTCATTATTTACACAGCTCTACGCTTATTTAAAGCAGCGGCAGAAAATTAACTCTATTTATCATCCGTTCTCTCCTCTGTATCTATTAAATTTAATTGAATTATATAGAAAGCAAGCATTCACTGTAAAAAGAGTTCCTGTTACGCTCGATAATAAATAAAGACCTTAACAAGTATTCGAACAGATCGCTAAACGACCCGACCGGCCTTCCTCTGTCTTGTAAATACTGTCGTTAGCGTGAAATGAACACTGCCACGGCGAATGCCAACTCGTTTTTCCAATTTTTCACCTTGCATTATTAATCTAGGGCATTACACGAAACGCTCGAATAATTAGCGAAAGCACAAAGCCGATATTTTGCGTCGCCGCCGCAAAGGACCTCAACAAGATCGTTTCTCAAGCAAATCGAAGGCAAACTTATACTTGTCCCCGGCAGGATCGGCCCGATAAGCCGCACGGCAGGCGCTTTCGCGCGGAATGAAAGGAGACGTCACGGGCACGGGGTGGACTTTTCAGGCGTCTCTAATAAATTGGCCGGTTTATTTGCACTCGCGGCGGGAGGCGATCCGTCCGTCGGGCGCGCGAGGGTGCCGGGCGCCGGTGGAAAAGCTCTCGCCGCCGCCGTATTTGCATATTTGATTGTGCCGGGACCTTGCTCGCTGATTCGCACAAACGAACCGGCCGCCGGCGATCGGCCTCTCATTTGTTTTGCGACAATAAGCGAGGGGGGGGGGGCTCGTGTCGATTTACCGACGGAGGTGCCAATCTCTGCTTTTGGGGGACTGATAATCGTTAACGATATTCGTTGTGCACCTTGTCAATTACGAGCGTGCAGTCGTGATAAAACTTCGAGATTATCGCTTTTCCAGCCGATAAAAACGGGTAGCTCGTTAAATATTGGGCCTTTCGACCGACGCTGCTCCGACTGGAGCTTTAAGATTGTGAATCAAGCGACTGCGAATCAATTATTAAGCGCGGGTTCTCGTTGGCGAGAAGCTTGCCGTTTAATCGAGTTGATGAAATTCCAGAAAATAAATTCTTTTCCAGCTTAAATAACGAAATATTGCGCGGGCGTCCGTGCTTTCGTAAAATAACAAAAAGCGACGGGAGGCAAAATTGGACGGAAGAATGAATAATTTTCATATGAATTTAAAACACGTAAAAGAGAGAGAGAGAGGCGTGCCGAAATCTCCTCGCATTATTTTATTAAAAACTTTTCCCGGCTGGCGAGGATATTCCAAATAGAATACAAATTAGCCCGCAAAATGAGAAGGGAATTTAGCGAAAATTTTACAATAAACTGCAGAGCAAGTTCCGCCGCGATTTTGGTCGCCGAACGAGTGGATTCGGCGAAGGCTTTTTTCATATGTAATGTATCGAATTCGCAGAAGTGTTCGCTCAACCGATTGGCTCCATTGATTTTTCGCTCGAGATGTATTGGATGTTCCACTCAGCATTCAGCGAATGCCAAGGCCACTCAATTATTCAAAACGCGGATTCCGCGAATTGCTTACTTGCATTTACTGACGAGGCGAAGGCCCCCGAGTCGTTTTCTCCGTTTCTAACCCTCATTTTTTTTGGGGGGGGGGTGTTCATCCTCGCTATTCCTATCTTTCTCTCGCCTTTATCGGACGGCAGAAGCGCGCAATTGTCTCGCGCTTGTTGGATTTGCAAGTCAATGTAAGCTCCGGCGAACTTGTACGTGCGCAATTCCAACTCTCTTTTATATTCTCCTCCCTTTTTCGATTTTCATTTTTGACAAAGAATATTATATGAAGAAAAGAACAGGCAAGCCCGCTCCACTAAAGCCTTTGTATTGACAAATCTCGTAATCTAATTTCGGCACTGCGACTCTACAAAACGCAGTTAAAAGCCATTTAAAGTATAAATAATTAGTAAATTTTCGCTAAAAACAAAAAATCTAAATCTGGCCGGCATTCAAAGAGAATATGAGCACACAAAAGCTGCAGGAACTCGCGGTTAACTAAAAGATTTGTACCGCGGGACAGGCTCGGACCGCATCGCTGCGCGAGGCGAAAAAAAAAAGGAAAAAAACAAACGGGCCGCCCGGAGAAAAATGGACTCGCAGGGCATTCGCAAGCAACAGGTCAGCGGCCGGCTTAACGACCTCTAATTACCGCTCGCGCAGTGCAATAATCGCGGAATCGGCGGGCATCTGGCCGTATGCAAATCCCGCCGCCCGCCGCCTGTCCCTCGCTTTAACAAACAATGGAGCTTGCGCTCGCGCGGGCTTGTTTGCGAGGTGCGCGAAAAATCCGGCGAGTCGCGCGCTCTCGCGAATTTTCCCCGCCGGCGCGAAGGAGCTCCTTTGGGGGAGGCGACGCGCCGCGCGGCACGTCGGGAGCTTTCCGCTCTTGATCATTCTATTGTCGCAGCGTCCGGCCGCTGCTCCTCTAATGGAATAACGGTGCCTTTTGCTTTGGCGCTTTGAAATTAAAGCTGGCGCGCGGGCTCTCGCGTCTTTTTCTCCCGGCTTTCTTACGGCGGCTAAAAATAATTTTCAAATTCAGGCATTGTATGCTAATTCGGCAGACGAGAAAAAGGGCTTGATTATTATTCTCGCGGCTTTCTTTCTGCATGAACGACGCGAATGTCAGGCGTTCTGTAAAACAAAAAAATGGAAGGCAAAAATTTAAGTGCGCCATTTGTCTTGGCGACCCAACTTTTCCTGCTTTCTAAACCTTAGTTATATTTGCGTTATCGCGTCCTGTTAATTTCGTTACGAGATAACAAATGCAGCCGCACCTAAATCATATTAACGCGAGCAATAAATCCGCGCACTCTTAAATACTTTATTAAGGACTTTTATCGGGAATCCAAGCGACGCCGGTCGATGCTCGAAAAATGCCTCTCGGCATTCGAAATAAATGCTCGCGAGCTGCGTCGGAGAGCTGTCCGCCGCGAAAACAAAGATTTTCGCGTTCGAAATCACACCTGACTAAGCTCCATCATTTATATATCCGCGCCGTAGGCAAGCGGCCGGGCGAGCAGCCGCCGGACGTCAAGAGCCCACGCGGCAGCAGCACGAAAAGCGCATTACAAAGCATAAAATCGTCATATTTCGTCGATCTGTCGGCAGTAAACGCCTCGCGCGATCCGGTATGCCCACGGAGCGCAGAGCCCGCTGCTCGTATATAAATAGCGCTCGTGTGCGTACGGACAAGCGGCTCGTCGAGCCAGCTATCGCGATTACGGTAGTCGCTCTCGTTAAAGAATTAAGGGAGGTCTTGCTCTTCCGGTGCAGGCTTTTCTCGTGTTCGATCGAGTGAAAGTGCCTGTCCGGCCTGTACGACCAGCAGCGCCGGCGATTAAAACGACACTGTCCGTGTTAATTAATTGTGTAGCATGAAGCTTTCTTTACGAGCCTGTACTATGAAAGAAATCATAATAAAATAGTGACCTGCAACTTTTTAATCGCGCGAGTAATAAAGCGCAGGAGCAGCTGCTCGTTTAGTCGGTAAAGAAAGCAAGAGCCAGCAGCAAAGATCCTTTTGAGCCGTCCTTTGCCTCTCGTTCTCCTACAATCTCATTCTCCTTAATCGCCGAGCTTAATGAGCGACGGCGAAAAATTAGCAAATTAATATGCCCCTTTTTCTGGCCCGCTACGCGTATTTCATGCAAACAATCACCGCGGCCTTCCCCTTACAAACCCCTATTTAGTCCTTTGCTCGGCTCGAAGCAGAACAGGGGGAAAGCAACCTCCTCCTCCTCCTCCTCTTTCCCCCTCCTGGAATTGCTTCCCGCGCGTCTTCCTCCTTCGAGAGCCGCTGCCCGAAGAAAGGGCGAAATCGCGAGGGCCGATATTGATTATCAAAAATTATTGCTTGTAATTTGACGTTCTTAGAATGGCGGGGCTCGAGAGAAAAAAAGCGGGCCGCGGCGCCGCTGCAGGTTCTTTGATTTATCGGTCTGTCTGCGGCCCGGGACACGCGAGCCCACGGTTTTTCGCTCTCTCTCTCTCTTTCTCTCTCTCTCTCGCCGCCTGCTTTATTTCCCCCGATCCCCGAAACGAGAGAGAGAGAGAGAGAGAGAGATCGGCCGGGCTTCGTTATCTGGCGCTCGTGTCGAGCCGCGCCAACACCCGATAAATTCCCCGGGCCCTTTTTACCGACTGGCCGCCGCCCAGTGACTACTTTTTTGCGAAAGCTCTTCATCGGGAAGGCGAGAGGGGCCGCCGCACGACTTGCCCTCGAGAAACAGATTCGGAGAACGTAGATGCGCCGGGATTAAGGAGCGGATTGAGAGCTCAGCTCGGATCGAGGCTGTCGATTGCAAAAAGTATAACGTTAAAAGTGAGCAATTTTTACGGACCAGCTCTTTATTGCGATCTGATCTGCGAATGGCTCGGGGTTATTAAAAGCCGGCGTGGCCCCGCGGGAATAGGAGATCGAGCGCGAGAATTAAAATGGGCGGAAAGCACGGCGCGCGGGAGGAGAAAAAGTGCAAGGCAACTTTTTGATTTAGATAATTATGTTGTTTGCCGTGGAGGGTAGAAGGGGGAAAGAGGGCAAATAAAATAGGACGGAGAATAGGCTGCGAACACGCGTTCCATTTAAATAAACACGCGTGGATCTTTTTTTCTACCTCCGGCTCCGCACGTCTCCATTTCTCTTTCGTTCCGATGAAAAAATAACGAGACTAATTAAAGCCGCCCGCAGAACTTCTCCCTGCTTCCTCGCCTTCTGTTTTTCGTCAAGATTTTTACGCACTCTCCGCGGGGATATACGCTGTTTTTCAGCTTGGCGAAATTGATTTTTTCCCCTCCCGCCCGTCTCTTCTTCCCGGCGAAATTTCGGCGCTAACGAAGAAACTTTTATTTCTCGAATCCTTTATCTCCGTCGCTACAGGATCGAGCCACACTCCGGGCTCTTTGTATTTTTTCCTCGTCCGAGCCTCGCGGTCCTTTTATTTCTTTCCCGGCTTGCGTTCGATATATTCTAAAGCGCGAGGGAGAAAAAAAAAACGAGCGGAGAAAAACACGCGACAAGTGGGAGGCCGCGCGGAGGCGCACCGACCGCGGCGGGGGGAAAG
The DNA here is from genome assembly GCA_035582935.1 of Ormyrus thymus. NCBI lineage: Eukaryota > Metazoa > Arthropoda > Insecta > Hymenoptera > Ormyridae > Ormyrus > Ormyrus thymus. Next base: position 13,980,231 of record JAWWEM010000001.1, read on the forward strand.
GGAGGATATAGAGGAAGCTGCGTTTTACAGACCTCTTCGTATTTGGAGGATCGACTCGTAAAACTTTGACACCGCGAGGGGCCGGAGGTGGAGGCCGCCACGCGAGCCTGCACGGTTTTACGAGTTTAGTTTAAGGATTTTATCCCTTTTCATTTTTGGGAACGCCGAGCGGCGCGCCCCTTTCCCTTTTGCGTTATTCAGAACCGAAAAGTCATCCTTGTATAGTGCTGTCCTTCGAGTCTTCCTCGTGTATGTATTGGCGCATGTCTGCCCTCCGTTTATACCTTTGTTCTTCCCTTTTTTATATCTGTTGCATATCTTCGCGTTTGCTTGACCCTCTATACACATATATATATATATAGCTAATCCCATCAAAAATTCGATTTTTATTTCATTTCTTGGTATCCGTTCGGGGTAAATGGATTCAATTAAACTCTGGCTTCTCCTTCTCTATCTAAAATATTTTATTATAAATTAATTTTTTTTACGACGCCAATAACTCGGATTATTAATGCCGAGGTTCGACAAAAAATGGAAAAAAAAAATGAGAAAATCCACCTCCCGTTCGATCGGATAATGAATCCGAGAATGGTTATCGGGCCTGATTTTTTGCGTAAACAAGCGGCAATAACTTCCTTTCCCTCTCGCGGCGTAATCTCTGCCTTCGCCTCCGGGGTACAAGCATTTCCAATTGGCGCTTATCGCTTATCGCGCGTGCATTCGTAATCCAAGCATCGTTTGTCGCTACATCTCGCCTTACATTTTCGCTCCTTCTTGTTTTCTTCCTCTGCTCCGGCCGGACGCATGAAGAAGTCCGTCCTCGACTAGCGCCAGCCGATCGGATAAGCTCTCGGCGAAGATTTCGCTAAGTTATCCACCCTTATCGTGCCGTTCTTTCTGTACTCGCTTCTCCCACGTTTTATCTCTCCTCTGCCTCGCGGCATTTTTACATCACAAGCAGATAAAGAGATTACGGGCAGTCTCGCTGTTCCGCGTTTAATTGTCATTAGCATTTCTCGCAGCTCGTCAGGCTGCGAAAAGCAATCGCGGCAGCCCGACTGCTCTTATTTTGGGAAAACGACAAGTTTATACGGCGAGAGGAACTGCCAGGCGAAACGAGAGATGAAGAAGGCGGAGGAGAGTAAGACGCCGAGGAAAAAGTCGAAGGGTGATGAAAGGGTTCGCGGACTTTGAAATCGAAGCGGGGTTTTTATTACGTAGCGTCGGCTAGTCGATAGGGCGGTTCCCGGGAAGTTTTTGCAGCACGAAAAAGGATCCAGAAATGGGCGTACTTGAACAAAAAAGAAAGAAAAAAAAGACACCAGCCTATATTGTATACGCAGCGGAATGGTACGTGATTACATGGTCTTCCGAGTTATAAATTCATTCTTTCTTCTTTGAACTTTTTCTCTGCGCTTCTTATTCCCGCAACGTTTGTTCTCGGACCTGTAAATGAATTTTCGCTGTTCTGCGATTAAGTACGTCTTTTTCAGAAGATAAATAAGTGACTAAAGTGATATCATCATCAATCAAATCTTAAGAAACGATCGTAAAATAACGCAAGTAAAACGTGCGTACGCTCTTTTGAAAGCCAACGACTGATGTCGTTCATATCTTACACAGATACCAGTAAGGACCCCTATAACTCAATTCCGTCCGAGGAAAGGATAAAGGGACCGAAATAAACAAAGATAGCAAAGTGTGCCAAACGCAATAATACTTTAAGGAGCGAATTAACTTCGTTAATGCAAACGAACCCTTTCCGAGGGCTCATTCATAATTGGCCTTAGCCGTGCAATAATCGCCTACAAATCGTAAAAGTACACAGGCAGAGGTTCCGCGAGCGGAGCTGGAGCTGGTCGCAGGCGCCTACATCCCCCCGGCGATAAGGATTCCCGAAGCCTCGGCTGGCACGGGCAATCCGCGCGATAAAGAAAACATAATATTCCGCGCGGGCATAAATTCAGCGGGACGTACGCAGAGACGCTGCCCTTATACGCGCCGCGTGGGATAATGCGCGGAGCGAGAGAGAGAGAGAGAGAGAGCGGCAAAAATGTTAAATAATCCTTTTATTTCCGCTGCCGCTGTTTGCTAGCACTCTTTCCGCCGCAGCCGTCGCTGCGCCTCTTTGCGCCCCGCTTTAGCAAACCCATAACGGGTTTTCATACTTTATCGCGACGCCGGCGCGCTTTTCTCGCGTGCCTCCCCTTGAGCGTTCTTTGAATTTCCCGGAAATAATGGATTACGCAGTTCAGTTTCGCAAAATTCTTTGCCGCCTTTGGTGTACAACGGAATTTCCCGGGAATTTTCCGCATCTCGCGTCGCGGGGCCACATGGTATTTCAATTCGACCTTTTCAAAAAATTGGAAATAAATGCGTGCTTTCTGCGTAGCTTCCTTTCGCGTTTAATATTTTACACGAGTCTTGCACAAAATCATTTTGGCGTACGGGAAACATGCGCGTTCTCATCCATAATGCAACGTTTCTGTAGCGACTCCCACTTTTAAAGCGAGCACCAAATATTATTCTTCACAGCATTGCCCTTCCATTTTATTTGCATTGATAAGCAAAAAATCTATTCTAAAATAACTTGTAATTTGCGCACATTAAAGTATCGGCCAAGGTTTGCTCCTCCCGAGCTCGGCGACGTTACTTTTCGCGGCTGTAATTCTCTTTTCTATTTGCGCCGCGCAGAATAGCGCACCTTGAGCCCCCTTTCCTTCTCTCCTCGCGGGTTCGGCAAGTTCCCCGGCCGTATTCTCCGCCGGGCCGGTCTCTTTCCTCGTCCGTCTGCGCGAGAGAACGAGCGCGGTTGTCGGGCCGGCGATAAACACGGATATCCTTTTAGCATTATAAGGCTCCGCCTCGGCTCTCTTTCTGCGCCGTCCTCGCCTTTTTCCCTTCCCTCTTCCTCCTTCCTCTTCTTTTGGCGCGAGCCAAGGCGGCCGAACGCGCGACACTCGGCGCTTGTACATTCCTAGAGCGGCCCGCGGAGCCATCGATTTTCCAGCCTCGGCGCGCGAGCCCCGTTACTTTTTCGCTCTAATTAAGGAATACTGCTTTTCCCGCTCCTTCGACTCGATTTATTTATGTCGCTCGACTTCTCCCAGGCTCCTCGCCGCGGGTTTACTTTCTTTATTTGCTCGCTCGAGTGCTTTAAATTTTTTCATCTAACAATTGCTTTTCAGCCGCGCGAGTCTTCACGCGAATGCGCAAGTATTTGAAAATTATAATGCTCGAAGAAT
>JAWWEM010000001.1:13988734-13999093 GCA_035582935.1 Ormyrus thymus
TGGCCCCCCCCCCCCCCCCCCCCCCGACGGCGCAGCCTCTCCCCCTCCCGCCGCCCCCGATGCTTTTATCTGTACATTTCTCTCGGCTCCGGAGCGTCGAGCTCTCGCGCGCGATGCTGCACCTTTCTCCGAACTCGTTTGTTTCCGCACACAAAACCCAAGCCCGCGCGAGCTTTTTCAGCGCGATACGCGGCATGTAAGGGATCGACAGATGCTTTTGTGCGGGGAAGCCGAGCGGAGTCTGATACAATGCTCTCGACGAATTTCATCAGCGTAATGAGTTAATCAATTGCTTCCTCTGCTCTCTGGGTTGTCGCGCTGAGTTATAAGTTTCATGAATAACTGCGCGTCCTGCTTTGTCTTATCGACCGCGGCGGCGGCGGCGGCTTTTTCCTCAATATCGAAGGACTTTAACGGAATTCTCGGCGCAAGATTAAATTCTCTGGGGGTATATAAGAAAAGATTTCTAATAATGGGATTTATGCCTTTTTTTCAGAAGATTAAAAAAGAAAAAAGCAGAAATTGTTATTAATTAAGCGACTGCGAGACGAAGAAAAATTCCCAAGACAGTACGTAGGTTTGAGTAAAAATACAGCACGTGGCCACTGATTCGTTTCTTTGATAAGGTCGCGCTGTGTTCGCGTCTTCGGTGCGCCTTAACTCCATTTATTTGCGTATCGACTCATTCCGATGGCGACGTCGACGAGCCGAAAAGCAACGAGTTTTCCCTTTTTACTTATTTTCTTTTTTTTCCTGCCGCGATACGAGAAAGGGAGAGAGGGAGAGTCGGCGCTCTCTACTTGAACCTCCCGACATCGCTCGACAGGGCGGTGAATGGGAAACGAGAGGAGACGTCGAACGCTCTATATACTGCTTGCACTCCGTCTCAGGGTAATGCCCCAACGTCCGTATAACACAACTGGGGAATCGGATACTTTATAACGCGCTCTTTCCTCGCTCTCCCTCTCCCTTTTCAGCCAGACGAGCGATACATCAGTTTATGCATCTCAGACGCTTGCATGTTTTTCAAGGCATTTTGGACGCGTTGTCTCCTGCCGACGATTTCCCGCCAGACTGCGATTTATACTTTTCCTTGTTTACTTCTTCCGCTCTTCCTTTTTAACAAGAATACTCTTTCGCATTTCTCCGAGGTGTGGCTTCTCCGTCCGAACAAAGCGCTATTTTATGCATTAAACTGCGGCTGTCGCCTTCTGAAAAGTGGAGAGGCTCCTCTCGAGGAGCCTAAAAGGACCGTTACATAAATATACGGCGTTTAGGGTAATTCTCATAAGTAGAAACAAATGACTCGAGCTCTCGAGCCCTAAACACAAGCATTTTCCGGCGACTAGTGAATATAATAGCCAGGCAGTTTGAGCGCGAGAAAAATGATCGAAGAGATTGTAACGGGAAGAGCGCTCGCGGAGGATGTGTACGACTGAACGGGCTAATGGCATCGAACCTCTTGCCGCTAAGTGTCGTGTCTCGCCGTCGTCGCCGCGCGCCGCGCTCGTTTAAACTATACTGTTACTTCAATAGGCAGCCCGACTATCGCCGGAGATTTCAATTATGTATTTTCCGCTGAATATTATTGTGAATGCGTTACTTTCAAAGAATTTTGCGCGAGAAGCGGCGTTACCGACGGAGATACCGGATACTCTAGAGTTTTAAAAGCGTGACGCCTTATCTGGCTTGGCATTAATTACTGGAGATTTTACGATGCCGAGAGAAGTGCGTTAATTCATATGCTGCAGCATGCTGTATCAATTGTTATCTGCATGGAAACGCTGACTTTATACAAACATTATTACGAATATTTTACTTCCTGTTTAAATCGAAATAGGAAACGGTTAAGTGTTACGCTATTATTTTAAGTCATCTAAATTTTAATTAAATACAATATATTTACAATAGGTCGTTTTTTATTCAAACGTAATAACTTCGTTAATAGGAAATCTAAATTTGAATCATTGTTTTTATTATAGTGAATAAATCTTTTTATTAGTGTACTTCTATAGATTATTAAAATTATCTTAACAATCGACCTAGTCTTTAAATAATTTCTACAGTGTATTACGAATTCCTACCATAAATTAACGATGCAATTTTAGCCAATTAAAACCATGATGTATTTAAAAGACGAAACTTGCAGCTAAGCTCAGTAGGCTTGGTAGTCTCTGAAGACACTCTTTGCAACAATGCTGGTTCGCGTGTTATAGTAAGAGAAGAAAATAATTAAAATCTAGTATTATAAATTATTATTTTTTCTTCAACTTTTTACATTCAAAATTCTAGCGTTTGTTTTATCTTATTTACATACTACACATTAGTAATACCTGCAGGGAACATAAAGTATGTTCGTGAAGAAATTTCGAAAAATAAAATAAGTGTTCACAGTGATAATTTAAAGGCAGAAATATGCACTGGCGACTGTTTTCAAGTACGTACGTATCTTTTGGATAATGAAGCGTTTCTATTGCAAGAACGATAGAGTTTTTTAATGAGGATATTTTTAGGAAAGATTATTAATCATATAAACAAATCTGTGAATCCATGCGAGGATGTGCACTCTTACATTTGCAATGGAAAAGAATCGTACAATATGGATAGAAATTCAAAACACGCTTTACCTGAAATTCAAAATTATGTTGCAAGTTTGTATCTAATTCATTTGCAAGTTTATTTCTGAATCGCGTACTGTACGCTTTCTGCAATTATTTCTAAATTATTTCTGCAGGAATTTTAAATAGTCCTATCAATGAATTTGAACCTAAAACTTTAAAAATAGAAAAACTGTTATACCGAGACTGCATGAGATTCGGTAAGTAATCATGTTTTAATTTCAATGTATTTTTTTGTTTAAATGTTAATTTATCAGAAGCAGCACATTTGTAAGTCAAAATAGGAAAGGATAAAATCAAACAGGAACACGAAGATTTAGCCTTTCAAACACTTTACCGTGAAGTAATCCGATATGTAAGAGAAAATAGTAAATGGCAGGATTTAGATAATAAATTAGAATCATTAGGATTTGGACATGCATTCTTTGATATAAAAGTTATTCCCGATCCTGAAGAATTAACGACTAACATTATTTTAGTAAGATAATATGAAAAAAACTTTTTGTTTTTTCAACTTTATCAATTCATTGACGTAAATAATCATTTTAGTTACAGCCTCCAACAGTTGAAAGCATAAATGCAATTATTGATAAAATTAGTACTGTAATATACTACAAAAATTATTATGCGGATTATGAAAAAGTTGAAGCCATTCAGGATTTATATGACTATTTAGAAACGAATTTTGAAGAGCCTGTACTAACATTTTTTGAATCATTACTCCAGGTATTCATTGTAACAACATTTTAAACTCGATAACTATAAAACTGCTTTAATTTATTATTATTTCAGGTGCGAACTATTTTAGCAGAAAAATATACAACTAAACCAGTTAATATTAAAATGACTCTCGAAGATTTAGATAGTTTTTATGCCCAGTTGAGTGAAGTTGCCGAATTTGTCGAGGTAATAATAGTTTCTTTTTAAAAGAATTATTTATTAAAATATACATTATTTTTAGATGGACTGGACGAAAACAATAGTTCGAACTTTCCGGAACGTCAACATTAGAATTTTTCGCAATGAAAATGTTTTTGTGAAAATTAGACCTTATTTTATTGAACTTTCCAAGTTATTAAATAGAACTCCAAATAAAGTTATAGGTATCTTTTTTACATTAAAGATAATATTTTAAGATTATTTAATAAATTTATTAATTCATCAATTGATATAGTTTCAGCAATATGGACTAAAACAATAACAGAAAATTTAATTTATATTAATAATAATTTAGCAAAGTCATTAGATGAAAGTAATTACAAGTATGTATTAGTATTATAAACAAATAAGTAAAACTTAATAATTTTAAAAATATTTTAATTTTAGCCACCTATTTTGCTTTCAAGAGACGAAACTATACGGAGCATCTCATAAATTTATTTACGATACTATAACTTCTGGCAGCGATGACGTAAAAAAATTAGATTTTGAATAATATTATCTGATGATAAACAATAATAAAATATATCATTCATTTAATATAGATCACCCTTTTTAAAAAAGCAGAAGAAATAATACTCCAAGTAAAAAATATTTTGAACAGAGAAATTATAAATTCTTATATTTTATCTACAAATGAACAAGTTTATTTACAATTCAAACTTGATTCAATCACTGAGAATTTTTTTGATTATATATTTCATCCTCCCTCAAATTATTATGAAGAGGTATGTAGTACTGTAATAAATGCGTTACTCTTTCATTAACAAAAATTTGTTTTAGTTTGAATTAACTCCTAGTTATTTTTTTAATATCATTAAATATCGCCAAATTTTAAAAAATAAAGAACTAAAAACTTTAAGAGATATTGTTCGGTAAGTAAGTGAAAAGAAAAAATACTACGCTTGATGCATTTATCAAAAGTAAATAAAATATTTGAATTTTTCAGCTATCCAGTACCTTTTAGTTTTAATGATTTAAACGACTTTCGTAATCAATTTAGTGAGTAAAGTAATTTAATTTATCGAAAAAATTAGATCTTGAAACTAATCAGCAATAATTAATTTTGTCATTAAAGTACTGTACACAACTCTGAACAATAATGCAATTTTATCTGCTACTTTACCGAAGTACGTATTTTTTATTATACGCGTGTTTCACACCATACTTTTTAATTGAAATCATACTTTTTCAGAAGAATTCATTATGCTAATTATGGCATTAAAGTAGCTAGTTTTCTTTATACGTTACTAAATGATATTAAAAATAATGATGGTAAGATGAATACTTAAAAAAAATAGGCAGATTAAAATAATGTTTTATCTAATGATGTAACTTTTAGATTTTCTTGATCGCAGAAACTTCAATCATGTACAGTATCAGTTTATAAATAACTCTATTTGGTGTTACTTGCCTGAGATTGTAGATTACAGTGTATGTAATTTTAAACTTATTATAAACTCGATTAAAATAATGTGACAGAATAATTAAATTCCAAAAATTTTCAGCTCGATGATATAACTGATACAATTACGGAAATAATTGGCTTAAGAATCACCTATAAAGCCATGCTTCAACATCCGACTCCAGAATTCTATGATCGACCTTTGAATAATTTACTTGTTAATAATAGGATAGCAGTAGATGAACTTTTCTTTTTAACATATGTGAAGGTACCGCTTAATTAATTATGATCAGCGATTAGCATAAACATTTAATTTATTTTTCAGAATCATTGTTATAAGAACAAAGAATTGATAAATATTATTGTTTCTCACTTTCAACCGTTTTCCGAAGCATTTCGATGTCGTAATACGAAATTTAAGAAAGAAGAGTGCACATTGAATGCATTTGAAATTAAAAACGAAAATCTTATTAAGTTTTATAACATGTGAAAATTAATTTAATCTAAAAATAATAATTATATACTTTAAAACGTTTATCAATAAAATTAATTTAATCAAAAGAATCATTTGCTAATTATAATATCATAATTCCGATTTTATTTACAATTTTTAAATAGAAAAAAAAAATAAAAAAATTTTCAGGAAACTATTGTCATATCTTCCTTAATTAAAAGCAATATGCTGCCAAGAGAGATACATTATATATTTACTTGCTGTGTTTCAACTAATTTAGTCCACTTGGAAGCATCGTCAGGTCTACAACAATGTCTACTAAAACTGCTTTGACGTAAGCTGAATTATTTTTTTCTGACAAAAATTATTAATTAATATCTTTATTTGTTTAATAAATTGTTTTTTAATGTCTATTTTGCGTATTTTCAACATTAACTTTTAGGTTTTTATTGCACGCTTATTATGCTGTTTGCATATACGCTATCATACGCTCGGATGACATTGAGAATGATATTTTAGAAGACATAGGTAAATGTTTCAATATTTCAAAAATGACAAAAAAGTGATTCTTTTAACTGATTCTACTGTTTTCAGATATTTTTAATCCCATCTGTGAGTCTATTTCTCATTGTAAGAACGTATATTCATCAGCATGTGAGCTAGATGAATACTCTTCAGCTTATCAATATACAACAAATATTTATCCAAAGATTCGAAATTATGTAATCAGTAAGTTATTTCTAAAATTTGTTAAAAAACAAACTTTTTTCAAGTATCAAAGTCTTTCATATTTATTTCAAGCTTCTTTTTTTGTCAACAAAAACAGCTCTTTATGAACGTGACGTAAGCCAATCTGTTGAGATAAATTTTAAGAGCCTTAAAAAAATGGCGAAACTGTCATCGAAATGTTGTGAATTAATTAATATTTAGATAGATTATATAGAATTTTATTAAAATTTTTATTTTAAATAATATTTTGTTATTTAATTCAATTTAGCAGAGATTTTAAGCCAACCACCTACTCATACTGAACTATATGCACTAACTTTTGAAAAGAAACTTTTTCAAAACTGCATGAAATTAGGTAAGCCTTTCTTTTATTGATATTATTGCAAATATTACGTAATTTAAATTGAAAAGTTTAATTTGTACGTTCTTCATTAGGATCTCAAGAATCTAAGGATGCTAAACTCGAAAAAGAAGATTTTGTTAAGCAATTAATTAGTTTCTTGTACAGCAATATCAAAAACTGGCAACAAAAAGATTATGAATTAGGTTTGTTAGGATATGGGAACACTTTTTTTGACATTCACGTCGAACTTGATCCCGACAATGCAACGCAAAATATTATTTCTGTTAGTATTGTTTAATGTGATATTTAATCTTTGAAAAATATTTAACTATAATTATTGTATTATAGCTAAAACCACCATCATTGTTTAAAATAAAAAATCTTAAAAATTTGATGCAAGCAGCCATCTATACCTCACGAAATGGAAACGAAAAAAATTATTTTTCGAAATTTTTCGATTTAATGATACGGAAGAACGGTTCGGCTGTTTTATCATTCATTCATGGTTATATTGAGGTAGGTAATTCATTATGTTGTGAATAATGTTAAATTGATAATTATATTACATAGTAGTTTATTGTAGAATTGTTTTACAATAATTGAAATAGAAAAAAGTGAATATCATTCTGGTAAAATGACCCTTAATCAATGGTTTGAAGAATACAGTATCAAATCGGGAGATACGTATCTCAATATCGTAAGTTAATTTTAATTTTAGTAGATGCAAATTTGATGCTAAAAGCCTAATTATAATATTTATCTTACTATTTAGATTAACTGGAAACATATTATTAAATTGAGGTTTAATGACGTTAACGTTTTAATAAATGATAACGAAAATATCCTAATTAAAAATATTCCATATTTTTATGCTCTTGCTAAATTTTTAAGAAATAATCGGAATGAGCTTATATGTAAGTCGATATGAATCTTTTTAAACGAAATTTTGACTTTAATTATATGTACAAAATTTAATCATACGAATAAATCAAACATATTTTTATAATATTTTAGCTTCATTCGTAACAACAAAGTTTCTCACAGATACTTTAAGATACATTGATTGGCAGAAAGCAGAATCTTTAGGACACGTAAAAAGGTGAATGAAATAAAGCCATTTAAAATATATCAACTTTCAAACCGTACCTTGTGCGAATTTTTAGATCTCACTTTTGTTTCTCTGAAACAAAACTTTACGGTGCGTCTTTCAAATTACTCCGAGATTTGAACGAAGAAGAAGCTAGTAATGTAATATTTGAATGTATTTTTAATATTTAGTCGTATGATTTTTAAATGAATTCTAAATTTGCAGGAAAACTATTATTATGAAGTTATTAGCAAAATGCTACCTTTTATTGTTAATGTCATTAATGACGAAATCAATAGATCTAAGGTTTTGTTTGAAACTGAAAAATATTATCTGAAGTCCCAAGTGAAGTTGATCTCTCGTAATACTTTAAATCAAGGCAGAAAAAAAGTTAAACGATATATTCCAAAGGTAAGCGAAATCAACAAAAATATTTGCTACTAATTTTTGCCGCTTATCGCTCAGATACATCTGTATGTATTTTTTAACTTTCAGTTTGCAACGTTTCGAAGCTATTTCCGGAATATAATAGAGTATCGTAAAGAAATGAAATTTATAGAATTAAAAACTTTGAGGAATTGGTTTGTGTATTTATTTTTACAAATATTGATTAGCAATTTCAATTATTTAGACAGCTACAATTTCTTGTTTCATTTTCATTTTCATGTAGGAATGCAGGTATTGCTGAACCTTTTAGTATCGTCGATTTGGATAAGCCGCGTAACCGATTTAGTTAGTATAAATTTTCAAAATTTTATAACTAAAATATTCAAATAAAGATGAAAAAAATGAAGTTATATAATTTTTCAGTTTTAAGCTTATACATCAACAGTAATTCGTCTCTTTCTAGTACTTTGCCAAAGTACGTACAATACAGATTTCCAAACTTTTTAAATTATTGTAATATTAGCGTTTTTATCTATTTTTTTTTACAGAGAATTTCATTACGGTGTTTATGGAGTTAAAATGGCTGGGTTTTTATTTGCTTTATTGAATGAAAACAGACACCAATTTGGTAGAGATTTTCAAAGAAATTTAGATAAACAGTTTACGTTGAACGATAAAAACAATAATTTCATTTTTATTTGACGATTTTAAGGTTTAATCGAACGCAAAGATACCGATTGGTTTCCTCATCCAACTTATTCAATCCCTGCATGTTTCTTTCCCACGAATGTGGATGTCTACGGCGTAAGTAACAAATAATATTAAAAAAATATGAATCCGATTAATGATAATGTTAACATCCCGTTAAACTGCCCTGAAGATTATTAAATAATCGAAATATTGGCAAAGACTTTGTTTAAGAAATAAACATTTTGACAGCAGAGAGCACCCTGGTAGAAATTAAAAACATTTTCAGAGCATTTTTTGGCCAGTTTTTCATAAATGGCCAAAAAATACTCCATAATTGGTCAATAAATGCTAAAATTTAATCTCAAAGCATTAAAAATGGTTTGATTTCTACTGGGGCAGTATTTTCACGACTTTTTATCGAGCAAATGTGTTAAACGAATTGTACAATTGTTAATACATTTGTAGGTTGATCGAGCTATTGATGCATTAACAGAATTATTTGCCGTTCGCATTGCTTACAAGGCAATGTTGAAAGATTTATTTTATAACAGGGAAATCATTATTTACAAAGCTTGTAACAAGAATTCAAGAAAGACTGATCAGCTCTTTCTCAGTATCTATGCAAAAGTTAGTTTTCTTTTCATTAAATACTGCCTTGTAAAATTTCTGAACTTAAGTCTAACTTTGTTTTTTCAGTACCACTGCTATTTGGGCAAGAAAGTTATAGACGCCGTCTTCTCGAATTTAAACGAATTCTGTTCCGCACGTCGGTGCCCCGCACCTCACCGCAGTAAGTCGTCGCTGTGCCCACGCGCAGCCTTTGACATTCAAGACTCGCGCATTTTTCCCCGCAACTTTATTATTTAGCACAGCATACCCTGTACGCGCACGCCAGTCAGCCAATAAAGTTTAAATGTTTTTTTCAACCGACTGCGCGCCCTGCTTTTCAATCTCGGAAAATAAAAAACCCAACCCTCTCGATTAAGAGCTCCGAAAACGAAGAGCTCGGAGGTGACGAAAAAGAGCTGGCGTCGCGCCCGATACAGTCGCCCTCGCCGGCGGCCGGCGCTCTTTGTGCGAGGGTCCCGCGGAATAAATTCGCGATTTCGCTGGTAATATGACAGAGAGCCGTCGCGCCCGGGCGGCCAGGACACCGTAAGGTACGGCCTCGTAAAGCCAGCAATGTCCCCCGTAATATAACGTGGCGAGGTGCGCGCGTCCCCGGCAGCTCTCTCTCTCTCTCTCTCGGCGCATATATCAAGCTCGCGCGCCGTACGTTTTCCGTACGCCTATTTACGCGGCTGCACTTTTACTTCGAAGGCGCCTGCGTGGGCTTCTTTCTCCGTCGCCCCGGGGAGAATGCGCGTCAGCGGATAAGCGCTGTATTATAGACGCGGCCGAGCGGGATATTTACTATTGCGCGCGCGCCCGATTGTCAGGGGCTTTATGCGCTGATCGATTGAATCGTGCGCGCGGCTCCCCGGGAGTAAAAGCGACTGATATTTTCGCGGTCGCGCCGGGGCGGCGGGGATATACATGCATAATGGAGGCTAATTACTGTGACGGCGACGGCTCGGGCCGCGAGCGCGATACAGATAAACGCGAGTTTCATTGTGCGTGATTTAATGACCGTCCTTTCGTAATATCACTCACTTGCCCAGCGCTCGCTCCGACGTTGACTGAGGCGCGCTCGGTACGTACCTGGAA
>JAWWEM010000001.1:13999457-14009864 GCA_035582935.1 Ormyrus thymus
CGTCCTTTCGTAATATCACTCACTTGCCCAGCGCTCGCTCCGACGTTGACTGAGGCGCGCTCGGTACGTACCTGGAACAGAAAGGAAATTTCCCGTTAATTCAATTAAGCGCCCAGCTGCAGGAGCAAAAGTAAGAGAGCGGAAATAATTTCCAGATTAGGCGGAACCGGAGGAGTACGGCAACATCGTTTCACGGCCGCTTTCCAAAACAAACGAGGCAATTTAGCGCAGCGTCGTCACTTTTGCGATCAGCGTAAGCACACATAAGTGAGCCGCCCGCATTGTCCGGAGTTCATAAATCGAGGCATCGACGCTAAAAGGGAAATAGAGACTTGGCCCCCGCCCTTTCGAAATCCAAGTTGCTGCGATCGCGCCTAGGCTCCCGTTTAATTAAGCGAGCCCTGCCTGCGGAGTAAATGCACGCCGGGCCGCATCTGCAGTCAATTCGGAGAATAGCGCTCTCTCTCTCTCTGTTCGCTCGTGATGTATGCGCGTGTCCGTGAGCCGGCCACGCCTACCAACAGCGCTGCCTAATTGAGTGATCGAGTACCGGGAGCGAGCGTTGTTGGCACCCCTGCCGCCGCCGCCGTCTCTCCCTCTCTACACGATGACGACGCTCGGACAGTGCTTGTACGCAGTTGCTGCTTCTACTGCACAATCTCACCCCTCTCGATGTTCCGACCGGGCTTCGCGTGTCCGACTCGCCGCCGCTACCACTCCGAGAGTGTAGCCGCTCCGCTCGCGCGATTTCTGCTCGACGTGTCGCGCTGCCTTGCGCTTGTTGCCGGAGGTTTAGCGCGAGGCGCCTCTTTGCGAGAAGAGCCGACGAAAGCGAGGGGAGATTAGTCGATTCGACTGATGACCGGGACGAGTTTATGGGAATTAAATTAATCCGCAGCTCTATGCTATCTAATTGATTCGCCACAAGAATTGAGGAGATTAGAACGTGTCGATTGGAACAGATAATTCAAGATTATTGCATTGTCTTTGCTTGTATCACTCGGCGTGCCAACCCTCGTCCTTTCGCAGCCCATCGTTTCGGCAAAAGGCAGCGAAGCTCAAAGACAAGCTACAAGCGATCGAGTCGATTAAGCCGTCGGACGGAGCTGCGCGGCCCGCCGAAAATCCTCGGCGAAAGTACTGCGCGCGCGCACAATGCACTCTTATCCCTTTGAGAGGTCGCGCGCATGCGGATGCCCGCAGATTAATCGCGGCTAATTACGACAGCCCCCCGCCTCGACGTGAAATCTTTTAAGAGCCCGGGCACGAGCGGTCATCGATCATGCCGGGCCGTCGTCGCCGCCGTCTTGACAATGCCGCGTTTCATTATCAGCTCGGGCCACGAGGGGGAGCGCGGCGAGCTTCTTCGCCGATTTCTTCGTCGAGCAGTTTTGCCGCTGCTCTTTGTGCGCAGCTTGCTCTTGTCAGCGTTTGTTAAAGGTGCTCGGGAAAAGGCGGGGGAATTAAAGTCCTGCATCATCCCCGCGAGAGATAATTCAATATTTCTTTTTCGGAGCAAAGCTAAACAGGCATCAGCGATAAAAGTTTCGCTGGCTTTCCGTAAACTCGCTAATGAAAACAAATTGTTTAGCATGCAAAAGCGGGGTTCAAGTCGGAAGGAAGAGGCGGAGAACTAAAGACTCTGAAAAAAAGATAACTAATCCAAGGGCCTAAGGAGGAAGAAGAATGAAAACACAGAGATTTGGCAGGAAGAGGGCCTTTAAGACTAGACAGGCACGCGGCAGACGAGAAAGAGGTAAGAAAGGGGGCGGGAGGGGGACGGGTAATTAATTCAGCAATTCTAAAATATGCTAATTCGCTCCTTTACAACATTCACTGCCTCGAGATTTCGCCCTCCTACGCATTTACATATACATTCGCGTAGCCGGTGCGCGCAAAACCACGCCGCAAAGGATCCCGACGAGCGACGTCGGCACAATAGCAAGCCCCGAGACCTGTCCTGCTACTTGCTACGACTGCCGACACCGCCGCCATTTCGCTCGGATTAAACGATGCCGACGAGCGAGGCTCCGTCCGCATCGACGCGGCTTTTTGCCCGAGCGATCATTGTTTTTATTTTCTATTCCTGCCGATTCTCCCGAAGGCTTGTAATTAAACGTATAAATTAGCTCGACTCGGCGAGTATGCTAATTCTGCCGTTTTATTAAAATCTAACTTTCCGCCCGAAGATTTTTCCTTGGGTTTAGTCGCGGTGCAGCATTCATCCTCCCCCGACTTTCGCCCTTTCTTTGTTTTCCCGTCTCTCTCTCTCTCTCTCTCTCTCGCTTCTCCGGTAATGCGACGGCGGCAGTCTTGCAAAAGCATCGCCCCTCCGCCTCCAGACGCGGCAAGTTTTCAAGTTGGATTGAGAAAATGATCGGAGCAAGAGAAAAAGCATCAAGTGCTTCGGTGTACTTTCCGTCTGCTCGCTTTCCTTAGCCACGTGTAAGCTTCTTCGGCGCCGCTGTACAGACCGGCAAGAGGGAGGAGGAAGCTAAGTCTGCGGGTGGAAACTTGTATTGCCCTCGGAAGAATACGTGCTTTTAAAATTTATATCGGCAGCCTCGAATGCTCGCGGGATCGCATTTACCCTTTCTCGATGCCGTTTTTTTCGCTAAAAAATCCACAATGCCCGGCTCCGCTAAAAATTCGCGCGCGAATAAATTGTAGGCTCTGCGCGTTACGAGTGCATACAATAATTGCAGACAGGCGACCGCTTAAATTTGCGAAATGTTTGACTCGACTCCTCTCGAGCAGCGTATAGTCGGGGGAGGAGGCCGAAGGAGGGGGAGAGCGAGATTGGTTGAAAATTAGTCGGCTACAAGAAGAATGCAGGAAGATAGGGAATCGAGAGAATCAGGAAGATGATCCGATCGGATAGAAGTTAAGTATGGCGACGCTGCGAGATCGCGCGACGGAGGCGGGGAGGGGTAATTACGATGGGCGAAAGAGAGAAAGCTATCGCGCGGAACCGAGTGGATATTGGAAATTGGCCCTGTAGCTACTCGTCTGCATTTTCTTCCCCCCCCCCCCCCCGCGGCTCGAGGCTAATTCTCGCCGATACGAATACTAAAGTATCGAGATAAGCCCGCGCGAGCCGCTCGAGATACTCTTTTCCCTAATGCAGGCAATTATTACTTTTGTCACGTTTAAAGCCTTAATCCTAACGGCCCCACTCGTGATATTAAACAATTTTCGCCGGAGGATATAAATTATGCAGATGCTTACGTTTCATAGATGTATATACACTTCCGCTTGAATAATGCATGCAGTTTACAAGAGGTCTTATTTATAATAAAGCAGAAAAGCTTGCCGAAGAGTAAAGGCCTCGCTGAATTCCCGCCAACTCACTCGGCGTCCGCGGTATAATTTCAGGAGTATATAGTCTTTCCGCTCGGGAAAGCAAACAATCCCGAGAAAATCATAGCTCCGTAATCGAGGCACGACGCCACTAATCACTGTCGCGCGAAAGGCGGGCGCCTACACGCAAGAATAAGGCCCCCGAGAGATAATCCCGTAGCATTACGTAACGACGGAGGTTTAGCAGGAGGAGATACAGCCTCTCCTTTGTAACGATAATCCTCCCTTAACGGATCGTTAGCAGCCGATAATCGAGCTTTATCGCCGGCTATTGCAATCCGTTTAACGAGCGGATCCGAGCGACTGGCTTCTGTGTATGACGCAGGATTTGCGTCCCTTTTCCACCTCTGACGCGTCGATTAGACGCGATAATTAGAGCCATTTTAAGCTTCTTCAATTAAACTTTCTGGATTCGACGTTTATACGTCATCCTTTTGCGGACTGCGTGAAATCTTATCTTAAACAGGTCCAAAGCTATTCGGCACGACACATTTCGCGCGTCCGCATCCCCAAAAAAAGGACGTGTTTCGTCGGGCCGCAATTTATTTAATGGTCGAAAAACAGCTAGGACCACATTCGTTATCTCGGTCGACTGGCTCCTTTCACAATCCCCCCTTGCCACGAGCGGAGATGCCCGCGGCGCCGGATAAAGCTAATTCGATTATAAGCCTCGGGCCGAAAAGAGCTCCGCGGCCCGGCGGTGAAAAATCAATTATCCTCGCGCCTCGTAAATCGGCCGCGGGACCCTCGAGATTAAGCAGGCGCGCGCGCGCGGCGCTGCATTAGGCTATCTTTATTGTGCCGCTCGTCGCCGCTCGTCGCCGCTCGACGCAGAGTCTATAATTCGCCGGCGCGCGGACCTTCACGACGGAGGTGGCCGCACGAGCGGGCGAGCCGCTTCCACCTACCTCTCTTCCTCTTATTTTTGCGCCTTTTAGCGTAATATACGAGCGCGATGCACGAGGAGACACGCAAGAGGAAAGATACAGCAACGAGAGGCCTTTGCACGTCTCCTCCGGACCGACCACTACGTCAAGCCGAGTCACTTAAGTGTCTCTCTCCCTCTTGCCGTCGCGCCAAGCTCCTCAAGTTTCAAGCTTTTATTTTCCGCCGCTCGGCTCCGCTCTTGCTTAACCTCACTTTTTACTGTTATTACATTCCAAAAGAATTCACCGTCCGAATCACCTGGCGCGAATAGAAATTCGAGAGTGCCGTTTTATTTGTACCGCGCGATCGAACGCCCTCGGCCGTGCATCCTAAAAAATGCGAACGCTCGCGCAAATCACGGAAAGCGACGGCCGACGGAGAGGAGAAGGGCAAAGGGGCCGTGCGCAGGCCGCCGCGATCGGCGAGTCTCGCAGCGTAGGTTCAGCGAGGCGTGATTGGGCAATTGGATCTGGCGTCGGCTCTCTTGCGCTCGCGGGGCCGCGCGCATGTGTATACCTGTCCGGCGGGCGTCACTCGCCGCGGAAATTATTGCTCGTGCACACGTGCGCCTCGTCCTCCTGCTCGGTTCATTTGTGCAGGACGGCGGCGGCCCACGAGCGGATATGCCGGCGCAGGCGGCCGATCTGCCCTTTGATGTATCAATTACCGGAGCAGCCGCAAGCTCCAGAGTTTGTTTATTAGACTCGCGCGAGGTGTGTACAAGGGAGGGGGGTGGGCTCAATCAAAGTTCGACACTCTTCCATGTTCCCGCGGGGCCCCTTTGCTCGGAATCGCAATTCAGTGGCGGATGTTCCCGCTGCGCCGACTGCGATGGAATGGAATTTCAGCCCGGCTCGATAATAGTTCGTACACGCCGGAGTTTGCAGCTGCGAGCTTCAGCGGAACTATTCGCGATGCAGCTCTTCTGTGCCTTCAATTTAGCAAGAATCTATGTGCGAATGGTAAAAGTCTGTTGCTTCTCGTGCCTCGATCCTCTGTGCAGAGTCGCCGTGAATCGCGGGGCGCGCGAGCGAGGGACACCGGCGTACATGAAAGTGCGCACACGCATGCATGCGCGCAGAAGGGAGACTCATCGGACAATTGACAGGCGAGTCTCGCGCTCGACCGCTCCCCGCGTGCGGATCGTCCTGCGCAACTCTCGCCGTTGGTCGAATCTACTTCGGTTAAAAACCGCCCGAGAAGCTCCAAGCCGCGCTCGTATTTCGCGTCGGCCAGCCAGGTGGATTAAGGGGGCCGGGCAGCCTCGCGGCTCGGGCGTTTCACCTGGAAAGCACATATATTCCGATAGCGCGCGGCTGGCTAGCTTTCCGTCAGGCGGGCGCCCGTCCGAGGGATCGCGCCCGAGCAAGAGAGATCGCCTCGCTCGACCCCCGTCGGCAATCGCCGGTCACGCGACGACGCTCGCCCGCGACTGCGCTGGGCGCCGCGCTTTCCCCGGAAATATAATAGACATTCAGGCGGCGCCGGCGGCCGACGGAATGAAAAACAGAGATATAAAGCAGACCGGCGCGGGGGGGAGGGGAGGAAAAATGGCGAGGCCGTACTTTCCTCATTTCCCCTCTCGGCCGACGAGCATCGATCGCGAGCCCGGCCGCAATGGGCCCCGAGCACGCGATAAGTGCCGGAGCTGCCAGCGACGGCCTCCCGAGCTTCGTTCGCGCACATATCCTACCTTGACGCTACTCTCTTCCTGGATGAATGATCATCCCGAGGAGGGATTCGATTTATTTGGCTAAATCGTTGACGCACGCCTCACCTTTTAATTGATTGCGCTCGAGGAGCGGACATTTTTCCCTGTATCATCGCGGGAAATTTCGCGGCGCGAAACACTCCATCCGAATCGACTGCGACTCTTGTAAGTGGAGATTCCCGCAGCCGATCGAACATCGATTCGCGCAAATTTGCAAGGTAACGCGCGACCGCTGCGAGGAGCCTAAATTATTCAACGATCGACGAGCGCGCGCGCAATTATCGAGGACTTGTGCGACGCGGCAGCGACGCCGCGAAACTTGGCGCGAATGACGGCCCCGTCGACGCCTATAACGATCTTGTCAAGAGAGTTGCTCCGTTCCGAAGACAACCTATAATTCGAAGCTGCCGCTCCGTGGAATGGGCTTCTCGCACCGTCTCGATCATCGGCAGCTCGAGCTTGTGCAGACGATGCTCACTGAAAACGGACATTAACTAACGGCCCTGCTGAGTCGGGCTTCCTATTAATTATACCTGATCAAGTCGGCATTGATTTTCCGGGAAATTCATTTATAACTTGCGTTTTAAATCGGAGCTTGAAACGACGTACGCTTGTTTATTGAATTTTAATTAGCTCGTTCTGAAAATAATCCTGGTTTATTTATAATACGGTCGAAGCTTGTTCAAATAAAAGCTTTTAATAAAAGAAACAAGCACGGCAACGTCAGATTAATAAAATAAAATGAAGAAAAATAATCCGCATCTATCGAGAGTATTTATCAGAAATATGATTATAAAGTATGCAAAATTGACGTGCTCAAAATGAAATATTTATCCAGCGCTGAAAAGGATAAGAATCAACATCAGAATCGTTGAAAGAGAGCATGCATGGAAAATTATGTACTTTATTTATATTTAGGAGAACAATTTCGACGAGCAGTAAACGAAGCGTTCTCTGTATAGCTGAAATAACAGTGCGGTTAAGAAAGGAGGGGTAGAGAGAGAGAGAGAAGGGAATGCAAATAGCGCGAAAGCTATCTGGCGGGATTAAAAAAGCTCGGGCGAAGATACAGAGGGAGCCTGGAAATCGGAAATCCAGCGGGCGCTGATCTGCCTCTGGGGGACGCCGAGGCAGAGCGCCGGCACCGGCCTTTTGCGGGAGAGAGCGCCGGGAGAAGGAGGAGTATTCCCGAGGTTGTGCATCCGAACTCGTTTCGGATGAAGCAGCCCGTGAAATTGAATCGCACGTAAAAATCGCACTCAGAGTGGCCCTTCCTTTCGCTCGTTGTGCCGCCCAGGTATAGGCATACACGCGGAGGCGCAGGCGCGCGTATTGCTCTTCCTACCTTTATGCCGGTCAATCCGAGCGGACCGATCGCGCCGCCATATCGGAATAGGGTTGTCCCCCTCTCGTCCCGCTCGCCACGATGTCGCGCCGCTTTATTTTCCCCGCTCTTTAGGCACGCCGGATCAATTGCGATTCAGGAGGACCGGTTGCCTTTTTTATGGCCCTCCTGCCTTTCTTGTTTTCCCTTTACAGCGCTGCCACTCCGCGTGCATTCATTTGCAAATCTGCGCGACTCCAGGCCGCCTTGTCGAAGCAGCTCGTTAATAACGTTTTTATCGCGTCCGCCGTATAAACTCAAAAATTCGAAACTGATCATTTTGCGAAGAAATAAGCTTCCGGACGAAGGTTAATTACGATAAATTAGGCGGCGGCGACGCTTTTTAAACAAAGTTTCAGTCGAGGAGGAGGCCCCCGAGATCGAGAGCGATTCCATTCTCCTGGAAAGCGCCCTAAAGTTATTCTGGTTTAAAATAAAGGCCAAGAGTCAGCCGATCAATAGACGGTCAATCCCATAAATCAGAAGGTAAACACCGCGGGACAATTTAGCCGACCCTTCGCCTGTCGGAGGGAAAGCGAGCTCAGGCAGGCACTGAACGAGGGGGGAAAGAGAGCGAGAGGCTGGGACGCCGAAACACAAAAGCTCCTCTCTCTCTCCCCTCGCTCTCCATCAGCGAAGCTCGCTCGCTCGGAGCTTTCCATTCCATCGGTAAAGCAGGCATCTTAATTAACGGCTCCGTCCACTTCTCTCTCTCTCTCTCTCTGTCTCTCTCTCTATACCCCGGTTCTTTGAACCAACAAACCGTGCGACTAGATCGTTAAGGGAAGAGGAAGCTTCGGGATCTCCATTAAAGTGAGATCTTCGAGACTTTAATCCAAGTCGTTTTGCCTTCCCCGTGTAGCGCAAAAAGGCGAGGTGCTCGCGCGAAATGACAGTTTTTTTGTTTTCTCTCCGACTCGGAAACGTAATTCCTCCGGCGCGCCGCTCCCTTTCTTCGGCTCGTGCACGCTCTCGCGTATACACGAGCCGGGGGCCGAGTTTCCAAACAAAGTTCAACTTTTTATCGCCGACTTTCGCGGAACAATTAGCAATTAGCCGGTGGGAGGGGGAGAGAAGGAAGCCCGAAACTCCGGGGCAGTCGTGGATTCGGCCGCTTGAAATTTAAGCGCCCTAAAAAGTTGGCGCGCGAGCTGCTCTCGAAATAGAGGATCGCGCGATAAAATTTATCCCCGCGCGTTTGATGCGCGATCCGCGGCGGCGAGCGGCCTCTTGCTCCCCCGTTCCCCGTCGCCGTTCGATTTACGAGAGCCGGACGGAGGCTCGATCGTTACGTAACACCCGGCAACGCCGATAAAGGGCACGTACGACTTTTACGGGTCCTAAAGTACATCGCCGCTCGGACGTTAGTCATATAATTATTTAACGCTCCGCCGCGACCTCGCCTCGGCCTCCCGCGGCTTGTCTCTGCACTTTTTCCTTATCTCCCTTGCGGCGTTTACGTAAGCTAGAACGTTTTCATTCCGCGAAAGCACGAAAATTTCTACAGGTGTTTATGTAATGCGGGGGAGGCACTAACGCCGTCTTGTTACCGTCGGCCCTACGGGTTCAGTTCTATTACGTAATAATTCGTGCATGAAATTTCGTAATCAAGGCACGAACGTATGTAGGCGCCCTGCAATACTTTTCCGCTTCACCCTGCGTGCACGACGCAGGTAATAAATTATTGAATCATTTTTTACCGATCGTGAGTAGCATTGGTTCATCAACTCTTTTATTCTGTACGGGAATATTATTTTTGTTGAGATTTTTCTCTGATTAAAAGAAGAATGCTGTTTGTTTGAAAAATGCAATACGCGCGAACAGAGAGATCCCGCATTCCCTCTATTGTATATATGTTGTATATATTATCTCTCATTTGCGTATAAATACTTTTCAATAAACCAAGAAAAATGCATTCTATATAATTTGTATCAATATTATGTAGAATGAGTCTGTAATACAGCCATTGTATACAACTTGCATTCAAGCTCAACAACATTTTTTCACGTGGACTAATTAACAGAAACTGAACAATCCTCTTATTTGAGGAACATGCCTAAAATTTAAAGGCCCCTGTAGACGTGGAGTATTTTAAATTTTAAATAACTTGCAAATTTGCATGCTCGATAATTTTGAACTGTAGTTTCAATTTCAAAAAATTAAAGCGGATAAAATTTGTCCGGCAAAGTAAGTTGAAAATTTCAACTTGAACTTTTATTTCGGGAATCCAATATTAAACGTTTTTAAAAAATTATAATTCCTCTCCAAGAGCTCGAAGAAAGTTTAATAACTTTACTGCCCGGACTAACTGCCATAATAATGAGGCGAATTCCGAATTTTAATTACAAATTTTGAAGTCAATACCAAGTCCAATTAAGATATATTCCTCTGCGTCAAGGGTGCAGGAAAAGAGTCTCCCAGGCATTTCGAATGGCCCATAAAGCGTATCGAATGACTCGAACGGAATCCCAGCAGCTCGCACATGAATCGTCGCATGATTGGCACGCACCGGCGAAAAAAGCGGCAGGCCGCTCGAGTTTTTATTATCGCCGCGGGGGTGAGCGATCGCCTCTCCGGGTGATAGTCGAGTGACGAGCGGCGGCGGCGGCGGCGGCTGCGGGCAGGCCTGCATTAATCCCTCTAATGCAACACGGTTCGGCCATTAGTAGTGCATTTCTGGAGTCCCATGGGACCTGGGCTCTCTCTCTCTCTCCCCCTCTCTCGCCCCGACAGCCGGGCATGCATGTATGCATGACGCCGACGCGCGCCCCCTCGCGGGCCTTAACTCGGGCCAATAATTTCCACTCGCTCTTGCTTCCCTATTATGAAAATCCCTTTTGTTTTTCGCCCGACGCTCTTTCCCGTATTTGCACTTGGCCGGAGCCCTATCATCATTTCTCTCGCGGAATGCAGCGGTTCATTTTCATTTCGCGGCTCCCGGCCGCTCGAGGGCTCGTTATTGTTATGCTCTTTTTTGCTACTTCCATTATATCCTTGCGCATATACGCTCTCTCTCTCTCTCTCT
>JAWWEM010000001.1:14022053-14034981 GCA_035582935.1 Ormyrus thymus
CCAGACTGGGAGCCTTCTCACACCGAGGAAGACGGCGGCGCAGAAAAAAGCTCGGGCGCGGCGGAGCCCGAAAAAAGCGACGCGATCCTCGAGCACGAAATTGTGCATTTAAACGATGTGAAATATGTCGGGGGGAGCCAACTTTTCAGCGGGATATTATTCTTAAAATTGCGAAAATACATTAGGTTGTATATTTTACGGAAATTAGCGAGCGATTCTTTTTTTTTTTAATTTTAAGCCCGCTTTAATGAATGTAGTAGAAACGATTTGTCAAGCTAATTTTAGCTTTCGTGATTCAACGCGAAGACAAAGATTGAAATAAAACTTTGGACTTTCCGGCAGTCTGTCTAACTTTCATTCAGCCATTTCTTTTCATAGGACGAAATTGGTTTCTTTTTTTTGTTTTTCACCAAATCGCTGCTTCAGCATTCCAATGGAACGCAAGTTAAAAATCTCGCGAGCCCGATAAATCGAAGCGTTTTTCCGCACGAATAATTCGCGTCCGCAGTGATTATCTCGGGGGAGGGGAGAAACGCGCGCGTACGCGGAGCGCGACGGTGGCGGCGCTGCATCTTAATGAGTCGCGGGGCTGTCATAACGAGGCGACCCAATCAATTACCGGGCTGCGAGATCCGCACCGGGAATAACGAAGTGCGGGGGGCGGATGTCGCTAGTTTAGCAGTTCGCGGCTTGTCCGGGCCTACGCCTCCGCGCATTAAAGCAATTATCGTCGGCCGCACGCTCGGCCCGTTTATCGGCTTAAGCCAATTGGCCTGGACGATGGATTCCCGCGCGACGACGCCCCGCGGCGATGTAACGCTGCTGTCCCCCCCCCCGCGCCGCGATTCGCCCCGGAATTACGGCGCGTAAACCTGCGATAATGCAGCGCCTTTTTATACGCCTCTCTTCGTTGCTTATGCGGCGGGCTTCGCGTAAAAAAATTGATTGTTTTCTTTTTTTTTACTTCATAAGTATATAAGCTAAGCGGGCTTCACGTTTTATCAGAAAATTCAATCTCCAAAATCCGAAAATCTCCGCGACCTTATTAAGTGAAACAAATTCTGAATCTTTTTCACTTTTCCCCGGGTATTCAGGACAAGATTAAACGAGGCCGACCCTTGCGGAGGTGCACCTGCAGCCAATTTTCGAGATCTTGCAGAAGAGCCGAGGCGTTAAGCAAGTTGGAGATGAAGTGGCGGTGCGCATCGGCGCTGTATTATCGTATTTCCTCGGGCGAAAGCCGAGCCGTCGCCGGCGAAAAAAAGGAAGGAGGAATAAGGAGAAAAACGGGAAGATTGCATTCGGGCCGGGGCGGCCGAACGTCGGGGGGCTCGTAAGTAAGGCCCGTAAGCCGGCAGCGCTAAGTGCTTCTCCGGGGAGATCCTGCCGAAATTATTTATCCCGTTCCGTGCCGAAAGTCCCGGGCTTTTCCGTTGCTCTCCTCGCTATTCGCGCCTATTCGCGCTCGAATTTATTGATCGCGAACAGGCGCCTTTGCCCAAAAGCCGACTAACGAGTCCATAATCAACTCTCAGCGAGACGCGTTTACTACGTTTTTTATATCGAGATCCGCTGAAATTGCAGGCGATTCGGTGCCCGGAAAGTAGCAGTAAAGCGCAGCCGCGCGGAGGGGGGCGGTATACTTCACCTAGGGGAATAAAATGCGTAAACAATCTCGACGCCGCCTCGATTAAAAGCGGCAGGCACGCACGAATATAGCTCCCGCGGCCGCAATAAGAGCAAATCAGCCTCGACCGTAAAGCTCTGGGAACGAGCCTTGAGGGTCTCTGGCTTTGACGATCTTGTTCGCGCCATCGGCCGCGTCGACACCTTTTTCTTAGACGGCGAAGCCGCGCGATAATGGAGCCAATTGTCGCGGCCGCCGCCGCCGGCGACGCGCCCGAGGAAGTCCGCCTTGCCCGAGTCGGACACGCTCTTTACGCGCCGCCGACCTTGAATCAAGCCTTTTCCCCTGCTGTTCGGCCCTTAGCTTCGCTTAATCCGGCAGAAGTGACTCGTCGCGTTTGGAAGAGGAGCGCGCTGCTTGAATTATCGCAACCGCGGAAAATTGATTTTAGGCCAAGGGGCCCTGGCGAAAAAAATTCATTTAATGTGGAGCACCGCAATCAAATGTAAATTTGACGTGTGGAGTAAATAGAGCGAGTTGATTAAAATAAGGCTCTCAAAACGAAATCCTACTTTCGGTCGCTTGAGCAAGAATGAAGAAAAATCGATGTGCTTCGAATCGCTCGACTTTCGACAAGTTTTCAGTTTTATAAATGGAGCAGATAAATATTAAGTAACACAAAGACTGAAAATTGTGCCGAAACCCTCTATCCAATTCCTGGCGTACTTCCGCATAAATCGTACTACGAGGTTCTATTAAATCTTATATTATTACTTTTTGGAAATGGGGATGCAGACTTTGCCAAAAATGACTAAAACGTAGTCGCGCGTTCTAAATGTTTCGTTTGAAATAATGCATGTAACACAGACGATCCCCCGGAAGTTTGTTCCACCTCTAAACTCAATAGAAATAATTCAATTTTTCCCAATAACAATTATTCAAACCGAATTTTCGCATTTTAGGCTTTATCGCCGAAGAGCTTTTCAGCCAGAACTCTTTTTTCCCCCCAATGAAAGGAGTTTCTGGCGGAACAAGAGCGCATCACAAATGACAAGTGGAAAAAAAGAGCACTCGAAAAAAAGGGCAGCAGGCAAATGCAAACAGGAAATACAAAGGGAAGAGAGATATAGAGAGAGAGAGGGGGGGGAGAGAAGCGCGCGGGCTGGACGCGGGAGAGAATAGCATTTACTCATCGGAGGCCGCCGGCTCTCACGGCCACCTGTACGCGCACATATATCTGGCGCAGAGCACAGCCGAGTCTATCACAGGCGCGCACCTGCGTATCGCCGTTTCTCACACGTACCTGCCAGCTTTTCGCTGACCGGCCTCGATTTCCCATTGATTTCCCGGCCTTCTCTCTATCACTCCTGCTCTTCGTTCGATCCGAAAGCTCCTTTGTCCTCCCCCCCCCCCCTCGCATTGTACCTTTCGATCGGCGGAAGCTGGATTTAACTACTTTTTTTACCGCCGGAAAAGGGACTTGGCCGTTTTACGTCGCGGTCGGCTTATATTTTTTCGACTTGTCGATCCGCGACGTCGGGGACAAAGTTGATTCCTCAACCGCGGGCTTTGGGTAAAGTTATTGGCCTACCAATAAACATTTGGAATTGGTGCCAAGTGCACAATCGATCCGCCCCTTTAATTTCGCCGTTTAACGGGATTTTTTTTCCATCCAAAGCCCAAAGAGCAAGTCCATTCTTCCGACAACGACGCGACAGAGAGCGACATTAGCAAAAACAAACAAGCGCTTTTTGCCTCTCCCGACTACCGGATGCGAGCGGTACGACATCTATTCAAATTGAAAGCGAATCACCGGCTGGACACCCCGGGGGAAAGAAGAGGGAATGACGGAAAGAGAGAGAGAGAAAGAGGCACTGTTTAATGAAGCGCGAAATTGGCAAATTAGTTAAAATCTGTGAGTCTATAGTTTTAGCACGCGGATAACTTCGTTTCGGTCAATTACAACCGCGCGTTATTTCAGTCATTCGCGGCTCCGAGCGACGCGCTCCAAATTTATGCCAAGGGAATTAAAGCACGCGTAATTGATATACGTCGGAAAAGTGCCTCCCCCTGCACGCGCATTTTTTTTGCCTCGCTCGGCCTGCTTTTAATGAATCCCATCCGTCAGAGAGTGACGCGAGCCCGGCTAAACGATCGAAATTTGAGTCATTTTCAAAAAGCTCATCTGCGCCAGACTTGCTAATTCAATGGCGTTTGATTGGCTGATAAAGGAAGCTTTCACGTTAGCGACGGGCACGCTGAAAATAAATTTACAGGCTACAAAGATCAATTGTAAATTAATAATGCGGCTGATATTTGTCACTCCCTTTTCGCCTGCCTCTCTGGCTGCGCGGTCTATTTCAAGGTGTTTCCCCGCCGCCGAATAAAGTGGCTCGTAGTCTCTCCGCTTTTGTGGATTAGGCACGGAATTCTTATAAAATAAATGCAGCTCCTCCGCTCAAAGCCCCCTACGTTCCCCGAGTGTTTTTCGAGGTCTATTTAAGTGCAGGAACGCGCTCGGCGCGACGACGAGCGCGGCCACCACACGTTCCGCAAGCATTCTTACTTTTCGCGGTTAAGCTGCTCTCGTTTCGCTAATGTGTTGTGCCACTTGGTTTTAATGGCTCGAATATTTTTCTCCGTGAATTATTTCATTTGCCTGCGCGCGCCCTTCTAAAATTGAAACAGCACGCTCGGCCGAGTATTTTCGCAAATTAAAAGCGAGCCTCTCGACATCATTTTCTCGCCCCGCCAATGGAGAAGGAAGTCATTGCGTCGAGAAAGAGGGGAAATTTTCAGAGCCGGTAAATTCAACGAAAGCTCGAAGCCGCCGGAGCGAAAGCGAGCCTTAAACCTTCGACCGGCGCAGCTCGGTAGCCGGGCGAAGAAACGCGAAGTGGCGCGGCAAAAGTAACAGAAGAAACGCGTCTAATCGCTTAACGATGAGAAAACGAGCCCTTGGCTCCCGGAGCTACCGCGGAACCAATCTCTCACGGGCGCTATTTCCGACGGCCCTCTCTCTCTCTCTCTCTCTCTCTTCTCTTTCTCTCTCGGGCGCTCCGTGAAAATCGAGACGGTCCATTAGTTTCGCGCCGCCGCTAACCAAACGGATTTATAACTCCTTCCGGTAATAAAGGAAGCGAACGAGATGCTAAGGCGAAAAAAGGAGTAGGGACGGTAAGTGCACCGCCGACCGTCAGCTCGTTTCTTTGCGCTGTCTTCTTATGGCTCCTTTGAAATTTATCTCGAGCTCGCCGGTCAGCTTCTCTCGATTCTGCCGGGATTAAAGTTCCGCCGCGCAACAATCACTCGGGTCCACTGGCTCGGGGGACATGAAAAACGCGTCTCTCGTCCCGCTCTTAACCGTCGGGCAGCTCAGAGTTTCCGTATTCGCGGGGGCGCGAGTTTAATTGAAAACGGCAATAACGAACGGCCGCGTTTTCAAGATCGGAAGTCTGCGGGAGCTGCCTCTGACCAAGTCGAAAGTTTACTGTCCCGGCCGGCCGCTAAATATTGACGCGACCGCGCGAAACGGCCGCTTTTAATTACGGGCCGCGAGGCGTAACGCGCCGCTGTTTAGTCGGCCGGCCGATTTTTATTTCGCGCGCGGCTGTGCGTCTTGTCGGCTACGTATACGGGCTCTGCGGGCGCAGTTAATCGCGCGCGCGCGATCGCAATTGCGCCGGACGCGCGATTGCTTTTTGCAATCGAGGCAAATTAAAGTCCGAGTACCCTCTGATTTATTTAATTCTCGCCCGGCGCTGCAGCTCTGCGGCCGGTGGCGCACGCTTAATGATCCTCGTTAACGCGATTTATCCCGCTTGTACATAAAACGTTCTTAATTGCTTCGCCCTTTTTCGGGAAATTTCGGGATTTTAGGACGACGGGAGATGGATCGAGCAGGAAGCTGCCGCGGCTTCGTTTCCAGCGCGCCTAGTTCAGTAATTACGTGCATATCGCGCGGCTCTCATCGCCGTGAGAGTCCGGCGGTGGGGGAACGGGAGGCAGAGCGTTCGCGAGTCGAATCGACGGCGCGACTTCATTAATCAATAGATAGAACGATTTCTACATGCACGTATACGCTCTTCTACTTAGCCGAATTATAATGAGCTCATTTGAATCGATATCTGATGCAACTAATGCCGTTCGCCTCTGTATCGCCGATCAGACGAGCCTCTGACACTCGGAGTAGGAGATGCCAATTAAAATCGTACGTCATTATTTATCGAGCTTATATTGCAGCGCGGAGCTGGCAACGCGCTCTTTTTTTGCTCCTTCGACTCTCTCCCTCTCTCTCTCTCACTCTTGTCTTCCTTTCCTCCTTCCTTCGCGAACGGTTCACGCGAGGTCGAGAGCCGCGAAATTCATCAGGTTTTTGCTCGTGTTTGCGCGCGTTCGCTTTTAAAACGCCGAGCTATCGTAAATAAATTCGTGTTCCGATATATATTTGCAAACTTTACCTTCGCAATTATCAGCGAGTAATTGCTCTTCTCAAGATTCTCTATCTTTTACGTACCTGAAACAGAAATAAATAACAAAAATTAGCGGTTCGTTCAATCGTGTTAAATAATTTTTTTACGGCACGTTTTTGCTTCTGCTTGAAAGCGGAACGCGTGCTGGTGGATAATGCCTGCACGGACAAAAGGCTGTGCGTCGCTGCCGGTAACAATCAACGTGTGAAATCGATAATTAACTGCGGGAAACACGTACGAGAAGGCGCGCCGAGAACAGCTGATGCGCGGAGACAACTTCTCGCGATAAACGCCCAAGTGATTCGATGCTCGGTATTTGTTTGTTGGTTTTTTCATTGGAACGAGCAAGCTTCGAACTGTTTAATCTCAGATTTTATTGCGCCGAGGATTCGGAATTTTAGTTTAACTCGCCTCGAATCGAGATTATTTATTTTTCACGCAAAAATCCTTTCGCTCTTATCTTATATTTATTTCTTATACACTCGGGCATAAAACTTTATATCGCGGGAAAAGTTAAATTACTGCAAGCGAAAATTCATAAAAAATACTCTTATTGCTTTGCTTACGACTTTTGACGCTTATCTTTATTATCTTCCCTTTCGGGAAACTGAAATACATTGTCCCGAATTCGGAATTAAAGGCAAGTTTAAAAGCCCATTAAAAATGCGAACGGGTATAAATAACTCGAGGGGGAAAAAAGCAGCGTCAAGTGTATAAAAAGAAAGGCAAGCAGGCCAGATAAGAAGTAAAGGCAGAACCGAGAGAGAAAGAGAGCAAGATAAAGAGGGCAAGGTGCGAGCGATCCTAGCAATTAAAAGCGAAAAGAAAGCTTGCGACTCTCGCTTTATGTTCCTTCGCGTATCAAAGATTACCTTTATCTTCGGACGCGGAGGCTCCCTTTCTTTCTCTTTCCGCTCCTCGCCGAGAGCCGAGGTGGCTAAAGTGAGTAAATAAACGAAAAAGGAGAGAGAGAGAGAGAGAGAGAGAGAGGACAGAGAAAAGCGGAGAGCTTCGTGAGCGCGCGTCTTAGTAGCGGAAATAAAGATCCTTTATCTCTTAGCCACGAGGCGCATCCGTGTTTTTGCGGGCGAGGCCTCTGTGGGTCCCGAGGCTTCTTCCGCGAAAGCGCCGACGGAAATACTCGAAAATGAAATAAGGAACGAGTGCCCCGAGCTCCGAAATTCTTGATTCCCGCTCGGCGAGTCTCGAAATATTAGAGGCGAGCATGCGCGGGGCAAACGAATGAGAGCCCCTGCAGACGCTCGAGACGTTTCCTCGCGCTGTCGATAAGACCTCTTGTATTCGAAAAGTCAAACGGTCCAGCTGGATTTTCGTCCGAGAGCCAGCAATAAATCAATCAGCGTCGCTGATTACATTAAATATGAGAGCGGGAGGAGGATTAAATATGGCGGGCCGAGTCCCGCGCAAAATGTTAATGTCTCATTTGTAATTTTAATGATTTCGCAAAAGTTCGCTGGCTGCAGAGGGAGCAGGCTGCCGCGACCGCGACACATAACGACGGCGGCCAACCGCGGGGAATCCCTGGAAGCGTTCCAGTTTCGTACTCCCTGCTATCGGGAAAATTGAAACTTACAACTTGTTGAGCGTAAGAATATAATTACGCGGGATATCGTCGGCCGCGAATATTCGCGCCCGGGGGACCGAAGTCGCAGAGAAATGGCGCTCGGATGAGTTGCGAACGCGAGCTGGCTTATTAATTTAGCCGGCGCCGATTGAATTTTAAATGGAAATTTTCTCGGTTAAAGGATTCCCTCCCGACTGGATAAAGTATCGCTTTGAACGCTTTTTTCTCTCTCTCTGCAAGCGCCGAGCAAACACGAGCAATGAATGACGCGTGCTGGTACTTGCCGAGCAAAGTGTTGGCCAAACAAGAACGTTCGGACTTGCTCGCTGGAGCGGCGGATCATCGGTAAAATAGAAACGCCGAATTCATTAAACGGGCGTGAAATTGAAAGTGATATTCGGGCGAATAGAGTTAAAAGCAATAGTTTTATTTCGAGGAAAAACGTTTAAAGCTCGAGTTTTTCTGCAAGCTCGTCAAAGGATGATCAGGTAGCTTTCCATTCAATACTGCTCTTTTATCAAGAGTTATTTGATCGAAAAGTTAGACACGGTCGATTCGTTCGATTTTCTTAACAAGTTTACTTTTCGAATTCGTAAGCTAATAGAGAACGAGGAGCAATTCCCTCTTAATTTTAATTGGCAACTATTTTCAGAACCCGTACTTCTTCAATTATATACAGCCTTCCCTCGTAATTTACAGCCTTTCAAACGTTTTATCGAGGCAGTAGCCGTAGTTTTGATCTTCCGCTCAAGTCTAATTTAGCTGATTTTTATTAATTAAGACAGGTTCCACTTAAGCAGTCGCAGCTTGCATTTCCTTTCCTAAAATGTCTCCTATCAGGACTGTAGTATTACGCAGTTTATCTCACAGTACTTAAATGTTTCTTCCTTTCCCTATTTCACCTTGGGGTTATTTATGTTCTCTTATCATTCTATTTTGCTTTTATCTGCTTCGTACTCTTTCTCGGCCCTCATTGTCTCCTAAACTCCCCGGCCACCCTCTCTTACTCTTTCAACGTTCCGTTGTACTTGATTTACTTTTCTCTCGCGTATCTGCTTAACCTCCGCTCGTTTCCCATCCTATTTCGTCGAAAACTATTTTCATTCTTTTTGCATGCGCCGATCCGGTCTTTTACATATTTTTTTAAGGAACGTCTTTATGTTTTCTTTAAGGATTCGGTCGTTACTTTTTTAAATGCTTTGTCAAAATTTGTTTCACTTTCCCGGCAGTCTTTAAAACTTTTCTTTGAATATTTATAAAATATGAATTTCAAACTAAAATACACTTCGCGCAATACTCTTACGAGATAAAAATTTCACAAAGCAGTACGATGAATTTTAAAGAAAGTTTTTTTGCTCCACTTTTAAGAAGATTTAATATACATTTACAAAGTTCTTTCATTTCTTTGAAAATAGACGGAGAAAAATTACCTACTAAAAATTACTATATTGTTTAGTAATGGGAGGACATTCATGAATTGTGAGGAAAATTACTATACTGTATCATAAAACTTAATACACTTATAGTAAAATTGTAGGAGACCGGAGGAAGCCTATGCATCTCGTCAGTGGGGCTGACGATGGACAACCCTTGCCCCAGACGACATGAGTAACCCCCGAGCCCGGATACTTATATCCAGTTGCCTCGACTGGTCTGCTAGCGAGCGCAACAAACCCGGCGCTACGCCACCTAGCGAGGCGCCCGGGCTCTACCCACTCCCCAAAGCCTTCCTCCAACACTCCCACCATAGATTGCCTATAAAATTTACAAAATTTTTTATTAATTTTTGCTACACGTATATTAAATTTTAGAATACAGAATAGTAATTTTCCTCACAATACAAGTATGTCCTCCAATTGCTAAACAATATAGTAATTTTTAGTAGGTAATTTTTCTCCGCGTAGCTTAATCGTGGCAATAACTAAAGAGGCCGAGCTAATTAATCACTCAACCTCTGAACCCAAACAGTCTCTTCTCCCGAGCACAGTCAGGCGTGCAGTTGCAAGCTACACGCGCGTAGATTGGTGGCGATCGCGGGCACTGCGGCGCAGGAAGGAAGGAAGGAAGGAAGGACGAGTTTCTGGTATTCCCCGCATGGCCGTATACACATCCGCGCAACCTCTCCCTCGTCCTGTTTATCGAGCGCTTTACTATTTCGCGCAGCCCCGCCGCGCTCGGGAAAGCACTCGGCCGAACTCGCAGCCGAACATAGATATTACAGCTTATGGAAAGTCCGAGACGTCTCGAGTCCCGCGGCGATCCTAAAGTATTTTGCGGGATGCGGGACGCGCCGCCTCCCGAACGCGATATTATGGACTTTCTCTCTAGTCTGGTCTTTTATACAGGGCAGCGCGTCGGCTCAGATCTTGTCCCCTTTTTTCTGGCCAATTTTCCGGTCGACGGGTATTATCTTACGAGGCTTTTCGCTCTCTCTCTCTCTCTCTCTCTCTTGTTGTTCTTTTTTCTCTTCCCGACGAGCAGTCGCGTAAATTCTCGACGAATAAACTTGGCACGAAGACCAATGCACTCTGCACGGACAAGGACGATGACGTTCCGGTTTTTATTGCTTAACCTGGCAGTGCCGATTCGATGCGTTTTTAAAGCTACCCAAAAATGCGCTCTTTTGCTTTGTCGAGCGTTCCCTCGCTTTTCAAACAGCCGAAAACAATTTTCCGCCATTACAGTCGGGAGTTATTCGAGGAAGTTCAATTCCGAAAGCCCAATAAATCGAAGGGCAAAATTTACTGGCGCGGGAGAATCGACTTCTTCCGAGCTTAAGCAGGAACACAAGGGGGCCTGCAGCTCGGCGGCTTATCGCAGGATCCACACGGCTGCTCGCGCAAGCTCGCGAGAAAATCGCTTTAGAGCTGGATCGCGCGAGCGAGTTACACGACGACCGCGCAAGCTCTCTCCCAACAACAGGCCGGCATCGAAACGCTCTCGCTAAGTATCTCCTAATCCTCGCTCGCATGCCTTGCTTTCTAACGAACTGCAGCCTCGTATAACGAGAGTTTAGTTTTACAACTCGTCGATACGTATCTTTTATTGGATGCTAATGCGGACAAGTTTTACTCGGGGCATCAATTAATCCCAAGTGACTTTATACGCGGCAACGAGAGAAAAATCATTTTACGAGCGTCTTCACCCAATAAAATCCAAAGTTAACTGACAGAAAAGCTTCGCGCGTACAGCCGAAGAGGGAGGAAGAGGAGGAGGGGATTCTCGAATTACTCGCAGAAATCGTCGCGGTAAAAACAGGAGCAGGAGAAGGCATTACGGCCCGCAGAGAAGCGAGGAGACATTACGAGCTCTCGCACGCTCGCGATTAGATTTTACGATTGACACTTAACGCTTATGCATACGTATATATATATATAGGAAGCGTTCGCGCAAGTTGGCCGCCTCGAGCGACGTCGACTTCGAGACAGCAGCCAGCACCCCGAGCCCGCTATTACGTGTGCCACGACGAGCTGTCATGCAAATAGACTAACGAGCTTGTTAAGCTGGATTATTGGCGCTGAGCTCGCTCGTTCGTTAGCTTTTGGGACTGCGAGGATTTTCACCCTTTTTTTCGCGGGGCGAATTTCAAAGCTGTAAAGAAGCCGCGCGGACAAAAGAGCCCGAAAGTAATGAGAGACGAGGAGGAGCGCCGTCAGTGTAGATGTCGGGGGCGATCTGATCGCCGAAAAAAAGTCCCCTTTTGTAATAAAATTCCATCTTCCGCGCACAATTCGAGCAGGGACCGTTGCAATCAGTCGCGTTGCGCAGCCCTTCCACCTTAATCACGCAGCCGAGCGACGCGGCGGCTCGCACTTATCGGTCTAACGACGCTCGTAATTTCCAGTCGGTGACGTCTGGAATGAATCGGGCTCGATTTTGCTCGGCCTTTTCTCCGCCGCGGAGACGTTGCGCCTTCGTTTTTCGACTCTGAGACGCGCGCGCGCGCAGCTCGGGAGCGTGGCGAGTGTACTTGCCAGTAAAACGAACGCGGAGATGCGGGACGACTCGCGTGCGCACTTGCGCCGCGGCAATTAATATGCGCGGCGAGAGAAGAAATTAATCATAATTAAGATAACTGTGCACGATACTGACTAATCGAGCTAGCCTTCGAGTTCCCGATTCCCAAGTTCTTTGCTGCATGTGGCTCAGAGAATTGTTGGAATTCAAAGGGGGGCCTTGGGAATTCCGATGCTAATTATTAGGCCGCCGATGATACAAGTTCGTTTGACAAATTCGCATTCTCTTGTGTGTTTTCTCAAAATTTAACTTTCCAAAGTGATTCGCGATTTTCATTTTCAGAAGGCAGTCCATTAATTCCCAGCTGATATCTTTCGCAATAACTCTTTCATGACGGCTTTAATCTCAAAGCACCTTTATTAATTAATACGAAGAAGTGTTATAAAAAGTAATTTATCAAAGCTGCATTTTTGTTAATTAAAGCCGAGCAGCAACGAAATGTCGCGTCCGAGCGTCTCGTTCAATCAAGAAAATAAAATCCTCCCGAGAACAAGGAAGCGCAGCCTCGGATAAATAAGTCGCAATGCCCCCTCTCCCCCTCCCTCCGCAAAACGAACGCGGAGCAGTCACGCAGGCACTTAGGCGCGCGGTCAACGAGTCGCCTCGGTGCGTGCGCCCGTAACTCGCGATCATCGCCGCCCGTCTCTTCATTTCCCGGCTGTCGTCGCGCGCCGCCGATATTTCGCGCCCAACCGCCCCGCGACGTGATCCGTCCTGCACGAGGGCCTCGCTCGCCGTCGCGCGAGAAGCTCCATCAATTATGATCGGAGCCGCGACACCGCGGCACTTTCGAGCGGCTCTTTATCGGGCCCCGTCGGCTTTCTGCGTATGCCACCTGACGCGAATCAGGCCCTTGCTCCTTTAGGAGATGAATTTGTCAGTCGCGGAGCTTTGCTGCGCCATTGAATCTTGCCGGCTGATTAATAATCGTGAAAGGAACGATAAAGTCAAGTTACATTAATTTGCAGCTGCGTTGCGTCCGATCTGTGGTGAATCAAGTATATATTTTTCGGTAACCATACATTTCAACATCGTTAGTTACTTTTTTCTAATAAACTTGGATATCCTTCCTTATTACCCTGGTAGAAATCTTACGTAGTTTTTGACTAATGAATAGCCAGAAATGCGATTTCTGGTTTAGTTTTCACTGGTCGCTAGCTAAGCATTGCGTATTTTCGTCACGCTTTTGAAGCAGAATATGGCTGCTTTCTGTTTAGTGACCAATTT
>JAWWEM010000001.1:14035081-14056691 GCA_035582935.1 Ormyrus thymus
AGTTGCATCAGCGGCAGCCGCGAGAGAGTAATGATCGCCGAGGTAAATTGGCGAAGGCTAACGAGCGCGGCGCTGCTTTCGCGCGAAAGTGATACTTGCGAGCGTCTGCGACTCCCGCTCTTGTCGCCCGAGCTGCCTGTGCATTCTTATTCACGCCGCGGCAAATCTGGCCTTTGTCGTGCCCTCTCTGTGCGTTGTGCGCGCTGCGCGCCCTTTTTCCGCAAACGATTTACTTTCGAGACGCGGCGTGGCGTAATTATATGGTGGAAAATAAAGTCGTCGCTTCTCGATGGTATAAAGGAGCTTCGGAAGCGGAGCGGCTCGCCGGCATTGGACTCGGCTATTTTTCTCGGAACGCTTCGTTTAAATTATTTATGCAAACTCATTAAAGCTTCAGAGGCGTTTGAGCGTGACGACTTGATCGGGGGAGCGGGAGAGAGCTTTAAGCGGAACAAACGAGGACGGGATTACCGTTTTGATTAATTAAGGGACATATCAGGCAGAGCGTACGTATATATATATATATGTATATAAAGTTAAAGGCGTTCGGCTCGATTGAAGATAAAAAAAAAGAGCGGGTACTTGAGCGAATTCAGTCGTGACCCGCACGATGGGAACTGAGAGGGAAAACGAGGCGAAAGAGAGACACTCGGAAAGGTTTCTCCTCCCGCCGCGCTCGTTGGCCCTCATTATCTCCCGATTCGCATTCCGACAACGGGTTTCGGCTTATCTCAATTCGGTGCGCGCGGCCGCCTGGCAGGCAACACAGAGGCGCCGCGCCGTATATTTTTTCCCCGTTATCTACCTCCGCCTGCCGAACGCGAGATTCATATGTGCCTCTCGCGCACGATCCGCTTTATCTCGTCGCGAGTGGCCCTTTGCGCGGCGCAGAGTGCGATTACGAATTAAGATTCGCGGGGCCGCCTTTTCTGTGATTGAGTAGCTTTACATGAATATGCAAATTCCCGGGGTCCAGGTGAGCCTCGGGCCGAAGCGATCGTAAAAAGGGCGACGGCTCCGCGAGAGAGGATAAGTGCCTCTTCGATAATCGCTTCCTTGCTGAATCTCTCGGCGGCGAATAAACTTTTAATCGCGGGATATTCGATTGCGCGCCAATCAGAGAAGCATCTGCTCTGTTTATCTCCTGCCTCTCCGCTCGCTCTATTTCCAGAGGACGTCCCCGAAAATCCAGCCGAAGCATCGCCTGCACCGAAACGCTAATAGGCCGAAAATAAAAAGCTCCTCCTCCCAAATGGGCGCCGAGAATAGTCGGGGAAAGAAAGAGAGAGAGAGAGAGAGAGAGCGGAACACGGCCCCGCTCGTAGATCGTACAGAGGCGTTAACGTCGATTTCGACGCGTTGTCGCGGGCAAAAAACGCGCCGCCGGAGATGCGAAGTAACAAAAAAAGGGGGCAGCTCGCCGGCGAGATCCTATATTCGCGCGCTCCCCGCCGCTCTCGCGGCTCGTCGCTCGACGGCGGCATTGTGTCACCCGATACGAAAATAGAGAGCCTCTCGCCGCGGCGGAGGGGGCAGAATCTAAGGTCGCCTCTCGTTTGGCGGAGGGCATAATTCCGTCGGCGCCCGGAGTCTCGCTCGTTCAAAAGAGCATTGTCTCTCCCGAGCTCTTCGGGGTGGTCCACTTAAACTTTTAGCCGCCGTGCGTGCTCGCGCGCCGCGATTGTTTTGCATTTTTCGCAGGACGACGACGACGCGCTCTCGGCGAACGCTCTAAGCGCCCGGCCGGTTTAAATCCTCGCGGACATACGTCTTTGGAGAGCGCATCCGAGTGGGTATAAGCTTTTTTCGCTCGCAGCTCGAGTAGCTCGTGCGCAAACTTCTGCTTAGCACTTGATTAACGTCGCCTTTACGCCGCTCGACGTAACAGAAAAAAAGGCAAAAGGCCGCGCGAGCTAATAATCATAAATTCTTCTATTTCCGTCCCGATGTATATTACGCGCGCAAATCGGGCGCGCGAGAGATCCGCCGAGGCAGCTTGCTTTGGGTGCGGAGTCTCGTTCGCGCGAAAGGCATCGCTTCCGTCCCGAGAAAAAGCGGAGCGAAAAAGAGTGCCGGCGGGGGTCTGAATCTTACTCGTACATAAGAAGCCGCGGCACCGAGTGAGAAATTGCCGCCCGTTCGGAAATAGTTGGCATTGCTTTCATCCGCGCGCCTACAAAGAAGACATTTTCTACGTAATGGCGGCGGCGTCGGCCACGTGCCGCTATCCGCGAAAGTTTATTGTTGCAGAGCCGCCAATGACAGCGACTGCTGCGACGGGACAGCCGCAGAGGCTATATAAATCTTAATGGGAATTCCTCGCGCTGGAAAGCCAAGCATGTGCCCGCTGCTGCTTTCGACTGGCTCGCGAACGAGCCGGGCTAATCATTGCCTTGTAAATGCTCCTCGGGCCGTGTTTTTATTAACGAGATACAATATTAGCTACGTGAATTATTTTACTGCACAATTTAACTCCTCTAGAATTTGCTCCATTTCTCCAAGAGTTTATCTCGGACAAATTTTTTGCAGGAAATATCAATAATTATAAAATTCAGTTTATTTTCATAGTTCATCCTCTGGATATATTTTCGAATCGCTCGGAATAAAGTTATCTTATCCCCTCGGCTCGCACTTTCCAAGGCGTTTGGACTTTTTACGCCGAGCGCGGGGCCCACTCGTGCGTCGGGCCGTTGAGAGCCGGGCGCGCGCACAAGGCCTGCATTATACGGCGGGCGGCGTTGTCGAGTGTCGAATTTCGCTTGTCACGAATCCATCCGGCCGCGAGAGGCTACGGCGGCGCGGCGGCGGCACCTCGAATCTCCCTCGCTTCCGAGAAGCTCGCGCGCGAGACGTTTACTTTGGCGAGCGCGCGCGAGAGAGCGCCGTTTGACGTCGGGGGCTTTGGCGCGAGATCGTTCGCCGCTCGTTAAGCGATTAGCGGGCGCGAGTCGCGAGAACTCGACAGCCCTTTTCCGACGCGAGGGGACGCTTGTCCTTTGGTTTCGCGCAGCGGCGATCGGCTCGCCGAACGTCTCTCTCTCCTCTGCCTCGGGTCATTTTTCACGGAGGCAGGAAATCTCGGCGGAGGATCGAGCTGCGCAGGGATACCGGCTGAAGAATCACTGGCCCTCGCGACTCGAGGAGCGCAGAGGAAGCTCTCGCATCCGTTATCTCCCGGGGATTTTGATTGAGGCGAGTTCGTTTCTCGGCGAAATTAACATTTGAAAAGCCGCGCGTCTTCCCTCTCCGGCCGGTGCGGCGGCGCGCCTCGTCTTCGCGGCAGCTATTCAATCGTCATTTCGCGGAACGTACAAATGGCCCATTGTGAGTCGGCGATTTGGCAGGCGCTCCGCGCCGAAAGCACTAATATAAGAGCGCGGCCCTCCCGCGCTTCCTACCTCATCCATTTGTAGCAGTGCCACTGGTGTATAACCCGTATATCACCTTTTTACGCGCTCCTCTCTCTCTCCCTCTCGCTCTTTTACTTCTATATATCAAAATAAAAGAGAAATACGAGCAACCAGGAATGTGATTCATATTAGGGTTTACGACCCCGAGATTATCTCGAAGGATAACAAAGGATGAAATATCAAGTTGTAAAAAACCAGCACCGCGAGGTGGTAATCAACAAAGTACCAGAGGCTGCAAGCGGATTGGGTTCGGCTCCGAAATGATTTAAAATGTACACGGAGAAAAATCGCTAGTACAATTTACTTAAAAGGTATGAGTAAAGCATACTGATTCTGACTTGAGTAAAATTTTGCTTGATTTATTAAGTAAGCCACCGCACTCGCGAGAGGGACGGAAAGAAAAATGCCGTCTTGGATTCGGTAAAATTTACTCACAAAGCCGAGTAAAGTTTACTTAACCATGTTTGCTTAACTTTTTACGCAATTTTTACTCAAGTTTAAGGTAAATTTTCCTAGCGATTTTTCTCCGCGTACCCGTATATAAAATGGCACCAGCCGAGAGTAGGTTCGAAAAGACGGGCGAGGAGAAAAGTGCCGCGGCGAGGTGAGCTCTACGGTCAGCGTAGAATTGGAAAGACGCCGAGTCGCTGCTCGTGTCTCCGCGTCCGTCCCCGGAGCGTGTCGTGACTCTCGCGCACATTCAGAGCGGCCCGAGTGACGGAGGAAGAAAGAGAGGAGAGAGAGAGAGAGAGGGAGCCTTCGGCGCATTTCGCTCGAGCATAATCGAGACACAATGGCTCGTTCGTGCTTGCGCTTTACGCCTCTCTCTCTCTCTCTCTCTCTCTCTGTCTCTCTTCCCTCGTCGCCGCGGCGTATCGCTCCATCTTTCATCTCTTTGTTATCTCTCGCTCGGGGAGCTGCGCAGTATCCGCGATATTCGCCGCCGAGAGAAAATCGGATCGCGCCATTATATTTTTATGACGTAATTGCGGGGAATTGGATTTTTCTAGGCGATCTCGTGCATGGATATCGTGCAGCCCGCTATCCGCTTTTTGCCTCGAGAGTCGATTGATTCTCGCGCACGTTTATCCTTATACTTGCAGGCCGTAAAGCCCGAAATTCAGCCGCATTATTATCGTGTCGCATTTTGCCGGGGCTCTCTGCAAACGAGAAACATCCAGCAACAGGTATCGCCTTTCTAGCGCTTCTCCGAGCGCGGATTGAACATTTTCTATTACGCGGCGGCGCGAGCAGCTTTTCGCAAGCCGCGCGGGCCCGCTCCTTCCCTTCCCTTTCGAGCTTCCGTTCCGTTTTCCTCGCACCGGTCGCCATTGACGCTCCGCGGGCAGAGCGGCAGCCTCCCCCGCCGATGCTCCGCCATTCACGGGGCCCCTTTTTCACTTTCCCTCCTTTCTGTCTCGCCTGCATGCGCGCGTGCACCCGGCTCGCGGGAGATAGCGCGGTGTGAAAGGGTGTTTATACACACGCAGCCACTCGCTTTCAGGGCCGCGTCACCGAGAAAGCCGCGCGGAGAATCGACGTCGCTTTGT
The DNA here is from genome assembly GCA_035582935.1 of Ormyrus thymus. NCBI lineage: Eukaryota > Metazoa > Arthropoda > Insecta > Hymenoptera > Ormyridae > Ormyrus > Ormyrus thymus. The sequence goes on from JAWWEM010000001.1 coordinate 14,040,042, forward strand.
AATTAAGTCGAGCGAGCGGTGGGAAGGCCTGACTAAAGCCCGAGCTGTTCCACTGGGGGGGGCTACCGACTTTCTGCTCTATTCCGAGAGCTAGTCGCCTCCGACGCTGCCTTCTTTCTGAGCTATCCGGCTTTTTCGGGGGGAAGATCGCGAGCCGCTGTGCGCTAATGTCGCTCGGGAATGCCGCGCGAGAGCGGCGGGATTTTGCTACCTTAATGGAATTCTTGGAGAGTCTGCAGATAATGCCCGCCGGATCCCTCTTTTATTTGTTGAGAGCTGCTGCTCTCGAGAGCCAAGCTTTTTCGCGCGTTAAACTTTAACTTGGATTTACAGCCCCGGCTGCGCCGCTTCCTTCTCTTCCGATGATAAATTAAAACAAATGCGTAATGAAAGATCGGGCGAGGGTGCACATAAAACTCTTGCTCGCGAGCACAAAGTCAAAGGGAGAGGGAGGGAGATTAAAATTTAATTGAACTCTGGTAGGCTGCTTTATCCTTGACGCGGGAGTTTTTGAGGCGGAGTGCAAAGAGTCGGCGATAAAGTCGCGTAAATCGAGCTTAATTGGCGCGAAAGGGCAGCTGCGCGCGCGAGGGCCGGAGAAGGAGAGGCGATATCAGCATCGGGTTACCGATCGCATACGCTGCCGCGCCCGGGGATAAGTGGAAAGCGGCCCCGGTTCCCAGATAAATTCCTTCGGCGCAGCCGGAGATCGCAATAAAGTATCGAGGGATTCGCGGCCTCCCTCCCACTTCTCGTTCCTTCGTAGTGCGTCACCGAAATTCATGCGCGGCGGCCGCTTCTTTATTTCCTGCTGCCTTTGGGCACCGCCGCGAACTGTAACGCGGCGCTCTCTGCTCGGCGAATAAAAATTTTAAAGCTCCCAAACGAATTCTCCCCATAATTTGCGGCTTCCCTAAAAAAATGGCGAATAATCAAGTTCATTAAGCGTTCTGGGAGACAGTAAGGGGCCAAAAAATGAATTACAGCTCGGGCGATATTTAGAATTTTACGCGCGCAAGTAAGTAGAGATTTGCATGGAAGCCGCGGCGGGCGAGGGAAGTTTAAAAGCCCGGCGAAGAGGGCGGTTAGGAAGTGCTCGGACTGTGAAAGCAAAAGGAGGAAGGAGGGCCGAACGGCGGCGGCTTATGAATATTGTATAAACCTAATCCTCCCAGATTGTGGATAAGTCAGCCGTGCAGCGCCGCGGGAACCCTTCGACCGCTTCATTCGCGAAAGGGGTTTAAAGCCCCGGCAGCTCGACGCGCGGGAATATTTTTAAAAAAACTCGTATAAAACAATGAAGCTCCTCCCGCTGCGCCGAAATAGTCGGACTCGCCGATTTCATTTGCGCCCCTAATCGGATTTCGGCCGGACCTGAATCAAGTCTGGTCAAAAGCGCGCCAAGGCCAAAGCTGCTTTTAAAATGAGGAGGCGCTGAAATTTCGCTGATTGCAAGCCGCGCGTTCGATACGTGCTCTCCCTTTTATGTATTCTCTTGGTCCAGCTAAATATTTTACGTTCCACTTGGTAATTGAAGCTTTGTGTCGCGCATAGCAAAATTGAATCACTGATTGACAAATTTTATCAATTTGCATTGCTAACGAATAATGGATGATCATCTAACTGATTAATGATTCATTGTACATTTTGTAATAAATCTGATCGTTTCGCGGAAAATAACTCTCATAACGCGTTATTTAGTTATATTTGAACCGATACCGATGCAACATATTGATCGCACTGAGTTAGTAAATAAACTCGTGCACGGATAGTAAAGGAACGTTAAACTTTGAAAAACAGCTAAAATAATTGTGGAAAAGCAGAAGATTGCGGAAATGAAAAACGAAATAACCTATTGGAAGAGGGCGTTTATTATGATTCGCCGGTTCCGCAACGTCGATATCAGCGGAAAATCAGAGACGTGCCTGACCGCCCGACGTCGGCAGCGGCGACCGGCGATTGCGGACCGAGTCGAGAAAACAGAAGCGACCGACGTGGGAGCAGGACGACGACGTCATCGGCCGCTTCGGCAATAATTGTCAGATTGCTCGTAATTGCGAGCTCTCGAGACAAGTGCGAGCGCGGAAGGACGAGTCCGAGCTTCGCAGGCACGAGTGCGGCGGAGACGGGGAAGGAGACCGAGCGGGAGAGCAGAGCGAGACGAGCTCCGTGCCAAGAGAAACATGAGAAAGCTCGGACAAAGCGCGCCGCCTCGTTCTCCTTCTCTAAACAATTATTCAATTAAGTGCTTTCCTCGAAAAGCTGCGAAAAATTCTCGAGATTTAACTTTATTTTTAGAAATCCAGCGAACTCCCTCGAAATAACGAGCTAATGTGCGGACAAGTAATCCATAAATTTTGACGAACGAATGATGGTAGTAAAGTTAGAGAGAGAGACAAAGAACCGGTAAACGTAAAAATGTCGACCCGGACAAGAACAATAGCGCATAAAGAAAGATAAAAAGCTTTTAGTAGCTAATGCCTATTGGCAAAGGTAAGAAGCTTCTAAGAAGTCGGAAATTTTTTCTTTTATCAAGAGTCAATTACTGTACCTACCTTGGTTCCTCTTCAATAACAACGCGATAACAAGACTTTCTTCTTATTTTTAATATACATATATAGTAAATGTGGAGGAGTCAAAGAGCTAAATTGAACAAAGTCCGTATAACAAGATGAGCGCGGAGCAAAAGGAGATAAGTGAAGACAATCACTTAGGAAAAGTTAGCTGATATCGGTGGCAGCTCTCCAGCTGACCGTTTTATCAATAAAGGAGTTAGAAAAGTTCGCTAGACGTCGACCACGTGCGGCTGCTATCGAAACTTGACCCCGAGATCGACAACAATCGCCCAATCCATGCTCGGACGCTCGGCTCGAGGAAAAAAGCAGGAACTAATAAGGCGGGAGAGGGTCCTAACAGAAATGGCTGCAGCGGACGATCGCAAACAAGAGGAGGAGCTCGAGCCTCGCCGAGCAGGAAGCGAGATCAGACAGTATATACGGGCCAAGTAAAGCGCCAAAGCCCGGGGAAGCTCCCCGGGCCCTCGGATTAATAAAGCAGTGGCGCCCAACTTGAGCGCGCGATAACGGCCCGGCTGATATATCACCGGCACCGAAATTGCATTCCTGAAAGGACTAGCACACAGCCCGCCGAGAGGACGCGGGACGGATTCGGCGGCCGTTCATCTTCGACCGAGCGCCAGACGCCGCGGCCTCGGAAAATCGAAATCGCCTCGGCGCTTATGGCGATTGCGGTCGAATGGGAAATTGCGTTTACGGCCAGCGGCGGCTATCCCTTAACAATTCCGCCCTTGTCGCGGCGGACCTCCTGCCGTCGAGATCCGCTCGATAATTCTCACCGGGAGTTTTATGGCACCCGCGCGAGTCTAAACATTGCCCAGGCAAGACGGCAGAGCTAAAAACTCTCCGGGCCCCGCTGCCTGCTTGCCAAGAGCGGGAATATTTTTTCTTTTAAACAAATTTCGATTACTTACGAACGAGGAAACGATATTGCCTGGATGGAGAGCTTACCTGGAACAGAGAAAAGTAAGACGGATTAGTTAAAGTCAGCTTTGAGGTCGTTCATTTATATTGATGAAAATGAATCATTCGGTTGAAACCGTTAGTCTTTATTCGCGGCTGGAATATTAAGCATAATGAGGGGAGTTTTGCGACAATGGCCGCAGCTCCAATTAGGCCACGTATGAATGCACAAAGGAGCCAGTGTTTTCCGAGCATAAGCAGCGAACAATCCCGGGCCAAAGGAATTTTTCACCCCCGGAATACAGTATATTTCAGATTCTTTAAAAAGCACGCTGCCGATTCAGTCGGAGAACGAAAGAAATCTCGCTCATTAACGAGCTTGATAAAAAAAAAAACGGCACCGTTATTAGCCGAGTAAATTATCGAATAATTCCCGGCCCCGGCGAAGAAAAGACGCGTGAAAGCCAGCGGCTGCGGACTAGTTAGACAGTGATTAACCGCGACAGGCAACAAAGCAGCATTTAGCGGCATTTAGCCATCTGGCGGGGGCTGCGCGGAGAAAGAGAAGCGCGGAGGGAGGAGGAGGAGGAGGAGGAGGAGGCTGCTGCCGGAGCGGCGATAAGGCCCTCTCCTCATCTCGCTCGCGCGCTCCGTAACAATGCGCGAAATCCGGCATTGTTCCGCTCGCGAGGGGCCGAGGGAACTGGCGGGCTTAATTACGTCAAAAATCTCGGACGATTGTTCGCGCGAAGCCATTGGACTGCGCGCACTTTGTCGGCGGCCATTCGCCATTTTCATTTCCTAATCGGATATGCCGCACACTCGCTGCCTCTCTCTCTCGCCGTCTGCGACTCGGAGAGAGGGAATCAATGGACGATATTCTCGTCTTTGGCTGGGTCCGAGAATTCGACAGCTAATTATGTGCGCGGAGTTTCCGGCCGCCTGCTGCCGCCCTATTCACTCGCGCGTCTTGCACGTGTGCCGGAATTACCGGGCGAGCTTTCGATTGCGCAAGACGGGATCGCGCTCAAAGGCTTTTTCCCGCTTCAATCTCATTATTCGGCCCGTAAAACTTGATCCTTTCAAAAAAGCAGAATCCTATTTCTTCTTTAATGCTCGAGCAGGCGGTAAAATTGTTTCCCTCTCCCCCTCCGGCTCGCGAGCGTCGCTAAATCGAAAAAAGGGCAGGACGATGCTAAAATAGCTGGAGTGCATAAAACATCGCGAAGTAAGGCAAAGACGTTAAAGTCCGGAGAGGAGCTCTCGGCCAGTGTGGTAAGAGGCTCTCCTCCGTGCGTGTGACCCGATTTCGACGTTCTTAACTTTCCGAACGTAATCCGCGCGCATATTACGAGGAAGTTATCTCGACGCGCTCGTAAAACGAGCATATATCCAGCGCGCGTCCGCCTTTAAGAAAGTCCTTTATCCCTTATTCGTCGCGCGAGTGGCCCAGAAAAAAAGGCGAGCGGAAAAAATGCCGGCAGCCAGAGCGAACGGAGGCGGTCTCTTCCGCCTCTTTTACGCGCCGTGTTTTCATAGACGCGAGATGTCATGCGGCGCCTCCGCGGAAGTGAGCGCATAAAATCTCGAGAAATACCACTCTCCCTCTCTCTCTCTCTCTCTCCTCTCGCGAGATTCACCAATACAGACCGATAAAACGACACTCTCGCTGCTTATTCCGTTCTCCCTGCTTTACGCCGCGGACATTCACGGCCATCTACAAAGCGCCCTAAATGCAACGATAAAATGCATAATTCCATCGGCTTTTTGAAAGATTTTTTAGCCCTCGCGGAATCGCCTTAAACATCGGGAGAGAGCTCGAGGAGTAACGGCGAAAGTTCGCAGGAGCGTCTTAAAATGATAAGACATTATTTATCGCTCCATCTCGAGAGCCGGGAGCCCGCGAGCAAGTTTCTCGCGTAAATAGCCGGGCGGCCTGTCGAACTTGCATGCTCCTCTCCTCGGGAAAATTCCCCGCCGCGAATCCCCGGGAGAAGGATCGTTCACTTTGGGAAGCCTTCGAAAACCTTTATATGACTTATCGGCGGAAAAGCACCGGGTCTTCTCCCCGGCGCCTTCTCGCGGCTTAGTGCTCGAGGCAGATAGCGAGCGAGCAGAGGCTCCGTGGGATTACGGCCAAGTTTGTTAGCCTAATTTATCGGGGAGTTTAGGGCCGAGAATTATTAATGCGACGGCTTCGACGCGGGGCCCCGCGAGAGAAAGGCGCGCCCTCTTGCGTGTTAGACGCGACGGCGTCGATGCGCCGGCTGTGCTCCCGCTGTTTGACGAGCGACTTATTGTTAGTTCTCAGCTCCGGTATTAACGAGAGCTGCTTTTTCGCTGTCAAGAGGCCCCGGTCCGTTTCTTCTCCGTCAGGCTGCACGCGTCGCGTAAAACGGATTGAACGTTTGGCAAAAACGTTACTAGGTTCAACGGTCCAGGCGCGTACACGTCGGCGGGAAAGCTTAGCCGCCGGCTCGAGTGTCTCTCTCCCACCGAAGGCAGCTTCCCCTCCATTAGGCTGTCCGGACAAGATACGCAAATCCCTTAATTGCCGGGCAAGATAATCAGATGGCCAAGTCGGAGTAAAGACTCGGGGGCGTCGAAGAAGAGTCGCGAATTAGCGGGGCACGCGCCCGAGGGGATCAGCCGAGTCATAAGATAGCACTCCGCTCGAAAAGTCGGCGCTGTATATACGCAGGCGTCGCGTGGCGCGCGTATTGATTAGCCGCGGCTCTGAAAGTCTGTCTGCAGAAGGGGTGACGAGCGCCAGAAAGCGGAGCTTTTAATCCGCGGGTTCGAGCCCTTCTCGCCGCGCGTCGTTATCGCACCGATCCGACCGGCCCTCTCTCTCTCTTCCCTCATCCCGGCGTTCACGCGTCGCTGCCAAGTTTTTGTTTGCCATTGAAATACTAAACGAGTCGCGGCTCCCCGCCTCTGCTTCTTCTTCCCATTGTGCGCCCGGCCGTTATTGTGGCTTTATGCGAGTCGTATATTTCATTTAGAGCCCAATTTAATGACTTCATTTTGGTTTTATTTAAGGCTGCCGTCGCGTTCCCTTTTCGAATTCTAGATTTCACCGCTATTTCGGGGAGATACGATTTTCTTCGATTTTCTACGATTTTCTCGCGCTCCGAATGAGCTTGAACGTAACGCAAGGCGCGCTATTCAAATATCAAAGTGAAACAACACGATCTCAATCATGTCGGAGGCGTGTAAACCAGTCAGCTCAGCAGCTTAGATAACCGATCCCGGCGCTGCGTCAAGCGATGAGCGACAAGCTTGACCAATAAGTTTCAGCTGCCTGACGAGGGCGACGTACCTCTCGGCCTTTCTCGGTTTTCACAGGATCCCTCTCCACGCTCTGCATCGCAGCTCGCGAGAAATGAATTTCTTCATCCGGCGGAATGGACCGTCCCTCCCCCCCTCCGCAAGCCCTCGCAGCTCTCTTTGACTCGGCGGCTATTTTATCTGCAGCCCGCGCGATACGCTTCGCGGACTTTCATTTTCGGCTGAAGTGCCTGGCTCGATTGACTGGGATGCGCGAATGGGCGAGCCACTGGACGATGCGGGTCTCTGCACTTTGCTGGGGAGCTACGTAATACTGTCAGGGCACGTACCTCTTCAGCGTTCAATTGAATTTCTTTAAATATCAGCTGATCTCGAGTCATTTAAAATAATAAAATTTTAATTTTTTCCGGCGCACGCATGAAAGTTCAAGCGGGGCGACTGCTGACAATTTAAAATTTGCATATCTAAATTTTTTTTAATAAAATCCGCCAGACTCCGCAAAAAGGAAACGGACGGTGGGAGGGGACGGGGGGGGGGGCAAAGTTTCGAGCTCATTACTTAGAACGTACTGCATATTCGCGAAGATAAAGCGCGAGCAAAAAAGGCGGCGCCGCGCGCAAAGTTACAAGTATAAAGTGGAGAGACGGGAAGAAAGTTGCAGGTGTCAGGGAAGTCTCGAACGCCTTCGCGTTATATCTGCCGGGGCGCAACCGCGAATTCGCCCCGGCTGCTGCTGCTGCAAGTTTCGTCGAGTCGCGCCGCGGCGCCGATGATAAATCGCTCCTCCTCGCCGGGCGGCGCGCGTCGACGGAGCAGAGCCTCATTTTTCAGAGGAACGCTCCCTCGCAATCAAGGAGAACCCAGTCGCATTCCGCCCGGGCGGCCGAGGGGATGCGACATTTATCTTGTTCCACCTCGAGGCCGCGGGAGCGCACCTAAGAGAAGCCGCGAGGATGCCGTTACACTTCGGTCTCATCGAGTATTATTCATTCTTCAGGCGAGGGGCTGAGATAAAGCTCGCATTTTTCTCGCCCGGATTAGAATGAGAAATTTCCTGTTTTTTTCTTTCCCACTTGTTTGCCCGCTGCTTACACAGCTGATCCGAGGGAGCCGACATTTTTTTCCGGGCTTGACTTTGGAAAATACCGATGTTCGTCGATCCGTTGGCGAATTTTTCTAATTAAATTCTCCCCAGAGGAGAAATCTGTAAAAATTTTGAAGAAAAAGAAAGGGCGAATCGCGCGGGTTTTATTCGAGCTCGTATCGTAAAACTGGGAGCAACTAGTGTAAAAGGTTTTCATAAATCCGCCGGGGAACGAGGCAGAGCCGAGCGTTTAAAAAAAAAAAGAGCGGCCGAAATCGCTCGGCGATCCCCAGCGGACGGACAATAAAAGCTCGCATTGTTTATCGCGACGTATTGGCCCGACGCAGCCGTAAACGCACGTCGCGTCCTTCCGCCCGTGTGCTGCTTTTTTTTTATAGGAAGAAACGTGGAAGGCGCGAAATTGTTGTTCCGCGGGCGGCGAGATTTCCTCGGTGTCTCGTAAACTCGCCGCGAGTAATGAGCCAAAGCGCGATCTTTCTCCCTGCTTTTTCCACGAGTCTATGTGCCTCTCCGTTTCTTCTCTCTCGCTCTCTCTGTTTCTCGCCTTTTTCCGCGCTTTCTTTCTCCCGAGCACGTACGAATTCACCTCACACGCGCGCGCCTTTTTTTTTGTTTTAAATTATACACAGGATTCGCGCTTTATGCTTTGCGCGTTCCTCGAAACTTGATATAGCAGTCATTTCAGCGCGGCGCGGCGCTAAGTGAATTTCCCGATGCAGGCTCAAGAATTTAATTACCGGATTCTGCTTCTCAATAGTAACTGCAAATTCATGGCGGTAAATTAGCTGCGTAACGGCCGGTACGCTCCTCAAAGTAAATCCTGCGGACGAGCAGTTTTCCATCGAGCTCCCCGAGGGCGAGCGTATACAAGTAAACGGGCAAATCGAAAGCAATGAGAGCATCGACTGCAAAACAGCCGCGCGACTCCAATTCAAGGGACTGCCAGTCGAAAGTGGCGCGGGAAGCCTCCTTTTTGCCGTCTAACCTCAAGCCGGGGGAGCGGGAGACTCGCTCGCCTATATAGATATATTACCGAGGGTGAAGTCTCCGTTCGTTCGCGATAATACATCGGCTGACAGGCCATTAATACGTCGGCCCATAATCGAGAGGACCACTTCGGCCATTTTTCATTCGTCGCTTCGGCGCGCGGGTGGCTTTTCCTCCCGGCGCGCGGCCCGAAAAGCGAGTCACGTTTTTCTGGCAGGTACACAATATCGCGCGTCTGGAGAGAGAGAGAGAGAAAAAGGGAAAACGAGGCCGAGCGAGCGCTAATATTTTAATATCCTGTGGTGTCATGTCCACGGCGACGACAAAGTCTTGCGAGGAGGGGGGGAGGGGGCAGAGGAGGAGCTGATATTTCTATACAGCCCAAGCACTTTCTCTCGTCTTTTTCCTTTGTCTCGCCTTTTTATTCATCCTTTCTTCGCCGAGAGCGCCTCCTTTGCGCTCGATTTCAATCTCCTCGACGCTGCCGATCTTCCTTTTTTCTAGCTGTTTTCCTTGCCTTTCCGCCTCGCTTCCCCGCGATTTTCCTATTATCTTCGGAATGTCTTGTAAAATTGAGATGAAAAACCCCCTGATAGATAGAGGGGCGCGGGTCAGCTGCAGCTTTCCTTTGAAATATTTATCGCACTGCCGCGCGAGCGCTCGCCCCGTTTTATTTCCCTCTTACTCAATTGAAAATTCAATGTTTGACCCAAAGTGGAGGAGCAGAGGCGATTCTGCAAATCTCATTGAAACGGCGCTGGAATCATTCGACAAATATTTTGGAATCGGCGAGCCGTCCCTAAGCCTGGACCTATCGTTACTAATCGCTTTCTCCCCCCCCCCCCCCCGTTGCCCGCTTCTATTCGGTACAAGACTTCGCTTGCACTTTCTTATCTCTCCTGCCTTGGTCGATTTTATCATCCGTCCCTTTTATCATTGGCTTTTATAGTACAGCTCCGCCGTGTCTCTCCTTTTTTACGGCGTCTCTCCCCTCCCCGTTCGGCCAGAGCCGCGCGTTCTCGCGGAATTGAACCGGCTCCGTTGTCTTCGCGTTATTACGCACGACTGCACTTTTATAACGCGCGGCGCGCCGCTTTTTCGGGGAAAAATCACGTAGCCGAGGTCCGCTCTCTTTATGGAGGTACAGAAAGACACTTTTGCGAGAGGGATCGAGCTGAGTCATGGAGCGGGACGAGACCGGTGTAGGCGAGCGCCTCCGGAGCGCGCTAACGATTTCAATTGAGAATCCGCCCGCACCAGACCCGACTCACACCAGCCGCTCGACGCACACTGCCGACGCGGCCGGACGCGCGTCCTTTTTCCTCAAAATCTCGGGCGAATTACGCATTTCTTTTTTCTGTTTCTTTTTTATCTCCTTCGGCGCCAGACGGCTGTTATCTCGTAACAGCGGCGGGGGATGTCAATGAGAGTAAATTTAACGTGCTCTTTTAAACAAGTGCTCGTTTCCGCTCGAAATATACATCCATTCTTCTTCATTTGAAAAAAAAGTAAAAAACTACGAGCACCAGAACTGAAACGGAAAATCTGAGTTTATCAGTCGGTGGGGGATGCTAAAAAACGGAACTTCGAGGAGGGTCAATAATGCGCGAGCGAGTGCATTCAAGAGTGGAAAACCATGGACGCAAAGCCCGGCCCTCGAGCTGTTTGTCCTGCACTCGAAATTTGACTTCTGGCCAAAAATATCCTACCTGCGCGTGTACATAGGACACCCCTTTCAGCCCGCTGCTTTCCCAAGTCGCGCGTGCACACGGCCGACGGAGCCCCGTCAAAACAATCGCCGCCGAATCTCGACGAGAAAGCTGACGCTTAGACGCTCCGCGGCATGAAAATTCACGAGTCTCTAAAAGCCGGGCCGGACTTGGCCGCCAGTGAATCGGCCCGAGTGCCAGGCGGCAGCCAGCCAATAACCCGCCCAGCGCGCATCCATCATCTTCGGGACAAGCGTATGAAAGTCCATTTCTCACGGGGCATCCTTTGAATCGGAACGAAATTCACTCGCACGAAATCAAAGAGCGGTTGGAAGTCGAATCGCCGGGCGATGACTTGTTAACGGTATTCATGTACTTTATTATTCTGGCTTACCGTTATTGATGCCTTGGAAGCTTTGCAATGAATTTTCACCCCATTAAAGTGAATTGAAAAAAGGAAGGTGAACAAAAGAGAGACTTTTAAATTGCTTCGAAAATTGTAGCCAGCGTGCATTTGATATACGTTTTTAAAATGAAAATTAGTCGACGAGAGCTCCTTCGGCGGGCTTTTCGCCCGTCTCGCGAGCGCAAGCTGCTCTTCTTGTAATTCTAATGCCCCTTCGGGTTTATTTCCGTGCTCGTCAGGAGGACGACGACGCTGCCGACGGCTCATCGCTCCGCGGAGTCGGGGCACAAAGCCTCCATTCACGCTGCAGGCCGTGCCGCTCACTCGCGCGCGACAAACCTGCGATGCTCCTTTCGGACGTACTCGGGACGAAAAAGGAAGAACGCCAAAGCCACCGGAAGCCCCTTTGACGTTTTTCGTTTGAGCTCGTCTTGATGAAATTTTACCGCGCGTTTGGCTCGATGTTATAGTTAATAATTTCTCTTTCGTTAAGCTTTGTATAACGTTTTACGATATAGTTTTATCCGACGCAGAGTTACAAATCCGAAAATACTTTTACCGAAAAAAAGTTACTTTTCATCCGCGGACATTAAAAGCAACACTAATCCCATGAGCTTTGCTTTTTCTCGAAACTTTTCTCTCGTTCTCTCTCCCGCATGACATTCCAGGCTCCGTTCGCCTGGGAGAATCTCGCAGCGAGTCGGGACTGCAGCATCAGGGGCGTGAGGACAGACGGAGAGAGAGAGAGAGAGAGAGAGGGAGAGGCTGTCACTCAGCCGTCAAATGATCGAGCTCGGAGCCCGGAGGAGAATGATCGGGGCGTAAAGAGGCGCGCGTGTCTCGAAAATAGCGCCTCTCGTAAGTGCGGAGAAGGCCGGTTTTTTTTCGTCCTCCTTCTGGCGGCGGCCGCTCGAATCCTCAATGGGCCGTATCATCGCCGCGGTGGACGGCCGAGCAAAAACAGAGAGGAGGACGGCCCGTGACCGCGAAACTCGACTGCCAGACGCGAGTCGGAGCAAAAAAGCTCGATATGTATACTCGCCGCTCGTATCGCTCGAGTGTCACACGCGAGACTGCGACGCAACGTCTGATCGCATTATTATTGAGATCGTTGTAAGTCCGCCGACGAGAGAATTAACTGCCTGCCTTGGCAATTGATCTTATTTTTAAACTGTAATGGAGAGGAGCGAGAGCTTGAAAATTTGCGAAATTAAATAAGCTGCACTCGTCCAGTCAATCAAAAGAGACTGAATTTAACCGTTCGCTTTCGTTACGAAATGCAGGTTTGTCTATTTTTAAAATGATTAAAAGGGATTTTAATCATTTGTGCGCGATTCGCTAACAGCTCTTAAAAGCGAAACAAGTACAAGCCAGCCTCGCTCATTCCAAGAGGCTGCTCGAGCGCGGAAAAGCCTGGCGATCCTGCAGCCAAGAAGCAGGTTATTAGTGAAAAACAGGGCGCCCCCGACAAGCGAAAGAAGCCACACTGCAAAAGTCGTTTCGGTCGATTTGAGAGAGCGCAAGACTATAGTCTCTCGGCTTTAATTTGATTTAACTTGCAGTGAGATACTGCGCCTCGCGTCCGCGCGGGGCGAGCAATTTCGGCGAAGGCGAGCTAACGCGAGAGGCGAAAAAAGGGCGAAAAAAAGGGCAGGCAGCTCTCTCCGGCGATACATTTTTACGAGGCAATTTGCCGACGATTTAGCGGCTCCCGAGATCCGCGCTGGCACGCGCTAATGGACCTCGCGATGTATATACATCCCTTAAGGCCTGTACACTCTCTCAGATAAGTTTTATATTTTAAGAGCAGCTCGATTTTTGCCCCTCCTCTCCTCCCGAGAGCTCCCTCGCTTTTAATCTAAAAGTGCAAAGTTTAATAAGCATATCGTACTTAGAAAAATTGCGAGCGCACTTTCAAGATAAAAAATTCACTTCGACGCTCGCTAAATAATACAACCGGCCAGAGATATTTATCGGGGCACAAACCCAGCCGGCGATTTAACCGGGCCGTTCGAAAGGAGGTACGGAGAGGTGGAGTGGGTGTCGAGTGAGCCCCGAGAGCGGGAGATAAAAGATGGAGCGAGGCATCGGGTTCGAGTGCAGCCCCGGCAAATTGGCCGTCGGCGAGCGGCGCAGTAAAGCATCGAAAGTGCGCGCGGCCGAACGCTTAACGGCCGCGACGCGCGCAGGTTTCCTCCTCGCGGAGAGAGTCTCGCGTCGTTGCCCCCCCAAGCCAGCGGACGGCGCGCCGAAATGAAGATAAATTAGAGTAAATAAGTGTTAATGGGGTGTAATGCCGCCTTGCGCTGGTTAATCTTCGTTAAAACGAGACGGATGAGTGACGCGCGCGCGCGCCTCGCGTCGTTTTGTCAATTGTCTTGCTGTGTTTTCTGTCGCCGTTCTTTTTCTTTTTTTTTTCGAGAAATCACTTTGCTCCGCTAAAGTACTAAATTATTTTTCGTTCATTTTGCCCGGAGTGCACGGAAAAATGATTCGAAGCGGCCCGGCATGATTTTATTAGAATCATTAAAGCGGATGACAAAGTGCCGGGCTGGGCAATAGTCGTTTCTATATTTCAAGTCATCGATGGCGCGGCGCACAATGGACCCTTTCACGAAGCCATTTAAATTCGCGTACGCTCCCCGAACGCGGCGTCATACACATGTACGAGCACATAAATGGACGCTCGCAGAGAGAGAGAGAGAGAGAGAGCCGATGAAATACGCGAGCGAGCGACTACCTTTAACCCGCCCACCGACTACTCAATTAGACCGTTTCGCATTTTCCACGCGCTCTTTGCCGCACATTGTCAGGCCGCTCGGCGATCGCAGCACGTGGTGCCTGCATCTGTCGCGCCAGCCCTCTCTGCCCTGCCTTGCGCAATCATTTTTTCGGCTCCGCGCCATCTATCTGCCGCTGCTGCCGTTTAATTATCTCCTCTCTCGCTCTTGCTCCCATTCTTCTTTGACACTTGCTTTGAACAAGCCAGCCGCGGGTGCTTTTTTCGTTTGTATTTTCTGCTCGAACGGCGCGTCGTAAGGCTCATTCTCTGCGCGGATAATTCATTTCTTTTATTGACTGGGGAAACAGGTGGCCTTTAAGCTCTGCGCGATAATTTACATATGCTGCATTCATTATTCAAATCGAATCACTCGCTTACTCTCTCCCTCGTAAAAATTAAAAGTTGATTGCCAAATTTTATATTGCCCGCTGCGATCGTTCAATTAAATTCGAATTATTATCTCGTTATTTCCTGCAAAAAGCGAGAGCGGCGGCACGGAATCCCCGTGGTAGCCTCTGTTACATTTGTAAGACGAATGTAGCATTGTTAAAAAAAAAAGCGACATATTCGCAGCTCCGAAAGTGCAGCGAACCCTGCCCGCCAGCGCGACACTCACTCGCTCGCCCCCCGCAGTCAGCAAGCCGCCGAAAGAAGAGAAAGAGAGCAGAAAAAAAAAAAACAAGAAAAAAAATGGGCGCGCAGCATTGTCGGCCGTGTGCGCACTCCATTAGAATAACGCGCCAGTTTTTTTTTTGTGCTCACTTTGGCAGAAGCGAGAGAGGCACATGTGCAGCCGTCGGGCTTAGGATTTGCAAGGAATTAATGCACTTGGCGCGTGTACCCTGGAATCGGAGAGAGCGCAAAGCTGCGTACGCAAGCGCGAGCAATCACTCCGGGCTTTTATGCGCCGGATGACTGCGACGCGTGGCGCCTCTCGCCGCGCGAGGCGGGAGCGCGCCTAATTGACACGTGACCCTGGCCGCGGCGGGTGCAACTTTTATCGATTATCGCTCGCTCGTCCGAGGGCCGATCCTCGAGGGCGGATCGATGAATTTTATTGCCCTGCCGAGCTGGCGACGCCACCTTCTTATCGTTTTCCCCTTTAAAGTCAAGCTGGAGAAACGATAGAAATTTTTTACCGCGGTGTTGCATGTTAAATGACTTGTGGAACGAGAGGGGAAGTGGATATCGATAAAAGTTCAGCGCGCACCGTTTCGAAAACGTGTCGCGCGTACGTGCAAAAGCAAAAAAGGAAAAAAGTAACGCAGTATCGGAAGCAAAACAAGCGCGGCCGCCACGTAAAGTCCATTAATAATAACGCAGGCGCGAGAGAAAGTCCATTTCTCTCTCGGCGTGAAATCGAACTGTCATCCCACGGAAAAGTTGGAAAAAAAGCGGCTGCGATTGCCCCGGCTTCCCCGTGCGACGGCCTCTCCGAAAAATATGGCAGACGAGCCGCGGCAATACGTCGATTGCCCGCTCGAGAATAAAAGGAGAGCCGGGTGACTTACGACGACGTCGGAATCTTTGCTCTCTCGCCCTCGCGCCTTTATATCGGATCTCCCGGGCGTGGGTACTCGCGAAACTTGCTACGCAGCTGCGCGCCAGAGTTCAAGACAGAGGGGCGGCCCGTCGTACGTAATTGCCGCTTCCTCGCTGCGCGAGCGTCCGACTTCTGGAGGCGCGGCCAACCTTCCAGCCTCGAAGTCGTCCCCGTCGTCGGGGCTGCTCCCCGAGCTCGAAAGTACGGCGCAGCTCTCGCGTATTAAAACGTTTGGCGACACGTTCGCGCGCCGGCCCGGTACCCCTTTGCGCGCCGGCAAATCGGGGGCTAATCGATCAGAAAATCGAGGGATTATTAAATTGCGATGGCCCAGCTCGTTGCTCCCAGATGTGCGCTCGTATATATAGGGCCGCCGAGAGCCCTTTCAATCAGTTTTCTCCGAGAGAGCTGCCGCTTATTATTTTATGTACTCGAACGCTTTATTGTCGTTGCTACTCACGATTTATCCGTCGACGCCGCGGAGGGTGGCTTCGGCTCCTGCTGCTCCGGCTACGGATTCCCAATCTTATTAAACTTTTTTCCAGACTTATTTCTTTTATCGTCCGCGATGTAAAGACAAACTTCTGATTAAGGTAGTTGTATCCCGAGATATAAGATTTATGAAAAAAAATTATTAAGACATTTAACTAACATCTAATTACGAGGGTGATTGTATGTGTTATAAAGTTGCATTTGATGAACTGAAACATAATTAAAAAATCAAAACTTTGATGTTTTAAATAAAGATATGATTCACGAAAGAAAACACTATTGAAAGGGATGAATTTTTTTCATTTTTCAATTTATTTCGATGTTTGGGGGCTTATTTTACTCGTTAAACAATAATTATCTACAAATTGATCGTGAGAAAATTTTGAAATTATTAATTTGCAAAAAGTAGACTCTCATTGTTTATAAATTTTTGAGTACTTAATTAGGCAGGAACAATTGGAGTTTATTTTTTACAAATTAATTATTTCAAAATTTTGTCACGGCCAGTTTCAAGGTAATTGTTTAACGAGTAAAACAAGCCGACGAACATCGAAATTAATTGAAAAATGAAAAAACTTGATTACTTAAATAGCATTTTCTTTCGTGAATCATATCTGTATTTACAACACCAAATCTTTGACTTTTTAATTTTTTTTTCAGTTTATCAAATGCAATTTGATAATATATATCATCACCTACGTTAGATTTTAGTTAAATGTATTAAAAAAATTTTTTTGAACAGATCCCATATCTAGGGATTTTTTTTTCACGTGTAAATTCCCTGGTAGAAAATAAAACAGTCCCGCTGGTTAAAATATTAAGCACTACCTAATTTTTTTAAACTAATCATTAGATT
>JAWWEM010000001.1:14063413-14081993 GCA_035582935.1 Ormyrus thymus
AGTAAAGTCTAAGGGAGACTCTACTTTTTACAGGCCCATAATTTGCAAAGCTATGCGCAATTGAATTTTTCAAGACATTTAGAAAAATGTTCTTTTCCTTTGAAATTATTTAGCCAACCTTGGAATATATATCTTTCTGCACTCCATTCATCATCATTCTCTCGTCCTTTTTTCCAGCGTTCGCATTACACGATCTCGGCATACGAATATCGCAGCGAGATGAAAAAAAGGCTTGAAAGTACAAAAAGTACGAATGGTGCGAAAAAAGATGGAAAGGGAAAAAGCAGTGTAAGACGGTTACCATAGCAATACATCCCAACTAATTTTAGGTATTTTTAAAATGCAAAGTTCTCGAGCTCCGAGGGAAAAGGCTGCCTTGGTTTCTCGTCGCATCCGATTTTTTCGTTAAAAAATTCGATTCTGTTTGATCTTGTGAGGTCAGGAATTGCCGCCAGACATTGGGCGTAATGGCGGCTTCATTAAGAAAAATCTCGAAACCTTTAAAGCTGAGGACGGCTAACGAGCATATCTCTTGTGTTTTACTGCTACAGTGTCGATATTGCGTCGATTAAATCGACCGTTTCGTCTCCGAGTATTTTAGTAAAATATTTGCACAATTTGGCCAAAAGAAATTTTTTATTACAAAAAAAATATATGAATTTCAACGAAGGAAGGGCGACTTAAAGAAGTAAATTAAAAACATTCAGAATGTAAATAGCGCAGGAAATTTGTTACAAACTTTGAAAAAACTCGTTTACGTAAATATTTGCTTTTTAAAGTTTTGAAAAGCGTTCTGATTTACATTTAAGTTGCACAGTACACAAACTTTGTTCCTACCAAAGTAAACTTCTCTGTTTAATGTTTAATACACATTTGGCTGATATTCAAATGTGACAAAGCATAAAACAGAATACGCAACGAAATTGAATGAGCGCGCGTAAGCAAGGTCCAAATAGATGTTTAATTTCTCATCGCGCGGGGAGTTCATTTGCATGACAGTGGCGTAGGCAAAAAAAGCCGAGAGGGAGGCGACGTCGTTACCTTTACGACTAAATTAAAATTTTCGCAGGAAATTATTCTTGCGGGTTCAGAGGGCGGCGGGGGGGGGGGGGGGGGTGGAGCGGCGCAGAACGGAACGAGCCGCTTTTCACGGAAATACAGGGCCGTTTCCGTGGGACACTTTCTGCCGGGGCGCATCCGTTTTTAAACGACGTAATTTCGCGTTCGATCGCGAGGGGATGAAAAAGCCCGGCCCCCGAGCCGGCATTCCGCGAGTCGTGCGCCGTCGTGCTCGGCGATGCATCGCGCGCAAAGTACTCGAAACGCGAGCTTTTGCAGCTGGAGATATTGCCCGGCGGACCGGCCGAATGAGTCGGAGAGGCCGCGGCGCCGAGCACTTTTATTGGCTGATTTTTTTTTTTTTTTTGTTTTTGTGCCCGACCACTCGAGGCTCTGGCGCAAGATTGCTGACGGCACTTTTATTGTTCGCTCGAATGGACCGTCGGAAATCAATTATGAAATCGGGGGAAATTAATGCAGCGGACGGCAGACTCTATTTATATTATTCCATTAAAATGTCCTGACAGGTATAGACTGTCGCACGATTGGTTGAATGCGATAACGTGCACCGTCGAATACGTACGTTTGAATAATTCTTGCATTATTATCATATTCTATATACTGACTTTTATTGGATTAAAATTTGTTTCTACGCGCAAAGTTATGCGAGTAGAAAGTTGAAATTCGCTTAAAATGTGTAAGCAATTTTAAAGCTTAATGTTTTCTCTATAATAATTCGACAGTTATTAAGATGTATTGCCACATTTTGCAGAACGCGTATTCCACCGTACGGCAATCAGCGCATAATTTTCGCGTCACATTCAAAAACAATTAGTTCCTGCGATATTTAAAATAAGAAATTAACTGTGAAATTTACTACAAAAATATGGCAAACTGTAGCATATTATTACACCCGGACGCTTAAACGGCCCGCGTGAAATAAATTTCAGCTTAATGCATAATAGCTGCAATATATACGGGCCGTTAGCGTCCGCGCCGAAGATAACGATATTGTAATTAAAAGAAGCAAATACCAACACTGTCAATACTCGTTAAACAAAGCAAAATTTATTCCTTTCCATTAATTTAATAGTTACGTAAGGCCCCTCAGATTCGCAGTTTTTGTCGCGCGTTACTGCAGCATTAGCATATAATAATGCAGGCTGGAACGCTCGGAGACACTAATGTCCGTAATGAATAGCGAAGTGCTTTCACGAAGGAATGCCCGGGCGCACAGCTTCCCGCGAGTGTCCGCGCGTTCATTCCGGAATAATAAAACGAGAGAGAGAGAGAGAGAATACGCCCGGCATGCGGCGCGAGAAATATGCTCGCAGCCCAAGTTTACGAGGCTTGGTAGTCGTGTACAGGCCCCCGTGATAACGCGATAATCATTGCCGGAGGCCGGCGGAGGGACGGGCCCCGTTCTTTCCCCGGCGAACGTGTACGCACTGCTGCCGGCTGGGAGCCGCAATTATCGCGGCATCTCTATTAGGTGCGCTTTCTAAGATCGGCGGATAGGCGCGCGAGAGGGGGGGGGGGGGAGACTTTCGGCCGGGGCGCGCCGGCGCGTCTTTCCGGACCGTCGAGCGCGCACGGAAAGCTGGAGGGATTTATTGCGAGTCCTTGGGGCCCGAGACGGCTCGGAGGAGCGATCCGGCGAGCAGATTGAGCTCTTCATTCTTCGCTTATAATCGTTTCATTTTTGTATCTGCGGCTCGCTTCGCGCGCCTCTCAAAGCCCATTCTCTCGAGGGGCTGACAAATTGCGCCCAATTAATTCCCGGCTCTCGCTTTATTTTCGGGGCACGAGGACCTCCGGACTGGTCGCTTAAATATTTAGACGCGAGATGATCGCCATCGATCTTGCGGCCCCGTCGTAATGGCTTTTAGACCATTAATAACGCTTATTCGAATAACTTACTTATCGCGCTGATGACATTTTCTAAATACTATTGAGTCATGCAATTGCAGTCGATGCGATTAGTCAGTTCGAATTTAAAACGACGACGTCTCCAGCTCCTCAAGAAACAGGCAATCTCTACTTTGCTGGTGCGATCGAGGCGGCAGCGGACGGAGGGGAGACGACGGCCGCTGATACCCAGCAGAATTTGTCAATTGGCAATTCTCCCCTCGCGAGTCCCCGTCTCCTCCCCCGTCTGCGCCCGCGGTGATATTCAATTTACTAAATTACGCTGTCCCAGACTCGCGCGCATTAAAACGCCGCTCCCCGTTCCGCCCCGTACACCTGCCTCTCTGCCCTCTCGAGCTCGAGGCTGCTCGGAATTGTCTCGGCAGACGCGGGAATTGCGAGCTTTCTCACCGGCTGCATCAGCCCGGGCAACTTTAGCCGCTCCGTATATCCCGGCGCCGAGGATAAGTAGGAGCGACGGCTCATCCGGGGCGCCGCGCGGATTTTTTTTTTTTCGTCGCTCAGCTCCTTTTGAACGGCGGAGAGGCTGCAGGACCTCTCAGGGCTCTCGCCCGTCTAGAATTTCAGAGCCCGAGAATGGAGAAGGCTCTTACTTTCCCAAACACGTCTTGCGTTACGTTCTCGTTACAATAATTATTTCGCCACCCCCGATCTTGCGAGCGGAAAAACTCGTGTAAAAGCAGCGACGAGAAGCCCGAATGAAAATTTCACAGGCGACAGATCATTAAGTAGCTCGGGATTAACACGCGGCGGGCAAGTTCGACGCTTGAATTATTCGGGCGAAGCACCCCGGGGGAGTCGTCGAAGAAGTTGGCAAGTTTGACTTTGGCCGCCGCCGCGCGCAAGAAGTTGGCGACATTCGCGGCGATCCATTGGCCGCGCCGATAAAAAGGCCGCCGGCTGCGCTTAAGGAGCCGTGGCCGCTACCCACAATTCTCGAGCTGTTATTTCAGTAAAATATCCCTCTCGCCCGAATGAAAACTATCGGCCCCGGCCATAAATCTCCCCGCGGGCGTACATTTCTTTCCGGGGCGCGAATTCGTCCGGTAATCTCCTCTCGTTCGCGCCCACCTATATATATATATATATATACCGCCTCTCCTCCTTTTTTCGTCCGTCAAGCTGCGCGCGCCCGGCGGTTGGTTTTTCCGAGTCTGGCCGGCGCGCATCTACTCTCGCGAATCCCCGATTGAAATATTGGAGCATAAATTCCTTTCCTAATCTCGCGTAAATTTCCGCCGCAGCCGCGTTTTTCCTTCCACCTTTGATCGACACTCCTCTCCGCCGCCGCGTGGAAATGGATTTCTTCGAAACTTCGTAGCGGGAGCGGTAGAGAGCTCGCGATCGAGTGGGAAATTCTCCTTTATTTGAATAAGAAAAAAATTTGACGCGCGTGTATAAATAAAGTAAGCCATAAAGATCGAAAGAGCGTTACCGAGGGCCGTTACTCCCCCTTACGCGGTTAACGAGTTTTCGGGCAGCGGCGCGGCTCGTCGGGGTTGTTATCGCGGCCGGCTCTTCTTTATCGCGTTCTTTTCGGGGGCGTGTACAACAAGTCCGTTACGCGGCGGCAGCGCGCGGCCGGCCGCCGCACACTTAAAATTAATTCAAGCGCCGTACGGCGTCTAATAAACTGTCGGCGGCTTTGCCTCCTCCCCCTCCCTCCCTCGCTCCCTCTCCGTCTCTCTCACTCTTCGAGCAGCAGCGCTAGGAAGCATCCGTTCTGCTTTAGCGTCGCCTAGTCACGCCCGCGTGTATACATCTCCGGTACGTTTAATAACGCAAGCACGTAGAGCTCTCTAGTGCACACAGTTAGTTTCCCACGCGATTCTCCCTCCTCCGGCTGGCCGAAAGTTCCAGCCCAAGGCCAGGAGAGCGCGAGGAACAATTGCTCGCCGCGGAACGTGACAAATCCTCCTCGAACTCTGGCCGGGACGTTATTTCCTCGGGTACCTAAATTTTTTCATTTCACCTTGTCGCGCTCGAATCTTCGGTAAGTTTCGCCGACCACGTTTTCTGCGCAGCACTTTTTAATGGGCCGACTGGCTTGCTATCTGGACCGCGAGAAACGACGGCTTTATTTCCTGATTTGATTGGTTTCGAAAGGCAATCCCCCGTCGGCCCTTTCAAACGCGCAGACTTGAAAAGAAAGCATGAAAATTGCGGGGAGCCCTGCAGGGGCGAACGCGCGCGCGCATTCTTGACCGGCGGCAAAGCATCGCCTTCCATTCGTCACCCTTCGGAGCTCATTAGGCTGATGGCGGCGGGCATCCCGGGCGGTTATCTCACCTCCGCTCCCGAGCCTGCGCGGCCTTCCGTTATTAGCTAATGGAGGCAAAATCCAGCCCCGGCTGCCAAGCCGCCTGCCGACTTTCAGCGGGAATCGCGAAATAATGCGCCGCGGCCGCTATTCCGCTTCCCGCGGCTGCCTCGCGCCGATGAGCTCCCTCGCCTCCGCGTCGGCCGGAAGCTCCAGCCTCGGATTATTTTCTATCTAGCCGGGCTCGTGCGTGCGCCGAACGCTTGTGCTGCTGCGCATGAAAGTGGACGATTTTTACCGAGGCGCGTCTGTATATGTGTATTAGATTTAAAGTGTTAAGTCCCCGCGCGACCGAAAGTGCTACGTCATCCTCGGGAATGTAAGCTGCGGCTTTTATTGGAAATATCGTCGTCATCTTGCGTAAATGCGAAGTCATCGTGTCTGCATTATACTATTAAAGCAACCTTCTGCCTAATCGACGATTAGGCAAACGAATTATAAATTAAGCAAGCTGAATTCTAAATATACTTCCTGTCTTTTTCTTCGCATAACCGCGCGTACGTGTCAAAACAAAAGTATGAAACGACAATTTTGTAGCTACGAGCTCACATCAAAGAGCCGAGAAATCTGATCTACCGCTGCTTCAAACTACCCTCGCCGCGGGTTCAGTCGCAAAAGTTTGGCGCTCCAAAGCCATTAGAGCAGAATATACGCTGCAGGAACGCAAATTCGACTGTTACGCAGTCGGCGGATCTTCTCGCAAGTGGTACCTTTCGCGCATTAGGCGCGCGACTGCTAGATTACCCGCGACACGTGATATCCATTGTCTCGAGAAGCGCCGCCTGCACTCGAAATCTCAGAAGCTGCGACTCCGGAGCCGCAGTCGGCGATGATTGATGACTGCGTCGGAGGGTTGATTGTTTTCTCAGGATCTTAACGCGACAAACATTGCCGCTGCTTCGCGTCGCTGCCGGTCTCTGCGATGCAGTTTGCGGGGATTTTGTAAATACGTGTTGAATGTAATTGTTTGCTTTGCAATAGTCAAAGCGCCGGAGCGCAATTATTCGCTGCGTAAATAATTCAGGATAATAACGAGGAAAATCATTGTACAATTAATTAAAATCATAGTAAATTCGGCTTTAGAAAGGTGCGCGCGGCTCGCATTCAATTAACGAATGATAAAAACGAATAAACCGCCGGGCGCACGGGGCGGCTGAAAATCCACGCGAGCGATAAGTGTTTCCATTACGGTGCGTAGCCGGGGGAAATGAAATTGCGCATCGCGGCGACATTTTCGTCATCCGCGCGCCACTCAAAAGCGGGGAGGCGGTGGAGCCTCCGGCCGAAAATTTGCCTACATTTATCGCGTAATCCGGTCCATCATTTACATTACACAATCCGGTTTATTAAATCCGTATTCGCGTCTGTTAAGCCTCCCTCCGGACGCGTGTAGCCTCGCGGGCGACTCGGCAATCAGCCTCTCTCCTCCCGCACGCGAAGTCCAAAATCGAACGCGGGCAATACGCATCCGCTTCGCCCTTCGCGCGGGGCGGAGGGGCGCCAGTTCGAAAATTTATTTAAATAAATGCCGCGCGCGAGATGACTCCCAAGGCTTTTTCGTCCACTGCCCCCTCGCCCAAACACACAATCGTGTGCGCGCACAAAGGGCGAGCGTTAGGCTCCTTTCACAATGCGGAACGTATACGCGGCCAGCGGCGAGATCGGCTAGCCGATGAATAATGCATCGGCTATATTCTTTAATAATTTATATATTTATTTGGAGTCCCGCCGTAATTTTTATTTACGGCGAGACAATGGGCCGGTAATTCAGCGGCAAGTGGCCTCGGACAATTTATTAGCCTAATACTCGAAGCGCCGCTCGAACGACAACAATTTCGGGCGCGCCGAGGAAGCTCGGCACTTGTTGAGTCGGCAAGCTGGAGCTTGAACCGAGCCGCGTCAAGTAGATAAATGCGTTTGAACTAGCTGCAGCTTCGTTAGCGGCATTACAGCGAGACGCCCCGACAATAAATGCCCCCCTCTCCCCATCGAATATTCAGCCGCCGCGCGAGGCGGCCTTAAAGGGCCAGCTGAGCGCGGAAAAAGGGTCCAGGAGGAAATTCAGCTCGTTACAGCGAGCGGGGAAGGGGCAAAAAAGTCGCCGCGGGAAACAATGGGGGCCGGGGCGTTCAGGTGAAGCGAGACAATGGGCCAAGCTCGCCTCTACTCTACATACGTCCCCATTAAAGCAGCGAGCTACACGCATTATAATTCGTCGCATCGGCCCCCGCGACGAGTAAATACAGTATCGGGCAGGTATGCGCGCGCCTCCTCCGAAGGTAGCCCTTCACCCGGAGATGCTAAATGCACGATAGCGACGCGGCCCTTCCTCCTGTGTGTTTATGTTTACACGCGTGTAATTGATACGGAGGCTCGTGAGGCCGAGCTGCGGGCTTTTTGCTCCATTTTCCGGAGCCGCTGCTTCTGCGAACCGCGCCGAGAGCTGCGACCGGCCGCCGCGACAGAGTTTATCCGCTAAAAATTCATACAGTTATTCCGTTTCTTCTAGAGTCTTGTTCATTAAATAAACGCGCGAAATTACATATTTATGCTTCGCTGTTTGTATATACATGCGTGTGCCACTTTCGGAGCTGGGAGCTTGTACTAGAATTTCTGCCGCCGCGGTAGGGAGTACTATTATTTTGTTTACGACTGCATTCACTGCCCGTAATTACACGGATGCTCACAGAAATAGCTGCAATAGCAAGATAATACGCCAAGGCTGCAGTCCGACTCGAAGTGTATTAGTTTAATGTGATGTAATATCCACCGGGAAACTTTCCCCGAAGAAATTTCTTAAGTGACAGGGGAATTTATTTGCCCGGAAAGTTCGCTCGCCGCGTAATAGCCGCCGCTCGCGAAGAATAGTTTTTAAATAATAAGACTGAAACTGAAAAGACGCCCACGCTCGCGCGGCGCACTTTACTCGCGTCCGAGGAACGTCTCGATATAAAAAGCCCACGCCGCGCGAGTATTAGCATTACACGGGCTTATGCCAATACATGCAAATTCGCCTAAGTATACACGTAGTCCTCGGCGATTTTTTCTCTCCTCTCTCTCTCTCACTCGAAAACTCGCGTGTACACGAGCTCCGGTGCGCAGAGGTACGAATACCCGCGAGAGCGAGAGCGCTCTTATACATAAAACATGCCGAGAGCTGGGAGCAGGACGCAGATAAACCCATATTTACCTAATTTATATGAAGGCGCGCATAATGCCGCGGCCGGCGGGAGGCGCGGAAACGAAAAAGGCGCGCGCTTCTTGCCGATATAGACCATCGGCGGCGCGGGCCGCGGCAGCGCTAGCGCCGACGACACACGGAGCTTTTGTTCCCCGGGACGCGCTTTTCCTTCGGACGTGTGCCCCGAGCAAACTCGCCTTGGCATACACCTTTCAGGATGTTTGCGCGCCGCCGCGGGATTTGTGCCGGGATTCGCGCGATTATCGCCGATCGGATAGCCTTGCCGGTGCTTTCGGCGTCGCGCTTTCTTAGCCCGTTCAAAATGCGACCCGCGACTTTCTGCTTGTAAGCTTGCAGCTTCAACCAACGGCCCGATTAAATTTAAACGGTAATTCCGGGAGGAATAAGGCACCGAGGCAAATAAATTAATTTTCGCAGTGCTCAAGTAATAACTAAGCCTTTCCATGTTCAAGACTCGCTGAATGAGTCATACATTATTTATCGCGGCGAGTGAACTTGCTTAAAAAGGAAGCTATTACAGTCGGGCTCGTTGCTTACGCGGAATTGATAATAAAACGGATTTACAATGTTTTGTTTGATACTCTTCTTAGAAATAGCTCGGGAAAATGGCCGGCGCCTAGCTCTCGCAGCTTTCAATATATAAAGTTGGAGGGAAAAAATTCTAATTTAAAGTTAAGAGGATCTCAACTCGGGCGTCGTTACGAGTCGCGCGCGGCAAACTTTGATAATGCCTTTCGTAATACGATTCCCGAATAAGTCGCGTTTAATGATCATTCGACTAATCAGGCTTCGAGCTCTCTCTCTCTCTCCTGACTACGGCAACAATAAGCCCGGAGCCGTAAAACCGTGATGGAGAGAACTCTTGAGTCGTCGAGTCCTGCAGCGTCTGCGCGAATTTCTCTGTTTCGGAGAACGCCTTTTCGCCGAAGAGCATTGGGAGTCGCAATTTTCGAAATTGCCAGATCCCGGGATCGTTACTCAGCGAGGTATTTCTGAAAGGAGATAAATACGGTTTCTCCTATTGGTACCCTTTTTCTAGAATATAAAGCGCGAGGAACGTCGACTTTTTTATTTATTTTTTTAGCTAGAACACTGCAGAACCAAAGTGCTCTCTGCTACGTAGAAGTACGAAAATTCAAAACGGTTTTTTTTATCAATCGCAAGTATTTACTCTTTGTATTTGTTTCTCAACGCATCAATTTTACATTCTTACATTTAATAAGGTTTTATAGTGCGCTGTATAACTATTAGTGTCGCTAAAAACTGGTCAACAATCTTTTACGAAATAACCCGAGTTTTCCCGGACAAGCAAGTGTTACTCTTTGCAATAAGAAAGGGAGAAAATGGTCCTTTAGCAACCGACTCACGTCAGTCGAAGTCGATCGACTATCAGCACACCGGCAAGACAAATACACGTGTGTGTGCAGCCGCGGATCCCCCGTGTACTCGGTTTTACCGGGAGCCTTCACTCGAGAGCGGCAACGTTTCTCCTCGTCCTATATGTATATCGATCCCGGCCTAAACAAACGCAGCTTCGGTTGTTCTTTGAGATGGCTCGAAGAGGAAAAGTTTGCCCGTTCGGGATTGTTCAAATTGGAATGATTCCTGATTATAAGTATAATGAAACTGTTTCGAGATCACCTTAAAAGGCAATGTAACGTTTCAAACGCGGGATTATAAACGAAATGACGAGCAAAGTAGCAGCTAGAGGGGCGTGGAAACGGAATGCATTTTCCAGTCGATGGCACGGAAGCTAACTAAAATTTTGGCAGTCGAGCGAGAACTTGACTGCAAACAGGCGAGATCTGCAGCGGCGGCAAGGGCCTGCAATGTAAATCCAAGTGATTTAAAGTCCAGCAATTTCGCGCATTGAATGGGCCATCAAAGAAGCGTTAAAGAGCACAGCAAACACTCTGACCCACGCTGGAGCGGGCTCATCCACTCGAGCCGGAGCGAAATCCCGACTGTATATTTGACTTTGCTCGTTCTTGTACCGGATCGTTTTTATCTCCTGCACGGCGGACTCGGCTCCGCGCCGCTCAATTTCATAATTCCAAGTGCGCTCCGAGCTTCCCTGCCCTAAACTCCGGCTAACGACTCGGCGAAAGTCATTTACGCATAATCGGGCTCCTAAAAACCAGTTGAGCTCTCTCTGTCTCTCTTTCTCAAGCTCGGCTCTCGCCGTCGTCGGACAATGTGTCTCGGATTACCGCGAGAGGGCGAGCAAATACCAAGCCGCGGCGAGCGGATCCCCCGGATTACAGGTATTTTACAGAAGCGCTAAAGAGTTAACAGCCGCGTAAACACGCAGGGCGCTCGCGCCGGCAATCTCGTCGGCCCGAGCCGTAATGGAGAGAAAAGCGTAACGCGTGCCGCGCCAAGTGGAAGGGATAAGATAAGAGGGCGCGGAATTATGCGGCCGCGGCCGATAGCTGAATAATCGCGAGCGAGCCCGGGGAGCGCGCTATCGCAATCAATGCCGATTGCAGCGCCGCGCCCTGCCCGCTCTCGGCACCGGCGCGAATTGCGCAACGGCAATTTCGGCATTGCCAATGATGATTCGTCTCGGGCAGTTCGTTAGCCGCCAGGCGGCTTTTTCGCCCGTAATTTCGCCCCTGTTTTACCCGCGCGACACTCCGCCGTAAAGAACGCTTTACAGATGCACTGCTGCCGCGAAGCGCATTGCTGGATAATCAGCCCTGAAATACTAGCCATTTTCCGAACGCGAAATTGCCAATTTGACTCGAAACTCCGACTTCGATACTTTTAGCGCTGCTGTGCTCGTAAACTAGATTTCGGCCGGTTACGAACTTATTTAGAAGAGTTCTTCTGCAAACAAGGCAGTGCTCGCGCACAATGCGAGACACAGCGCGGCAAGACGGACGATTATGCATGTGCACGAGGCTTTCCGCGTAAAGCGGCTCTCGCTCTCGGACGCGCAGCTGCGAGGGCTCGAAACAATGATTGAAACGTCAGCGCGGAGATTACAGTTAATTAGGCGTCAAGTCGTTAACCGATCGACCCGTCGGCAATACCTCTCGGCGAAAACCGATCCGTGACGCGCGCATCATCGCCGGCCTCGCAGCCCTTTCTTCCTCGACTGAGAGGCCGGACAGCTGAAAGCCTGCCCGTCTGCCGCTGCTTTTCTATAGGAAAATAGTCATCTCCCTCGCGAGCTGCTTTTTGCGCTCTCGTCCTTCGCTGGAAGCTATTTGTTTTCAATAATTTTACTCGGATGGTGGCTTTCCTCAGCGGCGCAGCTCATCCGAAAGGGGATATTCGTTTGCGGAATACGAGCGGTAGTCGAATACAAATAAATAACAATCTTAAAAGGCAATCAGCGGTTCAATGAAACCGCGGCTGGTAAAAAAAGAAGTAAAGGACCGCGGCGGGAGACGCGGGCCGAAGGCAAATAATAACCTGGAGCAATCGTCGACGGGGCAGGTCGTTCTCGATCAGCGCCTATCGGCAGCTCACGTGCACGGGCGGCCTCGTTAGGATATAGACTCTCGCGGGATGCCGATCGCAATCGTCGGCCGATCGGCTTCCCTTTACGGCTAAATGAGTCCGCTCGGCCGCGGCTAGTTGGCACCTTTATTTAGTTATTTTCTCCGCGCGCGATAGACCAGATACATTCGTTTGTTTTCCGATCCTATCTCCCGGCGCTCTTTCTTTTTTTCATCGTCCGCCGATACAACGAGGCGCCGCCGCCCCGTTCATATTTAAAAGTGCCGATCGCTATCGGACGTACGAGGAGCCGCGGGGCATTGTTATAGGAGTAAATATTTTTTACGATATGATAATTAAGCCCCGGTTACCGTATAATGGAGTACCGTTCCTCCAAATGTAACAGCGAGCTCATTTCAATAAGTTTGTGCGAAATTAGCATAAAAATAGCCGATCGGCTAGCTGTATAATTACCTGCTACGGTGAGAGTGGCGTTGCGGCTCGTGGCGCTGCCAGCCTGGTTCTTGGCGACGCACCAGTAGACGCCGCCGTCCTGCTCCTTCTTGCCGTGGATGACCCTGAGGAAGAAGAGCGAGCCGGTCGGCAGCAGGACGCGGTGCGAGTCGGCCGGGGACGTCTGCACGAGCTGGCCGTCTTTGTACCACTCGATGTCCGGCTTCGGCTTGCCCTCGGCCTTGCAGTTCAGCGTCACCGGCTCGTGCTTCGCCACCGTTATGTCCGACGGGTGCTCGGTGATCCGCGGCGATCGGTACTGAGCTGCAACACAAAGTTTCCGCCACAATCAGCAAACACATTCCGCAAGACGTCGTCGCATGCGAGCTCCCTCCCTCCCCCCCTCGCAATCAAAACTCGCCAGACACGGAACGAAGCGCTCGGTCCCTCTCGCTCGGCCGCGCTGCACGCAGCACTGCGCCAATTACGAAACGTTTATTGCCTCCCTCGCGCACGAAGCTCGCCTTGGCGCACGTCACGAGATCTCGCCGATTGGGAATTCACGTCTCGCGCGTTCGAGTCGGCCGCGGGGCCCCGGTATTCGCGCGAGCCTCGTAATAACATTCCTTAATGACTTATCCGCGGCGACGCGCGCGATTATTCCGCTCGTCACTCGGGGAGAAGTCCCGCGGTCCTGCTTCCTTCCTTTGAGCCGAGCGGCCGATTCGGCTATTCAATGTTCCCGGTCGTACGTTACCCCTTCGACGGCGGCCAAGATCGAAAGCCGCCCGGGATTGAAAAATTACCGCGCGCGCATTTTTTTCAATGCGACGTATTTTATTCCGGGCTCGAAAGTGGGCCTTAAATTTTAATTTATACCGGCGGTACCCTCGAGCGAGGACTGTACCGGTTTCATTTGCATTCGAGAAATAACGCTACGCCCGCAAAGAGATGCCCAGTAATATTCGAGATAATTTTAGAATTTTAATGCGCCGCTTACAGCGCAATCATTTTATTCGAACCTCCAAATTAGCCGGCCCGGTCGATAAACCGAGGAGCATCTTCTAAGGAGCTCTGTTGTTCATAAAACTCGCTCTCGCGTCGCAGTAAAGTAGCCGCGTTAGAAGAGTACGGGCGCGCGATAAAAAGCCTGAATTAATGCCTCCATAAAAAGCGCCGAGCGCGACGTCGCCGCCAGAGTTCTGCGCTGCGGGGGCAGAATCATTGCGCTAATATAGACATTAATCAGCACGGCCGCGCGGCAGACAAATAAATCGCGGGGTTAATCATGATCGATTCGGCAGATAAGGCGATACGTACGAGAGTCGGGGCCGCTGATGGAGCGAGCGACCGTACGAGGCGAAGGTATGCCGCGCATGTGACTGTCTAAGCGATCGAAACGCGCGCGCGCGCTCGTCTCGCTGGTATTTGCGAAGGAGAGAGGGCATTTTTCACGTACCGCCGCGCGTCGGGTAATTTGCATCGACGCGCCGATAAAGCGGCTAATAAAGTTGCGTTTCTCAGCGGTTAAAGAGTCTGCGGCGGCAAATGGAAGGGTGCACGATAGCTGCGCTGCTTTTTGCGCGCTCGTAAACGCGCTTTCCGATGCGATTCCGGGACCGATAAAACGATTTGCTTTAAACGCGGCCTTTCAAACTTGAGTCGCAATTATCCTTCGGTCTTTGTTTTTCCGTGTTGATTGTGATTGTTGAATGTGCTTTATCAACTATTATCAACTGTCCAGAAATTGACTGATGACGTCCAATATTTTACGAGATTTTCTCAAAGTTCCTTGTTTACTTTGTTCCAGGTAGAAAAACAAAGGTAGATGCAGGAGAAAGCGGTTCGAAGAATCCCATTCAAATATAAACGAGTTAAATCTCCATGGACATTATATTAAAGGAGTTTCCAGCGAAGACAATAAAACAATATCTTCCGAGAGCATAATTCGCCGCGCGCCGCGAGCGCGGGTATAAATTAGCCGTTTACAAATGCTAATTCCGGAAAAAAGGAGCCTCCACGGACGGACGAAAGAAGCAGCGGCGCGGTCCCACGCCAAAAAGGACCAAGGGGAAAGAGCCCCGAAGACGAACGTCGCGAAAGCTGCAGTGGCAACCTGCGCGCAGGATATCTGCGTCCTTCCCGGTCGCCGGCTGTTAAAATATGCCTCCGCCCTTTTTAAATAAAAATGGTCTCTCCGCCGAGCGGAGCGGACGGGCTCGCCTATGTATAATGCATAACGCTGAATAAAATATGATTACGAGGTCCCTTTGATTCGAGGCGTCTAACGCGCGCCCTTTTAACCGAGCGACAGATGATGCGGGGGGGGGGGGGGGGGCAAGTACCGCGTCGGCGGGGGCGGCGGCGCTCGCCAGCGATTCTAAACCTTTCAATGCTCGCGCGCGGATTCCCGCGTCAATGCGCGAGGGCGCAGCGCGTTAACGCGCAGTTTTTTCCCGTCGCCGACGCGGCAGACGAAAAACGAAGGCGACGCGCAGCGAGCATTTGCGTTGAATGAACTCTGTTTCGCGCAGCTCGCCGGCTGAAAAGTGTCGGGCAAGAAGATCGCGTCTCCTCGCCGGGAGCGCGCTGCGGCTTGCGCGCTTCGCTCTTTAATTCCGGCTCCCCGCTGGCACTGCTTTTTACGCCCCGTAACTTCGGCGCACTTCTGCCTTCGATCCGCGCGCAAGTTCACGCGCCGCGGATTCACATCAGCCATTTTCTTCCTTTTGACTTTTTCACTTTTACTCGAAAGCGACTTTTCCCTTCGCCGCCGCCTCTCTCTCTCTCTTTCTCTCTCTCTCTTCTCTAAGTCTTCTAAAAGGTTTCTTTTTCTTTCCGAGCCTATTCGCTCGGCGTGGTGTGTGTGCACCTTCCGCTCTCGCTTTTTCCTCCTTTTTCACCTGTCTGCCGACCGAAAGTACTGCATTACTGCAGCTTTAAAAATAAATGAGTTGAAAAAACTTGCTCCATCCGGCGAAAGCTGTCAAGAGTATTACTCCGGATCTGCGGAAAAATTACGTCGCTTCGTCCGATTAGATTTTCGTGAAATTAAGCTTTTATACATTACGCGGGAACACGTTTCGAATTTCCGAGGCGCATTCGCGAAATGAAATCGAGGCGAGACTTGCGACGAGCTTAATTGAGTCGGCGCATGAGATAAGACAATGAGGCTGCAGCTTAAATAAACGGCCGGACATGACGTTTCCATCTGCAGCACCTCGAGAGTACGCAGTTTTTCAGCCAGAGGTAATAAACGAGCCGGGGGAAAAGAAGCGGACGGGCGCACGAGCCACACACAGCGCGAGGAAAGGGAGGTGGGACGTTTAACGATTCGCACGCACGAAAGGTGCGCGAGAGCTCGCGTCGGAGCGTCATTAAGCGGACCTTCCGCGAGAGACGGAAACGCAGCTCGATAAAGACGTTAAGATCCCGCAGCATCCCACCTCCCCTCGCGTGTGAAACGCGAAGACGATGATGCGCGCGAGGGGCGTTGATGAGAAAATAATTAACGGCTACCGGCCCGGCCGTCGCTATCCATTTTCCCGGGGCGTGACTGCGAGCCGCGTTCGATTCTTCCTCGGGGCTTCCCTCAATTTGTATCAATTGCGAGAGAGGGGCTGCGTGCGCCGAGCGTCGGATGTTTCATTCCGAAGGGCCGCGCGAATCAATCAAGAATTGTTCTACCTCCGAGTGGCCGCGATTATTCTCGGCCGGGATGGGATTCTCCTCGGGAGAGAAATCGCGCCGATACCTAATTTTCCGCTTGATTAAGGCGGCCGAAGTGGGAAATCAATTATCCCGAGTATTCGACATAAAAAAAAGGAGGCTTCCTCTCGCTCCGTACGTTTCTCAATTTTAAAAAGCGCTACAGGCAGAGAAGGCCATTCGTTGAAAACACCGCGTGAAAAGGCTGCTGCTTGAAAGAACTATATTCACTCACTATTTGAAGAGCGAAAGGCTCGCCCTCCTCCATCTGTAATTTAACGCTCCGACGCTTTTTCATCCTTTTCCGCCCGCGGCTGCAGCGCTACGCGGAACGAATGAAGAGGCAGGGAGCGGGCCAGCGAGTTGTTTGCCATTCTGCGCGACTGATTGAAAAATATAACAGCGGGCCAGCAGCGCCGCGGCGGCATCCTACGCGGCCTCGCTTTGCAAAGTGAAGGCAGAGGCGAGTTTCGTATAAATTCGAGAAACTCGATACGCGAGCTCCACCCACGATCGCCGCCGCTGCCGCGCTTCGGGAACTTGCGAAATCGGATATATAAAGTCGTACAAGTGATTCAAGATGCGCGCCTCGATCCCCGCAGGAATTAACGAGGGACTCCTTTTCTCCTTTGTTGTTCGTCGCTGCGCGCAGTGTATTGTTTATTGTCCGAGGCAAATTTTTTTTTTTTCAGACGCTGCGTCCACCTTTTTTCACTGCTTCTGGCCACAAAGCAGATTGTTCCTCGATGCGTCGTACGCGAGACTACCGAAAGGTCATTGCTTTTGTCATAAAGTATCTTAGCTTAATGCTCTGCGGAAGTTTACAGTCGCGCGAAACTTGGAAGCTCGCCGAGCAGAGGTCGAGCCAGCAGCGAGCTTAAAACCGCCGGATTCCCAGCTGATTAAATAAATTTGACGCCGCTGAAAAGCTCCGGGGAAGTGCCCGCCGCGCAGGTGAGGCGCCGAGACGGAGGCGTCGGCGGCGCCCTTCGCCACGCTCGCGTCGTCGCAGCGCGCGGCGCGAGACAGAAGTAGCTGCCGGGGAATATTCGGCTATTCTTGAATCGGGGGCGCCGCCGCGCCGCGGTCTGTCTCTATCGCGCGTCGATATTCGACGCTCCCGCGCGCGCGCCGCGTAACTACTTTGAGTTCCGGGGAGCAGCGGGGGCCGCGAGCGAGCGCTCGAGAGTGAGAGGGAATGGGCCGGAGTTATGCCAACTATCTTGCCGTCGCTGCCAGGATTATTGAAATATTTGCGGAATCCGTGGGTATAGCTGCTCCGATACCGCGGCGGCGTTCCACCCCGCTCGGATGTCGACGTGCTCTCTCCGTATACGTCTCGGGCTCCACGCGCTCCCGCGGTCCTTTATCCTTCGCGCGCGGAAAACCCGAGCTCGAGTCGAGAAGTATGCTTTGATCGGCTGCGACCTAGCCAGTTTTACTAGTCGGGACAGCAGATTTTGTCATCGGCGTCGGCGGATAGCTAGACATTTTCAAAGGAAACGGCGGAGGATTCGAAAGGACGAGGAAATTCAGGGAAATTGGATAATTTGCAGGGGCAGTAATTGTCGCGGCTGCGCGACGGTGACGTACAGCCCCGGGGGAGTTTTATCCGAGAGGACGAAACAGACGAAAGAGGCGAAACAGAGCGCTTCCCGGAGCAGGAATAATCAAGTTTTTACGAGGGTAGTTTGAGAAAAATTTGCGAGCTCGAAAATTCGCATCATATTGCCTTGGCGGCAGCCCGGAGCTTTCCCCCTCCGCCTCCTCCCTCCGCGCGACGTTACGAGCCGAATAAGATGGACAGGGCCGGCGAAAACGACGGGGCGCAGTTTTATTTTCGGTCGCCTGCCCTCCCCGCGCGCTTTATACTTCCGCCCGGCGAGACGTCTCGGCGCAC
This sequence comes from Ormyrus thymus, assembly GCA_035582935.1. Taxonomy (NCBI): domain Eukaryota; kingdom Metazoa; phylum Arthropoda; class Insecta; order Hymenoptera; family Ormyridae; genus Ormyrus; species Ormyrus thymus. Next base: position 14,081,432 of record JAWWEM010000001.1, read on the forward strand.
TTAAAGCGCACTTTATTTTTAAGGGAAAATATGTCCGAGGAAAATGAGGCGCGCCAGGTGGACGCTTCGCGCGCGATAAATATGCGATCTTTCCTGGCCCTTGCCGCCCCCTTAATAAATCATGCAAATAAGCTCGAATTCTCGGTTCGCGAAAAGTAGTGCGCAACGAGTCTCCGCGCCAATAAGAAGCCCGTGAAAAACTGGAGCTCATAACTTCCATTCAAAGTCAGTCTTAAGCCAGTGTTGGAGAGTCAGTCGCTGAACTTTGCGTCTTTATTCTTTTACGACTTGATCGTAAAGCTTTTAGCAGTGCGTCTAAAGTGGCATGACACCATGTTTTCCAATTTGCTAAACTTTCTAATGCCGGTTATTATACCGGTTTTTCTGTACTGTAAATTAGTTTTATAAGGAATGTATTGAGATTTGTAGTTAATAACTAGGCAAATATTTCGCCTTTTTTTCCTATACTTTTTCCCTGAAATTTATGTCCGCCAATAAAGAGACTCAAGTATCAACTACACTGCAGTTATACCTACGCGATAAAGGTAATAAAATATGCTTA
>JAWWEM010000001.1:14097034-14107036 GCA_035582935.1 Ormyrus thymus
CTCCGTAAGGTCTTTGCAGTCGTCGTGCATTGTAGTGGCCGTTTTACCCGCCTCGATTTATGGACTGTTCTGGATACGGCCGTGCGTGTGTGTATACCTTCGATCTCGGCGGCGGCGGTGTCACGTGCACTGCGATCGAAATTTCATTCGGCGGACCGTCCCCCGTGCGCTTTTTATACATATTAACGACGCCGGCAAGAAAACGAGAAGCGGGAGGGGAAAAAAAGACAATCGATAATTTTTTCAACGTCGCGCCGTCTAAAAGTCCGCAGAGACGGCCGTGTTAATGCTCTCTCGCTGGTCTCTTTTTCGCGGCGGTTGCGATTTCAACATCCGTGTTCGCTTAAACGCGAGGATGATTGATAATATGCAAATTCGAGGTACTCTTTAAGATACATAATACTTCCATTTAAAATATTCGAAAACGACAGGCCGATCTCGCTTTATCAAATCGATAGCACTTAAGTATCCGTATAAAGGAAAACCAGAAACATGCGCGCACATTAAGAGTTACATATTCTGAAAAATTACAAGCAGCGCACTTTTAATTCGATATTGCTCCGCGGCTTTAATATATAGCTGCATGGCGTTTCTTTCTTTCACATCCGACAGATGCGGGAAAATGGGATTAAAATCGCAGTCAGTTAGTTAAGATTTATAAAGAAAATGAATTTTAGCTCGGCCGGCGGTAAAAAAAAATTGAAAGCCCCCCCCCCCCCTTATTTCTCTAAAGTTTTCATAACGCGCGCGAGACCGCGCTCAAATTCCTTTCTCCGTTTTGCATTAAAGAACGTCGGCTTATTATGAAAAAGGGGGAAAATAAAAAGCGCGCCCGCGCGACAAAAGTTGACGGCGAAAGAAAGCTCGCCGTATAGAGAGAAAGGCGCCGCGGTGCAACGGTTTCGAGGATGATTAATTCATGACTCGGTCGGCGTCCCTCGGGGGTCGTCGGCTGCGCGCCTCGGACACTGCCGGTTTAATTACTCAAGATATGACGAGCCCACCTGTGCAAGACCGCGCGAGTCCACAGTTTCCACGGGAAATAAAAATGCGGACCGCGGAAGCGTCTCTCGCGCGGCTGATTAATTAAACTGCGGACCAGCCGGCTCGCAATCGAAAGGGAAAAAGCTGCAGCGGCGCTTTTCTCTTCGGCCCGCGGAAAACTTTGATATATACATCCTCGCCGAGGAGTCGCGCAGCTTCATTTTTCATGCGCGGAGAAGCTATAGACGCCCTTTTAGGCGCTGTAACGACGTAAATTAAGAGAGACCTATGGGTTCGCGCGAGCTGCCGTGATTAATCGATCGGGGATTAGGGGGAGCTGGCGGAAACTTTTTCGAGAGAGATGCAGCTCGGATCGACTGTAATTGCGAGAAAGTTCCGCGGCGACAAAGTACTTTTTTTTAATGAAGATTATTAGCATTCGGCGGTCGAGAGTTTCTCCGGCTTAATGGCTCTCGCGCCTCTTACAAAAGCAAATCTAGACAGCCGAGTGTTACTGAATTTGTAAAATGGGTTGATTAAACACGCCGCGTTCCTGCCTGGTGGTCAAGAGGCGGGAAGGAATTTTAAAGGCCGGGCATCATTCCGCTGCCGCGATCGATCACTGATACGGAGGGGAAAAGTTTTCATTGAACTGGCAGCTGGAGAAGGAACCGGCTGGGAAATTGATGTGAATTAGCAAAACTCGTTACTTATCGCGGCGCGGGTTATTCGAAAGTTCCTCCCCTGATTTCGAAAGTCATACATAACCGAGATAATGCCCCCGCAGCTAATTCAATAAGCAAGTCCCCGCCGCTATCTGCTCGGCGGCGTCTCGGCGCACGAGGTGAAAAATTGGCGGCGAGATAATTATTATCGAGCGAATATTTCCCGGGGACTCGTCCCGCTTTCGCGGTTCCTCATTTTTCCCAGGCCGCGGCGGCCATCAGTCACTCTCGGCGCGTTTGCTTTTAGCGGCCGCTGACGAGCTGATAAGTGGGAAAAAGCGGCGTCGCGCAGGAAGCTTTTGTCTGGAATCGTTTAAATTAATTATTGTTCCGTCTCTGGCGGCTGAGAATTAGTAGGCCGCGAGCGGCCGGGCTCGCTCGTAAATCAAGGCGTCTTCGCGGCGACAAAAAGTCGCTTATCTCGCGCGGAATGAATTCCCGTAGTGGCAGTGACGCGTCGCCGCATGCGGGCCTTGATAATGCAGAAGGGCCTGGAAGGGGCGTAAATAACCGGCCCCGGGGAGAGAAGAAATTAATGCCTCGATTAGCCGCCGGCGAAGAGCGCAGCCGAAATTTTCAATGCCGGCTTATCTAAGCAGGCTTATATTTCTCTCGTCCTTGCGATTCTTTTTGCGAGCCGGATGAGTTATGGGGCCTTTCTTTTATTTCGGTAATCGACGCTAATTACGAAGGAGGATCAGAATTAATGGGCTATCGTGATTTTAAATTAAAATTGACGCAGTCGCTTGTACGAGTGCGTCATTATTATGACCTTTTTTTTATTAAAAAAGTGATTTAATCGGATTTTTTGGGTACTTTAGCTTGAAAAATTTTATATTCCGTAAAACCGGTAGATTATATTACAATTAGTGGGAAGAGTAACAGAGAAAAGTGAGAGTTTTTATATAGGGCATTAAGCTTCTGCGTTAAAATGTGGGTGAGTAAACTCACCAGTCATTAAGCTCATTAAGCTTCTGTTTCTCCGCGATAAAAAGCTCACCCTTTGTTTCGTCGTAAAAGGACTCTCCCAGTGTTTCAGATGTTGCATTAGCCTCTTTATTGGCTCCATTATTTTATTTTAACGCCTATTAATTTTCGACCGAAAGCTTTTCAAGCCCAGCTTTTCATGGTTCAATTTAAATACTAAATACCAAGACTGTATTGAAGCTGTGCGAGTGCCGAAGCAGCCCAAGCAAAAAAAAAAAAAAAAAATGCGCGTCGATAAAACGTTAAAAGTAAGAAAAAGCACCGCTGATTTATGCGCAAAGCTGGTAATGATCTTATTTACGGCGCTCGTCTCAATCGGGCACATTACAGCGCGGCAGCAGCTGCGTGCGATCGGCGTATTTTCGCGCGCAGCCCATCGATCATTTATCAATTTCCAAAGGAACGCTTATTTATAGCTCTAACAGTAGGAATCGGAGCTCGCTCCGACACTTGTTCCGTCTGGCAATAAATGCACGAATGCATGTAAAATCTCGATTTACAGCGGCCCGGCAGTCGCTGCTGCGTGAGAAGGAATATACGCGCGGGCCGCCGCGTGCATGAATTATTTATTATCTACGAGAGGCTGCTCTGATGCGCTGCCATCTGACGACGAGTCGGATGATGCATCAACTGTATGTATACCGTCTTCCGCGATCCTCTCTATTTTTTCTGCTTTTTTGCCAAGATTTTGCGTAAGGGAAAACCCGGAGGCTGGGAGGGAAAGAAGCGCGTTATAGGATTTGCCCGCGCCAAGGTAAACGTTAAAGGGCTTAGATTTTGCCGTAGAGTAAACGCCAGCCCGGGTCTTTGAACTTTTTCATTCATTTTATGTAAATAGCGCCGAAGCCGCCGAGGATGTTTTTCCGCGCTACCGTAATTATGCTTCCTTTCTGTCGAGCATCTTTCAAATTGAATCCTTCATTATGAATAAAGCGCCTTTCTTGAAAAAAAAGTGCTCGATAAAAAGGAGGAGTCTGCGTGTGATCTTGTAATGAAAACATGATAATCCAGTGACGGCGGAGTAAACCCGGCATTTTCGCGGCCCTCCCGACCGAAAAGAGTATTATTTTCCCCATTCTCTCGGACATAATGAAACGCTCAAAGAGTGCAAAAGCTGCTGGTCCTAAGCTAACACGGCCTCTTTCTTTTTTCTCCCGGCGCGAAGGCCGAAAAGTGAAACTGCGGTCGGGGAGCGACTTGGCAGCTGCCGAGACGAGAGAGGATGAGGCAAGAGCGGCGGCCGAGGAGCCCAGTCGATATATCTAGCGGGAGGCTTGACTTTTCAAAGCCGGCAATTCTCCCCTTTTCCCCGAGCAATTTTCTTCATTGAGTGGCTCCTCAAAAGAGTCTTTAATTGGCTGATTAATCGGCTTTAGAAGCCGAGAATCGCGCTAAAAGTTAATTGAAAGGATTGACCGCTTGGAACGGTAAGAACGGATCGGGCTCGATTTTTGCGGCTGCGTGATCTCGGGTATATGCGGAGGGCTTTGGGGATTTTCCTTTTCCTTGGCGGAGGCTTTCGTCTTCTTTAACGTGCCGCCGCTGCGCTGCCCGGAGTCTCTCCGGGGAAATGAAAAAGCCGGGCCCGCAAAGAGGAGCTTATTAATAAAAATAATGAATACTCGACCGAGCTTTACGACAAGATTCTTGTAAATGGAAATTCAGGTTAAGCAGCTGTGAATAGTAACTCTGCTTTTATTAAATCGGACTTTTAATACATTGAAATAATATTCCGCGCCGCTGATCTTTAAACAAACTCCCGGGGGCTCGAAGGGACACTTCAAACTTTATTGCGCAAAATTCTGCGACGAATTTTACGGCCAATTTGTATTTACAGCGTCTCTCGGCTAGATCTAAATATTCATTTTAAAAACGAATAAAGAAGCCGGCAGTTTTTTCCGAGAGAGTCCATGAAAGGTGCCATAACGCGCCTCTCGAGCCGCCGAGAGAAACCGTTCACGGCCGGGAGAAAGAAAGCGATTCCAGATCGTCGTATAAGATTCCATCGACCAGCTTATACGCTCTCCCATTGAGCGCGCGCGGCTGTTTAGAGCAGTTGCGTATCCGGCGAATAAAAGAGCTTGTCGTCGTCGAGATATCGCTTGACGCTATCCGAGAGGAGGAAAGCGAGCCGCCTTTGGAATGTCGAGGCGCGCGTCGGGAGAAAGAGGATCGGGATCCGAGGCGGCCATTATGTCAAATTAGGAAGGCGTAAGGGAACGGCCGCGCGGACGGCGGAGACGTTTCAATCCCTCGCGGGTTTTGGGAGGAAAGCGAGACGAGAGACCCGACGCGAGATAAGCCGCGCGCACGAAGCGCTTCTTTAATGGCCTTCCTACTTTTTTTTCTCTCCTTCTTTTCACGCGCGTAAGCGCTTTACGCCGGCCTTCTCATCTCCGTGTGTGGCTCGCGGGGCGTTACCATATTTGGCGGGAGAAAAATCAGTATTCCCTCCTGCTCCGACGAGTTCTCCGCGCGAGAAAAGCGGACTTCTAAATACCGGTAGCTTCCTCTCGTTACGTGAATTTCCAAGTGGCTCGAGCGGTCGAATTGAAACGGAGACGGCGAAAAGGCAGTTATTTTAATTCAATTTAGAAAAAGTTAAAGAAGGGGAGGAGGAGAAAGGAGCTTCCAATCTAAAGGCTTCCCCCGAACGAGGGTCCTCCGAAATTTTCCGCATCACATCCCGCAGGAGCCCATCGTCGGACTTTATTCCCGAGTTTTCGCCGATGAAAAGACGATAGGAGCCGAAGCGAGGAGCTCACCGCGCGCGCGGCAGGCGGAGAGGGAATGTGGGGCTGCGGAGGAGGAGGAGGGGAGAAAAAGGGATCTCGGCTGAAGCCTCGGGTTCGAATGATCGTCGCGAGCAGTTATACGATCCGTTGTCCTGGAGAATCAAGCTGCCGGCAAAGAGAAAGATAGAGGACTTTACGATTATTTTTATTCCTCCTTGAACTGGCGTCGGCGCTGCAGCGGGCGGGAGAGGGAGAGAGAGAGAGAGGGAGAGTCGTCCTCTCGGCGAGCGAACGAATCCGTATTTATCAAACGATAAGGGATTTCGAGGCGAGCGGCAAAGGCGCGAGATAAGTCAGGAGTTTTACGATCGAGATAAGCAAGAGCCCGGCGCGAGCGCGACCGCCGCCGATTCCACGCTGATTCCTGCCAACTCTCCTTCTCCCGTTTCTTTGCCTCTCTCTCTCTCTCTCGTTTTTGAGTCCGGGCGAAATTGCCGGGAATACAAAGGGAGCTCGAGGAAGAGCTGGAGGAATCGAACGAACGCCAATAAGCTCCTCGGGTTTTATCCTTGCGCCCGTGACTGCGCTGGAGGAAATCGATTGGTAAAAATCCGGAGAAGAGATTGTTTTGAAAATCGCCGAGGGAGCGATGACGACTCTCGAGGCGAAAAGTTTCAATAATCTTTACATATTTTCAGGTCGGATAATAAATTTTTGAAGAGAAAACACGTGGAAAGATACACATCTGCTTTGGTGAAGAAGAATAAGGCTACGACACAAGTAACGTTAGAATTAGGAAAATATGGAGGCAGTTAACGTTTCGAACACGAGATGGCTCTTTACTTGATGTTTTCCATCAATCTTCGAGAGTCCCATTTTCCTTGCGATCGTTGTAGCTCTCATCCTACATTTATTCCTTACCACGTCCATCTATTTTTCAAAAAGCAGTAAACAAGTGTCCTGTGAAACCCCGAAGGAGATTAATTAAAACGAAAGGCAAATTTAACTCAAAGCCGATACACAATGCACAATGACGCAATAAGCGGACGATAAAGAAGCGACTTAGGGTCGAGGGTAAAAAACGAGCTTGTCAATGAGCAAAACAAACAAATTCCCAGCGACTTGGAAACCTGTCGTTTATCTCTGGTTTTCAGTTCGCTTCCACGGTATTTCCAACGGTCCCCTTTCCTTTATCTCCCCCACCTCTGGCCGGGCCTGCAGTCATTTTTCACTGCGCCGGGCCTTCCTCTCGCTCTCTCTCGCTTTAAGAGACATCACACCTCCTTGGCCACGATCAACAAATCAAGCCGAGCCCCCCGCGGCCAGCTCTCGCCCTCGGCCGTGTCGTTTGTCTCCTCGAGACCCCCTCCCCCACCCTCTCGCCTGCACGCACTCGCTTCCTTCTAGCCCCGATAGAGATATTTGCCCTGGATAAGCGCGTGGACCGCTTTCGCCCGTCGGTGCATTTCTGCGCAAAGTCCTCCGAAAGCAACTAATTAAGCCGACTGCACTCGTTCTACAGTATTACTAGAATAACTGGGAGATGTCCGCGCTTGAAATCTATTGTACATAGTTACCGACGCCTTTCACAAGAGCAAGTACACAAAGCACCTTCAGATTCTAATCGCGGGAAGACTGCAAAGTTAATTACAAGTCAAGCGTAAATGCAAATGAATAACTGCGTGAAAGCGATGTATGATTCACGTAAATTATCAAGGCTGCACTAAATTAAGCTATATAGTTGAGTGACTAATTCTGTAGACAGAACGTGGAAGAGAAGAGCAGAGAGAGAGAGAGAGAGAGAGAGAGAGAGATATCCGGGCAGCGATTGCGTATTTGAGCGAGTTAGTGCAATTGTTTGCGCGGAATACACATCATTGTCATGTGTCCTATACACTCTGTGTAATCTCGGTTATGACCCGCCACCTGTTACCCTTTATGATACTCTTATGCTCTTTGTAGATACATTTTCCTTTACATTCACGCGGTTAAATTTATGAAAGCGTATATACCCTCGCGGTTGTAAATTTTCCCAAAAGAGATGGGAAAACTCCGATAAAATAGCACTCCATAACTAATATTTTAAAACTTTGTTTTTACCGCATCGACTGTTCACGTGAAAATCTTTGAAAAGTTATTAAAAGTGCTTGCCAATCGCGTACCACTCATTTAGCATTCCGATATTGATTAAAAAAAAAAAAGCCCTCGAGTCAAAAGCAACGAGAAAATATTTTCCCAACAGCTCCATTTGCGCGCTCCGTACAAAGAGCCCTCGTGCGCGACGAGAGAGAAATTTCGTGCTGCCCAGCGAAAAAGACGCGAGAGAGTAGTGTTTCTCTCGTCGCCGAGCCTCTCGAAGTCTGCCCTTAAAGTCGTTAGGACTCCTCAAGGCGAGCCACTCGACCCCGTATACTCTCGAATTTAGCCGACACCTCCAGCCACTCGGCGGCGACGGCGACGACGACAATATTGGAGAATCAAATGTTTTCTCTGCCGGCCTCGGCAAAAAAACACACCCGCCGGACGCGGAAGATTGCTTTTTCGCCGATTCCGGACGCGCGCGTATAATGCGCCGAGTCGCCGATTGCTAGATTGCTGCCCCGTGTTCGCCCCATTGGCTCTCCCCTCCGGCACCTTCCTCCCTTCGATTTGCTTTATTTCGCCGCCGGAGGAGCAGCTCGGGAATGCCGGGAGGCGCGCGCCCGCGACGGCAAATATTTTCGGAATTCCGTCCGGTTTTTTGGATCCGCCTCGGATATTAACGGATATAAAGTACGCGATATTGCGGCGAGCTTATTTATTTACTCGTGGCCCCGGCTGGAATCTTACTTCTGGAAAATTAAACGAGCGCGCCTCGCTCGTAAATCGACGAAGAGTGCAATTTCGGCTCGACTTGTATAGTTAATACTATTATATTCGTGTGCCTATTACGTGCTCGTTACGGCAACTTTGTTCATTAACCTTTGTTCGTAGGATTTTGCTCGGGAGCAAAGTTTAGCGGCAGACATTTATTTTCGATTATTCGCCCTGGTCTCGTATATCGCGGCGCATCTCCCGGTATATAACGACCTGGCAATTCGATCGCCGAGCCCCGAAATTTCCCTCTCAGCCGCCGACGGCCGAAAAATCCGGCGAGACAATGCAAAGTATAAGGCGGAGAACTAGTTTGCTCGCGCGTGATCGCGCGATCGAATTTCCATAAATTAATTGTAGACGCGCGCGCAGTTTCTCTCTCACCCCCTCCCCCCCCCCCGACCGTGACTTGCGTCCAATCTCCAAGATGGAATAGCAGCCGAGCACGCGGGGACGACGACTTCCATTTCGAGTTAGTTCGGGTAACTGCGATTTAAATGCCCCCATCGGAAATGGAATAGGAAATTAAACAACACGCTACAGGCGTCGCCGGCACCCTGCCTCCGAGCTGCGCAGCCTAAACTTGCCCGAACTTGGCCGTCCTCCCCTCCCCCCCGCGAGCCGCCGGCGCTTTTATTGTCAACGTTCCCGCTCGCTCCGCGCCTGCCTAATTTCGAAGACGGGCGGCTCCCGAGCATTCGGCCGCGCGCCCGTGTCGCCGGTACTCGCGCGAGGCTCGCGAGCGCGGACGTGCGCGCGTCGATCGGGGGCCTGCCGCGCGTGCGAGGCGGCCCGGGATCTGTGCCGATTGCGAGCCGTCCCTCCGCGAAGACGTGACGCGCTCCTTTGCGAGGGTGGGACTGCCCGGAGGGGAAAAAGGCGCCGGCGAAAAGGCTCGCCCGCTCGCGTTCATTTCCCAGTCAGGTCGAAGTTCATAACAAGCCGCGCCGAGCGGACCTTTGCGGTCGACGGAGCGCAATCTTCCGAGCGGACTGGCGGGTTTCACCTTTGTTTTGTAAAAAAAGCTTTCCCCTTAAGATTATCACGTGTCGTTTTTCAATTGCGCCTCGCCACTGCGATTTCTCGGGAGATGCAGAGCTTTGATGGCGCGGCTCCTAATTCAACGTTAATCCGCGGGGAGCACGCGCCGGAGTGAGCCGGAGAGCTGTGCGCGCGCACGTACAAAGTATTTCTCGCTACCGGCTTGAAATTAGGAATCTCGCAATGACCGTAATCTTCGCGCGCCATTGGAAATAGCCTGCGGTTAGGCCAGGCGGCACTGCGCCCTCGGCTTCTTCTCCTTCCCCGCTCTTACCTGCAACAGAAAAGATAATTACGGTGGTTAATTATGACAATGGTGAAACAGTCGTTACGGCTGTGTAATTTGCTGTGCGCGTGTATTGCGAGAGCTGGCCAGTCTCGTCGTCCTGCAGGGCGACTTTGCTATTGGGCAAATCGATTGTCAAGTTTTTTAAAGAAAATTAATAAAAAAGCTCTGCCCAGCTGTAAATAGTAATGGAAAGTTTGCGCAACTTTAATCACGCGACATGACGATAATAACTCTGCGCCTCGGACGGGTGAAAAATGAAAATTGCCGGCAATTACCGAAGGCAGTGCAGGTAAGTTCCGCGATCGCCGGGGGCGAATAATCCGCGCATTCAGAAAGAAAACTCCCAAGTTCAGAGCCCATAATAATCCCTCAAGGAGGGCGGGGGCGG
>JAWWEM010000001.1:14107136-14126133 GCA_035582935.1 Ormyrus thymus
GGGGCGGCAAAAAACTGTAAGCGGCCGAGCCATCCGTCACGAAGGGAGAGAACGAAAGGCCTTCTCGCGGACGTGCGGGATAAGAAGAACTCGCGCGTACCGGCAATGCGTCTTTGCCGCGGGACTCGGGGAATCGCACGGCTGGGAAATCGCGGGCTCGAACGATAAATTTATTTAAATTCCGGGGGGCCGAGAAAATTCCCCGGCGCGTGAAATTCGCGCTCTCGCAGGCTAAAAAAGTAGCGACGAAATGAGCGTTATAAAAAGCGAACGTGTCGGCGGCTGCGCGGCGCAGATGTGGCGCGCGCCGGAGAGGAAGGAGGAGGGGGGGGCGGGACATTTTCAGGATCCGGAAAGGATATTTCCCTTCTTTAATATTCCGATGACGTATGGGGGCGCGGAGTCGCCCCGTCGACGCGCTCGAACAGAAACGCGCCCGATTCAATCGATGCTTGCCGCAGCGCTTTTACTCTCGTTCGCCTTTCTCCGGGAGCTCTTTAATTACCCAAATGAAAAGCGAGGAAGCTCGTGGTACATTTTAATATTCCACGTGACGGACGGCGGCGGAGGCCAGAGTCGAGAGTCGCCGGGTTACGAGGGCAGGAGAATTGCGAGATAAAACTCGCCGTACTCCGGGCGTGCGACGGTTTCGCTTCATTTGCGTCAACTAATGAACTCGGGGCGTCGAGTCAGCAGCTTCCCGAGGAGGACGCGCGACGTCTGCCCGTGACTTTTGAAAGCGCGCGGCCGACGTGCCAATGGCTGCAAAAGCGAGCGGGGGATTTACACTAGTTTTCCTTTCACGGCACGTAACTTCTTTTATTCATTTTGCCAGGGGAAAATTGCTGTGCTGCTGTTGGCGAAGTCGAAGACAGCGATTTTTATCGGGGCGCCGGGGCGCTGCGAAAATATTGAAATGTCCAGGTGAAAGAGCTTCGAATAAGGACCTGTGAATAGAATTTCAATCTCGAGAGCTCTGGATGCTTTTAACAAGTTCGTTTGCATAATATTCAATGAACGTTGGTTTTCCGAGAAAATCAATTTCTAAAGAAAACTGCTCGGTCCTTTTAGTGTACGGGGCCGTTTATTCGTGTAGCTCGCGCGTCAGTTACGAGAAAAACCGTTACTTCGACCCGGGGAAACAAAGTGCGTTACACCGTAGCGCCAAGAATAGATTATGAAATGCAGAAACGCAAAAATCATGAATGCGTTTATAGTGCAGATGTGAAGTCAGTCGGAGCGCCGCCCAAAAAAAGAGAGAGAAAAAAGAATCAATTTACTGCCATTACGGGTATGGCCCGTGAATGGAGCGCTGCTCTAAAAGTCCCGGGAGAGTGAGCACGGCGCACCGCAATGACTGGCAGCACAGAGGCTGCACGTCAAACAAATCGATATTTACGATTATTAATGAGTTTTTCGTCATTGTAACGCGGCCGGGCCTGCGCGCGTGTGCCGCGCTCCGCTGGATAGGGAGGTCGGGATTTTTTTCCCGATGAAAAGGAGCCATTAAAAGAGCCAAGTTTATGTCTTCCTTCGAACAAATACTAGATTGATGCTTATTTTAGGCAGCGTAATTTTCGAATTTTATTGTGCTGGATACGCGTTTCTTTCCCCATTCCTTCCGCTCTCCGATGCGGAAAAATTAAAAAGGGCAGTCTTTCCCGCGGAGTCACGTCGTTTATTTGAAAGGTTTGAAAAAAAATCATCGGACGAGAGGGTCGCCGAATGAAGCCGCGAATGAGAAACTCCGCTAAAAGCTATCGACCCCGTGGCAAGAAGAAAATAGAGAAATCTCGCGCTGTTTACACGTTTTGTCGCTCAGTCGCTCTCGGGAAAAAGCCCCGAATTGCGCCTGGCCGAGACGGGGAAAAAGACTCTTTTTTTCCGATCGATTTTCATCAAGCCGGCCTAGCCTGAATAATGGACGTGTACTAAAGCGGACCCCGAGGCCGTTTATTGGCCAGTCATTATCGGGCGTCGAGGCCGGAACGTTCGCTCTCGCGCGAGCTGCAGGGCTCGAGCTAGTTGCTAAGTTCGTTAACGTTCCCGCTGCGCTGTTTAGCTGCGCGCTCATTATGCCCCGTTTAACGCAATATTCCGCCGGCACTTTAATTGCGATTATAAAACGAGCGACGAATATTGGCAAAAATGAGCGATTAAATTGTAATTAATTATCGCAATGGGATCGCAGAGCAAACATCGGAATATGGCGAGACGACAGTTCGGTCGACATTCCAGGCGCGGGAAATACGCTCCATTCACGCTGCGGGGAATTCAATTTCAATAAAAAATAAACCAAAAATTGATCCCTCTCGCCGCGAGGCCGAAAAATAATAAAAACTGTAACGCATATCGGAGAAATCTAGAGCGAGCTTTTCATTGAGCAAATGTTTTTTTTAGTCGCGCGTTTTGACGGCTGCATTTTTCCGTTTTCTGATCAATCAGCTCCTCGCCGCACTGCCTCCATTACAGAGCGGAAATAAAACCGCATCGGAACCATAAAGTGCTTTATGTTAGCTAACGCAACGCATCCACAAACAGTAAAAACAAAATAAAGCGCAAAACGAAACTCCGGCTCCGGTAGTCAAGATATTCGAAACCTGGACGTCAACGTCCGACGAAGATGCGCGTCGGGGACAGCTTTTGCAGTCTGCAAGGGGGGAGGGGGGGCTTTGTTTCGACGGGCACGTAAGTGCACTTAAAAAATGGAAAAACCGCCGGGAGAAAGGAGTGTCGCAGCTGCGCTCGCCAGCGGCTTTTTGCCCTCGCGAGCTAGACGGAGAGCGGCCAAATCCCCGGACCATTTTATTTTCACTTTCCGTAGTTTATTTTGTGCGTATCGGCCGGGCTTTTCTGCCCCCCCCCCTCCCCCCTCCAGCGAAACTAAGCCTCGCAGACATGCCACTAAGCCACGGGCCGCCGCCATCCTTCCTATTCCTATACGAAAACGCGAGCCCGGGATTAAAAGCAGGCTTCCGCGGATCATCCTTTTTCTGCACTCTTTCGCGCTCTTCATTTAATCTATGTTCCAGTTATCCGTCTACGTCTCCGACTTTTCTCCTCTTTCCTGCCGTCTCGGCCGCGGTTAATTCCCTTTATCATCCGGGCGCGCGGAATTCCAACTGCTTTCTTTTCGTCCTCGCTCCACTATTATTTCAGCGGGCGATTCCTTTTGTCGCGGTGTCGAATAATGAATCTTTATGGGGCCGCGCTTTTTTCTCCGCCTCCGAGGCGCGCGCGCCGGATCTTTATGTTAAAAATATAATAGCGGCCGATAAATTCTGCTTAAGCTCGCTCCCCCCCCCCGCGCGATCGCGAATGCCGAGGCGCGCGAAAAAATGGAGACTAATTGCAGAGCGCCGGCCTATCGGATTCCGATAGAAAACAAACAAGCGCTCCGAATAAATGCAAAAAGGACCGAGCCGAGCGAAATGATCGCCGGTCCAAAAAGACTGCAGCGGCGGCTATTACTTTTCCTTCGCCCATTTACATTTATTTTTCCGAGCCGGCAAAACGGGAATGTAACACGGTCCGCGCGCGCGCCCGCTTAATCCTGAAAAGCGGCTCCTCCGACGCGAGGACGCTCCTGCCGCGAAGTTCGTTTGCCATCGAGCTCGGAGTCTGCCGGCGCGTTGCACACAGCCTGTATAGGTGCGACAGGGGGCGTCTGCGAATCGCCGAAATAATTTCCAGGCGCTCGGTAATTTACAATCGAAGGGCTGCGGCTGGAAGGCTTACTCGTCCTGGGGACAGTAGGCCCGGAAGACAATAGGGATATTCTCCCCTCGGTTTCAATGGGAGGCGAAAGCTCGGCGGCGTATTAACGCGAGAGCGGCGAGCTTAAGCTTTTCCCGCTCCTCCGAGATATCGCTTTCTAATGGCTTCTATTTTATATCGCCGGTCTCGGCCGCCGCCGATAAATCCCTTCATTTGAATTTCCTCGGATTCCGCGGATTTAACGATTCGACCCGCCAGCCGCGGAATTACGCTTTAAGAACTCGCTCTTTAATTATGTAGCGGCGCGCACTTGGGGCTTTTATTGAAACGGCTATATACGCACCGAGGCAGCTTTTGATTAAAAGCCCGCCAGGGTCCGCGCGTCAATAATTTACATGGGAAAATAACCGCGCGGCTTATTTACATTTGACATTGCATTAAATTTATCCCCCCGCTGTACACTTTATTGGATAAAGCGCGGATCTTTTTTTTTTTTTTCGCAATAAAACCCGATGAACCCGATGTTGCCGTAAAAATGTTTTCGTTAAAGGAGTAAGCCGCTCGCTCCGGGAAAAATCCGATGCGGTTATTCTCGCCGACGGGCAAACAATGGAGGAGCGATTTCCAGGCCCGGCGGATAACGAGACTTTCGTCGCCTCGCGGGAATATCCTCCTCAAGCTTCGCGCGCCCGCTGCTCATTAAACGCAGAAATGATAAGCACGCAGAAATATCCCCTTTCTTCCTCGGTCCCTTTTCACGGCGACGGCGCACAAGCTCGCCGGCAGACCCCTTCCTTCCTGCCTGTCGTTTTTTTCTCCTCGCGCTCTTTCGCTAAAAGATAATAGCCCGGCCATCGACGTGCAGTCCGAGAGGGCCGAGCTGCGAAGCGACCGATAGACTCTTTAGCGGCAGGCCGCTCTGCATTTCGTTTGCATATAATGCAGCGGGCTGTAAAAACTTTTTTAATTTACACTCCATTTAGCTTTCGGCCGAAAAAAGCTAAAGTAAACGGGGCGGGCGGAGGGAGACCGGAGGGAGAAAGAGGAAAGCGGAACGCTCCCGCCGAACGATATTATCCCGGCGAGGGTCGTAAGGACTTTGGGTGCCGGGCGCGAATCTGCCGCCGCGCCGATATTAAAAGCTTCATCGGCATACATCACGTCGATTTAAATGCAGATAGTTGCTCGCTCCCGCGCCAGCCAATATGCGAAATCCTCCGGCGACACTGAGGACCCCCGGACGCAGAGCTGCAGCATATTCTCCCATAATTTCTCCCCCAGACCCGAAGATTCTTTCTCCTTGTATAACACGTCTCCGCTCTTATACCCTCCCTGAAATATATCTGCTCGACTATTGTGTCAAGCGGGCTATTTTCGCAACGATATTACTTTTATTCATGACGTAAAAAGTCAATTATTATTATTATTTTGTTTTTTTTTTTCACTTTGCTTTACCGGGGGCCGCGCTGCTTTTTATAATTAAACTTTTATCCGAACCATTTAATTCTCGACCGTACGGATTGTACGTGCGCGCCGAGCGGGCAAATGAAATGTGAAAAATAACGATAAAAATAATTAAAGCCGAAAAACCGAGAGAACGGAATAAAAATCCAATACCTCCTCCCAATTGATTCACCATTAAATCCTCTTGATTTTCATTAAACAAACGTAAATTAAATCAACATTATTTCGGGCTGCAGTGCAAATGAAGCGCTTGTTTGAAGTATTCGCGCGCTCGCACGAAATCGGCGACGTTCATTAAAGCCCGGCAGGCAAATCGATGCCTCTATTAATCAGGTTGAAGGAAAAACGGCGCGATCTCGCCCGCGCGCAATTCAGCGGGTCCTTTCTGTCGGCGTCGGGCGGCCGCCTTCTTTTGTCGCGGCTTTTCCCCGATGCGGTTTTTTTCTCCCATCGGCTCCGCGAGTGGACGCGGACTCCTTTTGTTGGCGGCAGCCACCGGGAAACAATAGACATTGTGGCTAAATTAAAACCGCCTCCGGAGTTTTCATATTTCGCTCCATCCCCCGTTCGCGGCGCGGAGTGCAGCGGGCCCGCGGCATTTCGTTTCATTTCGGCCTTTGCATATCTCCGCCGGGCGAAAACAGAACGGCGGCGGCGCCTCGTCACCCCCGAGCGCTTCTTTTTCTCCCGCGGCTTTCTTCCCGGCGCGCCCTTTTCTTTATAAATTTCCACTTCCTTCTCTTTCTAATCGGCCTTTATTGTCTCCGCCTCCTATCGGGCCGTACCCTCCCCGTCCGCTCTTTATCCTCATCTTCATATATTTCTTATTTTTATCTTCCTCCTTTGAAAAATCCTTTTCTCTCGATATACCTTTCAGCTCGGAGCTCCTACGAGCTTTTCTCGCTTTGAGCGAGGCGGCGGGGGGCTCGGCGCCCTTTCCCTTTTATCGTCCTTTCCTTTTACGACGTGCGAGAAGCACAATGGCTCGTTCCACCTTTCGCATTTGGGTCACCGTCCCTCCCTCGCCCGGCGTTCCTTTCTAATTTTCCGCGGAGATAAGCGCCACGGCGGGAGCCAAGTAGGTTTATAAAGCTTTACTACGGGGAAGAGTCGAGCAATAAAGCGCCCGGGCTGCCTCCTCGAAATTCCGAATTACGCAGCGCTCCTCTCCGCCTCGCAAAGACTCGATGGAGCTCTGGCCGCGCGGAGTCATCGAGTGGATGCGGCGGGGCGGCGCGGAAGAGGGAAAAGCTCGGCAACCCTTCATCCGCCGCTGCCGTCTGACTGGAGTGTAACGAAGCGCGCTCCTTTCCGTCACTCGACGTCCATCATCTTCAATTGCAGGCCGGCGCAGTGGCGGCGACGGTGGCCGCTGCTCCCCTGCTCCCCGAAAATCGACAGCCCCGCGATGAAAGCGCGCGAGCGAGCCGGCCGGCCGCTCCCAGCGTTAATCCGCCGGAGAAATCGGGACGGAGGATCGGACGCTACACGCGGCCGAAGCGTCCGACATCAATCACTTTCGACTGGACGTCCATGACCCGACAGCTCCCGGGCGCGTACGTTTTTCGCCGCGCGTCGATCGGTTTATTTAAACAATTCGCCGCTGACGCGCGAACGATGTAGCGCGTAAATGGCCCTAATAAAACGAGTTTGAAAAATTCACGGAGCTTTTTTCGTTTTTTTTTTGTTTTTTTTTTTTGTTTTTAACGCGCCCGACCATTTACGGATGGGAGAGGATACTTTTTTTTTGAGAGAGCCAATGGTTTTTATTTCAAGTGGCGACGAGCTAAACAATTCGATGGATAAAAAGTACGCCTTTATTTTTTGTCTGTGCGCTAAAAATGTTTCCTGCGCAGCCGGTGATAAATGACGCGCAGCATTAGTACTAAAATTCATGAAAGTTAAACTGGTGAGTTGAGGCTTCTCTTAAATTTGCGGAAGCTCAAATTTCCGGCTCCATTAGCGTCTTCAGCTTTAGTTTTTCGCCGTCCTTTTTTCGCCGTCTGGTTTGCACTCACGGCGGCGTGCATAATTTATGTTAAATTATGAGCCATTATGAGTTTCGTCGCGTCGTAAAAGTACGGACGACGGGTTTTCTCTCAATCAATCGAAAGGAAAGGTGTCGGAGATGTTTAACGACCGAGAAACTTTGCGCGCATTATGCCGAGATTTTTTCACAAAAGACAGCTTACAGATTTCTTTTTACATCTTTGCAAAGTCCAAGGACAATGAGGCAAGCTCGTAATTGAATCGGACGCGAAGCCTAGAGCCCTATACTTAACAAGGTAAACAAATTTTCGCGCAGCCTCCGGTGAGACAAGTAGCCAAGTCGCGGGCAGAGGCGACTGACTGAGCGCGTTCTAATGCGACGGAGCATCCAGCAAATCCTCCTTTAACGACCTCATTTGCCTCGACAACGGCGAGCGGAGGACAGAAAACTCCGCCGAGAGATAAGACGGAGCGAGCCAGACTTTCGAGGCTCCGCCGCGGGCGACGCGCGCCGCCAGACGAGGAACGCGATTTCATTAACTTATGGAGAAGAAAGTGCACCGTCGAACCCAACTTTGCTCTTCAATTCCCCGGCTTTCCGCCTGAGCCTGCTTCTGCGCGAGCTCTCCCGACTACCCTTCCCGAGATGTATCGCCCCATTAAAATGAATTCCTGCGCGCTGATATGCTGCAATTTAATTATTACTCCGTACGATGTGTGTGGCCTTTTTCCCGAAGGCTCTCAAAGACGCTTTGGAGAGCGGCCAAGAGTCTGCGAATCTCCTACGGGCTTCTATTTGGTTATGCAGTCTATTTCGTTAAATATTCTATACTTTTCCCAAATGAAAGGAAATAAGCGGAAAAATGTTCTTGCTCTCTACTCGGGACCGAGGCATAAAAATTCTCCTCGAATCCTGGACTAACTCGTCCGCCACGTCGGGAAGGGAAAGATTACGCGTGATAAATCTTCGCGCTTATCCGAGCGGCAGCTCGCCAAGATAAAGTCCTCTCCAAGTGTCGAAAAAGGGATCGAAACTTTCGGAGAGCTCGAAAGTCGAGAGTCATTCCGCTCGGTCATTCGGGGCTTTTCATCGAGGCCGCCCCTCCGATTTCGAACTGATTTCCAGCTCGCGACGCGTCGAGGGCTGACCCTCTTCATCGGCAACCCTGATAGCACGGGAACTCCCTCGGTCCGTGTTTTTTTTTCCTCCGCCTGCTAAAATATTTGTCTACATTCCGACGTTTGCCGACTGCAAAAGTGCGCGGGAATTTTTCAACGAGCTGCGGGCCAAAGCCTGCTTCTGACTTGCCATTGTCTCGCAGGCGGAAGAGACTCGCGAGTATTGAATTGTCGGGACGAGCTCGCGACTGTCCTAGACATACTCTCGAGCTGTCATTCTCATTTGCTCTAATTCGCCGCTACCTCCATTCCGCCTTTGGAAGATGAAAGAAACGACTGTTATGCGATTGGTCTTTCAATGTAATATATAGCCTTTTCAACGAATTTAATTTTCATCCCTTGTTATATAAAATTTTGTTCAGCTCGAATACAGATTGTATACAAGGGCTGTATTCAAAACTGATTCTATTCAATATTCATATAACTTACGTACAATTAATATTTCTTGGATTATTGTACAGAATTTATATACAAATTCATATGAGTTTATAGACACATTTACATGAATTTGTACATAAATTCTGCTCAGTATACCAAGAAAAATGCATTCTATATAATTTGTATTAATATTATGTGGAATCAGTTTCGAATACAGCCCTCGTATACAACTTGTATTCAAGCTGAACAACATTTTTTCACGTGGGGCGATCAATCGAATTACTCGAGTAAAACCGCATTTCGTCGTAAGAGAGTTGCGAATCAAACGGAAAAAGTGGAAAAATTTCTCATTTTCCTAAATTCGCGTTATAATGGAGGAATTCGCCGGGTTCATGAGGGGTCTGGCAAGGGGGCGTCGAAAAGGTATTATATGAAAATGTAAACAGACTTGGCCATAAATAAAGAGGGATCCTGAGGGGAGGGAAGAGTGCAGATCGCTAAAAATACAGGGGGGGCGAGGAGAGAAAAGAATATGGAGGCGTCGAAGGGGTGAAAGTGGAATTGCCGCAGCAAGAAGGAAGACGCCCGACGCCCTCCTCGTCTCCGACCTCGTCGTCCTCCAGCGACGAGGGGAGAGACATATTCATGCCGCTCTCTCCCCGCATCTGTAATCGACTGATGTACGTATGAAATCACGAAACCGGAATCGACACGAATTACGTAATCAGGAGGACGTCAGCGCAGACAGACCCTTCCCGCTCGGAAAGCAATTCGCTTAATTGAGCCATCGCGCTTCTTTCCCCGGTCCAGGACAATGCGCTCGCTCGGCCATACGGTATTCATATATATTAATGCGCGAGCATAAATGGTCGAGGCTTTTCTCGTTCGCTCGTGCAACGCGTAACGCGTGCACCCGAAAAGTTTCGATGCCAATTTCGCTATGACCGATCGACAATGGGGTAATTTCATTTCTGGACAGGTATATTGTTGTTCCCTTGATTTATTTCATTATGCATTCAGCCGGCCGATGAGTTTAATTGAAAGTCTTCGCGGCTCTCGGGGAAAGTAGCGCAAAAGTTTGCCGAGAGGCAGCTTATTTTCACAATAAAAGGCAGCTGCCCGCCGCGGCATAAAAGTAAACTGCGCGTCTTATCAGTTTTCCAAGTGCCTCGCGGAAACTGCCGGCAGTTAACGGAAAGTTTCTTTAATTTAACGCCGGTAATTAATCGCGTTTAGAGTTGCTTAGCCTTCTCCAGCGTAAATCGAATATTCTACGACGGGCGGATTCTCGCGTAACTATGAAATATCTGTCCCTAGGCCTGGTTTAAAGCTCAAAGAGTAAATTAAATCATCAAAAGTTGTTGGGCTCCACGCAGCTCCGCCGCTCTCCGAGGGGAAATAAAATGCAGAAGCTCTGACAAATTGACCGTTGAAAAGTAAGCGTATTACCGCGGCTACAACGTCGCCGCCGGATAAAAAGTCCAGGAAAAATCCAAGCAGGAGTTAAGTTTGCCGGCGCTCTCATTTTTCCGCATCGGAGGAGCCCGATAGCTTCGACAACCTAATGAATTTCAAAACTTTCACAGCCGAAGAACTTTTAAAAGACTTATTAGAAAATTTTACCGCGAAAAATGTTTATTACAAGGGATAATGAACGGGAATATTCCGTTAAGGAGGAGCGCTCACTCTGCTATTACGGTATTTTTTCTTTTAATGAAAGTAATTTAATAGAGACTTTTAGTTAAGACGGATTTTAGAAGAGAGAAAAAAAACACAAAGAGAGAGAGAAAGAGAGAGAGAGCGAGAGAGTGCTGTGCGAAAATTACGACGCTGAAACGAGCACGTCGTCTGAGAGCTTTTACTTTCAGGGCAAAGTTTTTGGCTCATCAGCCGGCTATTCATGCACCCGGAGAACTTGAGACTTTTAGTCGCCCGAGAAAGACAGTTAATTCTTAATTTATTCCCTGAATGGGAAGAGGGAGTACTTTGATTATTTGAAATCTCGAGAGGAGCTCTTAGACAAAGGGCGAGAGATTCTTCTACGAGGCTGACACTCCGTAAAAAATAAGGCACACGTCCAATTAAAATGATACAGACAGGGACAGCTTTGGCGGCGGCGACGAGGCGGGCAGCGGATTAGACGCGGACGCGCGACCGCAAGGAAATGAACTTACGTCAAGTGCGTGATGGAGTGCGCATCCGGCAGTTAAGTAGGAAACTTCGCGGTAGGTAGAGGAGGCCCTCGCGTTATTGTCATTTGTAAATCCATTGTGCTCGCGAGCGATCCTCTGGCCTCGCGCGCCGCGACCCACGAATTACCTCGTCAGCCGCGCTCGGCTCGTAAATAGCTCGGGGTGTCGGCGGAACGAAGATGACCCCCCGAGCCGCACAAAAGAGCCCGGCCGCTAATAAGAGCTCGGCGCTCGACACGCCATTTTTATCGCTACGATTGCCTGGCACGCGACGCAGCTCGCCGGGACGCTCCGACTTTACGCTTTGTTTGCCGCGACGAGCGACGATACTTTAATGACTTTAGGGAGTGTTTTTTGATGTGACGCAAAGTTCGGCGGGCGAAACGACGGCATCAAACTTGAAATTTGCCAGTTGAACGTTGAAATACGAATTTCGGCCGACTCCATCTCTTCCCCTTGGCGCCTTTTATTACCTGACTCGAGGGCAAGATGTGAACGGTATAACAGCGGAATCGAGATGAAGGATGAGTGACGTTTAAGGAAGGATCAGTCGGCGAGGCCAGAAAGGGTGGAAGGCTTAAGTCCCTCGGCTTTATTAGCTATTTGCAGCGAAGAAGCTCGTAGCTCGCGGTTATTGCAGCTCCGAGGACGTGGCCGTCCTTTGCCGGTAATTCGGATTCGCTCCTACGAACGAACGCCTCGAAAAAGGGTCGGCCCTAATGAGCCCCTGAGTTATGGGAAATACCGACCGGGAGCTCCTTGCCAAATATGGAGAGAGCTCTGATTTGTCTCAGCTAGCTTATGAAAAAAATTGTGCGATCAAGCATTTATTTAAAGATAATTTTCAGCTTTCTGCGACAGATAAAAATGCAGATTTTCTTATTTCAACACTAAATCACAGGACCTATTGAAGAGCAGGTCGTAAACAGGGATTGCCGGGTGCATCAAAACCGCGAAATACCGAGTTCGAGCTCTCTTTATCAGCGTCTCCATTCATTGACGCCGGACTGCGATGAACCTCTCGTGTAAAGTACCGCAAAGACCAGGTGCTTGCACTCTGGAGAATTTCAATTAATACTCCCGGACTCGTAAACCGGAAACCCAATTAAAAGTGTCGCTGATTTGAAGTGATTAGAAAAAGTCGATTACCGTCGGAGCCGTCAGCCCCTAATTTTCTTGCTTTAATTATAATAATCAAGCTGAAAAACCGTCGAAAATTAAAATAACTCTTCACTCGAAACCCAGTGAATTTGCCGCATCCATTATTTAATACCGCCACATAAACTCTTTCGCGAATTATATACTCGTCGGCCGAATGGTGCATGAAATTGGCTTTTCTTATCAATATACAATTTCAATTAGCCGCTTTCCCAATGAAAGGCAAGCTCGTTTTATCGGCTTCTGGCTCGTTATTATTTGCGGAACAAAAGCAGACAGCGGCGGGGGTGAAATTAACAGCAGAGAGGCGCTCGAAAGAAATATACGCGTCTCATTGCGTAATAAGCGAGCTTTATTATCGGGCGTTATTCGAGTCTAGCGGTCGTTTTCGCGCTCCGAAATTGCCGGGGGCCGTGGCGCGCGGCGGCTAGGCGAGTAGAGAGCCGCGGAAAAGTTTCGGAACGACGGGTCGGCGGCCGGAGGAGGCCTCAAATAAATGATAAACGATAAAAGTATAATTGTAGGCGGGAGGGAGGCGGATATCCAAGAGAGAGAGCGAGGGAGGAGGCGCCTTTTGCCGTTTCCCCTCCGCGCCGCCTTTAATCACATTTTCTCTCTCTCCCCCCACGCAGGAATTGCTTTTTTCCACCCCAAAGGAAGAAGGACGCTTTGAGAGAAGCCAGAAGCTCGTAATCGCGCTTTCGCTCTAAGTTTTCCCCGCGCTCACGGACGCTGCTGCTCCGTTTAGCCGGAATGCGGATAATTGAATGTACGCGCTCTCGCTTTTGGGAATTAACGACTGCTCCTTTCTCTCCCAAAGTCTCTTTGTCGGGCCGTTCTTTTCGCCCTGACTGGCCGCTGCTGCATATTCCTTCGATTCACTCGGCCGGAAAGCCCTGTCGCAATTATTACCGAGTGCACCGCGTAATCGGAGCTCCTCGATCCCTCCCCGCGAGAATTCGGGTCGGCCAGAATATTTAGAAATTCATCGACGCGGAAACGAGGAGCTAAACAGCCGCGGCCGGCCGGCGATAGCGATCGAAATATATAAATCGAACATCGAGGCGAGTGTCGCTCCCGCGCGGGGCGACAAAAAGTTCGTCGCGCGTCGAGCTAATTTCCCTGCGCGGCTGCAGTGACATCGTTTAATCGCGCGGAAGGGACATGTTTATTCGGCTTTCTATGCGAGCGAGTCGAATATGCGCTCGGAAATTCCTGCGTGTCGCGCGGCGACCGGTGTAATGTAGCGAAAACATCGATATATGCGCGCCCGCGAGGCCGGTGAAATCGAGGAGGAGAGTGGCGGGGACCGAGAGACAAAACGAAGCGCCGGCAGGCTCGCTTTTTATGACAGTCACGGCTCGTGGCGGAAATGACTTATTCGTCGAAATCGACGCATCGCCGATATCCGACGCGTCGCTCGGCGCGATGGCGATTGTGCGCGAGCTCGTCCGTCTGCCGCAGCTGTCTTTGTTCGGGGCCGTGATGTGTGCGCACGAAAATTGACGCGCTGCCGGGGTAAAATGTTGTTTGCGACCGGCTCAATAAAACGGAGCGACGCGCCGTGTCCTTTCCACTTGCTCTCGCTATTTACACCCTAATAACGCCTTTCGCTACTGCGGGCTCTAGTCGTAAAACTTGCGCCTCTTCATCTATTATCAGGCACATGGGCACGCTGCGCTATTCTTTTCAATTCTTACCTTTCGAGAGAACATCATCATTGCCTTCGTTAATCGATCAATTTTCCAAACGAGTTTTTATCTGTTTAGTTAGCGTAATTACCAGTAATTTGTCTTTTAACGCGGTCGTTTTCCACGGGGCAGGCGAGTAAGGCTGCTCGTACAAGGGCAATAAAAGCACAGCTGCAATTCACGCAATTTGGAAATGGTTTTTTCATTGGCGCGAGCGGACGCATAACGAGCATTTAAAAGAGATCGCGGAGTTATTTAATGGACATTTCGGGAACTATTATGTGAGATCGGGTCGGCGCGTAGGTGAGAGAAACTCTGCGTTTCTGGCTAGCTGCCAAAGCACGACGAGGCTAATTGTCGCGAGAAATGCCCTTCGGAAACCATTACGCGACGGCCCTTTCGGGGAACTTTCGGGGGATTTACGGACAGGCGAAATTATCCTACCATCATGGCATTCCGCTCTTCCGCAATCTTTGTTTTTGCGATCGTTCCGTCGGATTTGTTTATCTGCACTGGTTCAACCTACAGGCTCATTTCACATTATCATGGTATTATAGTTTTATCGAAGCTTTGAAAATATTAGAATCTACGCTACCCTCTTGTTTGCAACTTCATTGCGTCATGCGAAAATTGTTGAAAATTCTTTTTAAAGTTCCTTTAAAGCCGGGTAGAATTTTACGCGACGAGTCAGCAGTTTGAAAGTTGAATCTAAAGCTTTTCGAGTTTTCAGTTACAGAAGTAGTGGGGTAACCACCGACGCGTAATAAAAATTTTTATTAACCCGCAGGTCATTCGGGGACGGCCTTCGTCATAAATCCCAAAGAAAGCAAATAGCGAGGTAATTCCCACATAACAAGTCGGCCTGGCGCTCCGAGCTTTTAAGCGAGCCGCGCGGTCCACAAATAAAATCGACCGCCCCGGCCGATTTATTTTCTTAAAACTCCTCCGCGCAGGAGAGATCACAGGGAGCGTCGAGAGTCAAAAGGGGGAAAAATCTCGCGCGCGCGACGACGACGACGACGACGACGCCTCGTTCGATAGACGTTCAAAGAAAAACACGGAACGGGGGCCTTCGCGGTAAAACCGTAATAGCGACAGTAATAACTCGGAAGCGTTTTCTCCTCGGCGGCCACGCCGGGAGAAAGAAGGAAGGCGCGCAGAGAGAAAAAAAAGCGAGCCGCCGCGGCATAGAAAGAGGAGCTGCCGGCCTGACCATGAAAACTGAATCGTAAAAATGTCAAACTCCGTAAGTTAGCACTTTTTTAACGGCCGCGCGCGGGGCCCACTCGACTGAGATTATTGCCGAGCGGTGAGCCGCGTATGCATCTTCCTCGCCTCTTTCGCCCGCCCCCTCTTTAGTTCCATCTAGACTGCCGGCGCGTAGACACGCGAGGCCGCCTTATCGATCGACTGCCGCTGCCGCCTGGCTTTTTATTTCGTCTCTCGACGCCGAGGAATTGATCATGTGTACGTACACAGAGACGCGGCCCGCTTTGCGAGAGCGCGACTCGTCAGCCGTTTTTACGATTTCCTACGGGCAGGAGTTACTCCGTTTTTGCGCGCGCCTGCGCCCGCCCGATAATGAACGATCGCTCCCGGCCGAGTGTTTCATAAATTCTATTTGACAGCGGCAAGTTTACGAGGGCAAGATTGAATGGCAAGATTTGTGGATCGCGTAAGCCGACTGTAATTATTAGGCTCGCGCATACACCAGCGGACAATTTCCAAAATAAGACCTGCTTCGCGCGACTCCGGCGAAAGCAATCTGAATTTCTGGTATAAAATAACGGCCGTTTGAGAGTCCAATATCGCGTTATTGCCGAGCGAATGCAAAAGAGGCTGGAAAAAGAAACTCCATCCCGGGAGCGATCGAGCTCTTTTTAAAAAAGACAATCCCCAGAGCGGTCCGTAACAAAGGCTCAAATAGGAAGAGCGGTAAGACCCTTAAGCTCGCGGTCCGGCCGTTACATAATCGAAACTGCCTTTTCGCGCAATTGAGAAAAACGTTTAGAGCGCGACGGCCCTGCGGAATAACGGCGGCGCGGCGAGTCGCGAAATAACAGGGCCGATTGTGCTCTCCCTCTTGACAAACGGCTGATTAAGTTCGTTAGCCGGTTAATAGACGGAAAGAGGGAAAAAACGGGGGATTCGCGGAGAATGCAAACGACGATCGGCTGGTTCTTCCTTTCCTCGAAGGAGCGCCGCTGCCTGTATTGTCGCGGGTGCATCGATTAGCCGATTAGCGCGTAATGCCCTTTGGAGCTCGTGGCCGCGACGGATGGTCAAGAAGGGTTGGGCGCGGATCGCGTTTGTTTTTATCGGGCATTTCGATGAAAGCCTGCGATTACGATGCGAGGGCATAAAAGGGACGCGATTGGCATTAATCACGTATTTAAATTGTTTGACGAGAGGGGCCGAAGAATGATGGCTCTGACGGGAAAGGGCGCGCTGCCGTGTTGACTTTTGAGGATAAATAAAAACGCCAAATGGAAATCGGGAGATACATATATATTTCTGGCTTAATTTCGGAACGGTATAGTTCCGCTATCATTTCAGGAATTGAAGCCAGCAATTATATTCGAGGCAAAGCAAACTGCAGGATTCTCAGTTTATTAATCAGAGCCTTTGGAAAAGTTTTTCATTATCTAAAAGCCGACAAGGCGGCTCCTCGGGCTCTTTATTAAAATCGAGGGAATGCTAAAAAATTAATGCCAAAACAGTGAGACCGAGACGCCGTCGGAGGGAGGCTTAAATAAATAGAGCGAAATAATACTCGAACTATCTCTACAGAGAGATTAAATTGGAGGAGAGCATTTACCAAGGCCGATAAAAAGAAGTGGGAGTAACGGCCGCGGCGAAGAAAAACTTTGTAAGTGAAAGAGAGAGAGAAAGAGAGCTGCAAATAAAAGTTTGACGAGCGTCGGACGCCGCAGTGAATCTTCTTTGGCTGCGCGAGGAGGTTTGCGCGGCAAGTCAACGGAGCAGATAAAAATTTGGCAGCGCCGCCGCCGGCGGTAAATCCTTCGGCAGTCGAGCACGATAACACAGCCAAAGAGAGAGAGAGAGAGCGGATGAATCGGAAGGAGGTTTGGCACGCGGTGCCGCTCCGCATAACATGGACGACGTCCAAGCAACTGATTTCCGCTCTGCACTTTCAGTCCGTTCTTTCTCTCCCTGGCCTCGCGAGCAGCAGCTTCACCTACGGACACGTACGCGAGACTTTTTTTCACCTTTTCTCTCGCGAAGCTTCGCGAGGCCGCGAGAGTTTGTACGCCCGGCACTCGACGATTTTGACGGGATTTTACTCTAATAGACTGGTCAAACAATGGCCTTTGACAAGTACTTTTCCCGGAACTCGATAGTTTCTCAGAGATTTAGCAGCGGCGTTACGGCGCTCTCTTTGTAAACCGACGCGATGACAAAATCAAACAGAAACAGGCCGGGACAAGGCTATAAAGCGAAGGGAACAGGAGATAAAAATGAAATTCTATTAAAAGTTACCTCAAAGTACGGAAAGCGTAATTGATTGACTTGGAAAGAGCGCAAAGTAAAACACGGACAAAGGCTGCTCGGCGAGAGGCGAGAAAAGCAGGGCGAACCGAAGTAAAGCTGCCGCGCGGCGCGCCGATAAAAACAGTAAAAGCAGAAGTGCCGGGAACAACAACAAGCGGCGGATCCGCCGCGGGCCGGCAAACTCGGCGAACGAGAGCGAGAAAGAGCGGAAGAAACCTATCGATTCCCGAACGGTCTCGCGCGCGCCCAAATGAAGATAACACTCGAAAGCGTTAATTAAAGCGCGGAGAATTTCCGAGCTCTCGATTGTAGACTTTTCATTAAGCGAGTCTCCCGCCCCGCCCAGCCGCGCCCTCTCGCGAGCGAGCTCAATTTTTCCGCGATTTATCCGGCGCTTTTTGCGCGCGTCGCCGCCGAGAGGATTTCACGATTCATTTAGCGTTTTATTCGCCGAAACGCTTTAATCCCGCGCGCGGATGGCCGGCCGAGAGTCGTCAAGGCGGGAAATATCGCCGGTTCCCCGAAGCCGAGATTATTTCGCCCGAGAAAATTAAAAGAGCCGCCTATGCTCGATTTTGCTTTCGTCCGAGCGCTTTAGTTTTTACGCCCTTCGGCCCGAAATCCCGCCCGCTTTATTGTCATTGTCCCATAGAAATTGCACAATGGCCAGATTAGCTTGTGCCAGCTAGGAACGTTTATTGCTCGATCTTTTATCGGGGATTACATCGAAATTACACGGATCTATGTATATAAAACTCTCTCTCTTTCAAAACAGCTCTCCGAAACAATTACTTGCGATTGAATCCGCACTAAAACGGCGCGTAGCGTTTTATTCTCCGAACAACCTGGCCGGGAAAAGGGCGAATTTAAAAGTGAAATAGGATTATCTTATCAATAATGGAGCGCCATTAATTTGATTGGCTCGCGAGAGCTAAGTGTACCAAAAACTTGGCCGATTTTTCATTAAAGCGAGCAATTATGAGTCTCAATCAGACTGCTCCGCGGTATTAATTAGCAAAGTACATTCCGTCGGCCGGCAGACATTCGACACACAAACGGCCGAGTGCGCCGGAAAGTTGGCGACTTGCAAAAAAAAAAAAAAAACGGGCAAAGGGAGCGAAAGAGGCGCGGCAAAGTGGACGGAGCGCCAGAAATCCGATGCCGGCCGAGCCGGAAAAACAGAAATGTAATACGGAGCGCGAAATTGTCCGCGTCTCATCTGCGAGCTCTCCCGCCGGGCTCGCTCGCGCGTATCTCTCAATGAGGAGAATCAAGTCGCAATTGTACAGTCGGCGCGCGACCGCGGCGGCCGATTAAGAGCTCGTACGTCGCTTTATTAAATTCCGCTTTAATCCGGGGGAAAATGAAAAGAGGTCTCGCGGCAGCCCCGCGGACTTGCACTTTTTTACGAGCGCGGGCTCAAGAGACCGCGAGGAGAGCGAACGGGGCTCGCTGCTCCTCTCTTTCCGATTCGGATAAAGGGATGGAACGCGAGGGGGAAAGAATTATCCCCTCCGGTTACGGGCACAAATATTATAATCAGAGCGCGGAGGGCGAAAAAGCGCAAAAGGAACGGAGGGCGCACGGCGTAGCGAACGAAAGATAAAGACCGCGAGTTAGGAAATTGAACTTTTTAAATTGCACTGAGAAAAATTTTTTTGAAAAATTACTATTTAAATAGCACTCGTGGGACACACACATCTTTTAACAATTTTT
>JAWWEM010000001.1:14126418-14169020 GCA_035582935.1 Ormyrus thymus
GTGTGTCCCACAAGTACCATTAAAATAGTAATTTTTAAAAAAAAATCTTAATTATTAAAAAAAATTTTTCTCAGTGTGGGTGAATTTTTCTTAGTCGAACTGCTGAAATAGGCATTTCCTAAGATTATTTATTAGCTAATTGACGTTTCGCAACTTAACGAAAACCGAGCGAAAAGAGGCGGGAAACGAACGGGAGCATCTTGATCTTGCCTTACGGCTCTGACTCGTCCTTAGAACTTCCTTCCGCTTGTATTTGCGTGCGCCGCTGCCCGGCGGCATGCAAGCGCGATAAAAGCTCGGGCCGCGGATTAACCTCGCGGAAGAAAGCCGAGAGAAGAGGCGCTCGTTACGCGCGCGGATTTCCGACTGCTTTGCGCGGGGCAAAACTTTAATTGCACCTTTGCCTTGCAGCTTAACTTTTTCCAGCTCTCGTGTCCTAGTCCCCTTCCGCGTCTTTTATTGTTATTCTTTTTCATTGTGCGAGGGGAGGTAATGTCATTCGGTCGTCTGGATAGAACTAAAGGAGAGCTTTTGCTCGTGAATCCTTTTTCCCCTCGTTCTTCTGCTTCTGCAAATGGGGGCTGGAATTTTTCGAGTGTAAGGTACACACTCGGCGCACGGCTCTGTTTCAAGGAACAAGGAAAAATATATCACAAGACAGTTTACATAATGAGCATTCCGGAGGTAGCGGATTACGCTGGCGCCTAGTTTTATTTAATTACTCAAGTTGGCCGACTAATCCGAAGCGGCAATCCCAGGTTCTTTTCCCTCGAGGTAAAAGCGCCGAAAAGGGGACGAGTCAAAATTACACGGGCCGACTGAAGGAGAAAAATGATCTCTCTCGCCTTATGTAAATGTACGACTCTTAAGACAGCGTTTCAGCCGGCCCAGCGATCCACCTCGATCTCGAGCTCCGCTAATTAAAACGTTTGAGAAGGACCGGGACGACTTCCGGCAGGAGTCGGTCGTTTCTTTGCGAAAATTACTTAAATCTCCGAGACTGACGAAGGACCCCACGCGACTATTATTAAGCGCACTCGAGAGATCGAGAAGTCCATACCAGCAGATGCATCGTCGCGAGAGAGCAGCGCAGCCAAGATACGAACCTGCAACAAAAAACAAATGAACGTTAGTGGATAACGTCCGCGGGAAAAAGGCGGCGACTTATTGAAATCTTTAAGCGGAGAGCAGCATAAAGGAGGGGGGCGGGGAGGAAGGGAGCAAGAAGGGAAGAACAAAAAGAGACGAGCAAAGTCGGTGTAAGACCCAGCGTATAGTGTACTCTAGCGCCATAAGCTCTAATTCCCTCGCGACGCGGTATAAGTCGCTCGTAAAAGGCCGTAAGACGGCGCGGGGCCCCGGCGCTCTCGGCAGTATCGTCAAAATTTTCCGTCGGATTGAATGGCGCATAAACGGGCATTACGAGGCTACGTGGCCAGGTAGGCGAATGTTTACGTACTGCGCGGGAGGAGGGGCCGCGGCCGTAACGAGTCCAACTTCTCAAGTATACCGGGGGAGAGAGGCTGCTCCGCTGACTCTTTGCGCCGCCGCGCGGCTATACGGGCCGGGGAGACGTGATGAAACTGCAGCCGATGCGGGAAAATCGCATTACATATTTCATTTTATTACCCGTTCCGTTCGGCTCCTCCTGACAATTCCATTATCACCGATTCGCTCTCTTCGCCTTTACATCGCTTGCTGCTTGCCCCGGGCGGGGCCGCGTTTTTTTCCATTACTCTATATCGCTAATTAGTTTTCGTGATTCCGCCCTTTCAGCCGCGAGACACAGCTTTCGCGAAAAACCGCACGTGCTTTTTTCGGCATAATTGACTGTACGTCGACTGCAGGAATTAAAGAGTGCCCGCGAGGCGCGCCGGAGAGCAGTCGAGCCGGGAAATTCCGTAAATCCAATATTTGGCGAAAATTTGATTGAGCTCCGCCGAGCTGAAATCCTTGGGCAAAGCCGGCCGCAACTCGCAGCCGACGGCTGCCTCGCATTTGGTTCGTCGCCCCCCCCGCCCTCATCGTTTCGCCAGTTGGAAAATGATAATGGAAGCCCGGGGATCCTCGGGATTTCGCCGGGAGAATCCTAATCGCGAGCTCGAACGATTTACAAGACTAAGCCCGCGGGAGGTTTTGATAAAAGTTCGCCCGGCCGAGGCAGGAGCGAGAGAAAAGATGCGCCAGCTCAGGAATTCCGATCTCGTAGGCAATATAGGGGCGGCCTAGAGGGTCAGCCCGACACACTCCGGGCTTCCTTCGAAGAAACAGTTTCATTACTTTCGATCCCTCGGACTCGTCGTTCGCACATGCGCGCCTACGTGCGCAAGCATTATACACGTAGACGCAGGTGGGGGAGGCGCAAGTGTCTGAATTCTTGAGCCGGCGAGCGCGGGGAAACCTAAGACAAGGGAGAGGGCGCGGGAAGGTTCAGCCCCAGGGGGGCTCGACGTCTTTGCACCCTCAGCCCCGCGAAGGGCTGTCCAAGCAGCTCTCCTTCGAGAAAGAAAACGCGAGAGCCCCGAGCGGCGAGGCTGCCTGAATTCATTGCGGACCGGAGTCGAAAATTTCCACCAGATGCCCGGGAATTTTCCGAATCTAAATATTCGCCTCCCCCCTTGTTATATTGGAGCTTTAATTTCGTTGCTCCTCTCGGAGCAGCCCGGAATGCCGGAACTCCGAACGAGCTTTGAATATTTTACGCACAAATATCTTGCTTGCGCGCGCACCAGATTTATGAAGAAAGGGAAAGTCGAGTCCGATCGAGATTTCAAACATTTACGGCAGATGTAAGCACTGGACGGCGCGGAAAAGAAACTGTTATCTGACACTAGGCTACAATAGGTTTGATAGCACGTAAAAGCTGCTGCACAAATACCACCCCGGAGAGTCTCGATTTAACGAGGAGAAGAAGAAAAGGACGCTTCTGGGCAGGGGCGAGGAAAAAAGAATTGTCTTACGAGGCGAAAGCTTATCGATCGACTTTTTCCTCTCTTTGCGCGAATCCCGCACACGCCCCACTCGTGCAGGAGCTTCTTCTTCATCTCGAAGCTCGGCGATAAGGCGAGGGGGAGGGGACGACCGAGGCGGAGGAAGACTCGTCGCCGGCTGCAGCTGGCCGCGATCGAAAGCCCGAGGAAGCGAGCGACGTTTTTTCGGGGCCCCTACATCTTTCATGAGTGTCGAGAGTCTTTTCCCTCCTCGGGGACGAAATCTCTCGCGAAGGAACCGGGGAAACTCGTGTGTGGGTGCGGGGGCGAGGCGAAAAAATGAATATGACACGGTCCATTGAGCGTGTCCTACTTGCGAGGTTATTGGAGGGCGCCGAGCTCGGAGCCTTGTTGCGCCGCAGCTTTCCTTATGGCTTTTTAGGAAGTTGCTTCC
Organism: Ormyrus thymus; assembly: GCA_035582935.1. Lineage (NCBI taxonomy): Eukaryota > Metazoa > Arthropoda > Insecta > Hymenoptera > Ormyridae > Ormyrus > Ormyrus thymus. Next base: position 14,129,803 of record JAWWEM010000001.1, read on the forward strand.
CCGCGACAGGAGGGTAGAGGCGCGCCTTCTCGGCGCGGGAGGGAGGAAAAAAAATCGTTCCCGCTTAGAATGATAAAGGGGCGGCATTAATTATTCAACCGGGAACCTCGATGGATCAGGCCGAGAATCTCTCCTAAGATTTCAATAATTTACGGAATTCATTAGGCGGCCGCCCCCTTTATGCAGGAAGAATCGGAACGGCGCAAGGAAAGAGGCTGAGCGCAATTTGTTAAGAGCTTACTTAATTATGCTGGATGCCTGTAAATCTTGGAGTACCGATCGCGACGAAATAAGAGCCAGCTACTGAAACTTGCAGCGCACATCCACGACAATCTCAGTCGTCGAATCTTTTCCTTCGGCTCTAGCCGTGACTGCCTCTCCTTTCTCGCGAGCTAATAAAGGGTGTGTATCGGTCGGGCCTGCCTCGCCATCCGAGGAACGATTAAAGCGGAGCCTTTCGGACTTTCCTGAATTTTCTCATTACCCCGGCGACTGGGCGTATAAGCAAGTAGTCCCTCGGCCGACGAGGCGGGACGCGAAAAGGCAGAGAGGTGGAGAGGAGGCGCGAATCGTGAGGCTGAGCTTGAATAGAAGAGGGCCGCTGCCTGGCAGGGAGGAGAAGCGCAGGCACAACCAAATAAATAAGACAGACCTTGAGAAAGCACGACTCGCCTCCCGAGTCTAGGCTCTCCTCGCCTTCCGACCGGCAAGGAAGAGGGGGAGTAGGGCTGCGCCTCTAAGTCGAGAATAATTAAAGGACAACTCGAGCGCTTCTGAGAGCCGGGAAGCAGAAATATTTACCTCTTTTCAAAATTCATCTCTTTCAGCCCAGCGGGTGCATTTCCTTCTGGTGCCGCTTTTACTTCCCATTTTCATAATTTAATTAAACGAACTATTAAAATCGGAGCTACAAAGTAGGCAGCGTATATGGCAAAGTTCCGGAAACGAGCGAAGCCTTTTTATTCGTATGAGTCAAAGGCCGTTTAATTTACGAATTTTTCAAAGCTTTGCCACGAGCAGGAGGAGAGGCCGCGTAATGCATTCGTAAAAAAATCTGCCAGTCAAGGGCGCGTGATTTATCGTAATTTAAAACGTAAACAAGTTCGCAAACGAGATCCAGCTCATAAGCGAGACAGCGGCGAGCGGAGCGGGCAAGGAGAAATTGAGCTCTTAATAAAGGGCAGATTTCGGCTTGCGCACTTTACGAGCCTTGGCCTCCTGCGGCCGTCAACGTCCGCCGACGAAAGTAAGTAGCCGGACGGCTTTCGGGCTCGCGAAAAAGATCGCCTCCTCCTCGACCTGCCGGCCGCTACATCTGCCGTCTCCGGCTCGGCCGAAAGGCTTGCCCACCGCGAAAAGATCCGTCGGAGTAATCCAGAAATTATTTGCCTGTCCGGGCGCGTATTGATCCTCGGGGCTGCCTCTCCCCTCTTCCTCCTCGCCACAGGGGGATTCCGCTTTCTCTCTCTCTCCGCGGGGGAGAAAAGAAGGAGGGGCGCCGCGCGCGCCGGAAAGACTTCGAGTCCGAGGAGAGCCTCGCACTTGGTGCAGGAGAGATCTTTGAGCGCGCGCGTGCTTCAAATGCAGATTAGCCTTGCGGCCTGTCGGTTAAAGTGCAAGAGCGTAATTAGGATGTAAATCAGATTCTGATGCGCGCCCCCGTCGACGCTGTCGAGCTAGTCGCTTGTAGAAAAGTCAACCGGAATCAATCCGCGAGAGTCCCGGCTTCTCGAGCGCACAGAGATGTCACGTAAAGTGTTACGAAAGCCCGGAAAGCGAACGGGGCTACATTTTGAATTAGGGGCAGAGTACAGGGACTAAACTTCTGCGAGTGCGGGCTGTCGTCCGACGAGAGAAAGAAAAGGGCTGATGAAGCATTTAAGTGGAGAAACGAGAGGAACATTAAGAAGCCACGGCGCGGCGGAATCTGGCACGTACGACGGCTTGCGCCAATAGCGAAATGTAAAACACCTTGTGCAAATGGGGAGGGCCGCGCGAATGCATAGCCAAGTACGCAATATAACGAAGATAATGAGGTGGCTGGCGAGGAGCTCTCCGGCAAGACAAAGGAGGCCAGGCCGACGTCGCCGTCGAGTGGCTGCCGCGGCGCCGTGCAGGCACTTTGTATGGTAAGAAGAGTCACGTGAGGTGGGGGGGCGACCTTCGTTAATGCGACGGAGCGAGCGGTGCCGGTGGCCCCCTTTAATTTTAATTTACATGTTATTGCCCGGCCGAAAATAATATAATATGCGCGCGCTAATAACGTCGTCACACCAAGCTCGGAGGTGCCCCGAGATTTATGCCGGATCGAACGCTCCGCAGGCGTCGGCATCGTCTTCTCCAATTGGCAAAGAAAATTCAGCGGGTCGAAGGATTTGAAAGCCGCTTCCTCAGATTTCTCGTCTACGGCAATCAAGCATAAACCGAGCAGCGAATCAAGGGTCACTCGAGCTCGTAAAACTTTGCAGCTTCAGCATTCGAATGAAGCACTAATACAAAGCCCGTCGTCAACGGAAGCAATCATCTCGAAAGAGCTCTATGAATCTGCGGCCCGCGTTATGAGGGCAATAAATATTCAAAGCCGGAATATAAATAACAAAAAGCCTCGCGCGGAGGAAAATATTTTTTCATTCCGCGAGCCTGTCGGGCCGGCCGGAATTTATTAAGTGTTCGGGCAGCGAGCGGCAGGGTTGAAATTTGATAAAAAAAGAAAGGGGGCGACGTACACCGGGAAAGTTGAGGCGGAAAGGCCGAGAGTCCTCGCAACTCGTAAATACCTTAAAGTTATGAGGGAAAGATTGAAAGTTTTAATTTTCCACGGCGTCGATGCGTGAAATTCGGGCGGCCCCGGCGTCCTCGGCGGAGGAGAGGACGTCGACGACGCTAGATTTACATCGAGCTCGTGCATTTTAATTCGCGTCGCCCGCTGTGCCAGCGGCAGCCTGTAGACGACGCGTTTATTGGGCGATAAAACTTGAGCCCGCGGCGGCAGCCAGCAGCCACCCTTTCCCTGCCCCTCCTCGCCGAGCGTGTCTCTCTTTCGCGCTTTTACCCACTTCCTTATCGATTTTATAGGTTATTTCTTTCACGGCTATTTTTCCATCCACTTTCTCCTTCGGCTGTTTTTATTTTTATTCGCGGCACGCGCGTGTATTACCTATGTTTTCCAAGCAGCCGCGCCGCGCCTCGATCGGACGCGGTTGTAGAGTGCGATATTTCGGACAACTAAAACGATCGAGTCTGCCGCCGACGAGTGCTCGGGAAATGCACCTTGTCGATTGACATATGTTCTACAAGCGGGTCGGAGATTCTTTATACCTACCGCTACTCGAACCTTCTCCGTGGCGTCGCGTCGCCATCCGAGCCTCCCTCGTCGACGCCGAACGACGGCGCTCCTCCCGGCCTACGCGGAATTCAGAAAATTTCGCTAATATTACAAGCCAGTCGCCCCGACTGCCACTCGTGTGCCGTTGTTAACGTAGCCCCCGCGTCCGCGCCAGCTGCGGGCCGCGATCTTTCTGCGCGACAAAGCGCGGCGCTCGTTCAGCGCCGCGGGATTAATGCCTCGCGCCGCGCAGCGACTTTATGGCTTAATACTTGGAAGGATATCGGCCGAGGCGGCTGCTGCTGCTGCACCTGACTGAAATTCCGAACTCCCCGGCGCCGGGCGAGAGAGCGGCCCGGATTTTCGTCGTGCCCTTTTGTGCTAAAAATTAATTGTTGTCGTTGCGTGCATGTTTATGCCGGGGGAGGCTCGGGGAAATTTGCGTTTACGCGCTCGTAAAAGCGGCGCCGCTCGCTCGCTTGCTTTATTATTTCGGAAATTCGGCGGCTCGTCGATATTTTGCGCGGCGCCGGGACGCGCTCTTTCTCTCCTTTTTTTATTCGAATATTTAACGCCGACAATTTCTATCGGAGAAGTTTCGAATTTATTTTACACGAAGAGTGCATAAACCGCCGCCAGGCATGCGTGTAATTTGCCGTTAGAAATAGCTTGTATAGTACTTCGCAAACTGTTCGACGGAGAGTGCGCCGTAAAAGTTTATATAAAATCTGAATGTTAACAATAAATTATTTCGACGCTGTTAAGCGAAGAAACTCGTCGAGGAGCGACAAGTCGCGGCGACTTTCTCACTCGGGGCTCCTTAAACTTGTCCGCAAACGTGCCGCGCTCGGCGCCGGCTCGAAGGCTCTCGCGCCCCGAGTCGGGCCTGCGGGGCGTTAAAGTTAGGGCCTTTAATTTTGGGCGAATTACGGTCGCGCGAGAAAACGGGTCGCGCCGATCGCCGCCACGGCCGGTAGCGGCCGATTCCTATACGGGCTTCGGGCGGCAGGATATACGAGCTCCTGCGAATCATCGTAAAGCCGCCAAGACGAGGCTGTTACTGTCGCTCTCGCGCGCGAATCGCACTTAGGCGTAATTGCGTTTTTAATGGGCCTGCCACTGCCTACTGTCGAATTCGCCCGAGCGGCGGCGGTTCAATTCGCTTTTTACGAGCGTCGTGCCTTTTTTGCGCGCCGCGCCGCGGATCCCCGAAGCCATTAGTTTTTTGGAAGGCCCCCGCCGCGCCGCTTTGTCGCTTCTCTCTCGCGACGGCGGGAGAGTTTTTACGGGAAAACCATTTGCCGGTGTAATGCGCTCGCCGCGTCGAATTAAAGCGCCGAGATTTCTAAATAAAGCGGGGCCTTTAAAAATGCATAGCCCGCGAAGGAGCCGCTCGGGGATCGAAAGGGGGGGAGAGGCTCGCGCGCGTCACCTCGAGGCCTCTCGCAACTTTCCTTCCAGCGAAAGCAAAGTTCGGAGACGCAGCGACGGCGCCGGCAGTCGGCGGGAGAGGAGCTGGAAAAAGGAGCGTCAAAAAGGACGAGAGAGACAAAGGCGAAAGAGGCAGGAAAGAGAGGCGGCCGAAAAGCAAAAAAAGGAAGAGGATGCGGGAGGAACAAGCGCCGCGGAGAGCAGCTTCACTCCCGGGCGGAGGCGAGGGTGGGGACGTCAGCCGCCACCGGAATGTTCCTAGCATAATTTATCAAGGGCTTTAGGAGGCCCGGACCAGAAGAGGTGCGTCCACTCGTTTTCGCAGCGCACGCGCGACGTCTGCGTCTGCGTCTCGGTCGTCGTCCCTCCTCCTATTCACAGGCCCATTCTTTGAGCTCATAATGAATATTCCATTCTTGTCGGTTTCCCAGAAGCCACGGCTCGGCGCGAGCCCGGGGAGCGACTGAGATTGGCCAAATACTCCTTGGCTCTTTTTTCTCCACCTCTCGTTTGCCTCTGCTCGCTCACTCTATACACGCTAGCGAAATGTTTACCAAACTTTTTTTCCCGAAGCCCGCGGCGGAAGCCTAATTAATCTTCATCTCACGGCACTTTGTTTTCCGCTGCAGCGTCGAGGAGATTTCGGGGATGCAGATTTTCGAGGCCAGGGTCGCGAGCACGTGTCGACTGCGCGTGAGCCTTGCCGAGCTGTTTTTTTTCGTCGGCCTGCATAGCTTGAATTTTTGCCGCCTCGACCCTCAGCTCTCTGTTCCGATTGAATAAAAGCAAATTAGACATTCGAAATATTCCGATCGATAAACTTGTTTTTTCAAACGGTATTTGCGTGCAGGATAATCTCCGGCCATGAATTTCGAATAAATATTTATAGCGGCGAGATTCCTGGAGGATATTCGTTATTTTTATGCACGGCTCTCCCGATTTTTACAGCCGAGCAAATAGGTTAATAAAATAGCTCGGGCGGCGCGATTAACTTCGACACTCCAAGTTAAATGAAGCACGTAATAAAAGCAGCGACCGAATCAAACGAAGAAGGAGCCGGAATTCACGCGCGTCGACTAATGTTTTTCCCGCATTTCTTTGCCAGAGATGGAAAACTTTTCCTCCACGGCAAAAAGAGCGATTCTGAACTTTAGCAATTATGATCGCTCCCTCTCTTCCTCCCGCCTACACCAAGCTCCCGAGCCCTCGAGCTCGAACGTGACGAATCGCCGTTGAGGCGAAACCGAACGAGAGAGAGAGAGAGCTAAACTCTCCGCGAGCGACTATCGAAATTTCGAACTAGCGAAATAACTACTTTCCCAGGCGTGAAACCTCGCGCTGCGAGGGATTCTTGTCTAGTCATGCGGTCGGACCCCTTTTTGCGGCTAATTTCTCGACCTAGTCCCGTTGCGCAATCGTTAGCACAAATGGAATTCCGTTCACTCGATTGAATTAATTCCGAGTGCCCCGCGAGAAAAAAAACCTCCATCCGCGCGTCACTCCAGCCGAGGTGCTTGAATTAGAATTTTCTCCCGGCAGAAATTGTTCGACGCTCTTACGCGCGGTTTCCTTTAATAATTTCCGACGATGTACTGTCGCGCCGTTGATCGCTCAAGATTTAGCGTAAAAACGATCATTAATCACTCGCGTTAACAACGACAGAAGGGTTTTTAAAATTGAATTTAACACAGCAGATCCTCCGTTACAACTGCAATGAGAGAATCGTTTAGGCCGGCCGTTCATCGTAAAGCATTCGACACGAGAGATCAAAATTAATTTAGCACTCGAAATTTCGCTCCACTAGCCGCTCTCTCTCTCGCGCGCACATCATAAGTCAAAACTTGCTCGACGATCCGTGGAAAGAGAGGGCAGGCAGGGGTAGCAGCCGCCGGGTGAACCATTGAATTAGTGTTTTTAATCCCGACGGAGCAGCGCGCCGAAAGAACGTGACACTAAAACGGCGAATGACAAATGGACATCGCGAGCGAGCGAGCCGCAATTTGTCAAAATCAAACGATGCGTACAGAAAAAGAGCGCTCGGCCGGGGAGGAAAAAACTCTGCGGTCCGTAAGAAGAAGCCGAGAGCCCGGAGAAAAAGAGCCGCGCAACTCTCATTAGGCGCCACGTGGCCAGGAAATTATCTTCTTCGTGGGCTGCAGCGCCAAGCTGCCGCTGCTCCGCCGCGACGACTAATTAAGCACAAAGTGTCGAACTACCAGCGAGGAAATGAATTATCGCCGTCGCTCCCTACCCCGTGTTCCGCTTTACGAGCAAACTTGCCCGCGATTTTGACGACAGCCGCCAATCGAACGAGCCGAAGCTCCTCCTGCAATATTAACGAACTGCGAGAGAGAGAGAGAGAGAGAGAGCTGCTACAATTTGTTTACGCCGCTCGTAAAGTCGCATTTTTACGGACAGCCACCTTTCCGAGGGGGCGCTAAAATCCGACCGTAAAAGCAACTTTTTCACGCACTTTGGCGAGCTCGGGGATAAAAGCAAAACTCTGCTTCGACTCGGAGACGAGAAGGATTGGAATACATTTAATTAGTTTAATAAGTCGCGAGCCGGGGCGGAGGAGAGCTCCCGAATCTTTTGAGCCCCTCTAATCAAAGCAGCCCAATACAGCGGTAATCCCGGCCGAGTGCGAGGGCGGCGCGAGGGAAAAAAAAACAGAGGGACTCGACTGGATAAATCCTCCTTCCTTATCGCGCGACGATTCCGGGTCATGCCCTGCCCTCCCGCGCCATTAGTGCCCCTAATGAAAGCCGACGCGGCTTCCCCCCGCTGCGGGTCGGCGAGATATTCGGCGGCAAGACAAACCCCGTCGCTCGAGGTGCGCCCGTCGAGATTAGAATCTCGAAAATCATTACTCTCGGGCGAGAGATGCTGGCGGCGGCGGCGTCGCGCCACCCGAGACAGTCGACTTTGGAGGACCGGCACACTCTGGGGGACTTTATCGAGGCCGTATTTAACTCGGGCCGGCGTCATTTTTCAGAATCAAGATGTACCCTCTCTTCCGTCGAAGTATGTATAAAGAAAGTCGAAAAAGTTGGAGTATTCCGCGATAAACGGGGATTAATTAATAAAGCTTAATTGACGCATAAGACGGGAGGGAAGGAAAGAGGGTGACCCGTTAGCGCGTCAACTCATTGTGTTTGCCGGCAATAAAGCTTAGCTCGTCGTCTTCTGTTCCTGGCACTCCGAAGGGGGGCTGCCAAGATACGTCGGCCGAACGTGACTGTCAAGTGGGCAAGAACTCGGCGCGCGGGGCTTAATTTCGCCTCCCCCCGGCCGCAGGAGCATCGAGGAAACAATCCCTGCGAGGCGGTCCCGTCTTTGCCGCCCACTCCCTCTCCGTGTATCCATAAATTCGGGCCGCCGCCGCCGCCGCGCGCGTTTATTTTTCTGCCGTATAATCGCGCGTCAGAAGTCCGAGCGCCCCCTCGCCCTCCCGTTCAATTCTGTTATTTGCCCAAAAGGCATCGGGAAGAAAAAAAGCAGTTCAATTATACCCGACGCCGACGTCGGCCCGAAAGATCTGATTAGGCGGCATTTGCATTTATTGGGCAGAAAGGCGAATTAAAAAGGCAGAAGTAAAAGGAAAGAAAAGGGCGGCACGCAAGGATGCGAAGGGCCCTAGTCTGTTGGAGGCACTAATAAGATCGCGCCGGGCGTCTGGAGGCTCGTTGGAGAAAATTGGACTGTCACTTTCGCCTCCTTAAAGACTCGGCGAAAGTTTAATTTTCCGCGGCTCACGCTTTAGGTGCGTGCTCGCCCCTCATACACGGAACGGCGACGGCCGGGGCGCGGAAGGGGAGACGGAGCGGAAACCGCTCGGTGTCTCGCGGATGCCGCCTAGCCCTTTATTATGCGGCGAATGCAGAGCGGAATTGTTTTACCGAGCGACCAAGTCCCCCCGGCTACTACCCCGCTTTTTATATATCCCCGCGGCTCGGCTTTTTTTACCGCTCTTTTTATCAATGTTATTCTTTTATTCCTCGGCGCGGCGTCTCGCTTTTTGTTGCTAAAGGTGCGCGCTCGGGCTGCAATAAATCGTGGACGGGCTGAATTTATCGCCGACATTTACTGGAATTGCGCGAAAGATGAAAATTGAGCTCGGGCGAGCCAAGATAATAGACGATCGCCAAATTACTCGGCGGAATATTTTTTGTATAAATATCGTCGGAGCTTCGCCGCGGATTCATCAGTATTCGATGCGACGCTAACGGCCGCGAAAGCTGCGAGCAGCCTTTTGAAATTCTAATAAACGCGGGCGAAACTTTGCGCCGAGCAAGTTTCCCGGCCAAATTAGTCCGGGAAAGCGCGCGGCATCGATTGCCCCGAGAAGACTACACTGATACTTAATTGATCGATTGTCAGGGGCCGGAAAAGCGCCTCGGCGCTCGCCGCTAAACGGAGGAAAAGCCGCTGCGGGCGGCGAAATGACGTGGCATTATCTCCGTAACCCAGATACATCCGCGCGCGGCCGAGTGCAGATAAGGCGATCCCATCTCTCGGGATCGCTTTCGTCACGGCGCGTCGCGATCCGGTAGGCGGACCTCCGGCTCTCGGATATTAATAAGCCATTATTGCGCGCGCTGATTTTCCACTCCATTTAACGAGCCGCGGCCGCAAATTAAAGGCGCCGCGCGCGGCCACCCGACGACACTCCGTTTTCTATCCCCCCGTTGTTTCGAAGCGCGCGCGCGAGAGAGAGAGAGAGAGAGAGAGAGCTCGGACTAGCCTGTTATTTGCTAAAGTAGTACCCGTCCGACTAATCGCACCTTACTTAACCCACGCGCCACGAGTCGGCGTAATGAGTCTGTCGACTCTCGGACTTTCGAGGCGTTCCTCTTTCGCTCCCTTTTCCTTTTTCTCCTCTCGGCTCCTCGGCGACTTTTTGCGGCCCGCTCCGGGAAAAGTCTAACGAGAGACGTTTTCATTCGGACGTCGCGCGAGTCAGAGCTATTAACATGTTTATCTTGTTTTACAATTTTATTAGCCTCTCTATAAATAAGCGCTCAGTGTGTGCGCGCAGCGAGGCGCGACCTGTGTGGGAAATGACGCCGAGATACATCGCCGCGAAGTGGCGATCGGGCAAAAAAGCGCGCTTATTGGCGCCAGGTTCTTGCTCCTTCGATAAATCACACCTTTCATTACGATAAATTATACGTGTCCCGATAAAAGACCTCAGTTAGTTTCCAATATTTAACGAAACTTATTTCTCTCCATTAGCTGGGGAGCTCGAAAAAGCAGTAGCCAATGATCCGTAAGATTTGATTTCATGCTTTCGCCGCGCTGCGTTTCAATATTCACGGGAGTTTCTATAAAAAGCCATTATGTAAGATAATTAGATTTTGATAAAATCCCGGAATCGAGCGATTTATCAAAGATACGTCGGAGCTCCATTCGGAAGCGTTTCAGATTTTAATGAGCGAGCAGCTCCGGCAGCAGAGACTCGATAATAAACAATTGGATAAAATAGTTAGAAAGGAAAGCACTTTTGGGCACGGCGCGGTAATTGAAGAGGAAATAATTCTGGAAATAGCGACAAGTAAGCTTGTCCTCGATTCGTTCGGAAAGTTTGCCGCGCTCTCTCGGCTCGCGCGGCGGCATCTTCGCGCGCAGGGAAACTGCAGACCCGGGGGGTAGAGAAAGAGAGAGAGAGAGAGTCGCGAGGGACGAGGAGGGTTGAAATAATTCCGCGAGACACTCGAGTGCGCCGCTCCGTGAAATGGACGTCGCAGTTGTGTACATGCAGGTATATACGCGCGCCTGTGCACACGCCCATGAGCGTCTAAGTCGCCGTAGCCTCAATGTTTATACAAAAGCTTCGTAGCGTAACCCCGAGCGTATTTTATAACAGATGTTTAACTTAACAAGCCTCCGGGACGAGTGCATTCAGCGCGGGCTTTGCGCGAGCACTGTTTGTCAACGATGCTCCGGGATTTTTCCAAGACTGGTCTGATCAAACTTTTCGAAATTTTACAAAGCAAAGTAAAACGGAGAGTATATGGAAAGGGGAAAATTGTTTTGCTATATAAAGAGAGATATAAAATCTCTCTCTTCCGAGCACGGCGAAAGAGCAGGCCAATGTATTAAACAAAGCCTCGAAGAATATGATTCGCGAGCAAACATTTATTCGTAAAAAAGGGAAAAGGCGAGGGCAAAAGGAGAAGAGAGAGAGAGGGAGGGAGGAGTGAGAAAGAAATAGGAGCAGGCATTATGTGCGGAAGCAGAAATAAGTAGCGGGGATATGGCTTTCGAATCCCGGCGGGGCTCTTGACGTCTCCTGCAGAAAAGTTGCCTCGTTTATGCTAAACCATCCTCCCTGTTCTTCCTTCGCGCCGGGCGTCTGCGAGCTTCGCGTGCACTTGCGAGAGGCGAACGAGTAGGAAAAAAAGATCGAAAGGGAGAAAAGCTATTCTGCGCCGCGCGCGAGGATCGCGAAATCATCGCCGCCGTGCCTGTCTTCCCTCCTTTGCGAAAAGCGTCCCCCGCCGATTCGCCCACGCTACGAGCGATTCATAAGTGCGCTCGATATTTCAAAGACAATCGAAGGTATATCGCTCCGGCGCCGACTAGGATGACGAATGCTTAATGTCGTAATTCTCGTAATCGCGCGTTTTAATATATATCAAAGCTCGGGACTTATCTCCGCCCGTATTAAAGTATCCGGTCTTTCGCGTGTAAATCAATCGAGCCATTCATTAGCCGACAATACGACGCATTATGCGCGGCGTTCAAAAGAGACGGCCCGCCTCGTCGCGAGGACCGTTTTCTCTAAAAAGACGGCCGCGCGACGCACTTTTTAATCTCCTCCTCCGGCTCCTCCGCCGCCCCTTGCCGTTCGATGCCTCGCAGCCGCGATCGAGCGCAGAAAAGCTGCGCCTCGAGGATCGAGCGAGCGGAAAGAGAAAATTTAATCATCGCTCGCGCAGGCTCCCACACGACGCATTGGGGTCTTATCGGGCTTAGCTTTGGTGCAAGAGAGAGAGGCGGGAAAAATGCGGGCCGAAGATGCGGGACGTTGATCGAATAAGGACCGAGCGAGTTGGGGAAAATCAGACTGCGGGATGAAAAACTTTCGTGATTAGATAATGGCTGTTCCGCCTCGATCACTCTCCCGAAATGAAATTATGCCTTATTTCCAAAACTTTTCGGGCAAAGGGCGAGAGAAGAACACTATCCAATTATTTAGTAGCGGGGACACCTCCGGTGCCTCGAATAAAAGAAGCGCAGCAAAGTGCGCGCGAGCAATTAAGGATAAGAAATTAATGGTTCGACTCTCGATAAAAAAGTCGTAAGCAGAGGAAGCGGAGCGCGACAATGAAAGGCGAAGAGGGAGAAAGCAAAAAGAGCTCGGGGCGGAATGACAGAGGATAAAAAGCGAGGCGACGGCGCTCTCTTCATTTTATGATTAATCGGTCCCCTAAATTCTCGCCTTCGAATTTCCGACGCTTCATCCCCGAGCGAAGCTCCGGAGAAGCCGAGTGTCCCCGATTGGAAATGCCTCGCTGCGAGAGTGTCCTAATGAAATGGGGTAACGATAGTTGTGCCCTCGCTCTTTCCTCCAGAGGGGGTTTATCAACTTTTGACTTAAGAGCGGATGGGACGACCGGGGCGCGCCTCGAGATTGAAAGACCCAAATTGTCTAAGGGGATTGAATTTTCCGACTGCCGGTAGTGCCGCCGTTCAATCATTTCGAGTGATGCCTTTTCCGAAAGTCAAGTCGGACCATGCACACTGCGCTGCTAAGGCTGCGAAGGGGAGTTTATTTTTGCGCAACGCTAATTGACTGCTCCAGCGAGCGAAGCTGTGTTTTGCCGCGACGAAGGAAGCAAAGATCCCGGAAGAATTCGGCCCCGATGCGTCGGAACGGCTCGTCTCGGCGGCGGTATCTCGTCTGGGCTTCTTGAGTTTCAGCGGGTGAAAGCGATACGCGCGACGGGAGAAAAGGCGTCGGTAGAAGCCGAGACGACGACTCTCTCGGTGACTCGACGCCCGGTAAGCGATACTCTCTTAAGTGCTCGTCCAGTGCGCGCGCAGAATCGACAACGGATATTATAATGGGACACTGTTTGTGCAGTCGCGACGCTTTGCTTTGCGCAACGTCCCTACTCCCGCCGAGCGAGCGGAGCTAATTAACGAATTAGGAATCGTCTCCGCGCTGCGGTTCTATTCCTCTCACGTAGATCGTCGACGCGGTATCCTTTAAGGGATCGACTCGCTTTCGGAGAGAAAAAGGAAGAGGCCGCAAAGCCGAGGGCGAGGAAAGTACATTATAAGTTCAGGTCTCGGCTCGTCGGTTCATCGTCGGTTTGTTTCGCGTGCGCAATGTTTTCGAGGCTCGCGCTCTCCTTCCAGCTCCGACTTCCTTGCCGTGTCCTAATCTCGGGGGCCGCTTTTTCTTCCCTTTTCTGCGGACTCGCCGCTTTGTTTCCCGGCGACGCGCGCGCTCGGGTAATTCCGGTGTGTGTATACTGCGCCGAGTGGAGAGGAACCGCAGAGGTTCGCGCACGCGAAAGAGGGAGAGCTTTGGTCAAAGTTAAATGGAAGTTTGACGGCGGCGGCGCGCCGTCATTTCGTATTCCGCGTTAGATGCCCGGATAGCCGTAAATCGTAAATTTACGGCCATGTCGTACGTGCTCCAGAAGGGAATGGCCTTGGAGCCTCTCTCTCCCCCTCTCCCTCCCTCGGCCAACTTCCGATTCCTCGAAATAATCACTTTCTTTTTTTATTCCTTTTCTTCGCTTCGTTTATTTTCGTCTCTCGTCCTCCCTCGCAGCTCGTGATCGACACGTTATCTGCGCAGTATGTAGATGTGTAAGACACGTGTTTTCGGCGCCGTACATTATTCATGCCCAAAGTGCTTCGTGACGCTCTGCCCTCTGCCGCTATTAATAGAGCGCGGCCGCGCTGCTCGGGCTAGATTTGGAAAATGAAAGAAGAAAGGAGAGCCTCGACGAAAATCGCGAAACGACGCGAGGAGAGCGAGAAGCCAGGTTCATTCGGAGATTCCTCGAGTCGAATTCCCGGCGTTAATTCAGCGCTCCTTATATCCGCTATCAGCCGCGGCGGCCTGCACGGATTAACTCGCTTATTTACATACTGTCCTTGTTCCGAAGTCTCGGTGTGGCGCCGAGTTATTCCAGTCTCGCGCCGAGCCCGAGAGACTGCCGCCGCGACACCTACGTGCAGCGGCTGCCCACGTAGATGCGAGGAGAGAGAGAGAGAGAGAGAGAAAGAGAGAAGCCAGCGCCCGAGGCGTCAAGAGACAGCGATAAGGAGATGACCGGCGAATAAAGTACAACAAGACAATCCGGGAACCGGGTGGATGCTCCGTTTATGGCCCAAGCACCGCTCCGCGCCTTTCCTCCTTTTTCTCTCGCCCCGTTCGACGATCTTACGATGTCTCTGTATAGCAACGATTGACGCATTAGGCTGCTCTTTATTACTCAATTTTTATTAGGTTTCAAGAATAATTAAGGTTTTGCGCAGTCAATTGTGTGAAGACGCGCGCACTTGAATTGGAAAAATGTTTGGCCATTACTTGACGAGTGAAGTGGCGATATATCCGGGAGAAAAAGTGACTCAACCAAAGGCTTTGAATAAGGTATTAACCCAACGTTCCAGTCAGCAAATTGAAAACGAAGAAACACTCTCAGATATTCATTAGGCAAATAATGAGAAAGATTGAAAAAACACCGTCGTTGTGTAAATTAAAGACGGCCGAGAGAACAGTACCTTATTAAAGCGAGAAAGAAAGAAAAAGAGAAAACGCAGAGCATCAAAAAAAGACAGAAGACGCGCTTCTGTGAGGAATAAAAACTCGACTGACAATTAAATCCGTCCACGAAGTGCCTTATTTTAACCTTGAGTTAATAACTATTGAACGCAGGGAGCCGCGCTGTCAATAGACTTTGATTTTCTCAAATAGTTTTCAAAGAGCTGATAAAATATTTGCCGAGAGACGAAAACTCCGAAGCGTATTGCGCATTAAACTTTTAAAACACGTTTTATAACCAAATGATTGCGTGTTGATTTATTTAAGCAAACCTCTGACTTGTTTATTTTAAGGAGTCTAAATTAATCTTCACTATTTTTCAATGCGGTGCAGATTGGTTCGAGAATAGAGGCGGCGGTGAAAATAATAAATGAGATAGCGGTACTAACTGTAGACGGAGTTTTGCAAAATTTATATTCCAGAGAGCATTGCAGCATCGTGTACATTATATCGCATTCACTTTGTATATTACACAGATAAAAGCAGGCGTCAGAGAAATCATTACTGACGTAAGCTTCTTTATATCGAAATTAAATTCAATTTCCGATACGAGCAGCTCCGAAAGCAGCGCGAAAGGAGAGAATTTTCAAATAAAAGCTTGAATGATTTACTCTCAGGGCTGCGCAACGAGCAATTTGTCACGACGCCGCTTATTATGAAAAATAAAGCAGTCCGATTAATTTTTAATTTATCAGCTGCTTCGGCAGAGTTAGTTACACTCCTCGATCATTTCCCGCCAAGTGCATTACACGTTGCGTAAGGCAGCTTTCGAAAGAAAGAAATTTTGTCAGCCGCTCAGAAAAGCAAGAGCGCGGCTGGGGGGAGCTGGGCACTCCGGCTGCTTCATGGTTTCGCGCGCTGTCAGAAACAAGATGCAAGCACAAAAATGCTAATTCCTCCCTCCGTCCCTCCCCGCGAGTCCCGAGTGCGTTCCCGAGACTCAAGCGTCCAGAAGAGATTCAAGTGCTTTCTCGGCGTAGCGCGGCGGCGGAGCTCATGACGCAGACTCTCTCCCTCGGCCGCCCTCGCCGAGTAGGCCGGCGAAACTTCCTCCGGGCGAGCTTTCGCGCGATTTCCCGGGAAAGAAAGTCGCCGAGTTTTACGACTGCTGGGAGGGTGCGCGTTTATTCCGCTAATTTCTCCTCGCGCCCGATGCTATCGGCGGCCTTGCCCACGTTTCAATTGAACTTGCAAATTGGAAAAATTGCCCCGTGGATCGCGAGTTTCCGCGCTCTTCTGCGATGCCGAACTTTTGGGAGCCGTTAAACCTTTTGAAAAACTTTCAATTTCCCACGGGTCGATCAAGCTGCAGCGCTATTTTTTTGTTGTAACATCGATTTGTTTACTCGGCGTAACAGCTGCGACATGGCGCCCTTGCTTTAGCACGCAGCTATAAAGCTACTGCGTCGCTTATAAAGTTATTAATAATAGATGCTGCGACTGATAACTCCCGACTATTATTGAGCACGTCGGGGGTTAGGATAGAGACTCCTGTTTAAATATTTCTACTCAGCCATCGAGAATTGGTTTCCTGCAATTAATAAAGTTACAACTTCGAGAATGTTAAGCTAAAAATAACACTTCCCTTTTCGCCGGAAATTATATTTTACAACGAATGATTTCCAACTCTCAAATTTAGAAAATCAATGAATTCTTAGCACTAGGTTTCCTGAAAAAGTTTCAAGCAAAACTCGAACGTCTCAACCGAGCTTATTTGGCCGGGAATCGAAAACATTAATATTTGCAGGTGCCTTAAAGGGGAAAGCCCGAAGCGCCACCCCTCGGCTCTGCGGATGAACATACAGCCGCCGCAGAAGGAGGAAAAAAAGCTGCAGGAGCACTCGCTCGTGCGATACGAGAGGCGGAAGGAGGATAAGGAAAAAGTAGCGGGAAGGCAATATCGCAGGGCAGGCGCGCTTAACGCACGAGCGGTCACAGGACGCCGAGGCCATTGTCAGCGCGGCACGCGGCCGAGCCACGGAAGGACGCGCGCGCATAACCGGGACACGTGTCCCTTTAATTTGCACCCCCCCTCCCCGACCGCCAAGACTGCCAGATCAAGGAATCCCCGCGACTTCAAAGCCGGCGCGCGCGCGGCACCGTTTGCTCAGGTTGACTCACTCGGCAAATCCGCCCGATTCAATCTCGACGCAGCCTGCCGCCGCTCTCACCCCCCGCGCCTTTTTAAACAAATTTCATATTTGCTAATTTAGCCGTAATCATGTTGCCGGGCCGCGGGGGAACGGCGCGCCGCGGGAAGGGAGGCGCGCGCGATCAAAGGGGCTCGAAATTAAACGGTTCTAAGCCCGCGCTGTGTTTATTAGCGGATTTCGAGTAAATTGCTCGTTATAATGCGATGCTCTAGCTTCAAAATGACTTCTCCCCTGCGCTCGAGACGGTAAGGCTTTTGCAAGCCGAGCGGCGCTCTGGTCAGCAGGTGAAAAGTCTCTCTCCGGCGTCATCGGAACCCTATCGGCAGGAGCGAATCCGCGACTCGAGCTCAGAGAGGATTGAAAGGCAAGGCGGATAATCGGCCTCCACCTCGACGATCGGGTTCCGAGCACTGCCGTCGACTCTCTCGGCTAATTTATGTCCGCGCCTTTCCCAGCTGCCGGCCGCCTCGCTGATGCAACCCACTGTCATTACGCGACGGCAATTACAAAAGCGACGCCGCTCGCGCGCGCGCACTCGGCTCACTTAGCTCCAAAAGCTGGCTGACTCGGCGCGATTTCACGGCTGACCCGCTCGCATAATGCCGCGCGCGCTCTTTTTGCGCGGCGGAGGCTGCCGCCGCCGCTGCTCTAGATTTCAGGATAGCGCGGCGCGCTCTCGCTTTTTGCAGCTTAATGGAGGCTGCGTGCGTCTGCGGATAAAGTGAATATGGAAATTGAGGACTTGTCGGGAAATACGCGTTAAAACGCCGAGCGGAAAAATTTCGAGAGCGGGATTTATTAACGGGGCCTCGTGGGCGACGCTGCACTTTAATTGCTAGTTTTTACGGGAAAAGTTTAATAAATTCGCCGCTGGATTCCGGGTACAATCTCGTGTCAATAAATTACGAACCTAATTTTATTTCTGCCGAGTTTGAAGAATACAAAGCCGCTGAAAAATCGTGCCTAATAATGACACAAAAATCGCAACTTGCATAACGTCGTGACAGACTAATGAAACTTTCATATGCCCTATGATTTTCTTGTATCAACATGACCTTATAAGAGTATAAGCAATTATCCTTAAAGTATAGGTTGCGCGGAATGTTAAAATCTAAAAACATAATAATCGCCTAAATTACAAAATATTTTCTCTCTACAGAGTTAAAATATGCACGAAAGTATTAACGAGTGAAAGTCGCGCCTCGCTATTGTCTTCATCGCGTTAATAGAATTAACACTGGGACGAGCGATAAATCTAAAATAAATCGCAACTCAAAATTAAAATGCAAAAAGTGTCCCTCGGCCGCGGAGCCATCAAACGCGTTTACACAAGTGTAATAACTCCCCTGCCGCATACACGTAATCCCGCCGTTAAATCACTCAAGGAGGACGCGTCGGGCGGTGCGCGCAGAACGATCGATAATTTTCTCGGCCTCCCGCGACTGGAAAAATCGTCGCAAGGCGGCGAGACGCAGAAATCGTTACGGTCGGCCGTAAAAGCTCGGAGCGCGCGGAAATCGAAAGCGGCGAGCCGCGCGCGGATTTTCATTCGGCGCCGGGTCACGATTAATCGCCATTTACGGCGGATCTACTTTTTTCTTCGGCCGCCTCGGCGGTGATGCAATCGCGCGCGCGCCGTAGCGAGCAGTGCCTCCTCGATTTCTACGCCTGGCGCAATTCACTCTCCTTCGCGCGCGTATGATTGTTAAATTCGCCGATCGCGAGAGAGCCGCGGTACGCTCCGTTGATTTTCTCGTTCTCCGCGCGGGCTTTATACTGCGGATTAATTGTCCGGCGTATTGATCGCAGTAATATAATCAATTGAGGGAACACGTGTTTGCAGTGCCCGACAAAATGGCCTGCTTGCGCAACTCGAGCAAGACATAAAGGGAGAGAGAGAGAGACAGCGATGAGGGAATAATGATGGACGGGAAGGATAGCGAGCAATCAGGCCGAGGCAGTCTTCGGCTCGTAATTTGCGTACCTGTCGGCTGTCTCTTGGGCGAAATTCGCGACTGTTGGTTCGATAGCAGGAGGCGCACCCTCGCCTGCGGCATCGATCGGCTCCCGCCCCCCTCCGCGGACGCAGGAACGCAGAGGGTCGCGACGTCACGCGTGTGCGCGCTACAACCCCCGACTGCCCCGGCGCTGATACGCAGTCTGGATTCGGCGAGCTTGTCGATAGCCGGATATAGTTTTCCGCTTCCGACGAGCTGCCCCGCTCGCGGCTTAGACTCCTTTCGACACTCGGCTTCGCGCGCTGCGTTCAATTTTAATGTAATTTAACTGCGTAACCCAGAAAGACGAATGTAGGCGCAGTGGGCGGCGTTTCGAGGATACGTATTACGAGCATAATGCAGCAATGAAAAGTTGAGCAAATTAATGCTTACAAGTTGCTCAGCGTGCGCCGTGGTAACTATTCATTACGCGAAATTACCCGGTAGTTGCGTACGTTTTGTCTGATTATTTCAAAGAAGAGCGAAGAAATAGCTCTTGCATTGCAGGCCACGGACGCCCTGGATTGTACGCGCGAGAGATTATTATTAGCTTGTCATTACATCGTCGAGATCGCGATTAAAATATTTGCCCCGCAGACAGAAACGACCCGGAATCAAAGTATTTACACAGAGCCAAAGTCAAAATTGAACCCCGGCTCTCGTGCGTGCTTCCCCCCCTGGCCGTCAAGCCCAATGACAAATCCTCCTTCGTAATGAATCCGGGCATCTCGGCCGACTCCCGGGCCTTCGACCCCGGCGGCCGGTGTCAGTCTCACGCACGGCACTGCATATCCCCGCTTCCCCGAAACTTTACGAGGGCCGAGTCGTATATTTTGCATTTTTATTGCCTTCTCTCTCTCGCTCTCGGGGCCTCGCATGCGCGCAGGGAGGATCTAGCGCCGATCTTATTTAAGGCTCGCGTGAAAAGCGAGCCCGCGCGCGCGTATCTGCTTAAGGAATCGCCGCGGCTGCCGCGCCGAGAGATTGATTGATTGATAAACTGATTTATTTTGCTAAGGTCTTTTATGACCGAATAGCAATGTACATTGATTATTACATAGATTTCTTAATACTAAATATAATAATATAATAACAAAGTAATAAAATCATACGCATACAGTAAAAGTTTTCATCGCCATTGTACAAAATAAAGATAAATAATATACAATAAAATACAATACAATTTGCAACTAATAATTGAACAATTTATGCATAGTTCGAGCTATATCGGGTAATCGCTTGACAAAAATTTGAAAATAGCAACTTTAAAGCTATCAACCGACGGCGATAATTTTGCATTCTCGGGAAGCGTGTCCCACAGCTTCATCGCTTGTACACCAAACGATTTCTCGAATTTCATTGTACTGGGTACAGGAAGGTTAAACGACGACGATGAGCTTTGGGTCAACGCGCGACTAGAGCGACGCACCTCAGTACTCAATGGAGGGAACAGCGGGACCAGATAATGAGGTGTATTGTCTTTGATAATTTTGAATGTTGCTACTGCCATAAAGTATTGACGTCGCGTGGCAACCGGTAGCCAATTTAGGCGCTTATAAAAACTACTAAGAGCCGTATCGCGTTTTAATTTAAAAATAAAGCGTACAAGCTGATTTTGGAGGCGCTGTAGTTTTAAATTAAGATAATCGGTGATGTCGCAGTATACCAAACACGCGTAGTCAAAGTGCGGAAACACTAGTGCTGTGACTAGTTGTTTTTTGAGACTTTTATTAAGAAAGTTTGCTCTGAAGCGCAGGCGCTTAAGGGTGCCATGAATACGTGAACTAACCTTGGCAATATGCGCATTCCAGCTCAAATCATCAGTTAGGATGACTCCAAGATTTTTAACGGTTTTAACAAATGGGATTTGAACACCATTTATTACAATTTCTGGTAAATGTTGGTAGTCAATGCGCATAAGGTTTTGGTTAGAGCCGAAAATAATAGCAGAACTTTTAGCTAAGTTAAGCTCAAGATCATGCTCAATAGCCCATTCCGCGACCCTTTGGGCTTCTTCGTTTAGCTTGCCAATGTACTCGGGCAAATCTTTGCGTCTACACTGTATGTAGACCTGAAAGTCGTCTGCGAATAGCATACAGGAGTGAGTGCAATACTTGAGGCAATTTGTAATACTGTTGATCAAGATAAGAAATGCTATAGGTCCAGGATTCGAGCCCTGGGGGATGCCCGAAGTAAGTTCCAAAAACTCAGATGCATTTGCTTGCGAATCAATAATGCATTGTGTGCGCCCTGAAAGATACGACCTAAACCAGCGGATAAATTTGTCAGAAAAGTTAAAATTTCTCATAGCTCGCAATAACGTCGTATGCTTAAGAGAATCGAATGCCTTACGAAAGTCAAAAAGTAAAAGGATTGTAACTTTTTCAAGCTCAATACCACGGCGGATATCTTCTGTAATTTTCAATAGTGCTGTCTGTGTGCTAAAATTCTTGCGGAATCCAGACTGATAAAGTGAAAGCAGGTCTGACGTTTCAAGGAAATTCACAAGTTGCTCTGTAACAAGTTTGTCAAAAACTTTAGCAAAGTGCGACAAATTAGCTATAGGTCTTGTGTCAGATGGCGAGGACGGGTTGCTAATTTTGTTGAGCGGAATAACCAGAGACTGCTTCCAGATGTCGGGGTAGCATTGAGTAGCCAGCGACGTATTAAATATGTCGGTCATGTAGTGTGAAACTTGAGCGAGGACATCTTTGAAATACGACAACGATAGCTTATCGATACTGCGCCCCTTGCATCTGCTCAGCATGGCTGAAGATGCTTGTAAAACCTGAACATAACTAAGGGGGCAGACGTCAAAGATAGGCCGCTCCTGGCTCAATGGTATGAGCAAGATTTCATCTAATTCTCTATCCGTACAAAGTGGGTGTACAGTTGCGACGGAGACGTAGTGCTGATTTAATTCGGAGGCGGAGAAGGTGAGTAACGAAGATTTTGGTCGTTCTCCAACAATACCTAACTTGGCCAGAAACGACCACACCTTCGTCTGGTCCGAAATGGAATGCAGCTTGTCGGCTATATAATTATCACGCTCGGTGGAAATTTCTTTCTTGAGTTGCTTGCGGATGAGCCGATATTGTGCCATTAGATCGCTGTTACGTGATTTCTTGGCTCTAGCGTAGAGCCGATCGCGTTCTTTACAACGATCTCGAAGCTTTTTGTCGAGCCATGGGGCTGACTTCCGACGCATAGATTTTTCGCAGAATGGCGCATGTCGGTCTAGAAGTTCGACCGCAGCGTGCTGGAAACAGGACAGCATGGCATTTACATCCGAGCCAATAAGGTCTTCGAAGGTGGTAGATGCTAAGCGGCTGCTCAATTCCGACGAGAATAAATGTGCTGTGAAGTTCCTAAAGTCTCTTTGGCGTATTTTCGTTGGAGCTTTTGCGGGGGCTTGAACCTTGAAGTCGATCATCAAATAATCATGGCCGCATATGAACGGCGCGGTAGACTGCTCTGTCGAGATAACGCTGTCAATTGAATCCGTAAAAATAAGGTCAAGCCATGTATCTGAATGATCTGTGTGGTGCGTAGCATTAAATGGCACTATATAGAAGCCGTGCTCCCGAATGAGCGACTGGATATGTTGGCTGTAGTATGTGTTACTTAGTAGATCTGAATTAAAATCACCTAAAACTATAATGGTAGAATAGCTATGCGCGAATAGCATGAGCGATTCAAAGAATCCTGATAAAAGACTACCTTTCGGTCGGCGGTAAACTGAAGCTAACAGTATACGGCTATTATTACTGACAATGCATTCTACAATGATAAACTCTGTTTCGTTTAAAGTTTTGATGCACGACTGCTTTAACGTTCTAAACTGAATACCATGGCGAATATATAGAAGCACTCCTCCACCCTGCACAAATGCACGCCGTGTATTAGCAGTTCGCGAGGGCAACCCACGATCGTTGCGAGCAGTAGCGTATTTATTGATCTGGATAGAGCCATCAGATAAATCCGGGGTGAGCCAGGTTTCACAAATAGAGACGATGTCAACGTCATGACGGGTGATGAAGTCACTAATCTGCATAAAATGATCTCGAAGGGAGTTTGCGTTTATATGAGCCAACCGTATAAAAGAGCGAGAGTTCGTATAACTTTGCGCGATTGGCTCATCGTGGCTTCAAATAATCTTCCGCGGAGAGAGGGGCTTTTTAAGGACTGCTCGCTCGAGCCTGACGATTTCGACATTTCTTTCCTTTTTTTTCTTTCCGCCGGCTCTATTAGGCGCCCGCCGGTGTAGATCCAGGTTTAATGAGTTGCTTGGATTTTTTTTTCCCCTGCTTAGAAAGCGAGCCTCTGAGGACTGTCGCCGCGAGCATGAAGAATGCAGGCAATTTTGAAAAAATTTTAATAAAAATTCTGCGGCCGCGCTGATAAAAATATGAAAAATTAATCTACCGCCCCGGCGAGCTCGCGCGGTGTATATAAATTTTTAATTTACGAGCCTTTTCCCAGCGAGCGATAAAGCGTTTATTAGTCGCAGATTTCTCGTAAAGCTTATCGGGATGAAAAAATACTCGGCAGTGAAATTTGCGCGCACGCTGAAATTCGCAAGCCTGATTAATTCGCTGTAATGCAGCGTCCCGAGGCTGCAAGCTTCCCCAGCTTCGAGGGCCGACGCGGGAATTTTCTCCCGCGCTCGCGGAGCGGAGTCCTTTCGCCTCGAAAAAGAGGCAGACTTTGTCGCTGCCTCCCGCGGCAGGGTCAATAAAGGCTCGGCCCGCTCCGCGCAGCGCCCAGGCCACTTACGCACGCTCCCTTTTTTTAATTAAATGGCTCACGCGAACGAGGCGCCGCGCCGCCGACGAGAAACGCGCCCAAGAATTTCCGACACGCGCGCGCGCGCACGGACGCGAGCACGACGCACGCGAAGCCGCGCGCGGCCGGCGGATCATCTCACGAGGTGCTCTTTGTACAATTTCGTCGCGCTGCTCGGCAATTCGCTCGTCGTAAATGTCGCCCGGCCGAGAGTTTTTAAGAGGCGCTGCCTCGGGGCACGATAAGAGGACGGATCGTTTTCTCGGGGTTGCACATCTTTTCGCGTCGAGCCTCCCCTCTTCTGGCGGAGTTTCTTCTGAATCGACCCTTTCTGACTCTTCGTCTGGGAGAAAAATAATTCATCATTTTTTAAACGTTTAGGAAAGAAATTGGTAATAAGTAATAAAATAACGATACGCAATAGACCCTAGCGGTTATTAATCGAGAATGCTTAATCAACCAGTTCGTATACGGTATAATCGTGACTGTCATTTTTATGCTTTTATTGGTGGCTGGTATTCAAATAGATGTCGGCTGTACACATTGGTGGTCTCAATGGCATTCCAGACGTCATTATATTTTAGAAGCTGAATTACTCGAGGGCGAAGAAAATGCTTTATTTGCTGGTTTATTTGCACGAAAAATACGTGGAACTGCTATATGAATGAGTAAATATTTTCATTTTCAACGTAAAATAAATGTAAAGCAAATTGAAATAAATAATTCCGAAATCGATGATTTCCCTTTTAAATAAAACGAGATTCATTCGAGCATTTAATTACACATCGTGCGGCGAGTGCAAAATAGACCGAGCCCCGCGCGGGAGGTTCGCACGGGGCGCAGAGCGCGACTCTCTCACCGGGACGAGGCGAGCCCGCAGGATTAATTCCGAAGCCGTGATCGCCCGGTTACTAAAATGGATGCAGCTCGCCCTTATAGGGAGCGAACGGCGCCCTGAACGCTTAATTACCGCGAGCCTTTTGTTTACACTGGCTAATGCCGACAGATTCGCAGGGGGGGGGGAGCTGCTCGCGGAGAGAGGGAGCGACGTGCCCGACGAATGAATGGTACCGAGCGCGGGGCCGAGGGGACCTTGTCTTTTCGGAGCGAATCATATGCGGCAGCCTTCGACTTGCAAGCCCTCGCCGACCGCCGCGTGCTCCGAAGGAAATATTCGTACTCTGGGTACGAGTTCCTGTAAAAGTCGAGCTGACGGGAGGGTCGCGCTGGAGCTTCAGTTTTGAGAAATGAACAGCTCTGAAAGAATGTTTTCTTCGACCGTCGGGATCGTGGATTTATTTATGAAAATTAGTTTCCGCAAATCTTTCGTTTTCCTTTCGGAAATAAGTCGAAAACGAGCAGTAAGCAAATATTTTCATAATCTTTTTAACCTTTTAACGAGTTTGAAAAGCTCACTCGTGATAGGAATTCCAATTAAAGTCTAAAAACAGATAAGCCATAACTCCTCATTTGATAACACATAAAAAAATTCATATACATTTACGTAATACCCTCACTTTCAGAGCGACTATCAAAGGATCACTCAGTCCAGTGAAAGATTTTATTCTTTCGCATTATCCTCATTTTAACTAAAACTCAAATAAATATCGTAATACCGATAATGTACAGCTAGCTATTGACATAATGACTGACACAAGAGCGTTTATTTATATTATGCAGTAATTACTCAATGAATACTGAGTGGGTGAGAAAGCAGGATTGCGAGGGTTTCGATAATGATTGAACGAAAACGGCTGCAGCAAGCCCAAAGCCGCGGCTATTCTCAATTAAGGCCCTTATCAGCGGCATTAGATGGAAATTATGCCGGAATAATTGGCCGAGATCTCGGCGCATGCGCCGCTCTCGGAGGTAAGCGGGGAAAAGGAGAAGCAGTAGATGCGATCTGAAATATCATCGCGCCGTTTAACCACAATGGAACCTGTTCTCGCGGGAGGCTGCCGGCCGGCTTATCGTGGCTCGTCGGCGCTGGTAGCGACGCAACATGCCGCGCGGCGCCCAATGGAACGGGAATAATTTATCGCTTTTTTCGCACGCCATTGCCCGCCGCCCCGGCCTTTTCTCCGCCGCTTTTCTCGTTCGCGGCCCCCGCGGCCGGAGAAAACTGACCGTTTAGCCCGCAAAACTGATTCACGGCGAAAGGCTCGCCCTGTGCGCCAGCGGTTTTCGACGAAAATTTCGTGTTTCTCCCTTGTACGTCATTTTTTTTTTTTTCTTTGCCTCGGAAACTCAAGACCAGTCTCGAGTTAACATACTCCTACATTAGTTTGTTGAAAGAGCCTTTCATAATTTTCCAGGAATATATTAGAACAGCTTTGAGCGACGTGACTCATCACTGTATTATTAAAGTGACATACGTGTCGCTCTAAATTGCATGAATAATGTATCGGAAACGCAGATCGAGCAGCGAAGACAACGCCGGAGGTGATGCGCCTTGACAACTTCTTGGCGCGACTCTTCCAGGGAGAGTCATCACCGTAATTGCGCTTCTGTCCGGTCGACTAAACGATTAGCCATTTCTGCGCGCGAGTCGTTATTTTTACCGCCGAGGAGCTAATATAATATTTATTATGATGTTATTGGAGCTACCCGAACGAGCAGCGATCAGTAAGAGATGAAGCGTGCGATCAACAAGTTGCGAAAATCCTGTGCTGGCGCCGCTCGCCGGTAAATTCATTATTTTCTCTGTGCAGGCTGGATTACGTTCAAACATGAAAGTATTAAGGTATTTGACTACGTAGTAAATGTTTGTATAATCATTCAGAGCTGTAAATATTTATTTATCTTATATAATTAATGCGATGAGAAATAATTGCGAAATCCATCGAAGCCGAGAGAACGTCATACAATCGGATAATCAGATTCGCGAATGCATTTTAAAGCCGAGAAGCCTCTCGAGTCTCTTAAGCAAGCGCTTCCCAGATTTTCTCCGCAAACAAATTAGCCAACTCTCGGAATAAATTTTCCGCGAGAAGAACCGAGCATCTATTATCCCGCGCGCGCGGAATACCGACTGCCAACTGCAGGCATTAATGAGAAAGGTCATCGGAAACCGTCCGCAGAGCCGCGCGCGGCCAAGGATCGACCTCCGTCCGAGCCTCCGTCCGTAAGTAGGCGAGCCCACAATACATAATAGCCGGCGAATTGAAATTCGAGGCGCGCTCGGCGAGCTTTTAGACGGCGGCGACTCCGCGCCTCGACGCCGTATCCGCTTTCGCCGCGTTTCGCCGTAGCGACGTATTTTATTTAGCAAAGTCTGAGGAGGAACGTCTCCCCCCAGCGGCGCGGACCGAAAAACTCGTTAAATTAGGAGAGCGCCGTACGACAACGCGACGTGAACGGAGGCGGTAATTATGAGCTGCATTACTTATGAGGCGCGCGCGCGCGCGGCCGCCTCCTGGGCAACAGGCGGCTTTGAAGTCTGCGGCGGGAGGATCGATTCGAGCGAGGAGTCGCGTCGCGACGAGACCGGAGATCGCTGAATCTTTCATGCCGATGACGGGGAGAGAGCGAGGCGGAACTTTCCGCGCTCGACGCTCCGCACTCGATTAGCCGGTTTATTCTGCCTCGCCGCTCTGCTTTCAAGACGCGACGCGATTCGTGTACGCGACCAATTGCCGAACGGGTGTTTACTTGCCGCGGCGGCTGCGGCTAATGCTGTCACCGATTTTTTTTTCCCACCGATTCGCCTAGAAATAGAAATTATCGAGCTCCTCCGCGGGAACGCAGCCGTTTTAACCGCGTCGGCATTCCTCGTCCCGAAAAGTATTCCTTTATTTTCGAACAAAGGAAACAAAGCGCCCGTAAGAAGAAGGAAGCGAGCCGCCGCTTACACGAATATGTATCCCCTCGATGACGATCAGCAGCGACTGTCAAGAGGCTGATTGCCGCACTCGGCTCGTAAATAAGCGAGCGTGAATTCGTTAGCCTGCGGATTCGGTATTGGGTCAAAGAGAGTGAGAGAGAGAGAGAGAGACAACTGCGACGGCGACACACACCGAGGCGGGGGGTCACGTTCAGCCGGTCGTTAACCGGAGGTGAACGAGTCACGATCTTTGCCCAGTGATACAGCCGATCCTCGAGCATCGGATATTGCTTTATCTAAGCTGCTGAGCGCTGACGCCACCTGAACCGCCCGGCCGCGACGCCCGAAATCATCGGCAGGGCGAGATCTCAGCTGCCCGGGAAACCGCGCTTTGTCGAAGCAAGTATATTCGAGACGGAAAATAAGAGCTCGGTAACGGACTCCCAATGGAGGCAGAGAGACGCATCTCGATCGCTCGTCGCGCGCAGTGCCGCGGTCAGCAGCACAATGCGCGCCTTTGTCCGCGAGAAAAGTGACGCCGAGCGTCTAAGCTCGCGGGATTGCGCAATACCGAGAAGTTGCAGTGGACACTTTGTGCCCGTTTGCACTCGTCCCGCCCGGACTCTTCTCTCAAGGAAAGCGGCGGCACTCGTGAATGCCGCGCTCCCGAGCAAGTATTTTCATTTCTCGTGGATTTCTTTGCGGATTAATTAGCTTGCGCAGCTCGAGGCCACCTCGGAAAAGCGCGCCTATTAACTATTTAGCGGGGGTCCGGCGGCACCGGTAATGAGATCCAGCAGAGCAAAGCAGACCGCGTAAAAATCGGCTTTGTATTTTAATGACGCGATTGGAGGGGCAGAAAAAAGGAGAAGTGTTTTCAAAGGACGGAGGGGGGAAGGAGATCCGATTCCTCGCGGGGCGGCGGTCGGGAAAGAAACGCTAACTCGCAAACAGATCAGCTCGATGGCGTTTCGGCAAATAATTCCCTAACAAGGTTTCTCCGCGAGGGAAGGGACGGCCCTTTACCTCCGTCTCTTGATTCCCTCTCCGCCTCGCTTTCGTCTTCCTTACCCTCCAGTGTTTCTCAAATCAGACCAGACGGAGAAACTCGTTCTTTCCGATATCTGCTGTATAAACTTACTTATCATTATCAACCTTATTAAATTATCAGTGTAAATGTTTTCGCGACCGAAGAGAGCAAAGAAGAAAAAAAAAACTACCTTGCCACGCTTTATCACTTCATTTAAAAGCGCAAACGTTGAAACTTCCCCAGCAGCCAATTCTAAGCGTTCATTCGAATCGGAATCGCCGGGAAAAAAGCTAGAAACAGGGGAAAGCACCGCGGCGCAAGAGGACAATATTTGCGAGACTCGCTTGCGGAGAGGAAAAAAGCTGATCCTCGCGAAACCGCCTCCGCCGCGCCGCCTCGCAATCTCGATTCCCCCCATTGGCTTGGCGAAAAAGCGAGAGTGCAGGCAAACGTCCCGATTCGAGCCGCGAGCGCGGTAATGGCCTCGATATGAATATAAATGTATGTAAATACGCCGAGACGAAGAAGGAAAGCAGCGCGCCATTATTCCGATGTAACGAACTCGCGCGGGACCTCTAATTGGACGTTTCGGCTCTTAATGACAGCGGCGGGCTCGGGCCGCTTTTCCGCGCCTTTATCGCGAGCGTCGAAATAAACTTCGATCTTTGTGGGCGACGGCTCGCCCGTCGTTATACAGAGAGATAAGGGAGTCGCGTGGATTTCCGTTCGACGAACGACCGTCGCAGTCGCCGGGCGCAACGAACGTCTCCGACGAATATCGCTCGTCCGCTGCGGGCAGGCAGGCCAAAAACATTCGCCGCCGCGGACAAATGACGCACTGATTAGCGGCGATCGTTCCTCGGGCAATTACGAAGCTCGTCGCTCGGGAAAAGGCAATAACGCGCCAATAAAATCGCAGCGAGCGAGGACGCCAATTATCCCGAGCAGACGCCCGGCGATTAGCCAAACAAGTTTCGCGCGGCGTTTTAGCCGCTTTACGTTTAATAAGTTGCGCGGCGCCTCGCGTCTCGCTCCTAATAAAATTAGCGAGCTCGTTCATTTTCTCGAGCCGTGATTCTTCTGCTCTCGGCGAAAAGGCATCTCCTCGAGTTCCAATAAATGCCCCCCCCCCTCCCCCGACTGCGATCGAAGCAGCTCTCGGGCGCGGCGTTCCGGGCACGCTTGGGGTAGCTGCTTCAACTATTAATCCTCGTAATGAAGGCTTCAAGCCTTTCTGCCAAGTAATGAAGAGCATTCTCCGGGCTCTTGCTATCGCGGCAAATAATATAGTTAAGCGAGTATTGTAAAACGCTCGGCGGAGAGGAGGAGGCGAGCCGGAGGGGAAGAGAGAGAGAGAGAGAGGCTGCATAAGGAGAACATAGGAGAGTTATTCATTTTTCGAGGCGCGGCTTCAATCTCGATTTTTGACGCGCCGCTTTACGAACGCTACTATACAGGTTTTGAAAAAATGCCGAAGAGAGAAACTCTTTCTCGAGATATTTGCTTGATTTGTTTTGAAAAGCAAGGCAAACGAATATAAATAATGTTGACTCTCGGACAATCAAAAGTCTCCGTCACCTTCTCCGAAAAACAGGCGCGGGAGAGAGGCGAGCGTTTACTTTTGAAAAATAATTAATTTAGCCGCGGCTTTTCAGTGGAGAACGGAGAAGCGGCCTGAAAGGAAAGAATGTCTTTCGTCGTTCGAAATTTGCATTAGTCGCGCGCTCGCCTCAAAAGAACGCTGCGTGCGGCTTCGAAAATTTCGAGGCAGGCAGGCAGGCAGCGGCGGCGGCGGCAGCTCTCGCTGCATCGGGAGAGGAGCTGCTTTTGAAAGAGGGAAAGAGAGAATAAAGGGAGAGAGGGAGAGAGAGGGAGAACGGCACGGAGAGGCAAGGTGTGCGGGCCGCGGCTGTGTGGGTGCAGACCTCGGCGCGTGTTCTGCATTTAGCTCGCAGCGCGGTAATCCAGTTCCTCCATTGATTTCGACGCGGAATAATCATCCGTTCGCTTTTTAAGAGGCCGTAAATTCAAACGCTCCGTAGCCGGCAGGCATCCCTCTCTCCCGCCTCGCCTCGGCATCCCCCCGCTCGTTTGTCGACTCGCTGATTATGCCCGCTCGATATTTCGAATGTGACTGCACGGAGCGTGTCCGCGACTTCCGCTCGATAACGATTGCCGCGAGAGACGCGACGGGACTTTGTGCACGGCCGCCGTAATGAAGAGTTCAACTCCGGGAAATCTTAATCATTGCGCCGAGCCGATGTGCGGGCTGTTCAGCCGCGACCGCTCTGATCAATTGCACTTTTCCTTCTTGCTGTGAACAAGATTTATTCAAGCTCTTTTCGTAGCAATGTAAGTTGTATACAAGTAATATAATTAAAATCTGAAACCTTTATTGAGCAAGAAATACAGTGAGATACAACGGTCGCAGAGCCTCTCGCACAAGAAAGCGAGACACGAAATTTACACGCCCAACCAGTGTGTCAGACGGTCGAACTCCATTCCTCCGAAAAGGAGATTTCGTACAGGGGGGGGAAAAACCGCACGATGCTTGTCGCGCCTGATTCGTTATAGCCGCTTTTTGCCGAGGGTCTCGTCGCTTCGTTTCCCCAAAGAAGGGAAGACGAATGCCGAATTTCCTGGCTCGTACATACCCAGGCGTCGCCCAGACAGGTCAACCGGAAGGATCCGCTCTCTCGGGGAGAGGAAGCCGAGCCAAGACGCAGCAGGCGGCTTTGTGTCGTCCCGAGAGGGCGCGGCGAAAAAGTGCGTATCGCTTTCTCGTTCGGGGAGGGGGGGGGGCGAGATTACAAGCCGTCGCGTGAATGGCCGCTTTTTCGGGAGCGAGGAGGCGACAACGAGCGAGCGCAGAAAGATCCAGCTGCGCTGCTGACCAGAATCCCCGCGTCTACCTGGGAAAACGGCCGGCGAGGACCGATCGCGAGTAAGGGCATTTTCACGCTGAGCAAGGTAGAATGGAGGGGGGCCAAAGGGGAGATTCCCTTTTTTCTATTCTCCACCCCTCGCTGTGATTTTGAGGAGAAAGAGAGAGTATGTATTATTTATAGACAGAGGACAGTCGGAACTGCAGTGAATATTTGACGACGCGGCGGCGCTCGAAAATATTAGGACCGCCGAGGGGAGGATTATACGGGCGCGCCGATGCTTTCGAGCTGAGGAATCTCTTCTCGCGCGCTTCCTCGTCAATTTTGTCGATATTTTCGGAATTGTTGATGCGCCGGCGACGAAGCTGCGTATTAACTGAGAACCGACAGATTAAATACTATATTCGGCCGATTGTTCAGAATGGGCGAGCTGCGGGCGAGTCGCCTGATTGGAAAAAGCAGGCAATCGCGGCGAGTCCTTCCTGCCGACGGCAGGCTTGATTAACCCGAGTGATACGATAAACCGAAGCGTCGGCAGCACTGCTCGTTATTACCAGAGTTCGAAGGAGGCACCGCGCGCGAGGGGGAGAAAGTAGCGCGTGTCCTTTACCGTTATGCACACCCGTGCGGCAAATATGTGTACGCGAGATCGGTCGAGCCCGGGGGCTTCCCGGAGTTCGCCGGGGCAAAGTGCGAAGCCGGCAATGCCGTCGCTGCTTAATAGTACTCATCGCCGCGACGGAGAGAGAGGCAGATAGATAGAGACGGAGAGAGAGCAGGTACTGCCCTTGGCTGCTCGGATCGAGCGAGGAAAAACTGTGATTAAACTGTCAAAGCAGTGACTTATCGAGTAACGAGGCGGGGGCCGCTATTGTCTCGGCTAATGCCATTATTTACAAGATTCAATGAAGCAGATTATACGTTTGCGCCGCGGCTGCAGCTATACGGATGTGTGTTACGCCACGAGATCGGACCAGATTACGCTTGTCCGCGCGCGATAAATTTGCACTCCGAGCCGCGGCGCTACACACCTTGGCCATGAATTTTCCACCCACTTGTTTACTGTGCCGCTCGAGAGCTGCGCGGCCCCGCAGCTGTACGTGCAATTGAATTCGACAAAGTTCCCACCGCGCGTCAACGTCAAGCGAGGAGGAGAAACGGCTCTGGCGCTTGACTCGCGGGGACTAAAAATTATACCCACATTGAGTTCATCCCGGCAGAAAGTGCGCATCGGCGTGACAATAGCCTCCGGGGGGCTCGGAGAGAGGCCAAAGGTGCGAATAATTTCGTCGGTCTGTGTGCGGGGAGTAAGGCGAGCGCTCCTGGAGGGTTTCCCTTCGTCGGGACGAGCAGCGGCTCTCAACTCCCGTTGACCTGTCGTATTTTATTTTATAATTTTTCGAAACTCTTTCTGCTTAAAACTGAGAAAAGGGGAAAAACGTCGCGCACTTCTGCCGAGGTAAGAGAGCTGCTCCTCTTCTTTTTGGAGCGGCGTTCCACATCGAAGCTTCTTTCATCTTATTCCAGGCCAGGGGACATCGTCAGACGGCGGCGGCGCGAAGGTCCAGGCAGTCGGCCGACGACGATTCTTAATGCGGTGCCAATCGGCCGAAGCGATCTTCCGCTTCTCCCTTATTTGCTCGCAGGTAATTCCCTGCACTTGCTTTCTTCTTCCTTCTCCCTCCGTGCACACTTTTTTTCAGCTTCTTTGCGCTACGCTCGTGCACTTTATCTTTCTTTACGTCCCTTCTTTTATTCTATTCATTTTTCTCCTCGTTTCCTCCTTCTTAAGAAAAGCATCCGGCGGGGATTTTCAATGTAATTAGTTGCGTTCCCCGGAATCGTGAGCAAAGTTCGTTTGCATAAGCTTGCGTACTACAGTTGTTTTTGTGTTATTGATTTAAATAAAGTGCTTAACTGCGCTATCTACATCTCGGGCACTCGTTTTGTAGCGCAGCTTGACTACGCAAGAAACGCACGCTCCTTCCTTCTTATACCCAAGCTGAATATAGCTCATCTCGGGCAGATCTCGATAAGGAATTTCATAGAAAAGCCGTTATTATGTGCCCAGAGGTTCCAACTCAATAACCCGTAAAAAAAAACAGCCTAATTTGCCATTGTGCGGCGTATCAATGTCAGAATCTGTCGCAGCGATCCCGGGGAGCTCTGGCCCGATAGCCAGTAATCTGCGCCCGCCTTCCCTTTCCGCCAGGAATATCTGCTTATTTCCTTTGAACGGGAACGGCTGCAGCTACTGCAGCGCTCTCCGCTTTCTTTCTCCGGGCTCCTCTCTCCCCGTCGGCGCCGGGCTCGGCTGCGACAAAACGAGAGAGAGACGATATCTCGGGGCGAGATCAAATTGCCGGCTTCCGCGCGCAAACGCGGCGCAAAAGGCTGCCTGGAGGAAAGTTTAGGCCTGCGACGCGTAATCTCGGCGTCGCGATCGCTCGATCCTCGAAAACGGGGGGCCCGGAGTTTCTTTCGCCGCCTCCTTCTACTTTGCAGATCAAACGCGCGCACGTACGCTTATACAGAATGGGGGTGGAGAGCTTTAATCCACTTATGGGAGACTCGCGGAGGAATCGTCGCGCGAGGGGAGATGCCTCGCTCGAGAGATCCTAATCGAATTTCGGTCTTTTCATCTTGCTCGCACGCGAAACGGGAAGAAATCGCCGGAAAGTCACTCGGCTAAATGCGGACGAATTGAATCTTCGAGGGAAGGGGGGGAGCAGATCAAGCCAGTCGGAATACAGTTGCCGATGATAATGAGGGGGAGTCGGCCGCGCGCGAGCGGTATGTTTTTGGCAGTCAATGGCACCCCAGGCGCAAACCGTTAATTCCATCCCGATACAAGCTGTTTATTATGCTTTCAAGCCGGATCTCGCTAATTATTCGATCGCAGTTCGGGCTAATTTTAGCAAATAATTCTGCGATTAGCTTTCTGATAATGCTGCGGGCCGGATTCTCTCGCGTAAAAGCAAATGCCTCCGCGCCGCTCGCGCAAGCATTACTGCCGTTGTGAAAAAGGAGGGTCTGCGGAGTTTGGCCGCGCAGTCAAAATCAGTTCCCGAAACTCGCCGGCCCCGAGAGATTGTCAGAAAAGCTCTGCGCAAGCAAGCCCGGGCAAGGAAAAATAAAGGATCGAGCGGCGGGTTTATCAGGGCGACAAGCTTGCGAGGGGCAAAATTATCGAGGAGACTCCTCCTCTCGTCCTCCCCGGAGAGCTCGGCGACGAGACCGGCAGCAGCAGCAGGAGGGAGATGAAGCTCTTCCGCCAAAAGCCAAAAGCGCGCAGGGGGCCAGAAGGAAGGGGGACGCCGGCAGGACCGCCGGGGGCTTCTTCTCCTTCCCTCTTCCTCGCTTTCTTTTCTCTCCTCGAGGAAAAGCCGGGCCGGGCGCGGGAAATTGCTCAAGCGCAGTGACCCTCGAAGCTGAACTGCTGCGCCCGGCGCTCGTGCGTGCCGTCATCCCCGGCGCATCGCAAGAAACACTGCGGCCTGCTTGATATTTGATTAAAGTCGAGCCCGGAGGGCTGCGCCCGGCTTTAACCGCGCGTGAAAAGGAAAAACTTGTCTAGGATTAGGTTCGTAAGGAATTCCTCGAGCTGTTTCCCCCCCCCTCCCCCCGGCTTCCCGCTCCTCCGGCGAGATAACTCCGCCGAGAGATGGGAGTTATATTATATTTGAAATGAATTTTATCGGATCCGTCGTAAAGCTGCGGAGCGCGAGCTGCTCTCTTTGAGATTCGTTTTACGCTTCGTTAATTAGTCTCATCGAGCGGAAATTCTCGGCCTCTCCCGCAGCTTATCGGGCATAAATCCCCCAAGCCGCTCCGAGGCGGGAAGAAAAATGGCCGAGGGCTAGTTAAGACGCTCTCGGCTAAAAAAATTACGAGCCGAGATACGAGGCAATCGATCGATCATTTGTTTCGAGCACCTACCCGAGGTTATTCATCGCCAACAAGTGACACAGAAAGTCGAAGCAAAAGGCGGCAGCTGCTCTCGTTGGCGCGCAGCTCGAGCCACGACTCCGTTCCTGCGGCGCGGAAACGCGAGCCTCGGCTCTTTACTATTCGGCGCGGGTCGATCGTCGAACTGGTCGAAACAAGAAGAAGGCTGTAGAGACAGAATGCGAGGCGCCCTGGCCTTTAAGTACATAAAGGGCGCTGCGCGCCGCGATCGCGCCATTACTCACGGAAGGAGGAGGGACGCCGAGTCCCGAAACTTTCCTGATTATCGAACTTTTCCGATTCAACGAATGACCGGCAATTTGATCAGACCTTCGCTTGGCTGCTCGCGACTCGTGGTGTATATCGCGTACTCGCGCGCAATAAGGTTCCCTTCAGGGTTCGCGTGTTCGAGTCGCACTCCTTTGCGAATAATACCCATTGCCAATCGAACGATTTAACGATGAAAATCGGCGATTGAACGAGCTCAGGCACCGATTACGAAATAGCACTCCCGATTCGCGGAGAATTTTCACGCCTCGACTTCCAGCGTGCTGCGGACTAAAGACTCTTTAATTCGCCCGTCCGTTAACGGCGGTCTCTTTCGGCGGTGCAAAAAAACTGACGCACGCGCTCGTCGACGATCTTTTTTATATGTTTCAGCTCGCGAAGGCGCATAGCGAGAGGCAGAGAGACAGACAGACTGAGGTTTGAATTGGCGGACAAAGAAAGTCAGACTGGCGGCGCATAGGCCAGAAGATGATAAATTAAAATTCTAAGAATACACTCGGTGCTTGTCCCCGTTTTTAAGTTTTTCTATTACTGGAGCTTTTAAGAAGCTTTTCTGCGACGCGCCTCTTTGCAGTCTTCAATCCAAAGTATTAGCGCTTTTGTCCGAATATTACAACTGTGGTGAAGCATTTGCGAAACGAGCAAAGCAAGAATATTTTAGAGCTTTTCTTATCGAGCAGGAAATCTTTAGTATCACGTTCCTAATTTCGAGAGCTTAAATGGAAATGCCTTTTCACATTGAGAGTGAGTGAATCAACAAAAGAATTCTGTATGTGGTTTTAAAACTCGTCTCAGTTTTTCCAGGAAATTCCGGGATAAATGCCCGGCAAATAAGGCAAGAGCCTCCAGCCATTCGTTTTGATCACTAAAAACAGGAAAATTCGTTTAAGCTCCCGCGCGATTCCGCGGCGATTTAAAAGGACTCGAAGCCCGAGTGTATCGGCGTATAAACGCTCTTGCACTACTTTCTCTCTCTTTCTCTCCCGAGGAAAAGGTATTAGGTGGCACATACGAGATTTACGCCGTTCTAAAAGTCAATTGTACCGAATCCCCGGAGAATTTACGAGACGCTACATGTGCAATCGTTTCGCGGAGAGCCGGGAAGGGCAACGACAGGAGAGCAAAAGAAGTCGATGCATCATAAGTAAAACCGTAATTAATTAGGACGGATTACTCGGGCATCGGCGGCACGCGAGACCCTCGGCGGCCTCGTAAAAACGTCACGTATATTCTCACCGGCGTACGAATAATGTGTATAATTGCGGCTCGCGCGCTCTCTTGGTAAACTTGGTATCGAGCGAGCCTGCAAACGCCGCTAAAACTAAAATGAGCGCCACGCGTATTTATCAACTGCAGAAGCTATAATTGCTTTAAGTAGCTAGTGATCGCGGTACGTAATATGGTTAGTTTCTTGGCCATTACTTTGCTGCCGTACGCAAGTAAAACGGTATTTTGTATGCAAAATCAGCATCTTTTAGAATAATCAAAATCAGCAGCGATAATACGAAATAATAAACCGAGTGCTAAAGAACAAGTTCCGATGAATCGCGAATAATGACATGGAATTAAATATCGAGAGGCAAGCTCGCCTTTTAATTACACCGCTCATCGGTCGTCCCTCGTCGCACCTTCGCCCCGCCTAAAAAAGCGATACCTCCCCGCAGCCTGCAATTAAGTCGCGCGCGTTCGCAGCTCTCGTCGGCCGAAGTAGGCGGCATAAAAATTTCCGGAAGCGCCGCGATATTTCCGATCCCGCGTCAATTATTCACACCTGCCCCCCTCCCCCCCGTGTCGCTGCACTCGGAGCAGCGCCAGCTCTCGCCGCGCTTCGTCGTGCGGCGCGATTTCCGCTTCAGCCGCGGGCCGGCGCGCGATTTTCACGCCGATCACGATCTCGGAGAGGTCGCGCTGCGTGGATACGAGCGGCCGTCTCCGTGCTGTTTGCGCCGCGAGATAAGGGCGAGAGAGCCCGGCCGGGAAAAGAATTGTAACGAGCGCGCGCGCCGCCTCGAGCCACTCGGCTCCACGTCAAAATGCACGCGCGGAGCGAAGGAGGGACGGCCGCGCAAGCGCTCCGTTTCCGCCTGACCTCCGCGATGCAGGGACGCGCGCTTCGAAATTTAGCGATGTCGTAAGCTCGCCCCGGAAAAATGAACACGCTCCCGAGAATTTATGTCCTCTTCTCTCCCTGCCGCGGGACTTTAATCTCTCGCGTGTACGCTTAGTTTTAGACGCGCCGAAAGAGCGAGCAGCCGTCTCTCCCTCGTCCGCAAAGCGAAATAAATGATAAAGGCGTGGCAAACGAATTAGAAGCGCGGCGCGGAGGATTGGTTTTAAAACGCTTCTTGTTGCCAGTCGACTTGGCCCGAAAGACGTGTACAAGTTCGAAAGACATACAAAATCCGGGACGAGCAAACAAGAGGGAATCTGCAAAGCTAAAGTAAACCGAGCTGCGCGGAGCGAGTAAAGTCAAGCCCGAGATTTATCTAAAGTACCCGAGCGCCATGACACACATTCCCCGCAATATAACGACATTAAGTGCAGCCAAGTTTTGTCCCTCTTAAGTGGTTTTAGCCGCGGTGTCATCTCGGAAAAGCTTCATGAATACGTTCATTAGCGGGAAGATCCACTCTCGGTCTGCGACTCGCGCGCGCGCGCCTTAATTCCGGCCTGTCCGT
Organism: Ormyrus thymus; assembly: GCA_035582935.1. Lineage (NCBI taxonomy): Eukaryota > Metazoa > Arthropoda > Insecta > Hymenoptera > Ormyridae > Ormyrus > Ormyrus thymus. Next base: position 14,167,933 of record JAWWEM010000001.1, read on the forward strand.
GCAAGCTCGCACGCGTAGCCTCGAAATTTATGTGTCACTCTCCCGCTCTCTCTCCCCCCCCGACGACGGAGTCATTTTGGCACGCGCTCTTCGACTCTCGGCTGAGTAACGCCCTCGCACCCTCCGCGAGCCTCCCCCGCCAAGCTAGAATGCCGCTCGCTCGAACGAAGGCGAGCGCTCCTCGTAATCGAATGGGGAATTTGTCGGGTGATCGGCTTTTCGGAAGGAGCGCGCTTTTTCACGCCAATGTGCCCGAAGCCCAAAACGAGCGACGAGCAGCGGCTTTTCCAAAAATATTTCGACGAAAATAGCTGCCGCCGCACCGCTCCCGTGAAAATTCCTCGCCGGAGTCTGCGGTTACAACTCTCCCTCCCCGTTGAAGTCTGCCTCTTTTCCGCGAGGTGAATTTCAGAGGAGCAGACTGTGCGCGCGCGGCGCAACAAGAGAGTGGAAGGAAATATTAGCGGCGGCGGTCCGTGGAAGGCAGCTCTCCCGGCAAAAACAGACATTTAGCAAGTCGATTGGCGCGGAGCAGCGCCGGCTGCTGGCGGAGCCTTAAACGCCGCGCTGTTGGGTTTATACTCGAGGAGTTATTGGCCAATGAACGCGAACGACTGGCGGCAGTTTGCCCGCGGAAAACGAAAATTAGACGCTTTAAGGGGGTACAAAGCTATCTGCTATCGACGCGCGAGCGAATTATGCACTTTCTCGCCTCCTCTAATTGCTACCTCTCCCTCTGCTTTTACGATCCGATAATTGAATAATTCCCGGGAGAATTCCATAAGCTCCCGGCAAAGAATCGAGGAGGCAAATTTTGAAACCCTGCTAATTATCGAGCGCCCGTGCTGCGTTTAATGTCTGCATTTTTTCGATCATTCCTATAATTTTCTTATATAGTTAGTGCGGCAGAAACTATTACAGGAGAGAGTGGATTGTTTTAATCAATACGTAAATTGAAATACCAAATTGGTGGAATTTTGGTGATTATTAACGAAAAAAATCCACCAACAAAGGCTCAGCGCTCGAAGAGAGATGAGAGAATCGGATTAAACAATGTGCTCAAAGCTGAGAAATTCGCCTCGCCTCGT
>JAWWEM010000001.1:14169120-14191313 GCA_035582935.1 Ormyrus thymus
GTAAAAGTTAGAAAATTCATTTGGACAAACGGATCAAATGAATTTACATAAGTCATTGACCCACCGTTTCGACCGAGTGAAAATCCAAACGGGAGACAAAAAACGGTAAAGTGCAGCTACCATACGCACGAGAAGACGCATAATTGCAAAGCTGTAGTTCTTTTGCGAAAAGACAAAGCTTTCGAAAATTATCGTTCAAGCTTTTAAAACATATGTACTATTTTTATATCGCGTCTACATGGATCCAAATGCGTCAAGCCCAATTTGACAGATGCAATAAAATGCAAAGCAATAAAGTTACTAAATAAAATCCCCTATTTTTTAAATTCTATTGTTGATGATCTAGTAGTATTGTTTAAATAATCATTCTACTTTGGTAATATTTCTTTTAAAATCTCTAAAAAGAAAAAAGGCGAATCTAGGATTTGAAAAATAATCTGAGGAAACTACATGGCAATGAACTTGCAGCAGTTTTACAATGCGAACTAAGGCCAAGATATCATGGATATATTTTTTCGCAAAGTAGTTAAAAATACAAACCATTTCGTTTACTTGCAAGATGTAGAAAGAATTTTGTGCCAACGAGCAATTTCCTTACCTGAAACAGAAAAAAAGAGGTATTAAATTTTGTCGCGAGACTTGAATTAGTCGAATGCTAATTATTTCTTTGTACATTCGCAGCTACTTCAGCGCGGTCTGCTGAATTGCTGCAGTCATCTATATAGATTCCATTCACCGGAGCCCTCGAATTAAAGTGCAGCCAAGATTCGTAATAAAAAATTATTGGCCAGCCGATTACTGCCCCGACTCTTTCTATGCTCAGCAGTTATTTGTTGGCTTTCAGTCGGCGCTGGAAAAACGACAGTAAAAATCGGAAATTGCCATTAACAAGTACGATCGTAAGTGCAGATTAAAAAGAGCACAGCGCCGGGCAGCTCTTGGATTTTATAAATCGATCAAGTGGCGCCACCGGCGCGCTGCTGCAGTGAAAAATTTTCAGCGGCCAGAGAGGAAAAAAAGGCCGGAAAATACGACAGCGATCACTTAGCGTCGCATAAATAATCCAGCGAGCGATCGGCAGCGAGCTCCCTCGCTGGCGATATAATGCACGCGCTCGCAGTGGCGTATTAGTCGCGATAAATCAGCGCAAAATAAATTATCGATGGGGAGATATTGCCCTCTTCCTCTCTCTAGCATTTCGGCTGAGCGCTCGATTTAATGGACGTAATATCTCTGCCGGCTAAGTATCGAATTGAATTAAAATTCTCATTTGGCCGCTCTGTCAGTCACGTCAATTATGCGTCGCCACGCGACACGGATTGCCTCGACCTTCCTGCTTTCCTTTTTTTTCCCCCCCGATTTTCATTCCGCTCCACACGCGAGTCCCAAATCGTCGCGCTAGACGACATTGAATTTGTAGGCGCTCGTTGTCACGCTATTATTTTATAAGACTTGTTTAAGCTTCAATCCAGCCACGGGGGAAATTGTCCAGAATAGCGGAAGCAGAATTAAAAGTGAATTCTCCCGTCGGTAAGAATCTTATAACAGAATAAGGCGATTTCCACCGGTTGGCTTTGCTCGAGGCACGCTATCCATTACGCGCTTATCAAGCGCAATTACGCCTAAACTTTCGCCAAGCAAGTGCGAGGAGGGATCGAAAGAGTAACAAGAGCCCGGCACGACTGCCTTATACGAGCGAGTCGGCGATTGGTCGGCGGCGGGCTTTGTCGGCCATCGAAAGACATTTTCCACGAAAGTGGACGAGCAGCGCGCGCAAAGGCGGCTGCCGCGACATTATTATTAAAAAAAGGAGGCAGCCTTTGGCGGAGAGGCTCGCAGACAGACGGAGCGAGAGTTGGCATTCTTTTTGGCCGAAGGGAGCGCAGAGGGAGAGTGGAGCCGCCGGGCAAAGGCCACGGGTAATCTCCGTCTCCTACGGTTCTGCTCGTCGCGTCCTCGCCGCATCCATAATCGAGTGGCCCGAGGAGCTTTGAGGCCCGCGATTGTATATATAGGCGCGGCTCTCGCATCGGTGCGACGTCCCGTCCAATCCACCCGTGCACACACGCGCCGTGGGGGTGGGGCGCGCTCGCAATATCGGGCATCGGCAGACAGCGCGAGCGCCGATTGGATATTACGCTAGGCTTTTCAGAGACAGAAAAATCTTTGACCAGATCGCCGCGGCCCTCCGCGCGACGCAGGCTGCGAGTCAAAAGGAAGCCACGGGACGCGGCTGCCCCCTTTCGTTACTTTTCATTCGAGCCGCCTCTTTCTCTCTCTCGGCTCTCGTTCTCTCGCTTTATCAACGAATCGCCGCGCGCCGCCGTTTGTCTGGCTCGGGCGCGCTTTCTTTCATTCTCCAGCTCGCGCGGCGCATCCGTTCATTCGCCCGGCGGCTTTGACGCGACCTGCCCGCCTTCCTCGTACTCCCCATTTACGGGAATCGGGCTCGTCATTTCAAGCTCTTTTCAGCGATAATCTTACTCGAGGATAATCGGGGAACTCGCGGCAGGAGCCAAGTTTAATACGCGAAGACTGGTAGAAGGCAGTCGAGCTACACACATATACGCGCGGACAACGCGTCCGCGTCTGGGTGCGTTTTGCGTATTGCAAATAGCCTCCTCGTCTGGGCAGTGCGCGGCTCTCTCCGGCGCACGGAGGCGCAGGAAGGGAGAATAGCGCTTTGATCTTGGAGCGCCATATCGGTATCGACATTTGATGGCTTCGCCGATACGCGCGCAAAGGGAGTGACCGAATACGGAGGCTAATTTCGCTGCCGGAAGCGCCGTGCGATATTAGCGACGACTTGGCTGAATGCTCGGGTGTCGCGACTAATCAAGGATGGACGTTAATTGGATCAGCAGGGCGAATCGACTTAAGCGTGGATTCTCGTCAATTGCCCCGCGCTAGTTGCATTAGAGGCGCGGATGCAACTTTGCTGCGGCTTGTGCCGCGGCGCTACATTTAGCTTTCGAGCTATGTCAAATGAGATTGCGGCGGCATTTTTCGCGGTGCTCTCGACTGCGCGCGTTCAATCAGTGCCGATTGACGAGAGCGTGCGACGTCTTCGCGATTTTTCGCAGGGGCCCAGCGCCTCCGCCGACCAGATAGGCCCTCTTCGAAGGAGCCGGGAACAAAGCCCACCGGTAAGAGCGATTCGCAGCGCTCCGAGAGGGTAATTTTCGGAAGCCGGGCGCTGCTCCGCCGCGCTCGAGGCTCGCAATTACGCCTCGCGCTTAAGCGAGAGCGGCGCACATCTGCCACCGAACACTTCTCTCCGCGCACGTACCGGGAGAAAAGAGAGCCGAGCGATGGAGGTCGTTTAAGGTCCTTGAATGCGTTCTAGCTCGCACCCCTTTCTCTCTTTCTCCCGCTCGTACGCCCACTTCCTAGAGGCGAGCCCTTAACGCGCTTAAATACTTGAGCATTAAAATAGTGTAATGACGGTTTCCGGACTCTCGAGTGTATCAATGCACTGCGGCCCCCGCGGTGGCAGCCGCCTTCCACGGAGCAGGCCGGCCCCCCTCTGCCTGGCCCGTTCCTTCTGCGCGCATCAACGTCTCGGGCTCGGGTAATGGGCTCGATTATTTTAATTGTCGATGCCCCGATCTGTGCTCGGATCGTCGTCGGATCGGTCTCTCGGCTCGGGCGCGCCAGAGTTATTAAATTGTTTCACGGTCGGAACTCGTTTAAAGCGGGCCGGCGCGCGTCGGCGAGCGACGACGCCGCGCGAGGAAATGCCTTCTCGAGTTCCATTAGCGTCAGTTCCTTGCGCCCGCCGACTTGTAAAAGCGTGAAAGCCGCAGCCGCCCCGAATCCCCCGCGGCAGCTGACCGCTCCGGGCTGTATACGTATATACGTGTACACCTCCGCTCTTTCTTCGACTCTCCGCAGCCTAGCCGGGCATGCAGGCAGGTCGGGCGTTCATTGTCGCGATCGATCGAAAAAGCTTTTCTCTGCGTTGAATTGCAATTCGAGACTCCTGTTTCGACCTACGGATTTCGCAAACCCGTCCGACGGCGAAGACGGATGAAAGCAGAACGATGACTTGCGCCTCGCCGATGCGGAATCGGAGCTTGTTCCTCGAAGCTGACGCGATTGCGTTTCGGCGAAATTTCGCTAATGTAAATCAATTTCGCGGCGCTGCGCTGCGGGAACATTATGCGCGATAATGGGTTTGTTTCAAGCAGTCGCACGCACAATAGCTCAGCTTCGAAAAATCGCGAGAAAATGACAATGCGCGCGCGTTTACCCGATTTATTATCAGTTATGCCGACAAAGATCGAGGCGCCGATAGGGACTGACTCGAATCGCACCGCGAGTTCGAGTAGTCCGCGCGCAGCGGAGGGGAGAGAGGGAGAGCAAACACGCTTACCGCGGAGATAAGCCATTGTGTAAAACAACGGCCGGGATTTCTCGGCGCGATATCCCGCGCGCAAAACTAAAAGTTCTTCTCCGCCGCCTCTCTCAATTACGCCCGCAGGGACGTACGGCAACGCTTTAGCCGCGCCGCCGCCGCTCCGGTAAATCATCGGAGCGCTGGGCTGCACGGCGGTGGCTGCGCTGGAAATTCCTGCGCGGCCGTGTCGCAAGCTGTCTCGGCGCGGCGGCGATAGCATCTTGAGCTGGCGCCGTTTGCGCGTCGTACGCAGCGCGTTTCTCGTCCCGGCCAGCGACGATTGAATTCGCCCAGGTATCCGTCCCGATTTGCAGCTGCCGTTTTTTCGGATTATCGCGAGATGGCTCATTGCCGACACAGGCGCCCGAGAGGCCGTTCCGTTGCTACTTTGTTGCGCAGTCGCTGGGATATCTGCAGTAAACTGCGCGATTAAGCTTTGCAGGCGACAACTGCCGTGATTAGTCGCGCGTATTATCGTTGAAAGTCGAATGATCGGTGTGAATTTTAATCAAGTCGAACGGCGTCGGCTTGGCTAATGATCCCTGATTTCACTGCTTAGGCCTCGTTTATTAATATACAAGTTTCATTAATACCGCACACGAGCGCGGCTATTCGGCTTGATTGGAAAATTGCTTGAATCCATTTGCAGGGGCCCTGCGCCTGGACGCGAAGCTCCCCGTGAATTACCGAAAAAAAGCGCTCCGCGATAATGATTGGCAAACGGGATCGTCCTGAGCGCTTCAAAGGAAACGTCAGCCCGAAGGCCCGCGCGGCGCGAGCTCGCTGTTGACTCTGGCCCCTTCATTAAAATTGACAGGCAAAAGTTGGCGCGGAGAAAACAAATCCGCGCGTGTGAAAGTGCGCAGACCGGGCCGCAGGGATCGGCGCTCGACACGTTTTTTCTATCGACGAAAATCGGCAGACACGCCGCCGCCTAATCTATCTACTCGAGCGGGATCCCTCGCACGGCCGTAACGCAAACAGAGAAGGACGCGCGCGACCGTTCGCACATATCGAGTCGGCGTATAAATCATAACATCGGCCCGGATAGCACCGTGAGAGAATTCCAATCGCTTCGGCACGGAGATTAGTCTCGCGCGATTCTCGGCTCGCCCGCGCAAGGGTGGGGAGGTAAGTGAGCCTCAAAGACGACAAATCTATATAATGCGTGTTCGAGTCGCTCGCTCAAATCCGAAACACCAACCGACGGCTTTCGCCTCGGTGCAGTCGAGTCATTAGCATTTCTATGGGGCGATTCCTGCCCGTTTCCCCCCTCTCCCCGGGCCTGCGGAAAACCAAAAGAGAGATAGAGAAGGGCCCCCTCCGGAAAGGCTGAACGCGTACAGTTGGACCGTTCCCCCGGGATTCGTTAGCGTTCGTAGTGTACTTTTTAGCGTCGCTCCCGCTGGGGCGGCTGCTCTCTCTTCTCTCTCTCTCTCTCTCTCTCTCTCTCCGGCGCACTCCGAGGCTCTATATCAATGACATACCACGACGGCGAGCTCCTAAAAGGCTTTCGGCGTTGTGGTTTGCGAGATAAAAGAAACGGGGAGACGGAGAGCCGCTCGAACGAGTTTTCTGCCGGGACCTAACACGCTCGTCTTTCTTTTTTTCCTGCCTCGCGTCTCCTGCCTCGCCGCCCGTCCTGCGTAAATATTTTCTCCTCTCGAACTTCTTTTGCGAGACGGCACTTCTCCCCGTTCACTCCCCCTCCCCGAACTATACCGCCGGCACGCGACGATTCCTCGATGGACTCTCCAAAAGTTTTCATTAAAGCGTTTCTCCGCGACACTTGGAAAATTTGTCGCACACCACTTGAGCTTGCCGTCTGCCGCTGTTGCGCGTCCGCGGCTTAAAGTGATTTCGCCCCCTTCCGCACCGGACGGAAAGTAAGAGTAAAGTTTCCTTTCGCTTTCTTCAATTCGCCGGCTTTTTCAGCGCCGCGAATCTCCTAGTTTTTGCGCGCATCTAATTCGAGACGAATCGCCGGCCGTAAATCAAGCCGCCGAACAAATTGGCGCGCGGAGCTTGGATTAATCGAAAAAAAGCCCTCATAGATTTCCGATCGCCGTAACGATGACAAACGCCTCGTGCCTAATCGCGGAGCCCTCTCCGGGCGTCGCCATTTCTCAAAAGCTCCCACGCGCCCCGCGAGCGAGAAAGGCAAAAATAGCCGCAGCTAATTCGCCGGCCGGCTAATTATATGCAGGCGGCCGCGAAGTAAGGGAAAAAGAGGTTATTCGGCATAAATAACGGCGCTTTTCCCGAGGCGCACGCACGCGGGATCGAGGAGGAGCCCGCAAATGAAGATAGCTCCGGCGAGGGGAGAGAGGAGCACGACGCCAGCGGCAGAGACAGCCAGAGAGAAGTTGGGCCCGCATTCTCTCCGAGCAGAGATACATGGGCCGCTTTGGCTTCTCGTGCGCCACGATCTCTCTCTCTCTCGCTGGAACGAATCTGCAAGAGCCGCGAGTTAACGATCCCATCGGGGGCCATTATGTTGCGCTCATACTCGCGCCGCCGCCCGCCCCGATCGGCTGCCCCCGAGTGCGGTAACGAGACCGCCACCGCCGAGCTCCGACTTTGAGTCTCCTGCCCGGCGAAAGAAACGGGCCCCTCGAGCACCTGCTCCCAATGACCAACTTTTCGACGCCGTCCGCGGAGGACGCGACGTAGCCGAGAGTTTTAACTCCGAGTAATTATTCGCATAAATCATCGTAAATCGCTCGTCGTAATTGTAGAATAATTCGCGTACAAGCCCCAGCAATTAAAAGAGAAATCGGATACGATAGCGCGCCCAGGCCGCAGTTAGAGAGCGGGCTAGCTGGAGCGCAGACACCGAGTAATTAATCGCATGATTTCGGGAATTAATCAGCGAGTAATTTCGCAGCCGAGCGATACTCATAGCCGCGCGCCCGTAATTATCCTGTTCCAGCCGATGCGGGCAAAAGAGGGAGAGGAGATGCTGAATTCAATCAAGTTTGTCGCTGTTGACGCAGGCGACGTGTATTTTAGCGCTTCTGCTCGTTTAGATGCAGCCGCTCCGGCGGAGAGTTTGCACTTCGGAGCCTCCTCCCGCAGCCGCTCCCCCCCCCCCCCCGCCGTCGCGCGTCGGCCCGATTTTTCTTTCCGCAACTCGCTCATACGTTCGCTCTTTGTTTTGCATCTGGCGCCCCCTCGGCAATCTGTCAAATCGCTTGAAACTTGCAGTTTCTCCAACTCGGGGAGTTGTCAAGTTGGTAACCTTCGCTACATCCGAGTGCAGGTGTTCGCCGCTGCTGGATACACACGGCAGCCCGGCTAAGCCGGCAAACTTTCCAAAGAGAGAGAGAGAGAGAGCGAGGCGGGGAAGCAAGACCTGTAAGGAAGTTACCGATGATAATGATACCGATGCATTATTTACTGGCGCCGCGGAACAATGCGCTAATCATTATAAATCAGCCGGTAGCTGCCGACGTTATCCGCCGCTATCTGGCACGAGCTCGCCCGTCCCCTCCCGGAGCCTCCGGAAGCCCTCCAACTTCCTGTTGAATCCCCGATCTTCGGCCGACTCTCCCCCGGCTCTCTCCCGGCGAGGCGAGACCCTCGATGCATAGTCATTCGAGACTGGCCTTTGCTCGAGGGCTCGAATCTCCCTCCTGCCGGGGCAGTTCGCCGCCGAGTTCTGCCGAAAAACCGCTGATTACGGCGGGCGAGCCGGGCCGCAGGACACAAAAGGAGCTTTTCACCTGAATTCCATTGCGCGCCTGGCCGGCGCAGTTATTTCACTTTCTAATCTTGTTATATATTTATGCAAAAGTAATGCTAAATTCACTCGATTCGCAGCTGCGCAACTTAGTTCCTGGGGAGCGGATTTACATTCTGCATTTATTACGCTAATTGTTACTAAACTCAGTTTCGCGTTCGAAATTTTATATTGATTGCTCTGACGTAAATGTTTAATTGACCGACTGGTTATTAAAATCAGTCTTATGCAAGGTACACATTTAATAAAAAGGAGAGCGAGCCTTGCAGCCGGCACTCGACAAAGACCCTTACTACGGAATGCGGAGAAATCAGCTGAAGCCGAGCTCGATCGAAGGATGGAACTCGGAAAGGGATCGCTCACAAACGCGAATGAAAGCAGTAAAATGAGCGCGCACATCGAATTTCCTCGCTCGGGGAAGCGCGGGACACGAGGCGGCGGTTTTTGCTCGCGAGGCAACAAGTCGCCGCCGATCGGCCCTGAAATAAAACGTCAATCTCCTCGACTCGCGAGGGGGAGCAAGAAATTGGCTAACGATCCGCGGACAGCGCGGCGCCGATAAAAGCCCCGGCGCTTAAAGGGCGCGAACGGCGCAGTTTTCCTCGGGAATCTCTTGCACGCCAGCTCTCTTATATCGGCATTATTCCCCGGGAGCTTTTACGAGAGGCGACGATAATTTGATTGAAAGTGCGCGAGCGGCCGCGCTTTAATTTCCGGAATTATGCGAGCCGATATGTCAGCTCGTTTACGAGCGCGTTAAATCTGGCTTTCATTGCGGCTAATAAATTACCCGCGAGTCCGCGTATGATTTTTTATTTATTTTTGTTTTGCGAAAAATTTCAGCTATATCTATCTTAAATTTCAGCTGATCAATCAAGTTCCGTCATTTTGCGCCGAACCTACTTGGCCATTCAGCTATTTCAGGTATTCTGCAATAAGCGAGATGGTTGCGCGTTGCGTTTATTAAAATTTATCAACGACAAATTTAAAAGTCAAACATTTTAAACGATAATAATTCGCGGCGAGTGCGTTTATCTTTTCAGTATGCTAATCGCCGGCTGGCGTAAAAAGAGAAAGAAAAAAAGAAAACGAGATAACAGAGCGGAGCGATTAGCGGATTATTCCGGCGACACCTCGTCCTCTCCTAGATCCTTTGCGCGATGACTTTCCGCGCGCGTAATTTGCCTTTTAAAGCGATACGCCTAATCGCCTTTATTAAGTCATTTTATCGAGAAGGCGAGCGCGTGCATACAAAGTGTACAGCGAGCTCGCCGTATCGAGTACACGTGCCTCTCGATAAAAATTGCAAAGCTGTAACGAACGCCGCTCTCTCTCTCTCTCATGAATTTTCATCGCGCTTTTACGAATATAAAATATTTCTTTTTTACGTCAGAACGGTAAGCTGCGCCGCGCAATTATGAGCCCCCTAATTTATCGTTTTTTCAAGTTCGCTCGCAAAACCCGGCAATTTCTCACTTAAGAAATTAAAGCGGCCGTGCACCGCGCGCGTGCGCCTTTGTGCGCTCGGCGGCGGCGGCGGCACTTTTAGGACCTGTAATTACGCTCGCATTGTGCGACGCTTTCCATATGAAAGGAGACGCGCACGCGGCCTCCGAAAAATCAATAGTCGAACACAAATGCCGCGTAGCTGCATCGGGGCGCGGAGCCACGGGGACTCATTGTGTCCTGCTACGTGGGGCCCGCGTGTCGATCATATTCTTTCTCGTGTGCTCTCTGGCACTCGGTCTCTGTCGCCCTGCGCTCCCTCGACCTTTCTCTCCTTTCTTTTTTGCACTTCGATAATACCATGTACTTACATGCTGGATAATTTCGGCTGCCGAGAGAAAAAAATCTAGCCTAAAAAATGGCTTTATTAAGCAGTACGTTTGCGTGGAAGCTTAATTATTCATTCGACTATACTTTGGTTATTTAATTGCCTCTTTAGAGTAGACTGTGTCTTGAATCAGTCTTAAATTAAAAAAAAAAAAAAAAATGGAAACAGATGAGATCAACAGTAGTCGGCTCTACAAGCAACGAAAGCCAGCAGAAAAAGGTTTGTGTTTGAACGCGGCCGGAGCGCCAAACAAAGATGATTCCAGCATGAAAATGATTCTCCACGCGGGCAACAAAGCGTTTTCGCGCCAAGGCCGAGCATCACGGGGCGACGCGGCATAAGGCACACTGCGAGAGAGAGAGAGAGAGAGAGAGAATGAAGCCAACCGGTCGCGATCATCAATCCCCCTGTCTCGGAGGCGATATTTCATTCGCGCCTCATGAACGCTCGAGCAAACCCCTTTCTCGCGGCGCGCTCGACTTTGTTAGCACTGGCCGATGTAATTCCCCAGGCCCGGAGCGTGCGCCGCTCTTTGCGATTCGGGGGCTCTCGCGCGCTCGCCCGGAAAGAACTGGGACGACGAGCGCGCGAGCCCGCGGCAAGGCCCGCGCGAGCCTCTCGCAGCGGCGACGACGCTTACGCGCGCGAGCCGAATCGGGGCCGACGCGCTGCAAGCAAAGGGAGCACCGGTGCACCGGGGGGGCAGGGCGCGCCTTTTCGCTCTTCCCTCGGAGCTTGGCCCTTCGAGACAAAGAAAATAATGCGCCGGAGGTGTGAGTTACGACGGCACCGTGAAATACGATCTGGCCGGGCCTCGATTGCGCTTTTCGATAAGCTTTGCGGCGCAACTTTCGGCTCTGCTGCTGTTGACTTTCGAATTTTGACTACGGGCCATTCGATTGAACTTTAAACTGCAGTGCAGAAATCACTGCTAATCGCTCGCAGCGAAAACAAAAGTTCATTTTTAATTAAGGAACAGTCATTATTTATCGGCAAGCCGGAATTACGTCTTTACGTAAGAAGAACCGTTAAAATTGAAAGAACGTGTAAAACATAGGTTTATATTTCACAAGTGAATTATAGTTGGCTTAATGCATTTCTTAGTGAATAAACCATGTTTGCCTTTCAAATGAATCGCGCCAGTCACTTAGATTTATTGAGTTTCTGTTTGTAAAGTTTAAAGTTTTCTCGACTCTCGGTGAACCTCTCTCCATTTCATTTTCCATGCAATAGGTTCCAGCACGTCCGATCAAAATAAACTCCAAAGCTCCAATCGTCAAGGGAATTTATTGACAGTTTTTTTCTGTAAAGATAATGTCGTTATCGAGAGACGCCCACAAGCAGGCATTAGTTAACCGTTCTGATACTGACGAATATAAATATGGGACTCCAGGCTCTCGCAGCTCCATTTTGCTTGCGCGAGTCTTGAGTGAAAGTATTGCCATGTTTAAATATTCCATCATGTGAGTTTCATCGGTATATTAAGAAAGTATTTTTTTCTAATTAAAGCCCTTGCTTATTTCTGTGTTTTGGTTTAGTATCCTTGCGATTGCCGTAGCGGTTCAATGTTACGACAGTGGAATACGTCAGGAAGCACGTCGTGCACTCTTGGAAGAAGCGAGAGACGTGAATGCTCGTGAAAGCGAGAGGGAACCCATCGACGAAAATTATCAAAATGAAGATAACGACGAAATTCTGGATGGATTTCCGTTTCATTACTTGAGCAAAAGGTACATCCAAAGAGAGAAAAGTAATGCACAAACGCAAAGTGTAAATAATATCGATCGGTTTGATAAATTAGCTGCCAATCTTCGTGAAAGAGAAAGAAAAGAATTTATTTTGCGGAGACTCGATGCACTGTACCGAAAAAAGAAATTGTAATTTAATTTTCCATCTTTGTAAATAGAAATTTTTCTACCACGCCTAAATAAAACATCAAGCACAATGTCATTTTTTACGGTCAGAATTAATTAAAAACACTGTATACATGTAATTCTCCGAACTGAAATTTTTTCAATTTCCCAATAATCGTGCAGCAGAAGCCGCTTTTCGGAAAAGCAACAAGTCAGAGAAAGCGCAGTCGTTCCATCAGTTTACAGGCACGAGGCGCTCAGGAATCCCGTATTAACACAACGGAGCGTGCAAAAGCTCGACCCGGCGAAAGAAGCAAGTAGTGTGCGGGTAGAAAAAAGAGGGGGAAAAAAAAAATAGGCGCGCGCGAGATAAAAACTTTGAGGAGGGACGGGAACAACTGGCGACCATTCTTCCGCGTGTTTTTACAGGGGACCCGGTCGGGCCCCCGGCTATGCTGCACCGGTTGTCTCGAGTTTCGAGGTTTCCTAGTACGTATATATATCTATACGCTGCACGCGCGCGCTCACGTGACGCTCCGCCCGTCATATTTCAAGGGATAAGCCGAAAACTGGCCACTTTCCGAAATGCCTTTTCGAGTACTATGCTGCTTCTCGTCTCGCTTAGTTTCTTTTTTTTTTTTTTTTCTTTCAAACGCAAACGAGTCTCTGCCCTTTCTTCCTTTCGGCATGACCGATTACGCGGACCACCGAGTTTGTCAGAACGCAGACCGCTAGTCAATTTTTCTACTATTCTAGAAAAGGTGAAATTTACGACACCACTCTTATGGCACTTTTTCATTTCTCAAGAAGTAGATACGGCAGGTTTCAAAGGATAAAGGGCAGCTATTCACTTGATTATTTAAAATACCCCTAATATTTTGATTTCCATCAGCTGGAGCTGAAATGCTCAATAACTGTGCAAACGAGCTGTAAAAGCTTACCGTTTGTTTGCGCAGGATTACGGGGCTATTGCTAATTCTCGCGGGCGGTGTACAGTCTCGCGCGGCGAGATTGAGTTCTTATTGGACGCGGCGGCTCGGCGAAGCCTCGCAAGGCCGAAAACCCTTTAGCCAGATCAAAATAGCCGATAAGAAAAGGCAAACACACGGCGCGTCCATTGAGCAAACAAGCGTGTTTACTTAAGCCGCGGTACATCTTTAGCTCCGGGAGAAATGCGCGTGCGCGCCGGCTGCCGGTGCGCTCCGCGAACGATTTAGTCTCTTTGGCGAGGCGGCCGCGCTCGTGCCAAAAATCCTCTCTCCCGCGACTTTTTGCTCGGAGGGGAGGAGAACGCGAGCGGAGAAAGTTCGAAACGGATAGCCGCGATTAAAGGGAGTTTCGTTATGTCCGTTGCGCTTGGAATTCGAGAGTTTCGGCAGACTTGCGAGCGTCAACGATAAAATTGCTTTACGAGCAGAGGTCACAAGCCGAGCACGTTGAAACAACAACGATCAGCAGAGAGCAATGAGCGATCTATTTTCGTATCCGAAACCTGACGAGCTAACTGAAACGTCAAAGATTTTCTCCGCCCGAGATAGAGCGAGAGAGTTCGCGTAAAAGAGACGGCAAGCTGCACTCGCGGCTCGTCCCCGCTCCGCAAAAAGCGCGTCGATCCACGACGCTCTTTGAAGTGTCGCCGGCCTCGGCGCGACTCTCTCGCAGCGGCAGCGGCGGCGGCGGCGGAGAAGTAGGTAAAAAAGGTCTGCGCCGTCACTTCCGGTTCTCGTATAAGCTCTCGGTGCAGCAATCACGATACATCCCGAGCCGCGCGTATTAGTCACGTCGCCGGGGCAGGGCCTCGAAAGGGAGAGCGTTTCTTGCTTGTTTATACTTATGCAAGTAGCTATCGGCCGAATTCCGTCAGCTGCGCCGCGACTTTATGAGTATTTTCATTTGACGCGCGGGGAGCTCGAGGAGCGAAGCCTCGGGTCACTTACTCGTACGATCAGATTAGTAACGACGCCTGAGCATCACTTGACTGGGTAAACATCCTGGATCTTGCACTATACTGGCCGAAAAAAGGAGGATTACGGACGGGGCCGCGCAGTTTATAAATAAGCGTGGAAACGAGTCATTAGTCTTTACTTTAAAATAGACAGCTGCGCCGAGTTGACGTAATTATAAATCTCCACCAATTTAGAGGATTTTTTCGAATACCCGGCTCGGCTCCGCCTGCTTTTATTGGGACGTCGTTTTGGAGAACAAATTAGCGGCTTGGAGTGACGGACTGTGGAGCGAATCCTATTAAAGCCCCGATTTACCGCTTTCTTCGAGCGCTTATTTAAAATTAAACGCCGGGAGCACTTGATTAAAGGGCGCTACTCAATTGCCCCCGATAATCCTCGGATGTTTGATAAAGACTTAAATAAATGAAGCGCGACGATAAAGCAGATTCAATTAACGCTAATCACCAAGGTCGAAGCGAACGAGCGGCAAACTGCAGCGCGCGGCGACGCGCGAGCGCAGTAAATTCAAATGCGCCCTCCTACGTTGACCGCAGCACTAAAAGGTCCGGGTGTGCCCAGCGCCGCTGCGTCCTCTCGAAAGCCGGCTTGGGGCTGCACAAAGGCGCATCCCGGGGCTAAAGGAGAGCTTGAGGACCGAGCCGATCTTGGGCACTAATCCCGAGGAGGCAGCCAGGCATTCTGCGCCTTCTATCGCGGCCGGCTAAAGCCCCGGCTGCTGCTTAGTTTAAAGCGCGTTTACATCAAAATCCGCAGCCGCGAAAGGACCGGCTCGTTACTCGCGTCTTAATACTACTTAGAGCCGGCGGATGCAGCTACGGCGGATTTTCGAGGCGGGAACTACTGCTGCCGCCACACCGCCGTTTATTGGCTCTTGTCGCAACGACTGAGTATATTGCTTACAAGGGTACTCGTCGCTCGGTGGCCGTAAGCCGTCGCTCTTGTAATCCGAAGAATTCCTTTTCCGATTGTGCTGCACGAAGCTACTTTTCGTATTGTTATTATTTACGAGTTACTGTTTTAAGCTAATATGTCAAAGTAAGGTGCTTACGAAACACGATTTTTTCCATTCGCGTCCATGAAAGCGTGCTACGTTTCTTACCTGAAACAGAAAAGGTTGCCCAACGTTAAAAAATTAAATGAATTTTGAAAGATTCGGTAATGATTTTAAAGGAATGTTTAAAAACCATTTCTAAGTTATGTTCTTAAAACAATTAATTAACCACGAGAAAAATCCCTGATAAAACGGCAGCGAATCGACTTATTTTCCCCGCAAAGTAAAAAGAAGGTAAAACGAGAAAAATCATAAAATGCGTTATCTTTTAATATTAAGCGCGCAAAAAAAGAACCAGATGTAGATAGAGGGTGAAACTCGCGCGCTTCCTAATTAAACAATAATAAAGTATAAAAAGCTCGTTTTTCAAGCTATCTTGAATTATTTTCTCGAGGGAGAAGAAGAGAGAGGGTTATAGAATTTCATCAGGTGAGTCTAAATAAATCAAGATGTCACTGTTTCAAAGAAAAGAGGGATCATTGAATAGCCAGAAGTAAGTCGAGGAAGGAGTAAGTTGAGTTCTTTTTCAGTTTTGCATTATGAATTATTATTATTGCAAGTGAAAATCGCAAATGAATTTAAAATAAGCCGGAGTGCAAGCTTTTTCGAGTAACACGATTCAAATGAAGTATTATTTGTATTCAGGAAAGCCGTGCTTGCAACGAAGTAAGGAGAAAAACATGATAAAGAAATTAAATGAAGCGGAGCAGAAAAAGTGATTAGAAGCGAAAAGATACAGGAACGAGATTCGGAAGGAGGCTTCGCAATGAGGATGTAGCGACCGAGGCTTGCAAATGAGGATAATTAATTCGTTCCGGGAGTATACCTAGAGAGAATTTCATCGCGCCGGTATTGCGATTAAAATGCAAGCCTGAAATTCTCTTCTTTACATTTGTAGACGGAGAAAAATTTTCTCAATTTACTGCTGCAATTACCCGTGAAAAAGCTGCCCGTTTCGAAAGATTGAATAAACCGATTTAAAATTCAAATTTTTGTTTATAACCCGGGAATGATAAATTTTTTGAACGACATCAAGGCCGCTCCGCAGGCAATTGCTTATATTCCCCGTCGGAAAAAGTTTTCACATTACAGTTACGTTTCTTTTTACAACTTGATTCGCTCCTCGACTCGAGCTCTCACTTTCCCTTTTCTAATCTTCCCCAATCTACGAGCAGCTCTGCTCAGCTCTTCTCTCTCTCTCTCGATCCGTTCCGCACTCATCCCCCGCATATTAGCTCTCGCGGCGGGAGCGGAAGGAGCCGCGATATCGCCAGCTTCTCCTCTCCTCGAGTCTCCAGACTCTCTTATACAGCGGCTCCGGGGGAGGCGCACGTACCAGACTCCGCAGGTAGTACCAGAGGCGTGGCTGGAAAATTACGTTGATTAAATTCACGGCTGCCGCGGGGGAAGCTGGAAAAGCTCGGCCCGGCGAAACTTGCGCCTAAGACAATGCGTACGCACTCGGGTGCTGTACGCATGCGTATATACAGCTGGCGGGGGGGATATAATGCCTCCGCGCTCGATAAAGTGCTCGCGCTAAAGTATCGCGCCTAATTAGCCGAAGGAGGCATCCTTGGATGTGCATCCGGCGCCGACCAGGCCAACTTGCTCGATTTTATGCGGGATGCCTAAATTATTAAACGCGCGGCCTCGCTCGAACTTTCCTACCGCGCTGAATATGAAATCCGAGCAGCGATGTTGTTAGAGAAAGGAGCTTACGCCTTGCCGCCGAATGAATATACAAGAGCGCGGTAAGCAACTTTATTGGTTTACCTTATAAACAATTTTTGCATAATAAACCCGCTTCGGATTACGGTGGATGCAGATGTCTATAACGAACCCTGGCGGCAATACTCGCGAAATTATATCCGGCGAGGTGGACGAAAATTTCAAATGCCTCGAGATTCCGAGCCCGCGCGAGAGCAAAAACATCGGCGGCTCCGTGTTGCGCCCTGAAATATTTAGGCGCAGGCCCCTCTTAATGGGGAATAACGAAGACAGAGAGGAGGCCTCGCGGAATGCGCGCCAAGTATAACAACACCTCGCTTTAACCGAAACGGATACTGAAATTCTATTTCAGACGAGCCGGATGAATTTTTAATCTTGGCCACAATTGAATCGTTACTTCAAACTCGGTTTCTATAGAATAACTAAGAAATCAGAGCTTGGTTTTCGATTTCTGTTCGATTTTGCCCCGGAATACTCGGCTCGCTTAAATCTCTTAAGCATGCAGAGCGTCGCGCCGCGAGTTTGGCAAGTAGCAGCAAAGGCGCGAAGGAGGAATGCTCGTGGAACGTTTCCGAGGAGGGTGCGAGGGTGTATTATGTGCAGCAAGCAGGCGTATGTGCTTGAGAGCGAGAGGGACGGGGGGAGGGGGGCTGCGGGCGTAATTAAAATGAATGCGAGGCCGTAACGAGGAACAAAGATGGACAGACAGCAGCCAGACAAGTGCGCAAGACAAATGAAGATGGAAGCGGGGACCCCGTGCGCGTCAAGCGCGCGAGATGCGCATGTAAGAGTCGGCCGCGTCGGGGCTTGATGGAAAAATGATGGCTCGCTAAATATTTTCCTTGCTCGGTCGTGGGCGCCTCGCTCTTTAACCAGCTAATTACTATTTATCGCGCTGGACTTTAAGCCGGAAAAATTAAAGCAGAGGCAGCCTTTCGCTGTTTAATCCTGATTTATTTCGTCGACGCGAAAGGCAAAGCGCGAAATACGAAGGCTGGCTTGCAAAGAAGCGCAAGCGGAGCTGCAACAAGTTCTTGCCGCGGCGGGGTCAGGTCCTGGATTTCCAGTTCCAGGCGCGAGAGCGAGACGCGACAGTGCGGGAATCGTCGAGGCGCAGGTACATTGTTACGGGACGGAGCTGGCCAGACGTCGCCGCCCATGTAAATGGCGAGAGTTAGCTCGAGCTATCGAGACTATCGACCTGTCTCTGAGCTTCGTCTCTCGCCAGAGATAGTCTGATGGATAGGTTTCTATTTCTTCTTATGGCTTTTCTTCGTAATATCATTGTAATTTAGAGGCACCGCTTGGCTTGCTTGATTGAAAAACGCGTCGGCGAACGTAATGCGCGCGATAGGTCACTTGCATAAGATCGAGCGAAATTTTTTTCCGTGAAATGCATTGAATTACGTGCATGTAAATAAAAATTAGTGCATATTCACATTAATTTTACAACTAATAAGCATGTCTTTTTCTGCAATTCGCATTGAATTTAATAAACAATTGCCTAAATTTTCTACTTTAATCCATCGAATAAATTTAATGCACTGCTTGAAACTTGACATATTTATGTTTTACAGTGTAGTTTTAGCGAAATTTCGCCGGCGCTAAGCCGCACACGCAGCAAACCGCACTCCTCGGTGTCGCAGCTGCATTAAAAGTCGCTTTAAACGCGTCGTTAATGCAACTAAGAGGTGGTCATTACTGTCCGATGCTTGCCGTCCGCTTGATCGGTAATAAAAGCAAAGACCGAATGCGCGTGCCTGGGAATGAACTGGCGGCGGTCGTCGGCTACCGCCTGCGCCGCAAAAACAAGTCGAGACGAAATAACATTTTGATCAGCCTGAAGGAAATGGAAACGGACGTGGGAAAGGTAAGCGGAAAATTATCGGCGCGACGCACAAAGTGACAGAGCCGAGAAAGCAGTCGGCTCCGAAACGAAAGTTGCGTAATTTGTAGATCGGCTGTAAATAACGCGGCGGTATCCTCGCCTCTTTAACGAAGAAAATGAAATCTGCGACGGTTGCCGCCTCGAGGCGATGGTTTACGAGGGCCGGGCTATAAAGTTCTCGAGTCGCCGCCTGCGAGCGCTTGTTTTCCAAACAGTTTAGCGGGCCGAAGCATAAGCAGAGCGCGGTTACGAAATTTCCAAAGAACACGGAGAGGCGAGCGAGCGAAGAAAAGAAAGGAGAGAAGACGGCAGCCCGAGCGCGTCATCGGCGGATCGGGGCGCCGGATATTTGCATACCAGCAATGCCTGCCTGATTTATCGGGCGACATCTGCGCGGCCTCCGCGCGTATATCATACCTCCGCGGCGCGTCCGGGTGATCCAAGTCATTAAAAGCGCGCGCTCGCGATCTCGAAAAAAAGCCGCGCGCGCCCGGAACGTTATAAAACCCGATTTATGGCTTTTAATTAAAAAGTAGCCGAGCGCGGCCGGCGGTGTGTAGCCGCGAAAATCGCCGCCGCTTTTCCTTCGTCGATCGACGCGATCTGCATTGCGAGTCCGGCCGACAGAAACTTGGGCAAAGATAGCGCGGCCTCGTATTTACGAGGCAGCAGCTCGTGAATGATTGAAATTGCCCGGGCATTTTATGATTCAATTACGCCGATCGCCAAGCGGCGAATCCCTCATTAAAGGAGCCGCGCTATTTTTCGGCGCGTATATAATTAAGCGTCTTATTATAACGCCGCGAAAAAGGCGCCGACAGAATCTGCCGATTATTCGCGTTAAACTTAATTGCATTTAATGCAGCTTATCAAAGGAGAGGGTACTTCCAATTGAACTCTGCTAAATTGAGGATGCAGTAAGCTCACTTCGCAAAATAGAAGCATCGCGATTACTATTTATATCAATATTTTATGATCCGATAGTTTATGAATCCGTAAACTTACCAACGGATTGCTTATATTTTCAGATTATTTACGCGCCATCGTGCAAGAGATTATATAAGAGCAACATGAAAAATCCCGTAAAGCAGCCTTTCAAAATATTAATCTTTAACGCACTTTATATTTACAGCTCTCTAAATCAATAACCAGAATCTATCCGTTTGTCAGTTGCGCACTAAACTTTACTAAAATCCGTCAAACTCGTTTCGCGTCCGCGCCTGCCGCTCACAGCGGAGTTTATTTAAATCTCCTCGCGCCACGTGGCGTCGATCCTTATAAATCAAAGGTTCGAAATCGAGCTCGAAACGGAGCGCGGGCGACGACAAGTGCCTTGCCGCGGGGGCCCGAAAAAAGCCGGCGCGGAATTCGCGATCGCGATTCTTTCTCGCCTCTATTTTCGCCCCCGTTCGCCGAAGAGCCGCAGAAGTGAGAAGGAGCGCCTGCGCTCCTGCAATCACGCCGGGGCGTTCGGTAATATTTTTCAAATCGTTCCACGATACTTGCTCGCGACTTTGCATCTTGCTCGCTTGTAGAGAGGTGGAGGTAGGGTGTGATTCGTGCTTAAGAATAGAGCCGCGCGCGTAATCAAAGTGGACAGTCGAATGCAGTCGCTGCAGCAGCGGAAAAGAAAAATCTGCGAAAAAGTCATCTAATTCGAATTTCTCGGCGATTGTGATCAATCGAGGTGGCGCTGCCGGCTTTTCACGGTGGCTCTCGCCGCGCAATACGATGAGCGCGGGAGACGATGTTGACGCCGTCGCGAGCCGCTCGGACTTCTTCGATGTCCGCCGGTAGCGGCGAGACGATTAAAATTCGAAAAAATCGAGCGACACCTTAACGAGCGTCGGAAAAAAGATGACGACGAGAGCGTCGAGTGATTAATCGATCGGGCTCCGTGCCGCTCCAGAAACCGCAGAAACTTGGAAAATCTTTTTAGCCGTTGGAATTCCGCGCGCCGAAAAAAAGAACGAAAAAAAGGAAAAAAAAAAATTGTCCCCGAGGACGACGCGTGGAGGCGAAACATGCAATGGCTTTTAAAAGTCGGCCCGAGTGAATAAAGCAAACAGAGTGAACGGCGAAGGGACGAGAGAAAGAGAGAGAGAGAGAGCGCATTTAGATTATCGAATAGCGTTTATTGAACGTTCATTGAATTTACGCGCTTGGACAATCGGAGCGGGGGCAATAAATTGGCAAGCGGGCGCCTCCGACGCGCCTCTCTCCCTCAAAGGAGCAAACAAGGTCACGAAGAGAAGGAAGAAGGGAGATCGCTCGCCTAATGGACCCATTGCTGAATTTCAAGGTAGTTCCCTTAATATGTTGCTTCCGATAAGTCGCTTATCGGGAGTAGCCGGCTCTCTGGACTGCCGCTCGATGCTATCGCTCAGCTTCTTGCTCCGTTCTCTATATCATTTTTATTCCTCTCCCTGATTAAACGCTCCTCGCGAAAATAATCTTTTAAGTGGATTATTTGCCAATTTCGGGAATTAACGGTATCTGCCGAAGGAGATTTAGCTTGTACTTGCTCGTATCTTCTTTTCAATTAAGAAAAAAATGTATTAATTGCTTGCTAACAGTCGGAGATAGCAGTTCTTGCTCATTTTTAAATCTTTTTCAAACCAAAACTAAATATAGATATTAAATGCAGATATTTTTAATTAATAAAAAACGGAATTGTACCGTAAAATACAATTTACCTTCGACTGCATTTCGAGAATTTTATTAAAAAATGTCGATGAAAAAAGTTTATTTTCGGGCAGGACATCGAATACGCGACGGGAGCACCGAATCGCCAGAACGACTGCACGACAGAGAATAAAACTCGGCTATCGACACTCGCGCTCATCTTCGCTCAATTCGGCAATAATTGTTTCTCGAGGGGTTAAAAAAGACAGGCCCGCCGTGTCGTTGTGCGCCGCCGGGCAGCTGACAATTGCCCGCACTAATGGGACGCAAAGCACGGCAGACCGTCTCCCCCTCGGAGGACATTAAAGGGGATCTTATTTTCCGGGCAGCGTGGAAAATCAGCGCCGAGATGATATACAGGTATAAAAATATCGGCGCTCGCGTCCGAGAGGGAGCAAGTCCGTAATGACGTCGTCGCGAGCGCGCGTCGGCGATGTCTCACGGGCGCATGCGCCCGCGGAGACGGAGCCGGCCTCTCTGTTCCCGAAAGCGAGCAATAAACAAGTCGCTCCTCTCGGCCTCTTCCCTCGGCAGGAAAGAATCCACGAAAGCTGCAAACGGAGAGAGCCGCTCCTTTTGTGCCGCGCGCTCGCTCGCCCGCTGCCCTTCTCTCTTTTGTGCGCCTCGAGTTTACGCTCTTGTCGATTTTTCGGTTGCACGAGCTCGGATTCATTCACGAGCTCCTCTTTTTTCCCTGTCCTCGCGCTTGCTTCTTCTATCTTTGGGTGGCTCGTCGCTGTTCTTACTCGGCGGGTGGGGGGGGGGGGGGCGGAGGGGGGTAGTCCCCGGGCGTTATATTTGGAGTATCGACTCACGGCGCGCAGACTGCGCGCGGATTTCGCCGACACTCGTTTCTCCTCGTTCGAGGGCAGCTGCGCCTGTCTCTCATTACACGCGGTATCAGCATCGGATGAAGCGATCCTCTATAACTGTCGCATTCACTTATCGTCGCGGCATGTATTTTCGGGATGTACCCGTCCGTCTGCATTTCCTTCCGCCGGCCGAATATCACTCTGCGGGTTTTGCTTCGCGCGTCTAGGCCTCAA
>JAWWEM010000001.1:14235422-14260289 GCA_035582935.1 Ormyrus thymus
TTTTCGGATTTTTACAGTCTGTGATCAAATTAAAATGTACTATTGTAATTTTTTCTAGAAAATTTTTCTCCGTGTATCGAAACTCTCATTATTAACGATTGGTTAAAATGTTAATTAGTAAGAAGGAGAATACAGAAAGTTTTACAGAATATGTAAAATAAAATATGATTTTTTTACTTTCTCACCCTGTATTTTTTAATTTGAGATTTTGATAAAGTTCTATGTTTTCAAAAAATAGAGAAATAAAATTTTATACTTACCGAAATTTTGAAAAAGCATCAGAATGTGAAAGACAACACCGCACTAGCTATATTGCACTTCACTTTTATTAAGCACAATTTTATTACCAGCTGTTACATTAAGGCAATTTTTTCAGCGTCTATCCTCATTTTTTTCGAATTCCGCATTGCTCGGTAAAGGTCGCTTTTGGGCTAGATCCAGACTCGAGCTCATCTCATGTACATGTAGCGGCAGGCATATCCCGCACGAGCCTCGAGGCGCGTGCATTCGCAGCGAGGCGGAGCCGCAGAGCGAGGCTTGCTTTTTCCGCTCTTTTTATGCCGCGTACACACATTTGGCAAGCAATGCGCGGTGGCTCTTTCGTCTCGGCTCTTTCCTCGCTTTGGACCGCAAGAGTCCAATTTACTTATTGCCCGTTTCCAACTATTCAATATGCGCGCTAAGTAACATTTTTTAATTCTTTCCCTCTACTTTTTCCGCCGCTTCAATGGAAACTAGCTTATTTTTCTCTTTTTAAGCAAATTTTTTTATTCATTTTTCCGCATTCATACCGCTGTAAGGGAAAATCTTTTTAGTCGCATTTATTAAATTGAAGCTTCCGTAATTAAAACTCGCTTGTTATCAGGAAAATTTACGAGAAGCACATAAGGAAGTTCTCAGAGGAAATTATTGATACTTATATCAGGTTGATTTATCTTTAGTGTGACATTATCCAACCAATTAAGGTAAATTTCCTTGTCTAACTTTGGCATATTTACCCCCTGCGTCTAATACAACTCTATGCGTATAGAAACCATTCAGATCGTATCGAGTGTTTCAATGGGTAGCGGCCAACTATCCAAGATGATAGCTATTATTCGTAAACGAAATATATCGATTATCCGAGAAATAGTATTGTATCATGCAAATTTTAAGCTCGCGTTTATCAGGGGCTTGTCGCGAAATCACCTGCGCAATAAGACAAGCTGTACAGTACCAAAGAAGAAGGGAAACCGGCTGGTTCCGTAAAGGCAACGCCGGGGGGAGAATCCGGCGCGTGACTTGAATTGGCCGAAAATTAGGGGATCCCCGCGAGCAGCGGCGTGCCAAGAAATCGGCGGACGTCCGAGGAGCGATGGGTATTGAAATGACGAGAGCGGCCGTGGTCTCGCCTCCGGCTTACACGTCTGCCCGCCTGGTTAGACGACGGCCGAACGAGCGGGCTCCGGTCCAAGCACAGAGAGGCTCGGGACTTGAGATACACCGAGTTTGGCGCACCTGCTGCCAAAAGTCAGAGCAAATTGATATCCCGCCCCGAAAATCGCCCCGAGTTTTATTCGCGCTCGCGGCTCGTCCTCCACTCGTGTACCTGTAATTAGACGGGGGAGGAGTGTGAATTATATGGATTATGGTAACGTTTCTCATAATTTCATTAAAAAGTTAACGCGCCTGTAATGGAGTTTGTTAGCTATGGTCCAACTTGTAACTCGGGGAAATCGTGTTAAAGGAGTTTCTACTTGATGCTAAATTATCATCACCTTTATTGAATAGAATGCACTTCATCTTGAGTTTGATGCTGATTTATTAGATTCATTATTTCGATACGAGGATTAAGTAGTGGTGCAAACTTTTACGTATCTTTGTTTCAATTTATCGAGTCTCTTTGTTTTAATTTATCGTCCATTGCAGAAAAGTAGTTAGTTAATTCTCTTTAACTTGCTGTTTAATGAATGATTTAAATTTATAAATTATATAGATCGATTTTCGTTTCTGCTGCTTCGATTTCCCAAGATGATATTTAAAGGTAGTCGTTTCGACAGTTGTGAAAAATCCACAAATGACCAATAACTGATTTTTCTCTACCCCTTGGGCGAAAGTACGTACTTTAGCCGTTCGTTTAGGCTAGAAAAAGTAGCACTTTTGCCCACTGCTGCGATTTTCTTTTTTTTTCTTTCTGCCGATCGGAGATGGTAGATTCTCTTACAAGGGGGGGAAGTGGAACTTTCGCACGAGCGTGAGGTGACGTCCTCGGGTTCGCCTCGGGCGCCATATCACGTTCGTGCGAAAGTTCCATTTTTC
Source organism: Ormyrus thymus (assembly GCA_035582935.1). Taxonomy (NCBI): domain Eukaryota; kingdom Metazoa; phylum Arthropoda; class Insecta; order Hymenoptera; family Ormyridae; genus Ormyrus; species Ormyrus thymus. The sequence continues at coordinate 14,237,721 of JAWWEM010000001.1, forward strand.
CCCCTTGTAAGAAAATCTACTCAACTTTCGAAAAACTAAAATCTTGTAATCTTACACACAAAGACAATGGAGGAAATCTTTATCCCAAATACGCAAGAGGGAGAAAAGAGCGGAAAGGGCAGGAGACTGCCAGCCTCACAGGTCGCGCGGAAGGTGTGACTTAGTTGTTTGAGGAAAAGCTCGGGTGAACTTTGCGCGCGGAATCCCCGTTGATTCCGAGCGGCGACGTGGCTGCCTCTCGGTTCTCCCGCAGACGTGCCCTGGAGCCTAATGGCCGAGTTTTTGGCCACGAAATAAGCCGCGCAGCCGGGGAACGTTTTTCGACCCCTCGTCCAATTCGTCCTCGGCGCGCTGCCGCCGCTGGACGTGATGTAACACACTCGGGAGGGTCGGGAAGAGCGTAAGCGACTTCGACCGCTACGTGTCGCAATCATACGCCGGGTATAAACACTTTTAACGAGCGACATACGCGCGGCTAGGCGCTGGTGTAGGAGCGGAGCTGGCCTTTTAACCTCTTGTTGACACGGGGGGGAGCGCATTCTAGCGGCGCACGTACGGATGGCAGCCAGTTAACTCTCGCGTAAAACGATGACAATATTATTTGTTTGCGAGGATATTGCACTGTGCGCCGGGATATCGCTGTGTCGCTTTCTCTTTCGTCTTGCAATTCGCTGCTCCCCTTAACTTTGGCCTTCTTCCCAAATTGCCCGCCTAGCTTGCCCGGAATAAACAGTTTGTTTTAATTAACGCTTTAAATGTGGCTTTTAAAAATTGGATCACCTACGCACAATTAATTCCTGCCTTCTCGAATTCTTTGAAAGCAGCAATTTAACGCCAAAGGTCAAGTAAGCCCAATTAAATAACGTATCGACCAAAGCACAATATAAATAATTCACAAGGAAAGACGTGAAATCTCTTGATTTCTCTTCCGTCTTATTTTTCTAACCAGCATTTGGATGCAATTTAATTTTGACGGCCCGTAATCAGCTCGCGTTCAATAATCATTTCCGTGTTAAACGCGCGCCAGGTCGCATTAGCGAGCAGGTGTGAGTGTCGCCGCGACGGCGGGCTGCGGTCGGGATGCACGCGCGATCGCGGCAAGCTGTCGCGCGTTATCATTCGAGGCGGCTGGCTTCTCAGCCCCTTAGATCAACAGTCGAACTGCCTTCTGCCCCGGCTGCGCCGCGGGGGGAGGTGTCTCTCGGCGCGCGAGAACTGGGCACGATCGATTTGGGAAGCACCTGATCGGAAAAATCGCGGGACGTGCTCGAATGCTTCTAAGCGACGCTTGGAAAAGTTTCATTAATTTGTTTATCGCTTCGTCGCATTTGAACTTTTGCGCGTGACAAATAGCTGACGCACGATTTTTACGTAGAAATTGAATTTTAAATAATCTTTACATGAATGATAAAGCGCGGCAGAATAAAGAAAATTTACGAGAATTCCCAGTCGTATCGAGTTTCATTTTAGCTTCGGGGAAGGAAGTTCGGGACTTATAAAAATGCAGCGACTCGAGTAAAATAAACAGGACCTTCATAATTAAAGAGTGGAAACGAATTAGCCTATCGTTCCCAGCGCGCGACGAAAAAAATCCGCCCCTCTCATTTGGCGGCGAAAAAAACTGTTCCCGCGTCTCTCCCTCGGTCTTTGCTTTTTTTTCAGCGCAACGTTTTTGTGCCCCGGTAAAAACAGCCGGTTAATTAAAGACCGACTCGGTAGAGTTAAGCCAAGAAAGTGTCGGTTTCCAACGTCAACAGCGGAGACGCTCGAGCGCTCGCCTCTCGTTTAGATATAGATAAAGCTACGGCGACTGACAATCGCTCGTCAGCTCCAAAAAAGCAAAGCGGAGAAAAAAAGAGCTACGCGCGGGTGCATATTCTACGATCGCGGCCCTAAATCAACAAGTTACTTCCCTTGACGAAGCGCTTTTCGGCCACCCATGCAGCTCTCTTCAAAAGCTCTGTACGTGGACTACCAACGCAGTGGCTTCCTTATAGATTTCCTTTATTTTCACGCCAGGCGTTTAATATCTATTATCCAGAGAAACAAGTCTAGCGGGATTAAAAGTTCATAATCGCGCGAATCTCGCGCTCCGTGCCTGTATAACAATTTCAAAGCGCCTGAGCGCGCTCTCGCCGTTTTGCCGCCGAGAGAAAGGGAGCACTTCCGCTGCGGGAGATCCCGGCGGCGGGCGAGAAAGCAGCCGCGACGAGGGGCAAAAAAGCGGCGAGGAGATGGCGCGGTTCTTAGGTGGCCGGGAACAAGGCGGGCTTTCAAACACGTCGCCCCTTATCTGGCATTCCGATCTGCGGCCGCGCATTAACATTAGGATGCGTTCGCGGGATTTCAGCGCTTTCGGCAGTTGCGCGGGGGCAAAAAGTCCACTCGCACTCTCTCGCCACTTGAGTGCGCTCGCCACTCTAATCATCGAGAGGAAGCTCGCGCTCTTAATTAATGGGAGCACGATATTCGCGATCAGAGCGAATAATAATTTTTGTAGATTTTAATATTTTTCTCGTTCTCGCGGGTATTCGCCACGTAACTATATATTCTGACAACATTTAGTTGCAGTTTACGCGCTTTTTTATTTTTTTGTTTTTGCACTTGAAAAGGCTTACGCTCTACCCTCCGGTCGCGTTTTCTTTTCTTGAAACTTGGTGTTTCCTCCATTTTATTTTTTACTTTTTCTAACAATGTGACGTGCGTCCCGCACAAAACAAAGAAATAAAATCACCACTGGCCATGCATGGCCCGCGCATTTGCCAAAGAAAACTTGGCAGAAGTTTGGGCGAAACCGAATTCTTTTTTACGCGGGGTATTTTCGAGGTTTTGTAAAATACTCTTGCGAGCGTAAGCTTTTAGGAACTTTAAAATTCTGTCGCTTAGCGGATTTCAGGATATTTGATTAAAAATAATGCCTTTATCGAAGCTCGGTCGCTTCTTTCAAGTTTACAATGAAAAACTGTGTTTCTGGCACACGGTAAACGTTTGCTGTTCGTCCCGGATATTTTTCCGCTCGTTCTGCCCCAGAATCTTTTTTCCACTTATATGCGAATAGAGAGCTCCGGGCTCGCTTTATCACCGGCTATCTCTCCTTCTGGATCTATCTCTCACACGTATGAGAGAGAGAGCGAGCGAGCGGCAGTCTGAATAGCTGCACGCTGACTCCCCGGCCGTCCCTGCACTCATCCCGATGTTAAACGAGCGCACGTGCGCGACTATGACCCCGGCAGCCGGCTAGGACTCGCGCGACGAGCGGAATAAAGCCGGAGAGGAGCCGGTCCCGGGCAGAAGGAGCAGGCGCGGAAGCAAAAGATATCCCCCCGGCCCGGGAGGAAGCGAGAGGAGGAGGAACGAAAGCAGATATATATAAGCTCTCGGACGTGCTGGCACGAGGCTTTCCGTATTTGCTTTGGAGAGGAGCTTGAGAAATCGCGCGACCAAACGAACTTGACGCCGGAGGAGAGGAGGATCTGATAAACTCTTTTGAATAAATCTCGTCACCCGGCGCTCTCAATGGCTTTCCGTCTTCTGCGTCATTATTGCGCCGCGCGGCGGACGTATTCTTCCGGATTTTTAATCTCTTCATCTGCGTCACCCGCGGCGCCTTCCCGTACGCGAAATTTCTAGCTTCCCTGACGCTCTTCCTGCTTTGAAACTAGGACTTTTGAAAAATTATTCTCGCAAATTTCAAAGTAATAAATTTCAGTATTCAAATTTTTTGCGCAATAAAGAAATTAAGCTCGAGTTGCAATCTCGCCGACCCAGATATTTTACTACTTTCTGCTGAATGGATAACAAGCTTTTCATACTTTGCATTTCATATACCCGGATTTAAAAAAATATTTCCAGTCTCATTTTTTTACATAAAGTTGGAATTAATTACGAGAAAAATGAAATTCCCAAGCAAAATTGATAACAATAGTCATCCGACTTAATTAAAGTGAAATCTAGCTTCTTCTTTAGCGACGGCATCGCGGAAGCTTTGGCAATAAACAGGGCCACCGGGAGAGAATGAGGTTTTGGCCAGGTTAATAAGCTCATCGCGCAGCTCCCGAATGAATTCCGAAATTGTTCGAGCCCTCCCTCTTTCGCCCCCAGCCGTAATACTCGCGCGATGCGACTATCAACGTTATCTCCCGGAGCTTGTCGCGGTTTACGGCAAATGGGAGTCGCGGCCCGTAACGAAGCGCCGGTATAACGCCCGCCATCGTCGTCGCGCCCTACACTCCAGTCGGCAAATCGTCGTCGTCGTCGTCGCCGCCGCCGTCGGTCAGAATGAACGGCGCGGGGGTGTCGACGACTCGACGTCGAAATCGTTACGATCTCCGGCGCTTACTGCCCCCCGACGCCGCGGCGCACACCGAAGGCTGCTTGGCAGTAAAACCTAATCTAGCCGGGCCTGTCGCGCTTCTCCCGAACAATGTGGCGGCCGTTGCGGCCCCGGGAAATACCGCCCCGCTACCTGCCCGAGTCCTGCGCGACTGCGTTTGCGAGCGGCACTTGAGTGCTCCCGAGTGAGAGCCGCCCGGATAACGAGCATCAGAGCTTTCAAATTAAAAACTTTACGGCACTTTTTGCCTAATCCCTTGCTTTACTGCGCCCGGCTATTTGAGAATTAGCAATTTCAGTCGCGGGATAATCATCGGTGTACCGCTGGCAGCGAATTAGCTTCTCTCCCAAACAAATAATCATTTGATGACAAAAGAAGAAAATTCGAATTGCTTAAAAAGTGTACACCTTTCACTTTATACACATATTGATTCACCTGCGGAAAACTTCAGCGCAGCACAGCGGTCATTCAAAGGGATAATAAAAGGACGCGTCACTTTACGACCGGAGCTTGAAGAGCTTTCAAAGCCGGCACTGAAAAGGTGGAGCACAGAGAGAGAGAGAGAGAGAGAGAGAGAGAGAGAGAGAGAGACGAGGAGAGGCTAGCTGCAAGTGGAGAATGCCGAGCATGTAACGGGCTGAACGCGAACAGTGCTCTCGCGTACGATCATCGGCCGGGGGATGTATGCAGGTCCATTTGCACGGCTACTCCGCGACAGCGTCGCCTTGTTCCCCCAAGCCCCGACACAAGTCAAATGCTTGCTGCTGCAGTGCCAGTGGGAAGCTTGAGGAAGCATGCAATTTCGGCTTGACCGATGTTCTGCGCTGCTGCCTGCTTAGTCAGTATTGTGCCAAGCTCGGGCGGCTGCCTTTCTTGAGCTGGAATGGACGTTTCACCAAAAATTCGAGGGCCGTTTTGCGCGGCTGAACGTTTCTCATTGCGCATCGACGCGCTGCGCGGACTGTAATTTTGTAATGGAGAGCATTGCGATATACCTATTTTGCGATAAAGAAGGTATTATTGAATCGTTAAGTCATTTCTCGCAAGGTGTCAGTATTTCTGGTCTGGCGCAGCAAATTGGTGATACTAAAATAATGTTGTACGGCGATTAACGAGCCATTAAAAACACATGAAGAAAATATAAATACCAAGGATCATTGCAGTGCAGCTAAATTAAATAATAATTCTCATGGCGCATAATGGATATTCAAGAGAAAATATTAATGTAACGTAGTTATTCGTTGACTGTCCGGAGGGCGTACTGCAATTACCACCCGCTGCTAAGCTCTTGGACGATCGACCGGTGGAAGATTGCATCGACTGGTCATAATTATCGCACCAAGCCGGTTTCAAGCGCCACTCACTCCGTTCGCACTTTTATCGTTTACAAAATTATTGAGAATCGAGTTTAACGAGCAGTCTTTCGCTTCCTTTTTAATATTATGACACTCGCGTAGATCGATGTGCGCGTCAAGCTTTGCATTACAATTATGAATGCAACTTTTTTCACGCCGCAGTCCTTCGAGACCGTAAATGTTTGAGCGAATAAAAGATCCGGCTATTAAATAACTCCCTAACAAATCTGGTTTACTACTAATAAATTGCCAAAAAAGTAAAAGAAAAAACCGTTCTTGAACCGTCGGATTTGTTTTCAGTGATGCAAAATTTAGCGGAAATAACTAATCATATTTAATTCAGAAGAGCCGCGTTGACCAGTTTAAAAATAATTTAATTTGATATTTTGAGTTTTAATAATTTTTCTTTTTAAAATTTTATTAGATTTATTAGAAACCAAGATTGTAAGATTGTAGAAAAATTCGATCGATTTCATAGTCATGTAAATGCATTAAGAAGACCATCGATCATTTTATTGCTGGAATTTGCACCTATCATTATTTCTGTTCGATTTTTACTCTTTATATAAACTTGACGTCATAATGTATATCTTCCCTACTTATTAATTATACCTCGTGTGAACTTTTTTGAAAAAACCTATAGATCTTTTTGATAATCAATTAATCTCTGGAATGTTCATGCTTCAATAATTATAGTCATAAATGATATATTATGCTATTATTTATGGTAAAATGTTGAAAAGTACATTATTAACGAAGAAAAATATTTTAATAACTGATTGCTCTTTACCATAACTCAGGAAAAGTAACGAGATACAACTTACGCCAGTTAGTGCCCTAAAATATAAGTGCCTAATGCGAAGCTCGTTGATTAATAATAAAAGATAAAACACTCGAAGCAGTGAGGGGAAAAAATGCTTAGCAAACGGAAGCCACGGATTAAAGGTCGTCCTTGAGAAATAAGCTCGGTGGCCATTTCCGTCGCATTCTCTAAAACTGTTCATCGGACTCGTGCGCGAGAATTAAAAATACAAGAAACGAACCCCGTGGCTTTGAGGCGCTAAAAGCTTTCCGTGCTCGTATAGCACAAAGAGTGAAAAGAGAGCCAGATTCATCGCTTGCTTGTTTCTCGCTTTCTTCGCCGCCTCGCTCCCTCCCCCGCTCAAAGCGCGGCTCTCTCTCTCTTCCTCTCAACGGGACGCGGACAAATTCGAGGTTTTGGAGAAAACGCCTCGCGACCGAGGAGCCGGCTTTTAAACGCGGACAAGGCTCGTGCCCCCTCCGTCGTCTCATCCGTCAAGCGATTTCCGACTCCGGAGACGAGACGTCGCGTTTGGCCAACGCCGCGGGAATTCTAAATTTAGAGCCGCGCGCACAAGCGACGCCGAGGCACTTCCCCGAGCTTCCCCGGCGAATGGAGATATTTACCATTTTCTGGCCTTTTTGTACACTTTTATCGAGCACGGATTCTCCCAAAAAGTTACGGATGCGAGACGCCAGGCCGAGGCGGTTCATTGACGCCGCGCCCCGTAAACGGGCCTATGCGTCACGCGTTTTTTTTTCTTTTTTAGAGAGAAGCAGCTATTAGGCACCGGCGCGAGGGGATCTTTTAAGTTTCCTATTTTAAGATTTGGCTAATTCATTTTTAATATGCCTTTTATCATTTTCATTTTATCACTCCGAGTGTGGCTTGAACATTTATTTGCTAAATGCACGGTAAATCACCGATTGATGATATTTACTACAATCTTGATCGCTCAACGTCTATCAAGAACGTAATAAACTGCTACCTTTTATCTTTGTTATAAATTATACAGTACAACAACAAATCGTTGGTTAGATTTAAAAGAGAAATGCCCTTTATCTGGATTGAAAGATGATCCGATGCTCGCCAAACTTCCAAACATTAATAATAATTAATCAGCTGGATCTAAAGCTTGTAAGTTATTGAAAGATAATCAGATAGGAAGATTAAGACGGAGTAAATAAGTTGATACCGATTGTCAGATATGAAAATTTTCAAATTCGTTTGATTCTCTTAATTCATTCGCAAATACAATACTGTTTCTTCGGTCGTTTGTCGACCGCGGAAAAAGTGCTCTTCACTGACAAGAGGACTGCCTCCTCCTTCGCCGAGAGTTTGCAGCTGGATAGGCTCTCCGGCGCTCCAGCGATGTTGCCTACGCGGCGATCGCAATACCGGTATGCAAAAGTCTCGTCCAGTGCGTCTCGCCCCCCTCCCTCCTCCAGCCAGCATTGAATATGAAATTCCTGTCGAACGAGCCGGCCGCAAACCGCTCCTCGCAAAGGCCGGTTCACTCGTACGGCGGTGCAATCCGTTACCGGCAAATCACGAATCCCCCTCGCCAGAGAGAGAGAGAGAGAGAGAGAGAGGTGTGTGTAGCGCGGGAGGCCTTTAAAGGCCGCGGCTTCTCGTTATAATCTCAGCGCGATCCCTCGCCTACACGGACGCTCCGTTCTCCCTCCTGTCGGACATTCGCCGCTGGCCAGTGCACCGGTGTCGCACGTGTGCAACTGCTCCCGGCAGGCGGGGGTTCGCCGACGTCTATACAACGAGCGCATGCCGGAGCATCACCCTCTCCATTACCGCGGGATTCCGGGGAGAACAGAGGCAGCGCGCCGTCTGCCCTCCGCGAAAAATGCCCGAAAGAACCATGTCGCCCCGATGTTTATCGTGCTTTCCTCCTCGTGCATGCGTCTCCCGCTCGGGAGGCGAGCTCACTTTATTGGCTCTGGCGATAAAAAAAAGTAGCGCCGCGCGATTTATAATTTAATGACTTGCCGGCCAATTGTTGACAGGTAGAAATGCCATCAAAAACTCATTAAACCTAAATCCGGTTTGAGCGGCGGAAGTATTAGTATTGCTGAATCCTCGGAGGGTGAACGTTTTCCTCATTCCCGTGGGAACGTTGCCGATAATGGATTTTTTCTTTAACCCATCACTCGAGCTTAAAAGCACTGAGCATCAAAGTGCAGCGAAAAGATTACTATTCGTTATATTCCTTTAATTCTGCGCGATTTTCCCTGCTTCTTTTTATTTTTCAGCAATAATCAGTGCATAGTAATACTATTTTGTAAGATTAAGCTGCTAGATTTTTAAAAACGTTCTCCTCTCCCAAAACTTGTATAATCCCGCAAAAGTCCGCCGGTCAAGTCGAATTTCGTAAATAAGTCTGAAAGCGGAAAGAGGCGTTCGGGCGTCGAATAAAGGGGGATGAAAAGAGGGATGAAAACCGAGCGAAAAAAGCGAGGGAGCCAGACGAGGCGGCGGGATAGGATTCCTACAAGTGCGGCGCCGGGAGAGAGGAAAAAGTCCGCGATTTTCTTAGCGTCACGTACGCTTGTTGTTTCAAGGCAGAGTAACGTCGCCGGCGTCGCCGAGGTCGCAGTTTCGTCGAAACCGCTGCGCCAACGTCGGGACTCGAAACGGAGGGAGACTGCGAGCGAGCCCCGGCAAAGGACCGGAGTCGGAGGAACAAGCCGTATTTACCCTTCACTGTCTTTACCTATGCAAAGGCCGAACAACTATCTCCGCGTTTGAACCGATTCCCCGCCGAAGACGCCGACGAGCCACTCCGGTTGCGATTGCTTTTACGAGCTGTTTGCCAAATCCGCAGCCTTCGCTGACTTTCTATTTTTTGAGGCTTCCTTCGCGACGAAGAACCGCTCTTTTGCCCACGTGTAAAAAGATTCTTTTACACAGGCTTTGCGGGCTAAAAATGTGATAAAATAACACATTACGGCCAGGCGGACAGATCCGACCGGGAAAATCGGGCGCTCGCGGGGCCGTCCGAGCGAATCGACGCGTTCAGTCTGCGGGAGCGGCGAGGCACGCGCGCGCGCCCCGGTCGCCGAGGCCGCGCGTGGGAAACGAACGGCCCGGCCCGCGATGTAGGCGTAGTGGACCGCAGCGGCGACCGCGAACGCGAGCCCATTTGACGGGCGAGAACAGCGCGCGCCGCCGATACTGTCGCTGCCGCGGTGGCGGCCCGACGCCGCCCTATAACTCCGCCGCTGAAATCCGTGCCGCGGCGACGCGCCGTGTAGCACGTCATTACACCTTGCCGACTTGCCTCTGGACTCGTTTACTGTTTCGTTGCTTCGGTTCGGCGCAGCTTGTCGATGGGAAGAGCCGAGCGATGTTTTTATAGATTTGTAGCTCTTGTATTTATTCGCCAGAAGTGGTGAAAATGTATCAGTAGGTCTATTAAAGAAATTTAAGATAGGAAATTTCTAGAAAAAATAAAGACAAGACTTAATTTACGAGTCGTTTCGTCGCGAGAAATATATAAAGTTTAATTTCCACTCGGAATAATTTGTAAACAAGTGCCGGAACCGTAGCGGTCGTAATTATTCAGTTACAAGCATGCTGGCGCTAGTCTTTTTTCGTCGATATAAAGGCAGAAAATGAGTGACTGGTCTCTCTCTCTCTCTCTCTCTCTCGGGCAGTCACGCGACAGGCAGACACAGCCGCGAAAGGCGCACTCGGCGATTCTTGCACGCACGATCAGGTGAAAAAGAGAGGGACAAAAGGCTAATTTATGTATTAGCGCATTTCCATGCCTGCGCGAGCGAGACAGGAGCCGTACGCCGCTCGATTGACGATCGGCCGCACCGACGGCGACAAATTGGCTTGTCAACTCGAGGGGTTACGCGTAAAGCGCGCGTACGCAACGGCCGGGCGCGAGTGGCGCGCGCACTTTCCCAGGTTCGCGGCTGGGCGCCACGGGGACCGGGATTTTTCTCCCCGCGGCCAATTGAAAAGCGGCGAGGGGCTTCCGCCTATGTAGGCGCGACTCTCCGCGGCGGGGAGCGCAGGCGAGTGCGATTGCCGATAGTATCGAGCCAATTTGCGCGCTGATTTACGGCGAAACTGTTTGTCGCGACGCTTCGCTGCTCACGGCGAGGCGAGCTTTGAGCGATTCGCCGAAAAAAGTCGATTGTCATTTATGGGCTTCGGCCGGCAGCGCTGCCGCTCGCGCGCTCGAGCTCTCGCTGCGTCGGCTCTTGCCCGGCGCTCCGAGTGCGACGTTCATAATTTAGCCGCGGCCCGCGCGCATTTTCCGAGCTATTTAATGCATTGCGGGAGCTGCCGGCTTTTTTCTGGAGCGACTGTTTTACCGGGGCGCAGTCGGGGGAGTATTAATTCATTTGACCAGCAACGAAAATTATTTTCGATCTCGAGAATCGAATTATTCGGCCTTTTTAATTCTCGGATAACGAAATTCCAGTTCAATAATGAAATACGTTATAATCCACCTGGATTTATCATTAGCGAAATATTTTCGAGGTCGTATTATTTTACGAAATTTTTTAAATTGCACATATGCAGGATGAGTATTTACTTTAAATTAAGACTGGACAAATTTTTTCAATATTTATAAGTAGAAATTGGTATTGAGTGAATACACGTTTATGATCAAAACCGATTATGTAATGAAACTTTAAGTACATATTCACGACTCGTCATTAATAGTGAATACCGAAAGTAATGTTTTACGGTGTTCATTATTTTGGATAAATGATGATGAAATAAACTATGAATAATTAGTGTATAAAAAGCTTTCATTAAAATACCAGTTTCTACTTTGCTAAAAAGTACCTTCTTTAATAGTGGTTTAAATTAATAAAACTTAATTTAAAATTGATATTAATTGTTCACTAGTGAATATGGTAGATTTATTCAAATTGTGCGACTAACTATACGCTACGCACATAACTACATCAAATATCAATTCAATTCTTGACAACAAAGAAAAATTCCTTAAATGCGGCATCTCTTAATTGAATAAACTTGAAACTTTCTTTTTAACCATTTTTTATGTCCGTGTTCAGAAGCGGTCGTAAGAATTTTTTAATCTACTCGAGCTCTCCCTTTTTTACGCTACACTTTACGAATGCGGCCGCGCTCCAAGTAAAAAATAATGTTATCAAAATATTTGCCATTTTCAGCACGCGCATATAAACAAAAACTTTAATTTCGGGGAAAGGAAAAGTCTTGCCGAGCAAAAAAAAATCGAGGGCCAAAAGCTAAATAGCCAAGCGCAGCCGAATCGCAGGCAAGTAAAAGGCCTGCTCCCGAGAGTGCGAAATAAAAAGCACGGCGCAAAGGGCCTCGGAGGGGGTGAGCGCGCGACGGAGCCGCGGGCCGATCGAACGGGACGAAGAGAGAAAGATAGCGCGGCCGCCGGAAATGGACCGACTGACCAAACAATTGCAAACTTCCCTCCGTAAATAACCGGAAGCTTCAACAGAAATATACCCGGGCTCCATTGCGGCCGCCGCGCGCGCTTTTGTGCGGCTTGATTAATTCGACGGTAAATATGTGAATACGGAATTAACTCGCAACGCCGACCGACGACTGCCAGTCGATGAGGTCGCTCTGCTCTTCTGGCTGCTTTGTTCGGCGAAGAGCTGCGAGGATATATACTTCGAGCCCTTTTTTTTCAGGAAAATGCTTTCTTGATGCCCGTAAATGTGGTTGCGCCTGCTAATTTGGGATGGGCTCTTTTGTTTTCGGCTAATTGACAGAGGACGAGCCGTTCGGAGCTTGCCGGATACTTGACAACACGCACAGGTGCAAATTTGCAGGGGATTTAAATGCGCGCCGCTCCGGCTTAAGCGAGTGCTCGATAAACGGAAAAATTATTGGTAAACTACGGCTTGTGGTGTTAATTATAATTTCACGTTAACTGTACATGTAATGATTAGACTTGTAGCTCGCGGTCTAGTGTAATACGTTGTAGACTGAAATTTTACAGTGCCCGCTAAAAAGCCTTAATAAAATATCAATAACGCAATTTCGTCGAATTACTTACTAGGTTTTTTTGAAACTCCAAGCACAGCGGGTCCGCTCCGCAATAAGAGTTTAACTCTCCGAGGGGAAAAAAATGTCACTCGGCGTATTTTGCAAGGTCAATATTCGCCCAGACCGGGGAACAAGTTCTGCAGGGTAGGTTACTCTAGGGGAGCGCGGAGCAGTTCCGGTGGCGCCGAGCGCAAAGTGCTCTGTTGATTTTTTATTTCGGCCTCTCGCTCTCCCTCTCTCGTCCTCGCCTCTCCGTCCCTTCCCCGACCGGTACGTGTCTCGGTCGACGGGGACGACGGGAGATTCAGGTACTCCAGCCGGCGGCTGACCTCCGTTAATTGAGAATCACGACGATCTACGTGAGGCGAGTGGTGAATCGACACGAATTCCGATTACGACGGAGTCCTTTTGCCTGCCGCAGTCGGGTCCGGCTGCCCTCTATGAATGTATGTGCCCCGCGCAAGTTTGCTCGCTTTCGGGGCTCGGCTTCAACTTTAACTATTGCTCGCGTACAGCTCGTTCGCTTTGGTCAATTTGCGACTGCCAGGAGTGCGCGTATTACGATCAGGTGCGCGCCGTCCTTCGAAAGAACGCTATTTTCAAATTCGACCGTTTGAGAGACGACGAACTTTGTGCGTTGAAAGATATTTTAACGACTTATAAAAGGATTATTTTTTCGGAAAATTAAATTTTCATTTGAATGAAATTCGGAAGATTTAATTTTTATCACAAATATGTATAAAAAAATTCAATTTAAATTAAAAACAGTTTTTCATTTCTAAATTTTTAATTAAAATTGAATAAAGGAGTTTCTTCAAAGAAAATGAAATTGTATCGATCGGCTTGAAACATCCTGTTACTACTATAACAAAAGGAGATTTTTTAAAGTTCCACCTTTGATGTGAAAAGAGGTGAAATAGGTTAAAATTTTTTCGTGTTAGCTTTGCTATACGCTGACGGTATAACTTAAAATAACTTCTTATCGTGATAAAGAACTTTATTATTTAATAAAGTACTGTTGCAAAAACGATAAATTTATTTATTAGAACAGTTTTTTCCTTTATTTGTAAGTTCCAACAATCATTAAATAATTGAATGCAAATCTTGGGTCCTTTGTTTTTTCGTACTATACGTAAATGATTTCTTGATAAGTATGCATGAAGATATAGTATCTTATGCTAATGATACCGCAATTTTTTCAATAGGTAGGCATTGGAAAAATATAGAATCATCAATGAATAAATATTTTGAAGAAGTGGCAACATGACTTGCAATGAATAAATTAACATTAAATATAAAAAAAAAACGGTATATGTTGCCTTTGGAAATTACTGTGATAGTGTTACAAAAGAATTAAATATAACTATAAATAAAGAAAAGATAAAAAGGGTAGATGTATTAAAAATTGTATGTACTGTTACTGTTGTGAAAATAGAAGTTACAAGTAAACCCTTTGCGCTACGACGTGCGCGACATCTATAGTCGACGCTAGCGCTTTGATATCTTGTAATAAGTTTTAGAACCTGCCCGAGCCACTTTGTGACAAGCGCTTGTCATGTATGGATGCTCCGCGAGCTCCATGTTTTTAGATCACTCGTAATAAAACTAGTCTAACAGAATACGCTGCCTATTTATTTAACAGTTACATTGAACAAAATTTGTTTATATTAGTTTTAAGTTATTTTTAAGGTGAACAAGCATGGTTAAGAGGGCCTTGCCATGCTTGTCTCGTTTTTCCAGACTGCGAACAGGAAACTAGTTCTCCTCTGTCGGATTACTTTGTAATTTGTATTACTCTGTAATGTAATGTAATGTACCGTTACTCTGGTAAATAAATAAATAAATAAATATATTTTAAAACATTTGTAATTTTACGAAAAATTAATACCAGAAAGAGTTTGCACGTGAGAGAGAGAACTTCCTGCAGAGCACTGAACACATCACAACGGCCGCTGTAATTAAAATGCAGAAAAGTGACTCCCCCTGAAAAGTCAACTTAGACGAAAATCGCGGCTGCAGAGGACACGAGAGTAGGAGTCATTCACGCATAGGTGTATCCCCACTCGGTGCCCGCTGGGCTGCCCTCGAGTTTTTGCCGCGCGCAGCTTCTGCCCTTGACGTGCGCGCGTACAGGGGAGGGGGAAGGCCGTCAGCGTGCTTTTTAACGTCGGCGCAGGGCTCTCCTCTCCTTTTCCGCTCCGTGGGTGGCTGGCCTCGAGGAGGCGGCGTACGTTATGCGGCTATCTCTCTATCTCGCTTCGGTTTTGCGGAAAAGTTCCGGAGGTCCTGCAGGCCGCGTATTCGGTTACTTCTCTCGCGTGCGGTTTCCCCGTGCAGCTGGCGATTAACGCGAAAATGTCCGGCGACTCTTCCTCCGCGCCGCTCGTGCGTGCATGCCCGTTTTCATAAATCTAATTATGCACTCGGCGGAGTACTGCCGGCGCAGCTTGAATGCGTAATTTGAATTTGCGCCCTGTTATTCGGGGAATTAATAGTACAACAAGCGAGAAGGTGCTCCGTTATCCGGCAGCGCGACTTTTAGCATGATAGTAGCAGGTTCCGGGGGTCAATGGGGTATTAAATCTCTTGTTCTTTTGTTCGACTCGGGCTGCTTGTTGCGCGCATTACTGTAATGCTTATACCCGCGAACGGCGCTCTTCCTACCTTAAATAGCTGCGATTGTTCTAAAATAATGCCTATTAATTGTTAAAAAAATTTTAGAACTAATAATTATAAAATTATCCAATTTCTCTAATTTAAAAAACTAAAGTTTTGTACCCCAGCCTTTTTAACAAGAAGCAGTTAATATTTTTATGTAAAAAAATCAATTTTTTAAGCCAATATTTGTCTCACTTGTGCATTTTGTGCAAGACGTGTAACTTAACATTTCAGGCAACAATTTATTATATGCCGGAAAAAACTTTCCAATACGTCTGTCCGAAAGTGAAAATTCTAAAATGATAAAATATTTTTACCGATAAGATAGGACTGTAATGTTTTTTGAGTCGTATTGATTTTAAAATTTAATGGAAAATCGAGTTCCAAGTAAAGATACGCTTTTACGGAAAAGTCTGTTTTTATTGCCGAAGGTTTTATAGGCAAAAACGCAAAGGGACGCCGTATTATAGTTGTACGCAACAGATACCGTGAGCACTGAGTCTGAAATTTGAGATCTCGAGAGCATAAAAACAGTGTCACACGAGCGAGACAGAGTCGGTATCGGGGGTCCTGTGAACGGACAAATCGATTTCGTTCGTGATACAATCCACATCTGTTTCAAATTTTCCGGCCGGATAAGAATTTTTGCTTGACGCTGATTTACGTCCGACGAATTCCTGCAGTTCGTTTAGGTTACGTAATATACGCGTAGGAGGTTTTACGTAAAAAAAAGTCCTACAGCAGATGTGTTCAGCGTAATATAACCTTTTTAAAAAGAACAGATTTTTGTGAGCGGGTATTATTTGTCGAAAGAAAGAGGCTTACGAGCTACAAATAAAATATTTTCTCGCACGGAGTATAAACAACTTGAAACGCAAGAAGCTCGACGCTTCGCGAAGGACGAGGTATGAATTTCTAGATCGAAGAAAAAGTCAGCGCTTACCGATTCCACGGACGAGCTGCCCTGTCATCCTGGGCTAAGCACCTCGTCAGTTCTCCCTTCGATTAGTATCCCCGGCGTGCTTTTTCGCCAGCGCTCGTCCGTCAAGTCGCAAAAGCGTCAGCCCGGCGATCAGTCCCACTTGACGATCGGCGCAGCCGCGGATCGGCATGACACTAATCCCGGCCGCCCTGCCAATCAGGCTGGAAAGACCCTCCCGGAAAACAATAGGTGCCCCGTTATAGCTGAGCCCTTCGCGTACGTGGGCCGCGCGCCGGCATTAGCTCTAATTAAATCTCGAATTGCAAGGCGTACTCACTCCCTCTCTCACTCGGCAGCTACACGAGCCTCTCCGGCTGCGAATCCTCGGGTATCAAAGAAGCTGAAAGGACCGTTTGACACACGAACTGCGCCCGTGACCAGGGCCGATTTAATTATCTTAACGCGTCCCCCGTCGCTTGTATGCAGGCTGCGATATTAATAGGAAGGTTCCGAGAGGATGCCGAGCATTGATTGCAAACCATATTAGAGGGAGTCGCGGGGAAAAGCTGCCTCGGTTCCCGGACTTTTCGTTTACAAAGGGCCCTTTTAATCAAGTCGCTCGATAAGAGTCATTTGCATTAAGCTAAATTAAACTAAACTATATATTCTTCAAAAAATAGCAGTCGCGTCAAAGCTAGACAATCGAATTGAGCAGAGGGAAGTAGCCATTGCCGAAATATCATTGATCCCAAGCGCAACAGCTTACGGAATAACGAGGAGAGTTTCGTTCGAGGGGCTGTCCCCTGCAAGACTATATAAATAGAGCCGCTAAGTCCCGGGTTAATAATTTAGCGAATTGATTTGTCGGCATCGGCGCACTGCAGCCGAATGAGGGTATATATACTGTAACGCGATACTCCCAAAGCGCGCACGAGTATAATACCTGGCTCCGGTCGCATGCATCATACACGCCGCGGCGCAGCTACGCAAGCCGACATGTCCAAAAAGAAGAGAGAGAGAGAGAGAGGGAGAGACAGTGGGCGCATACCTAGGAAAACAAAGAGAGACCGCGCGCAATTCACGTTCGAGCGGGGAGGATAAGCGGGAGAAAGAGAGAGAGAACGTACAGCTGCCGCTACAAAAACAGTTGACATCTGTAAATCCCGAGCTATAGGGATGCGCGCGTCTCTTTCTTTTTTCGTCTTTAGCCGGCTTACGCCGAGAGAGCGAGAGAGGCGGCGAGTCGAGTAAAACACCGGGGAGCGAGAGAGGGAGCTGCGTCGCGCAGTGGGACGTGTATTTGCGGGATCCCTTACTCAGCATCAGCGAATATTTCGCTATTG
Source organism: Ormyrus thymus (assembly GCA_035582935.1). Classification (NCBI taxonomy): domain Eukaryota; kingdom Metazoa; phylum Arthropoda; class Insecta; order Hymenoptera; family Ormyridae; genus Ormyrus; species Ormyrus thymus. The sequence goes on from JAWWEM010000001.1 coordinate 14,255,161, forward strand.
CTTGTCCGGTCTTGTTTTCCCCGGAAGGAGGAGTAAAACGCACTCGCCGACTCTGCTGCCGCCGACGCGAAAGCGCCCGGAAAAATGTCGCTTTACTCGCGTCGTATTCCGCCGACCCCCGCTTTCTGCACCGAGCGCACGGCCAGCGAATTTGCCGGTCGCCTCGTCGAGGAGGTGATTTCGCGTTTATCTTTCCAGAGATTTTCCCTCGTCCCTTTTTTTCCCCGTGTCGGCCCTCCCCCCGACAGCCAGACTCGGGCTTCTTCCGCGGCGGCTTTGACGAAATGACGCGACGATCGATTGCTGAATTATGGAGAGCTGCGCTGTTACGGGCCTGCGACCGTCCGAATATTCATGAAGGAAGTGCCGCTTTTTTGTGAGTAAGATTAGCGGCGACAGTTCGTTACGGCCGGCTTCGGTCTGTGTACATAAAGGGGTGTATAGCTTGCAAGATCAAAATTTTAGATATGGAAAGGGCACTATTGAAAATTACAAATGGACTTTTCAAGATAATTGTAGGTGTATGCGATGCGAGCAAAAAAATTGTATTTCAACGGTAGGGGCTGCTCGATATCAACTTCGCCATACTAAAAATAAGGGCAAAAACTACAGAATTTGATTTAGATGTTTTTTTTTGAATTTTTGGCATACTATTAATAATTTTAAAAAAACTCGCATAAAAATGTTTTATGCAATCATGATTTAATTATTACTAATTCATTTGCAAAGACCAGTCGAAAAAACAAATAATCTATACTCTCCAAACGAGAGATATAATATTCTATATTCCTCTGCAATGGAAATAAAAATGATTCAAGGAATTTTATAGATGGGAAAATTGTCCGAATATCGCGCGTTATTAAGTCTCGTCACGTAGAACTTGACTGCGGATTGGATGCATAAACGTAATACGTGAGTGTACACAATTTCCCATCCTCGCACTTTTTAGATGTGTGCAGAATAAGAGAAAGAGAAAAATACTGCTCATATGAATTCGTACTAAGAATTTTAGATTCCCGACTATGTGGTGCAAATAATGCATAAAAGCTAACGAGGAATTCCTTTTTATTCTTTATTTTAGAACGCGACTTTCATAAATTTAGAATTTTAACGTTAAAAGTGTGTTAGTTTAAAATTTAACTTTTTTTGTAAGCTTGTTAAGCTGTAGTGACAACTTTTAGTTTAGTATCTGATTTTGGAATTTCGTTAAATTGAAAACTACGTCTATTTTATAGTTCAATTACTGTTATTTTACAGTTTTATACTCTTTTTACATCAAATGGCTCGTTTCGATATTTTGAAAAGGATTTTGATAAAAACGAAGCACGTTGGTTTAGGAATTTTATAGAAAATTTTCAATACTTAAACTATGGGTAATCAAAAATACTTTTATCAGAGAAAACTATTATTTACGTTCGATCAGAAAGATGAGGATTTTTAAAAGCAGTATATTATGTAAGCTGATGAATACATAGAGAAAAATATTGCAGTAAAGATTACAAATATTTCAATAAAAATTATTAAACTTTCTGGTAATTCAAACACAGACTGTCAAAACCCAAAAAATTACCATAGTTTTTAGCAAATTTTACTGAAATTTCAGGAAGATTTAATAAAATTACACGAATTTTTATTAAAATTTCATTAAAACTTACTAAAAAGTATGGTAATTTTTTGGGTTTTGGCAGTCTGGGCTCGCTTTTCTAAACAGTATATCAGTAATTACTACGGAAACTTTTTCTCCGTGTACATCAGTTTGAACTTTGTACATTTCACTGGAGTAGAAGTAGAAACTTGGTAAGTAAATACGTAATACAGCGGCATACGCCGATCAGCTTAAATCCACATCATCCACTGAACGCCATAATCTCTCTGCTACGTAAGCTGTTTTTGTACAAAACTTTGCGTATCGCGGCCCCGCAGAGAGTCAGGATATATTATACATGTATTCAGAATTTAGACGCAAGTAGAAAGGAGAGACTACGAATCGGAAAATAAGAGTGGAGGGGAAACAGATGGATTGTAGGAAACAAAAGAAACGGGATTACGCTTTTCTCCTGTCGAATTGCGGTTTACTGCTCGATAATACAGTAAATCTAGCTGATGTTTTTGGGGCAAAACGAAAAAAAATGTTTTACTTTTCAGAAGCAGCGAAGGAATGTTCGACCAACTAAAATCTGCTCTCTCGCATGCAGATTAACTAAATGCAATGAAACTAGAAAAAGCGCGCAGAATTGGCCCGTCAAAAGCAAATAATGCCAGAATGACGGAAGCGGCGAAAAGCGCGAGAGCCGCCGGATCAGGCAGAGAGAGCCTGGCCCGTTTTGATTTCGGTTGCGGGCGCATTGTAGTCACCGGTGCCCATTGAGTGGCAGGGCGACGGTGCCGGCAAACACGGCGCGAAGCCCAAATAAAGCGAAACGGGTCCCGGCGGCTAATTACCCGAAATATGCGCGGATGCGCGAGGCTGCATTGTGGAGGGGGGAGCGCTGCGCTCTCCGGCAGTCGGGCCTCGCCGCCGAGCTAATTATGGATCGCATCGACGCCCTCGAGCTACTGTCGAGCCGACGCCGCATTATCCGCGAAAAATATCATTCCTGTGACTGTGCCGTCGTAAGCGATTTTACTCGTTTCTTTTTTTCGGTAAAATCTACTTTACTCTGTGTTTTCGAACGAATTTCTTACTACATTATTCGGCCGGAGCGAGCCGTTGTTGTTCCGAGAGAAGTGCAGGAACGAGATAAGCGGTGAAAGCCGTCATTCGTTGAAACTGCAGCTTATAAATCCACAATGCATAAAGCACAATCGTTATCGCCGACTGCTAGAGCAAACAATATTTTAAGCAAGATCAGCGAAGGGCGAGCGATGAAACGCTCGCAGCCGCATTCTCTATCGCTGGCTCGGATCGAAGCAGATTCTTTAACTGGCCTTCAATGACCCCCATTAATTCAGCATAATGCACGCGGCGTATAAGGCTGCACTCTGCATCCCCGCGCTCCGCATTCCTCTCTCTCTCTCTCTCTCTTCCTCTCTCTTTCGTATTTTCCTTATTACCCGCGGAGGCTTTTGTGCCTACGATAATTGCGATCGTGCAAAAATAGCTTTTTCTTCTTATTAGAGAGGGGGAGAGCGAGCTCCTTCGAGGGTGGCTGCGATTCAGGAACGGACGCTCGAGGCGCACACTTCACTCTCGTACCTGGCTCCGCGCTCGCTTGAATTATGTATTTCGGTGCAGTGCCGAGCGCCGTTTCTAAAGACGCGATCGTGCGGGCCGCTGCTTTTCAGCTTCTGTATCGTTTGCGCGCTTACGCGACTGCTGCGTGAATGCCTGCACGGAACGCTTCTTGCCAAAAGTCTTGATTCGCTTCAATCCTTTTTTCATTCCCGCTGCCGCCTTTGTTGCCTTGTCGGGCTTTCATTTTAGCCAAATTTATTGGACCGCATTCGATCTGTCAAGTGTACGTTTTTATTACTTTCATTGTGCAATTCCTGTGAATGAATTGCTTTAAAACGGCGCTGCGCGTCGGTGTTTGTTTCAGTACTGTATTTACTGTGAACTGCAGTTTACAAAGAAACCTGCACGTTAAAAATTATTGTTCAACGTCTCTTTAATTACTAAAGCTTATTTTGATTTGATGAGCACTAAATTATAAAGTATTTCATTTCAAAAACTACATGACGACTAAGCTATGATGGAAGAGACGATAAAAAGTGTGTATCTGACGTCGATGTATATATAATTAAGCATACAGTCCCGTGGATCTAAAGCTTTTTGTGAAGGACACATCGAATTCTAATACCGAATTTAATCAGGGATTCATATTATTCTCCACGGGGGTGGAGGAGTCAGTCAATCGAACTTTTGGCCATACCGCACGTCATTGCAGACTACACAGAGGCGTTTAAAGCCATCGTTCATTGAAATTCGAAAGAGAGTCGGAGAAAATACTCGCACAGACCGCAAGCCAATTCCGCATCGACAATGTAACCCTCGTAAAAAAGACGCGAGACGTGCAACTCCCAGGGGTGCAACCCGGAGAGCCTATTTAGAGATTTGTGCGGTGGTAAGCTTGAGAGGCGTATGTATACATATATATATATATATAATGGATTTCGAATTTTGTCGCGGCGTGTCCTTAAGTAAACCGACTCGCTCCTATTTCTGGCTTTGCCTCTGCATACAAATGAGGATAATAAATTTTTTAACTGAAAACCTTTAGCTCGCTGCTGTCTATCGAAGCCAATTGAAATTTCAACTAATGCGTGCTTTAGAACTTATATATGATACTCTAGAGGCTAGTTTGGAAATTATTTTTTCATTGGGCGTGTAAGTGATGGCTTATTTGTCAAGTGTAATAAGAATTGGGTTCAGGGGGCACAAATCTTGGCTAAAAGACGTACATAATTAAAATTGATCACTCTTTTATATACTTTTTTTTGCAAACTTAAATTATACGTTTTGTTTGCTTTAAAATTCCAAAACTCCAAAAAGTGTGGCACATAGGTATATGCGATTCAATTATAGCTGGGACGTTGATTTAATTTTAGAAAATCTCTCAAACCGGATCCTCTGCTTTTTCGTTCTTTTTAACAGCCACGACATAAAAAACCTTCCTCGGCGAACAAGTACAAATCTGTTTGTCCAATCCGAAATTGTGGTAACAAAACCAGATCGTTGGGGCGTACCTCTAAATCGGAAAGAGCTGAAAAACAGGAAAAGGAAATAAATGATCTTGTCCGGTTGTCGACGCGTCACTTTACCCCCGCAGCGATTAAGAAAGGGAATTCTCGTACACGCTGGAAACTTGATTCGTCTCGCTTCTTACGGGTGGTCATCTTAATCGAAGTAATTATTTCTCCTTCTTTTCGCGTTTTCCTCACATTCGCGCGTGTTTCACACTGTAAAAACAACCTCGCTGTTTCTTAAGGAGACTCCCCTTTTCCAGGACCCTTGTAAATAATTGAAAGCGGATCTATGTAAGAAATGAGACGCACAATATATTTTACTGTCAGGGAAAAACAATTTAGTTTTGCTTTAAATACAATGATACTCTGGTAGAGATGAAAAACATTAAATACCTAGTTATAAGGTATTTTCAAAAATTTTACCTATAAAATAGGTATTTTTA
>JAWWEM010000001.1:14282337-14299346 GCA_035582935.1 Ormyrus thymus
GAATGTCGTTGTATCGAGCGAGGTAGCAAATCTCGACTCAGTGGCGCGTTTATTGTATTATTAATCTAATTGTTGTAGAATAAAGAAAATGACATTGATTTTAGATTAGTATAGCTTTATTAAATTATCACCATCCAATTATTTATTACATGATTTAGCATTTGTAATTTTTATAATAATTTCAATCAATAAACACATTGACTTGCAAATGAAAAGCGTGCTGGATAATCCAAAGTGTCAGTTAGAATTAAAGAAGCAAATTGGATGACTAAAACGAACAGCGAAGCATTGCTGCAAACCACCGAAGCAGCAAGGAAACGGCAATTAAAGTAAATCGCTACCCGTTTACAAAGATAGTCGGAAAGGAGGAAAAGTATCAATTTCCCGGGCGCATTTGTCAAGCAGCCGCAAAAAAAGCGCCGGGCAACAATGCGTGCACTTAATCATTGCCCCCCCCCCCCTTGCTCGGCGAGTGATTTCGCGGACGAGGTGCATCGCGCGCAGGCCGCTTTGTCTCCTCGTGGCAAAGACGCTTGATATTACTGATGTGCTAACGTGTCGTGGACAAATAGTGCTACCGCGGATCTCCGCTGGCCTTTGATCGCCTGGAAATACGCCCACGCCCCGGCACATTGTAAGCTCTCGGGGAAAAATGCACTCTCCGCACTTGGCGCTTTATTAATGCTGGTCCGGGGCATAACTCAAGTCGGGAGAAGTGACCTTAAGTGTATACACTCCCTCCCCCGGCGCTCTTCCTGCTTGTCTTTTATTCGTGTTGCGCGAGCCGCGGCACCTCGGCAGCCTCCCTTTTTCACACTGTAAGGCGCGCTTTGATCCTCGGCACTGGACGGGCCGCGTAATGAGCGTATTAATAACGTCGGCCGGACGTGCGAGCGCCGCTCTTGTACGATCATTTTTCACTTTCGCCGACGCCGAGCGAAGTTTATCGGTAACCTATATATTTAACTTATTGTGACCAGTTTGTATATTTATGGGCTGCGCGTTGTTAATCATCGCTGAGTACGTGTACTCGTAATGAGCATTAAATATCGCCTTAGCGGACTTTTTTCGAGGATGCGTGCGAGGATGTTTGCTTTAGAATACACTGTAAATTACGCTCGCTTGTACTTGGCTTTTAATTAACAAACTGGCTGATAAAGATGATGGAGATGAAAGTGTAGATAAATTTATTGACAACTGTACTGTGGCTGCGATGAGACTTGGAGAGTTTAGTCATAATTAGTTTATACTGTATTGGATGCCATTTTGCCCGTCGATCATTTCGATGATTAAATACGCGGCATTATATTTAAGTGATATATAGCTCGCATAAATCATTATGACGTTTATTTGTACTTCATGATTAGAAACTTCGAGACGCGTGCAGGTAATAAAGTTCTGAACAAGAAAATTATAAACTATATTTTGACTTCCTCCGGTCATCGAATGCATTTCATTAAAATTAAGTTTTTTTACACTATTTGATTAATAGCAAAGAAAAAAATTTGGCGGAGAAATACTTTTAATTTTATTAATCAAAAATAAAAATGAAAGAAATTCATCGAGCCATTCCGAAATGAAATATAGAACGGCCACCCGAGCTGATAGGATTTTAATTAAAGTTTTTCTTATAAAGTTTTTTCACAGATAAATTCTACAGGTGAAAATAGTGTATTTATTGATTCAAATTTTCACTCAGCTCGCGTGCTTCTTGGTTTATGAGTCGTACATTAATTAACATTGAACAACCCTTACACTTCGGTAAAGACAAACGCGAGAACCTTCTCGAAAGTCGGCAGCCGCGGGGTGCTCTATCCGAAATGATAAATGTCTCGAAAAGAAGTTCCTTATTATAAAGAACAAGCTTGAATGCCGGTTCAAGTATCTCTCAGAATTCCCAGCTCGCCTTTCTTCCTCCGCCTCCTCGCTTACGAAGCAACGCGTACACAGAGCTCTTCAAACTTTGCCCTCGCGAGCAAGCATTCCTGGACGAAACTCATTCAATTGAATCCTCGGCGAGTGTATCCGCCGGTGCATAAAACACGCGCAGGCGTAAAAGCGAGCGCCGCCGGTGGCGAGCGCAGACTTGCGAAAAGTATACACGCGGCGCGCGCAAGGTGGTATCGCGGATCAGCGCGCGCGCGCGCTCCGTTATCTTAACACATCTTTAATTACCCGCGTGATTTATCTGCGGCCGCTCGAGAAATTGTCTCTCGCGCCGCGCCGGCGCACAAAGTACCCGCACGCGCACTTTTACCGGCCGCCTGCGCGTACACGACTATTTCCGCTCCGACGGGGAAAATGCGTTCCTTCGCGCACCGCGGAGCGCCCCCCCCCCCTCCTGAGATTTATTCCGGCGTCTAATCGTGAGCGATACCGCAGAAACCTCGTACGCTGCTCTCGCGCCGATTTTTCGATACCGAGCGCATTAAATAGATGCGATAACGCGGCCGGCATTTATATCCACGGCGCGCTGCGGAGGACGTCTACGCGACTCGGAATAATGTTTGTACTTGCGAAATTTCTGTAGTCCCGTAAATTTTCACTCTAACAAGCTTTGTACGTTTTAGTAAAAAACTTTCCACCTTTGGTCTTTAATCTTTCTGTCCAATTGAATTTCTATTTAATAATAATATGATTATTGATTTATAAATTCACCGTGAATATTTATTAATTTATTTAAATTAAACTTATTTAAAATCATTTAGTGCCTAAATCGTATTAGCAATTCATATTTTTTGTACAAATAATTCAATACACTCTTACGATCTGAACTATATTTTCACGTTAAAAATAATGTCAAGCGTCGCAGCTCCTATTACAATAACAGCACCCAAAAATGTTTTATCATTTGAAAAGTCGACGGTAGCCGTCGTAAAGCTTCGACGAGAGACAAAACAGTCCTGGCACACCGCAAGCGAGGCCGGATAATTATCAGCGCGGAATATTTTTCCATCTGCACGAGCACCCGTCGACGATCCACAAATTTCACCGCAAATACGTGACATTTTGCACTTCGGATCGCTTTTCGCGATTCGCTCCATCGAAAGCCCTTTCCGCGGGCTCTGGGCTTAAAAAGTAATACCGCGCCAAAAATAACGATGCGAACTCGCCCTCCGCGCGAAGTGAGATTCTAAATTTTTATTGCTTCGCGAATTTCGGCTTGGTTTATGGGCGCTAGACACTTGGAGTTTTAGTAAGCTGCTTAAATATTGTTTAAAGCCGCAAGGGCCGTTAATGCCGCTTTGCCTGGAGCTTGCGGATTTCGTATGCGGGCATGTAAAGATTAAATGCTCCACGGTTGCGTGCACTTCATCTCTCTTTCGCTTCCCAGCGAATTGTTGTTTCAATTTACGTTTCGCTCGTTCTGCCTCTCTGGAAATTTTTTCGGACGCGTGCAATTTTTAAAAAAAGCGCAATTTGAAATTCTGATATTCTCGGCGACAACGACCTGCAATTTAGCGCATATCGCCGGGTAGTTTAAGAGTATTATGTTTTATTTCTGCGGAACTGTAAAATATGGATCAAGAATTTTAGAACCGCGCTGACGGCCTCGGGGGAAAGCGCTGGACAGTTAATTTTATTGAGGTGTTGACATAAGCTTACGCTATAAAAATAGATCACTTTTCATGTATTTGCAAATTGATAAAAGTTAATTCAGTCATAAAAATATATTCCGCAGTCTTATAGACTAGATATATGAAACCGGATATCTAAACTTAGTTAGTTAAGAAATAACAGAAAAGTTAAACCGGAATGAAAATGACGGTTTAATATTCAAATACGTATAAGTTACTGACATATTAATTTCTTATACGTTACATATACATATATAAGGACTTATTTTATGTAACAAAAAAATATTAATACAGTTACGTTGGAGTCATGGATTTCGTTGCAACTTCAGAATATATTTTCTGATACAAAAATATGAAGGTCCAGTGCTCGATTTTCCAAAAGGTTTTAAAATTTCTATTTCAGTATTTATTCGTGAATGTAAACTTGTTGCGCGATCGATGCGATCTACAGCTAATCTACAACTGAGGCGAGAAATAAAAAAAATTCCACTCGTTGTAAGATTGCAAATAAATGAAGCAAATGACTCGTTGAAAAAATAAATAAAAAATAAGGTGTAAAATATGATAGCACTGCTGCCGAAGTGTTTTATTAACTTGGCTATGGCTCGATCCTCCAGAGGTCTTCCGAATCCAGTATCCGTTTCAATCAAATGAGAAATAAGTTTTTTAATCAAGTTAAGCAGCCGTACTCATTTGTATTTGCAAGGTAATTGCAGCTTTGCCTAACTTGTCGCTCTTATCCGTTTCGTAAACTCGATAACCCCGTGGGAAAAGCCTCTTAAGATTCCGTTGGAGTCACCTCGTAAAGTTCGCGCACCCCCCGCTGCTCGATTCTGTTTACATCGCTTGTTAACAGAAAACACTACAAGCTTTCTCGTACGCCGTAACCGGTAAACTACATACCCATCGTACACAAACAGACAATTTCGTCCCTCTCTCGTCCATTACTCCCGCGCTTACCGGTTCTCCCTTCGAGTCAGCCCGGTACAGATCGATATCGAGCTCGATTCAGCAAGACTTCGGAGCCACGGAAGACAGAAATCGCCGGCGAGGTTATGGCTCTCGGGCTTGTCGGCGAAGGAGACGATAAGCCTCTCCCGCCGAGAGATATGACAGTGAAAAGAGCCTGCGGAGAGCGAGAGGGTATTGGGATCTCTCGTGGCCGCGGGTCTCGGCAGCTTTTTTCCTCCTTTGTTTTTACGCCCGCAGAGAGATAGCGCTAACGTGTTGCTGCGACGCTATCGCGCGCGCGCGCGAGCCCGCTGAATTTATGAATGCGAGCTCATTGTTGGCCGCGCGCGTTCCTCTTCTCGCTTTAGATTTATCGATTATAGATTGCGCGAACATTTCGTCTGTTACAATTAGCGCCTCCCTCGTGCAATTCTTCTGATTTACATCGGGCCGCGGAGAGAGCGTTCTTATTTCGCCGACTTTGCTATCTGCAGTTCTGTTTGTAGGTGTTCCCGAGCACTCGTAGAGATTTACAAGAGATTCTTTGGACAATTAGGCGCAGACGCCAGCTGATAAATTATACGTATTGATTGTTATCAATTATCATCGACAAAGTGTCAATTGTTTTTTTTTTTTGGACTTCTGATTCGTAACCTTAAAAAGTGATAGAATTTTGAATATAAATTTTTTTAAATTAAAAACTTCGATGGACGGTCATTGTTGTGCAAAAAATGGTTGTTGCAAAAATGTCAGCTGCTGCCAAAATGATTGTTGTAAAAGTAAAACCCGCAGGGGGGTTTCAGAGGCAGACGAAAAACAACCATTTGATCCAAACGATCCACCGTACAATTCCAAGAACTACGATAAAAATGCTTTAGAACCAGAGAAGCAGGAAATTCTGAATGAAAAGAAGCTTTTACGAATACAAGAAAATGAAAATTATTTGCACGATCATCCTGAAATTCGAGGATTTATATCGATGATACTCAGGTTATGTGTCCTACTGTTTAATTATTCTTTAATAAGTTGTTGTTATTATTATTTATTCTTTTAAATAAATAATTTAACAGTCAATAGGCTGAAAATTTAATTACACAAATTATTTTAACGATGAATAAAATCTTTTCTTACACTGGTAGAAAATTAACCAGTTGTGCTGGTTAACGTGCATTTTAACGCCTCCTATCCATATGATGCTACCTCACATGACAAATCGTGAAGATTCTAACTTAAATGTTTTTCTAAGATTTTAACTCAAATGTTGTTCGGCTGGGTACACAGAAAAAGGCACACGGAACAAATATTGAGAACAAGGAATCAGTACAAGGAACAGCGACTTGTACTAGGTTGTAAGGGACAAAGTGCATAAGGGGCATTGTACATTTGGCTGTGCTGCGCTGCACTGTGCTGTGCTGTTCAAGTTCATTCCATGATTTGAATGGGTTGCGAATCTCATTGGACTGATTCCATAAGAGCAATTGTAGACCATCGGAACCAGCCAATGACATTCACAACCCGTTCAAATCATGGAATGAAAACGGACAGCACAGCAAAGCGCTTATATACTTTATCCCTAATACGAGTACAAGTCGCTGTTCCTTGTACTTGTTCCTTGTTCGCAATATTTGTTCCTTGTGCCTTTTTCTGTGTGCCCGGCGTAACTCAAAAAACGGGGCAATAAGCTTCTATCTCAAAAAAATCAAGCAATAAAATTACATCTCATTTTCCCCGGCAATATGATTCCAACAAAAGAGCATTATAATTCTTACTGACGTTTTCAAACAGCATGATTCCAAATCGCAATTTGCCGGAAAAAATGAGATAGAATTTTATTGCTTGATTTTTTGAGATAGAAGCTTATTGTCCCGTTTTTTGAGTTAGCGTTATACTCCTTAAACTTTTGAGTTAGAATCTTCACGATTAGTCATGTGAGGTAGCATCATATGACTAGGAGGCGTTAGCTAAAAATGGAGCACTTTTTAGCTAAAGTTGATGTCTAAATTAAATAAAAACAATTGGAAAATCATTTTAAAAGATAAAATATCATTACACTGAAATATTCATGAGTATTCAATTTGTCGTTATCAACTGCAAAACAAGCTAAGAATTGGGTAAAAACTGCTTAACGTTTCTACCAGGGTATCGCACAATCTGAGATTCAAAAACATTTTATTATCTCATTACAATTACGAGTCAAATATCTTCATTAGAGAATGTGCATAAAAGTTTTCGCGGCTTTAAGGTACGCATTATACAGCCATCAGTCTCACAAGCATAAAGTAAATAAAGTTCAGCGCCAAGCATAAACCTGATAATAAAACGGCGCGTTCTTGCAGGCACTTACTGGAGACGAAACCTTGGAAGAAGGAGCAGGTGCAAGAATTGGTTGGCAAGTTTTTTCGGCGTCCGTGTCCCGTCATTGCTCAGGAGCTGCTGTATTATCTTCTCGAAAATAATCTCGAGAGCCCGCTAATTGAACAGCTCAAGCAAGAAATCGGCACTGCCCCCGCTAAGTCTCAATCGAAAATGGAATCCACGCCGCAGGAATCGTTCAATACCGAATCCAACATTGTCACCCGGAATTTCCACCAACTGATCTCTGTGAAATCGTTAAAGCTACTAGCAATCGATTACTCATCGGACGAGGAGAGTTGACCGTCTCGTGCGTTTTCTATCAATATCCCCTTCTCGGGATTCATAAAATCCCATAAAAGTGAACACCGCGGGCAAATAGCGGAGCGGCAGCTGGAACGTCTTCCCGAGCCAGGCAAATCAAGCGGAGATTTTTCTCCTTTTTCACGGCCGCTAGATGTACAATTATGCAAATCGCGGATTATTAATTACCGGCAGTCGTCTTAATCGCTGCTAGTCTTATCGCGGAGCTGCAATCTCCCGTTCCTGCCACCACCTTATTTTTTCATGCTCTTTCGCGCTGGCTTGCTTTGTCGCGCATCGAAGATGCACTGCTTTCCACTTGCTTTGCTCGCTTTGGACTCCTAAGAAAGAGCAGCTTTTCGGCTGCTATTCTTCCTTCGAATTAAGGGCACTGCTTGCTTTCGAACAACGCTTTTTTGCGGGTGTTTATTTTTAAATCTTTAATGCTTTCGGTGCTGCATAAAATGAATATCTTGCTCGGGGCTTTCGATGCATCAGAGAGATAGGAAATTGTTTCCTACAGTCTACCAGAGTAAAGTTAAAAATGAAAATATTGAAAGGGTTATAGCCAACTTCTTGTGGGCTACAACAATTTTAAAAATTAATGAACTAACGAGTGCTGCAAATTATTCTTTTTACCTAAAAGCTTATATTTAAGCACAACTTACTTTGTAAACTAAAAATAAATAAAAAGTTAATTTTGATAAAAGAAAGGAATTAACTTCGTTTAATATCGCTTTTAACATTTTTATACATACTGATTATTTATACAAAGCACTTTTAATATAAATTCTCAATAATTAATTTTCCTATCTTGCTTGCCAATTCGCGGTAGATTTATTGAAGAAAAAAAATGTTCGAATTGTAATATCCGAAGATTGGCCCTGAAATTTGCACTCTTCTCTGATTGAAAAATTTTATCTGCGTCTGCGGATAAGGAATTCTCGTTATCCTCGGACCAATCTCGACGTGGGCGTATACCCGTCGTCTATTTATCACGTAGACTAAGGGCCATTGTAAAACAAAGCTATTAAACTGGGCTTTCTTCGTAAACGTGTTGATGAACCGGATCATTTTTCGCACTTTGAAGACTTTTCGTTTTTATTCTCTTATTTTGCGCTGCTTAAAGAACCTCTTTGAAAGCGTTTGCCGTAGTCGCCGGTTTTCTGCATTAAATACGCAGTAAAGAAAATGGCACTTGGAGGACTTGTTATTTTTTCCTCTTTTTATACTAATTCTATTAAAAATTATCTTACATTTAAATGCATTCAAATTTCTGGTTGGTTTGAATCAGAATATTAAATAAGAGCAAATAATACTCTTACTTATATCGAAAAGCTGCTTACTTTTTACAAAATTATCAACATCATTATTTCATAGCAAAAACATCCTTTGTTACAATAAACTAAATTTATTTTAAGGGAAAAAATTCGTTGTTTCCTTGATTTATTTCTCGCCCCGCTTAAAGTACCGTCCTTAAAAACTTTTCCTTTTGCACTTTCTCCATCTTATTCTATTTCTTTCTGCGGCCCCATCTCCTATTCTATTTCTGTCTCTCTGTTCTCCGGGCAGGTTCAGTGCCATACCCAGCAAACTCACTAACCATCCTGCCGGCGCAGCTATATGGAGCGGCTCACCATTGCAAAGCGATAGCTGGGATTACGTCTCTTTGCCTAAAGAAAAGTACTCGACGATGCGCCATCTTGTTTTGCCGCGATAAAGAGAAAAATCATCGGCTCGTTTTCCTCACTACCGGTCCATTCTATTTTCACGAAGTAGAAATAGAAAAGGAGGGTGCTGCGCGAAGCTTTAAAAAAGCTTAAGAAAAGATTGGCCTGCAAAAAATGCAAGTGTAACGTATAATCGTAAAATGAAGTGGCTCCGCGCGGTATATGCATGAGGCCAGCGAGGCGTGAAAAAAGGACGGCGCAATGTATACTTTCGCAAATTAAACTGATAAAAATCTGTATGCAAAATTTTTGGATAATAGAATGCCAATGAGATCCTCGTTAACGTGTATACAGTTTTTTTTACAACATTTCTATTTATAAGTTTATAAATGAATACGCAGAATTTTTAAAAAATCTTTTAAAAATTCTGCATATTCATTTTTTGTTCGTTAAAATAAAGGGGAGAACAATTTTATATTTGAATTTAATCTTTTTGTTCAAATATGAATGTAAAAAGATAAATTCGTTTTTCTTCTTTTTTAAAAAAATCAACTCCGCAAATAACTCTGTCCGTGCTGTCCTAGAATTTTAATTCATTAACAGAAACCAGCATTCCAAGAAATGAAAAGACGAAATGTAAGTGCATTTAAATAAAAGATATTTCAGACATTTTATCACATGATACACTTCTTTTAATAAAAATTATTTTATCATTTTACTGTGGATCATTTCCGGTTTTTACCGTCCCTTGAAATTACAGTACTTATTCGACGCCTGTAAGTAGAACGAGTGTCAGTGTTAAATCTTGACATCGAGTAAATCAAGTTGAAGAAAATGGTAATAGTAATATTAATGAATTTCTGATTGAAAAAACAAATAAAAGGCCAGGTTAGAGTACAAAAAGTGTAGAAAATGTAAAAATACAGCAAGAAGATACAGTGCAGAAAGGCAAAAGATAATATTGACTAACAAAGTTTGTCTAAGCTTAGAATAACTTGCATTGCTGTGGCTATGCCTTCAAAGGTTTGCCACTGACCACATTCAACAGAAACGTATCTTTAAACTCTTTTATTCTCTTCAGAATGAACACTTTTTTTACTATTTTAATGAAAAATATTCCCTTTTCATTATAGCAATTTATTTAGAGCATTTTATACAATAGATTGGCGGTGTCTAAAAAGAACTGTTTTTAGTGCTCATTACAATTTTACATTTTTTATGCAAGATAATAATAATATTTTTAGCCAACGAAATGTCAGTCCAAAATGGTCAGTTTTTATACTCGCTAAAATAAAACTCGTTTTTAAAAATCTCATTACTGAAAGTGCCTGTGAACATACAGCAATTTGTTATAAAACGTAAGTGCAGTTTTCGTGAACGTCAAAGCGATCTTTTACAGTATTGAAAGATTTTATTCTTTATTAATAAATGTGAAAGCAAAACTCTAGTAATACCCCTAGTTGACCGTCGTATTAGTCTGCGCGCTCATTGCACGCTACAACGCAGTTGTAAGCGGCTTACGATCCTTTTTGACCCGGTCGTACATGTCGAGATACATATTCTATTGAGCTCCCGTCATTTTAAGTTTGTATTTTGTTCAATAATTGCAAGACATTATATGCTTACTTTTAGTTTATGAGTAAATAGTGCGCGAAGAGAATTTTCGCTGAAAAATTGCCCCCTAAATTAGGCTAAACGCAGAGCGGGGCGATGTTCTGGATAATATTTAATTTCTAGTAAATTTTATCTTGTGCAATATTTTTATAACATATTTCAGTGTAAATGTATTGATAAGTAAATAAGATATTGTACTCTTTAAATTTAATACTAAAATATTATTGTAGATACACATGCAAATATTGAATTTTTCTTTGAGGATACATTTTACTCAGTTTTCAAGTAAAAATTCGTCTGATGATGATTATAATTTACGACCAGATGGCATCGCGTTCTCCGTTTAGTCGATTTCCGGCTAATTTTGAACATGAATTTCGAGAAGATTTTACGCCAAAATTTTGTCCGCGTAAAAATGATTCTAACAATAGACTTGATAATCCACCCTGTAAAAGCATTGTAGAAGAATAAATACTTGAAAAAAGATAACGGTTCGCAGTAAAACGAAAGATAAAGTTCTCGTGATGAAGCAGCAGTGCACCCGGAGGTTACGCGGACAAAGTCTCGTAACTGCGTTATACACATGCGCAGACAGCGACGCTCGCGAGAGGGCCGAACAATTGACGTGGAAACTCGGGGGCAGCGGCAATTCGACGGAATTTCTTCCCTTCGCGTCGGCATATCCGCTATCAATCGAGCGCTGGACGACATCCTCTCAATCATCATTACATTAGCGGTAATGATCCATTAGCATCCATCAAGTGGCTGTCGTTGATGCTTGTCTGGCCTTTATCGGGGACTCTCTCAATCTAGACCGCGCGAGAGAGAGCCGGAAAGAATAGAATCGGCTGGATGACGAGCCGCGAGCCTCCCTCGGTCGCTGAATTCTCGGCTGTCAGCTTTTACTTGAATTTTACCAAATTCAAATCTAATTTATCCCGGTGAATGAGGTAGTTCTCGGGTAGCGTTTTAATTCGTAATCTGCGAGGAGATTGCAGGCAACCGCAAGTAGGTCGAAATTTCAGTTTGATATAAACTTTGAAACTAATAATAATATCGAAACATGGTAAGCTATTACATCAAGATCCGAAATTAATTTCAAGTTGTTCGATATTGAATTAAGCTTTTCAGGTCGTATAATTTTGTGATTGAACTGCGGGCCTGAAAAAGTACGTGTAATAAATTGTGTAACGCTTTAAAAATAAGTCGCCTCAGAGTACAAGTCTCCGATTCATTCGAATTCAAGTCATAGTTTTCAATTCAGATATTTCTCTATCCGATCGCTCCAGATTTCCATCCATTTACCGAGGACATCAAAGAGAGAGAGAGAGAGAGAGAGAGAGAGAGAGAGAGAGAGAGAGAGCGAGAGAGCGCGGAGAGAAGTTCGATACCTCCCAATTTGAATTTCCAAAAATATCAAGCTGCCTCGCGCCTGCGCGCCGGAGCCGCTCGAAACAATCACGCGCCCGGGGAGACTGAAAACGTGACTGGCAATTCTGAGGTGAATCACTTGACACCCAGGAGATCGACGTGTCTCGTCGTCCTGGAGTGCGTGTGCCGATGCTCGGCCTCGGGGGAACTGTTTGCTCCCCATGCGTGCTTCGTCCTTTCTCCTTTGGCGGCGAAGGATTTCAAAGGATTTCATTAATGCGAATCTTGGTTAGTTAGGCCCTTCGAGTCTTCGGGTCGATATAGGCGCTTCCGAAAACTAAGAATCGACGCTCGGCATTCCTTTAATACATAAATCATTAAAGTTTACGCTTACTGCAAGCTTTACCGATTGCTAGTCGATTATTTATTAGCCATAAATAACAGCAAGTACGCTAGTAGAAACAGTCTGTCGTATTGCATTATGTGTTTCATTAAACATTTCCGCGTTTCTAAATATACGATATTGATTACAGAAACTTAATTTAGACGCTAATTACAAACCAATGTACGTTCAATCTCCGCAGCACATTTACTTGCATTCGAAATGCAAATGTTTAAATGTTGCTTTTGACGGCACCATAAATCCAGCTGGAAGGAAATCCTCCACTCGAACAGAAATAAAGTTCAGAAGCTCTACTTTAGCAGCATCCGCCGTTCGCTCGAATTAAAAGCAGTTCATCACTCTGAAGTACCTGTGAAATTTTTATCGCTCCCCTTCGCCGGAGCTTGGCGAGCGCTACATTGCACCGAGCACTAATTCCTTCCACGTAAGGAGGAGGATAGAGAACTCTCCTCTCGCAGTCTAAGGCCAGGAGGCAGGTATAGCCCCCTCCCGGGATTCCCCGGGGACATAAACACGGCCGACGTACGTATACGACGCGACGACTACGAACGAGACAGAGGGAAAGGGTTGCCGTAGCAGGGACTGCCGCTTAATTAAATAAAACGCCCCGATCCTCGTTTCCCTCGGCGCTCCGCGAAGGGAAAGGGATACGCGCGCTCGCGAGGAAGCTCAAGTTTGTGCGGGCAAAACACAGGGATGCTCTTTCGTCTCAAACTGGCCGACATGCTCGGAGAGATTGCCTCGTAGGCTGACGAGCCTCCGCGAGAAAGGCGGCTGCGCGGCAATTGGGAAAGAAGACGGCGGGAAGTAAATTAAAGCGAAGCGAAACGGCGCATTTTATCGCTTTACTTGAATTTAGCTCGCCTCCGCTTTTTGCCCCCGTCAGTTCGAGTACGTTCGAGGATGCTAAGGACTTTCTTGTCCCGATAAAGATTCAATGAAGCCTTTCTGAAACGACGTTATTATTTACAGCTCAAATTCGAGTGAACCGCACGAAACAGGTTCTCCTAATGAAAACGTCCGAGGCAACTCTTTCCTTTTCGACAGATTGATTCCGCGCCAGCAGCGTATATCACGTCAGTTAGGCACAATGTGCGTCGATTTAATAATTCCCGTGGCAGCTGCGTCAGCGCCATCGACTGCTTTAGCTCCGAGCGCTGATCAGCCGAGCCCTTGGAGAAAAAAGCACGCCGCGCCGAGCTTCCGCAGCTCGCGCGCAACTTGACGTTGCCGTCGGACGAGCGACGCGCGGCGGCGCAGAGCCCGGAGCGATACACGGCTTGCGGCTTGCTCGCTGCGTCCCCCGTGCGAGGCGCGCTCCGGAGCGCGGGGAGAGCCAGAGACAGAGACATCAGCAGCGCCCTGTCGCGAAATGCAAACAAACCGGAGCTCGCTGCGTTTCTTTGATAAAGAGACTGCAGCCGCGGACGGCCCGAGGCTCCGGCGCCGTTTCCGCGTGCGTATATTGCTAACAACTTAATCCCTCCGGTACTTCGCCTCTGCTGGCCTGCCTTGTGCATTACAATATTCATTTCGAGCCGAAAGTAGCGCTTGCGAATTCTCCTCTTTTCCACCGGCAGTATTGTCTTCGAAATGTTGCTCATTAAACATCGGTAAGCGGAGATTAAGATTTCGACTTTTTTACTTTATTTAATTAAATTAATTTTTTTACCCAAGCCCTGATCGAATTGCAATTTTAGGTGGAACAGTTTTTGGTGCCTGCGCTTGGATAAGAACTTTTTGGTTAAAAATTTAATATTTTTTTAATTTATTATAAAAAGAAGTAAAAATTCCATCTTTTTGCAACTAATATAAATATTATTTATAATATCTTGACAGTCGCGAAGCTTCTAATATGAGAAAGTACAGTGCATACTA
This sequence comes from Ormyrus thymus, assembly GCA_035582935.1. NCBI lineage: Eukaryota > Metazoa > Arthropoda > Insecta > Hymenoptera > Ormyridae > Ormyrus > Ormyrus thymus. The sequence continues at coordinate 14,296,458 of JAWWEM010000001.1, forward strand.
AATAGTTCAAAATAATGGCTATGACCATCTACATATGTACACAAAACAACAAGAATCAATAATTTCCATGAAATCGATGCATTAATTCTCTATCTGGAGGGTTGCAGTGATCCGGCGCACCGAGTATAAATGACTCTACTAGTAATAAGCTTTTATCTGCTGCATTCAAATAGACATAGTTTTCAATTTCTCGTACTCTATAATAGGAACAATTATTCTGCTTTATGTTGTTATTCGTTGAAAAACTAATAGTGATGGAAATCACAGATAACAGTCAACGATAAAATTTCAATAAATAAGAAACTGTGTGTTTAAACTCATTTTATTCCTGAAAAATTATTTCCTACTGCAGTTTATTATTTTTCGTATAAAATAAATACTGAAATTGTAACTTTGGACATTTAGAAAGTAGTCTTGCAAATTTTCTGCATTTTTTTATTGATGATTTATATTATTATGGAATTGTACCAAATGTTTTCGTCGCACGCTTTTATCGACATCTAGGTAATTATTTTGAAGCTTAAAAGTGTATATCCGAATGAAACTTGGACCTGTATCACGCGCATTTTTATGAATAAAAGCGAACATGTAAAAATTTCACCGGCATTGAATACAAATGACGCTTACATAATTAACCGCAAATCCAATTATGCATGCCGTAATAAAACGAATTTGCCCGGACGCGAAGAATGTTGGCGAAAAACATAATACCCGTCAGGAGCGGAGCCCCGGCTCCTTTAATTTAAAACCGTAAAACTCGATCGACCAATCAACAATTCACGAGGGCGAAGCCGGTCCGCGGCGAAAAGCGGGAAAAGATCGCGTGCACCCACGTAATGTCAAGCCGTAAAGTCGATCGAGCCGCGCGATAGACTCGGTCAAGATTCTATCTCTATTTTATCCTTCGGGCGCGATTAAGCAAAGAAGCCGGGAGGAATTCGCGCGAGCCGTCTATATATACGCGCGACCCGCGAACTTTACGAGCTTTCGGTGTCGCCGAGCAACTTTGAGACGGTCTCATTAGCACTTCTCGCCTCGCGTTTAATGCGGACGAGGGCCCGGGAGGAGAGCGGGATAAAGTGGCTCCTCGTAAACGGTGCTAAGCGACTGGCGGGCTAATGGCCAGTCGTTTGTACGCTCGGATTTTGTTATGAACATCTTGCTCGCCACAATGCCGACTCGATGCTTGCCCTTGTCTAATTATTATTTTCTCTTTAGAGTCCTGGTGGTGCGTTACGGTGCAAATGGCCGGGATAATAATTTTATTGTCGCGCATCGGACGACTTTCGAACGTTTTTTCAATTATCGGTATTATTTTTAATTAAAGCTATTCCTGGTGATTTTTGCAATATTTATGATCGACGCCTCGTTTCTGCATCGATTCGATTATTAAAACGCGATGCAAATTTATTTTCAGGCTAATGATTTTTCTTGACTAAAAGTTTCTGTAAATCAAAAGTCAGACGATACATTCTAACGTGATTCAAGCACCTTTTATATCACGATAATTATAGCGGGTAAACTTTAGAAGCTTTCGGAAATCGATTAAATATGGATTATCTTTTGTTAATTTAAATTTCGATAATACCTTTTACACCTATAATTAATTAGAGAGCTGCGTTATTCTCCAAAACAATATTCTGGTTTACATCTGCATAATATCCTCTCCTGATAATGATACATTGTTTAATTACTTTACCATTATTGTAATGAAACATTAAAATGCAAATGAAAGTAGAACCGATATTGTTAAGAATTACTTATATTTCCGAAAGAAATATAAATACATATAATATGAATAAATAAATTAGTCAGCAATTTATGTGAAATACCGAAAATACTAATAAAAGAAAGAACGTATCGTTCTTAATATGGCCTTACTTAATAAATAAATTCTACCCTTTGCACAGCACTTGCAGCATACAAGAAACGCAGAAACTCAGGTAATTCTAAACTAAGTAGCCTTTCATCGGACCAATAAATAAGCAGCCTTTACAAGCATTAGCGGCATTATTGCGGCTAAAGTTTCTTATGTTTGAAAGGCAAAGCCAAGAGGCTTGCTTTCCTTCTTTTTCGCGGCGGTATCTCGGCTCTCTCTCTCTCTCTCTCTCTGCTGGGCTTTTAAATCGCCGTGCTCGCGCCTCCCTCGTTAGCTGTAAATTTGTAGCGCGATACATAATGCATGATATATGAACTGCAAGCAATGTGTAATAACGTTAAGCATCCAGTACGCCCACCTAGCGATATTATGCGCTTGGCTCGCTCGCGCCCGGAAAACCGTCTCGCGCGCTCCTTGGGATACAGGACGGATAACGCGCCGAGATATGCGCTCGCACGTGCAGGCGCAGCGTGCGCTCCCCGATAGGATTATATATTACGTCTTCGTTACAGGAGCAGAGCTCGAGGTAATGCGCCATCGATCATACGGCACGAGTGAGCGCGGCCGGTGTGCACATTGCGCCCGATGCCACTGGCCGAACCGAGCTTGCTGCTGCTGCTGCTTCCTGGCCCTCTGCTTCCTTTTTGCGAGTCGCATTTTAGATAATGAGGCGATAGCCGACTAGTCATTAGAGCCCGGAGCGTTGAATTACGCGGTATCGCAGTTCAAGTTTATGGATCGATTTCTCGGCGAATAGCAAGCTCCTAATAATTATGCATAAGCTGCGCAGCCGGGCCCTCGATAAATTCGATCTTTCGCTTTATTAAATGTAGTTTAATTGCTTCCCCGCTAATGCTTTTTTAATAATTATTAATCAAAGATTAACGAGGCTCGGAGGTTATAAATTCAATGGAATTCTATTAAAACGTATATCATTTTCTACAGTACATTTTCTACAGTACATTATTAAAGTTTTCAGGTTTTATGTTAAGTTTAATACTTTTATACCC
>JAWWEM010000001.1:14301313-14312856 GCA_035582935.1 Ormyrus thymus
TGGACGTATTTGAGACTGTCAACTTCTGCTTAGTTTCCCTGCTTAGAACATCAGGCCCTTGCTTAATGCACCGCTAAGCGCCTTATAAGGGCCACAAGTTTATTTTAAGGCATCGGGTTAATTTAATAAAATAAGACTAATTACAACATTGCTTACGGTATATTCATAAAAAAATTAATAATATAGTGTACAACGAAAAATAAAATAATCAAGTTTCAGGATCCTCCAAATGTAGTTCTTCAAGAAAAAAAATTATTTTAGAAAATAACCTGTTAGAGTAAATGACTTTTTCTATTAACCGAACGAAATCGCTCTGTTAATTTGACAGATTTAGTTTGTTATTTCAACAAAGCCTTTTGTTAAATTAACAGCGCGAATTCATTGCTCATATTTAACAGCGCGAATTCGTCGGTTCGATCGACCATATCTTTTTATCAGTGCAGACTTGTTAAGCAAGTGACCGCTGTAATTTTCTGAGAGAATAATTCACTGATCAACTTAGAGAATTGATGGATATTTTCCAGATTCTAAAATTGAGTGATTTTACATAAAAAGCGAGAAAAATTAAGACACAAATAAAAGTTTCATTTCAAAATTAAATAAATAAATCTTAATTTATCTGTACATTGAAAAGTGGCAAGTAACATCGTTCACTTTCAATCTACAATGTAATAAATAAGCTGATAAAATTTTTCCATCCACCGGCACAGAAGCCAAACGCTGCAGTTTGCTCGACGAGCATATCGGCAAACATCGAGATGAGCCTTGCGATCGAATCGATCATCGGTCATCCCCGTCATCTGCCTGCAGAGCAGCGAGTTCGCGCACGTTCGAGGCAGCGCGTAAGTTTTAGCATGCCGCCAGGAGAGAGAGAGAGAGAGAGAGAGACGATGCTTTTTCGTACACAGGCCCCATCATCCGGCGCATCAATCAACGAAGTAAACGTCTACTTGCATCCAGGGGGAGGAAGGATTGAATAACCGCGAGCGCAAGACAAAGGGAATATTGGTATCCGCCGGCGGAGGAAAAGTCGATGACAAATAAAGTAAAAGACGAGGGGCAAATAAAAGGGCACTGCCGAAGGGAGAGGGAATGGGCGCGCGCGCGCGTCGCGATGGGCGAAGGAGGATGGGATATCATTCTTCGGATAAATCGGGAGATTTCTGCCGACGATTCAATCAGTGTCACTGCATTCTGACTGACAGAATTGACAATCGTGATTGAAGCGTCTTTTATATCACAATAGTATAATTGCTTTAACCTCGGATTAAAAGTGCCTGTGAACGCGGGAACAGACCGCATTACGAATGGCGAGGTCTATTTCATCTGACTCGCTTTCGAAGGCAACTTAATTACTTAACCACATCAAAACGGAGCTTTCGTTTGATAAATTCAATCCAACTATTTAATCCACTAAATAGTATTGGGCTAAAATTAGCTTGGTAGAAGGCAAAATAATATTTATATTTCGATATATAATAAGAAAAATTAATACAGCTCGTATATAGGAAATAAGTGGTTTATTTAGAAAAGCTGGACGGTTTGCCGAGAAGTTCGTGCGCCAATAAAAGCTCAATCCTGCTTGCATAATAAATTAAAAGGCCAATCTCCCCCCGCGAGCGAGCGAGCAAAAAAGGCGCACGTCCCAGCTCGTAAAACGTCGACGGCGCCGCTCGGAGGAAAAGGGCCGGGCTGCCGCGTGGGCCGCGGCGACATTCTATTAATTTTCCTATTAATTCGAGTCGCAGCCCCGCTTTCCATAAACGCACCGCGAGCGTCGCGGGGAAAAAAGCGTCGCGCCCCCGAACCGCCGTAAATCAAGCGCTCGTCCAATTTGTTTTCTGCGCCCTCGCGGCGTGAATCACCAGAGGCTTCTTCTCCCGGACGCGTCTAATTTCGCGAGCTATATACCCCAAGTGCGTCGCCGATGCAGCAGCGCGCGCTCGGGCAATAACGAGGAATCGTTAACGGCTTTAACGCCTCCTGTTTCTATTACCTGCGCGCGCGTTGCCGGTTCTATCGCCGCCGGCCTGCGAATTGCCCGATAACCGTCGCCGAATCAGTGTCTCCGCTGAAGCAAGCACCCGCGGACCAGGTGAATTTGTTGCTTTCTCGAGCTTGCCCGAAATCGGCGCTCGGCTGAAACTGACCGCTTTCACGTTCGATCAGTGGAAAAAGTTTATTAATTAATGAATTATCGATCCTAACTTTAGGCTTCCTGAACGTTCAATAGAGGATTCTGTTATCTAGGCTTTGTACAGTATTTATGTTCAATAACTGCAAATTATTCGGAATTCAGTTAAGTATAATCCACTATAAAGAAATTTATTATTATCACAATTTTCTATATAAAGTCTCCATAAGTACTGTTAATTAAACTGACTTTATGTCTCGCGAATTACACGGTTTAAATAAACACGTTTGGCTAATAAAAAAATAGTAAATCTATACTGCTTCTTTGTGACGTGACAAGAAATTACAATTTGCTCATTAAATGAAAAATTTAAAAGCTTAAAGCAGTTCATTGAATTGGAAATTGATATGAAATTAACTTATCTATGCAAGTCGTTCAAGTAAGCCAACAGCTCCTGCACGTGGTTAAGGGGAAAATTATTTCAACGCCAATCCATTATACTATATTTCCAAGCGATAATTACATAGAAATTCACTTTTTAGGAGCCGCGCGAGTATCGCGAGGCCTAAAAAGCATACATTAGATGCTGAGTTTACTAAAATTGAAAATTTCAATATCGTAAAAGGGTATCTGTTTTCATAAAACAATGAAAAATAAAAGATGTCGATGCAAATGGGAATGTATTTTTCAAATTTAACGACACTGGTAAGTGTTTCATTTGCCAACTGTTTTAAACGCGAACAACGGCATTCTAGTTTGTTACATTTTTTTAAATAACAAGTTATTTAAATAATTAAAATTATTTAAAAATAACTCGGCATGAGAAGCGATGGAATTATTTTTATATTTTTGAACAAAGTATTGGCTTCAGAAATAAAATATTAACAAACAGATTCTCCTACGCCGAGGAAAGTAGTGCAGCTTCGTAAAACGACACAGTGTATACCGAGAATATTGTCAAGATCGTCGATGTAGGTGGTCCGGCACTTTCACAGCAGACTCCGTTCCGTCATAACTCGCAGCTCTTCCTCCTTTTCCCTCATATCGTTACGATGCTCCGTCTCTTCCCGGCCGCGGCGTCTCCTCTACGTTTGCCTTTAACCGCGGCATCAGTCGAAAACAAACTATATAGCAGAGCGTGCCTAATAAATCCTGCGCAAACGTTCTTGCCTAGGGATTCGCAAAGGCGCTTTGCGAGAGGATGGCGGGGAGAACTATTCTTCTTTACTCGCCTCGCTCTTCTTCTCTTGGTGTGCGCGAAAGAATCGGCTTCGTTAAACATTGTGAAAAGTTTCACGAAAAGTTAGAAATCGCTATGAAAATGCAGCGAAGATATTTAAAAATTATGCGCATCATTACGATATTATAAAACAACATAAAAGTTCGTTTTAAACCTTGAAATTAAATATGTTTGTCTAAAAATTTTAGTATAAACTTTTTTTCAACAAAGATTTATCCTATTTTAAAAGCTTCCATTGTCGATTCGATACTTAAGTATTCACTGTCAACGACGTCGCAGAAACGTCAAAATCATTTTTAATGGATTCGCATGACACTCGAAAAGCCGGATCGCTATAAATATCCGTTCACTTTCCCCGCTGTCGCGTTTTTTATACTCTCACCCCCCTTTGTCTGCGACGACGCTGCGCGTAATGGCTGAGAGCCGCGGGCGCCCCGCGTGCACGCAGACAGGAGAGAATGCAGTCGATACACACCCCCGCCGACTGGCAAAAAAGAAACTTCTTCGTAATTAAAATTTTTCCAACAAAGAAGGGCGGGAAGGAGGAAAGATGCTCATCTAACCTGAATGCAATTAAAATGATTCCGCGGCTCCTCCGATGGCTGCAAAAGATTCGGCTAAGCGGATGCGAGGCTTCCGATTCATTTCTGGCCCTCTTCAGCTGCTTTATGCATTTAATTTTAATTATTTTTTTTTTCAATTCCAAATTAAACAAAAGTCTTATTAAAATATGAAAATGGAATTTTTAAATTAGGACATTTTACATTTTTAAAACGTTTACTTTCTTTCATCTTATTAGTAGATTGCATTGGTTAAATTTAATTTACACGATATAAAAACGAACCGCTTAATAAACGTTATTTTACTTTGAAAATGAGTTATTATAAAGGAGGTTTCAAGCGTTGCAGTAATTACATTCTACTACTTTTGCATGCAGCCGCTTAAAAATGTTTTAAAAAGTTAAATTAAGATTTTTATTAGTTCATTTACAGAGAAAAATTTTAATTCTGCTCGACAATGCGAGACTTTTAATTATGTTAAGATATGAGTAGTAACATATCATTAAATTAACTCGAAAAAATTTACGAACCGTTCGAGGAAAATTTGTAAATAACAATCACAAATTCAATACTAATGTATAATGAATAAAATTATTAAAAAACATTCTTTTTTTAAAAAACTTTTTTAGACATGTGATATGCTTGTACCCATCAATGTAAAACATATCAAGAAATACCCTAAAAAAATATAGGAACATATAGGGAAAATAAAGCTCAGTTCTGTATTTCCTTGGCTCTTATTTCTTTTATAACCTAATACCCCGTTTCTTTTCATTGCGCGCACTCCGAGACAACATGACGTTCCTGCTTCTTTGATCTTGGAAACGCTTATTTAGGAATACGTCGCGCTGATATATCTTTGGGTTTTTAAATATAATAACTGCACCTCGATCTCTGCCACGGCTTTGTACATCTACACTCATTAATTGTACGAATGATATTATAATGTTACCATAGTGGAAACACTATTGCATCAAACTCGCAGAACATTAAAATGTTATAATTTTTTACATTCATTTTGCTATAAAAAGTGTCTCAAACGGCAGAAAGCTTTGTTTAAAACTATTTTCTAAGCTGTATTTTCGTACTTTACATTCATCCATGTTTACCTTTGACTGCGACGGTCCCTAAGCCACAATTGCACCCCAGTACGCGCATTATTCCTCGGCGCTCCGCCTGGGCGGGCGGTTTTTCTTTATTCCGTTGTGTGCTCTCTCTCTCTCTCTCTCTCTCTCTCGCGTGCCGCGGCCCGGCGCGGCTCTTTAGGCCTTATTTATATATTTATCCATTAGCTATTTACACAGCGTGCGCGCGCTCGTCGCGCAAATCTATTGATCCCTCGTTGGTCGGCTGCCCTTTAACCGATATCCAAATAGCCCGGATAGATGAACGATGGACGCCCCTTTCTTCCTTTGTCACGGCTCTTTGTGCTTCGGATCAGGCGCTGCTGCTTTTCACAAATGTCACGCAGATTTCAATGATAATCGCTCGTGTTTGATTAGAAGCAAATTCGGCGCTTCCCTATCCGTTTGTTCCACTTTTTTTTTTTCTTTTTAATTATACGTATTTAAATTTCGCGAAAGCGGCGTTATTTCTCTGAACAAGTGGGTGTCATTTAATTTTTTAGACAAATAGACTTTATCACTAATAACGCTTTTTGTGTACAAAAATCGTATTTTTGGGGTTAATTAATACAAAAAGATTTTCTAAAAATTTTAACTCAATTGGCCCATCCAATAAAACTAATTATCCCTTTATAAACATTTTTAATGACAGGAGAGCACTTCAAATATTGGAATATGATGAAAGGCTCGCGCTTCCTATATACATAGTAGAAATCGGGCAACGAAACTTTAGAAATACGCTTATGCCCACTCCTCACTATATCCGGATTAGTCAGCAAGTTGCTCTCGGTAATTCCGGGGGGTTGTTGCAGAGTGGCTGCTCTCGTAAACTTCACCACTGCGATCGCCGGATTAACAATACTTATCGTAACACCTGTACTTTTGCAAATCCACCTATTCCCCTCTCTGTTTTAAAAACTCGCTTACATAAATTATTGCGTTAGCGTCGCTTCCTCAATCATTGTCGAAAGAAAACAAACAACGGGCCGCGTAACATCAAGCCAGCAAGCCACTGTCCAACTTACATTTTTCTCGGGCGTACACAAAAATAAGAGGCTGCCAGATTATGCGTATGTGACTTTCGGATGTTCGCTTGGGCGCAGCACAAAAGAAGCGGCGCCCGTAACCAATGTCTCGTCTGGCCTCCCATTATAAAGAAGCGCCAAATTTGAATAAGAATCATTAATGTCTGACAAGCGCAGCTTTTGCTTTATACAGCTATTTCTATTGTATGCCGTACAAGCACAAGCAAATCGTAAATCAAAATTATCCGCCTCTGGGAATTTAAAACTACCAAAATATGTACAGAATTCTGAATTCGAAATCCGTTAGCTTTTAACAAACGGGTGCAATTTATATTTTAGACGCATCTCTAACAATTCAAATGAAACGATTAGAATAATTTGAAAACTTGTAAACCCAAATGAATTAATATTAAATGCTCGAAAAGAATTATCAACGAACGCGTTCGGCAAGTGTTAACGTTTCCAGTTTTCCAATAAAATCAATGGAACGCCTGGTTGAAATGCACCTTAGGGAGCGCACGTGCGAGCGAGGCAATTAGCGGGAGATTTTTCCTCGCATATTAACGACAGGTACGTGCATATTAAACGGCGAGTCAATGAAGACTATTTAATAAAGAAAGACGGGTAACATTAGCCGTTTATGCATTTACATAGGAATCCGTAATTGTCTGCATCGCGCGCCGTGGTGTTTGGTAGTCGTCGGGCTCGCTCTCTCTCTCTCTCTCTCTCTCTCTCTCTCCCCGTGTCCCCCTCTTTTCGTATTTTCCTCTCTGTTTCGCCTCTGCCACGAGAGCCTTCCCTCTCTCCCTTCAACTAAACGGGCAGACGATGAAACCTCCAGCGGCGTCGGCGCATGTTCATATATGCACGCACGGCGCGCGTGAGCAGCCAGCGTTTCGTGAATACAAATCGACTCGCGTATAATTGCAACGTTAATTCCCAGGCGCTGCATCTCTCTCTCTCTCTCTCTCTTGCTCTCCGCCTCTCTCTTTCGCTGCTTTTATCTCTGTCTCGCTCACGGGCACAGTGCCGCGCCAAGCCCGGACGTGTGCGTACTCCTGTCCAGTATAGCTAGAGATCCGAAATAAGCAATGGATGATTCGTGGCGTCGACGAGCCCGCATTACTGCCGATTGTATTGGCGTAATTCCCCGAATATTGCTGGTATCAATCCGATCTGCGCAGCCTCTGCTCCCAGCATGCCGAGCTGTATTCCGAAATAAATGTAATAATGCAAAAGTGCGTTGTGAAAGAGTCGACTTGTTTTTATTTTCAACCTGGAACGTGCATTCCTTTCAGTACTTACAAATATCTGTCGTGCAGATATTTCAATTTTAAATTTAACTTCCTTCCGTAAAATAACAAATTATCAAACGTTATCAAGCCTATTAAAATAGCAGCCAATTAAGAGTCAAAATATTGTCCCTTCGTCCCGTTTCAAGAACCTGCACTCCGTTTAATAAAATCCAATCAAACGGCCATGTGAGTATATAAATACGTAATCTCGCCTGGACCCTCTCGATAAGCGCGTATCGGCACGGGGAAGGCACTTATCTATCCTCTAATTAAAAAGCGGCCGACTCCTCGATCGCCTTTTCGCTTACTGCACAATTGAGCGAGTCTGCGACTGGTGAATTTTTGCACTTACCGCGCTTAATTAAAATCTGGAAGACGAGCAGCGGCGATACATCGGGCGGCCTTTGCCCCGTCCGTCCATAAATCGACGGCGGCGCGCGAGCCGCGCGAAACGAGCAGGTAGACGGGCCGCGCCCGAGCGAGGACTATGATTTATCGCCGTAATCTGAATCAATGAACTCTCCTCTCGCTACTGGACAGTCGCATTCGCATATTCGCGAGGGCAATATCGCGCCGCTTGAAAAAGCCATGAGCGCGATTGCGCGCTCGGGAGCTCGGGTGTATCGCGCGCCGGCATTACTTAGCTTGATTTAGGACCGCGGGAGATAACGTTTTTCGAAAATATCCTCGGCGCGCGCAGTTTGCCTACTTTATTTAATTAAACCTTTGAGTTTGCCGTGAGATTCGCTTTACTAAATTCATTGCTATAAATGGTCAAAGTAGAAACTTGGATATCAGATGCCTGCATGTAGTGCAGGTGCTTTGAAGTCGTCGTACTTGAATTAATTATTTTATTACGCATTTGAGCGAATTATTTTATTTACGTTAAAATAAAAAATAAAAATGTTGATTGTGTCTAACTTTAAGGCTAAGGCTACCCAGCAGAAATTATGAAAATTTAACGTCGGATAACTCTGCCTCCTACACCCTTTCAGAATTTTCTTTGAAATCTTCCGAAAAATATAGCCCAAAAAGTGGACCGTCGCGGAGGAGCGAAAAAGAGTGAGAGGAAAGTAAGGTAGATAAGGTTGACGCGGTTGAGCGCGTGGGAGGTCCTGCTCCCTCCGTGCTCCTCGGCGGCACCTCTCCCTCTCGCATTGTTTATGCCGACGTATAAAAGTGACGCATTGTTATTACGGGAGGTACGTGCTAGATGTGTAAATCAGGATCTATGCGCGCGAGCGAGCCTGAGCCGCTCTCGAGAAATATTATCGTCTTAGTTTTCCTTCCGAGGTATCCATTTCATAGGCACTACAGCGCCGGCAGCAGCGGCTAAGGCAGTCGACTTAAGGCAAAGCTACCGCTATAAACAAGCCCGCATTTTATGAAACGACGCGCTATCTATATGCAGAGCGCCCGATAAGAGCTGCTGCTGCCCCCGGGCTTGGAATTTCACCGGCATTGCGAGAGAGAGAGAGAGAGAGAGAGAGAAAGAGAGGAGATCCGTTTTGATAAGGGATTTACTTTTCTGCACTTTCTCGATTTACCCCTTTGCGCTTTTCGCTGCTTCTAAGGCCGCGCATTTGTTCTGCTGAATGCGCCCTGCTGCCAACTCATGAATAGAATTTTCGCCAAGCTTATTAATGGCCGCGTTTTTCTCCCGGTTTCATCAACATGATAATTTTACGGCGTTTCCAAGTGAAGCATAAAATTCTTGTACTCGTTCCTGCTTGTAAACCATTCATTTCCTGATTTTAATTCTAATTTCAAAGCTTGCCGGAGAACAAGAAGCGAGTTTGCGCTGTACATTACATTTTAAAGTTAAATTTAATCATGTCAGTGAAATCTAAGAAGATTTTGGCCGAATAAATTAAAATAAAGATTAAATATCTGAGAAATCAGTCAGTTTTCAATAAAAATGAACGGAATAGAAAGAAGCGAATACATTTCACAGGAATTTTTACTAGAATCGAAACATAAAATTAAATTCAAATAGATACTCATATGTACGTAGAAAGTAATATATTTTAAAAATCTTAAACATAGTTTTTAAATTAAAATAATCTTTTCGAAAATCAGTTTGCAAAGATTTCTATCCGCCAATTAGCTAAATTTGCTTCAAAACATCAATTAACCGAAAAGATTCACGACGAATCAGAAACCTAAAATATGAAAGGAAGTAACGAGAAGTTTGTAAGTTATTATCACAGGACAAAGCAGAATTTGCATATGAGAAGAAGGCGATCAGAGCGTGCTGCCTTCGCTTAGAGCTCGGATAATTCATTTCCCAGATGGTCCACTTATCGATCGGCGATGCTATCTCGATCTTGGCTCCGCATACTCAAGGCGATACCGAGCCGGGCAGAGGGTCGCTTGAAAAAAGAACGGCGCGACGCGCGTCCGTTAGAGCTTGACGCGGGCGTCTTGGCCCGCGGTGATTTATGTGACGGTTTTTAAATATGGATGAAGACGTTTCATAAACCATAAATACAGAGCGGAGCGCGTACACTTTGCCCCGACCACCTTGCGACCCTCTCAATACGTCGGCGATGAGCCGTTGATAACTGCCATGTCTTCAGTCTTGCGCGTCGCCTCGCTCTCTTGCCTTTTCTGCGAAGCAACAAAAATGCGAGACTGCCTTCGCAGAACAATATGACTGCTTCTTGCGGCAAGAATTCTGAATAGGCGCGCGCATTGGTAAACGCGCGATACGGGCGTACTAATATTCATTGAATACTCCTGGTCTAGATAGAAAACGGCAATGCTCGGCTGCGGCGCGCTAATAAAAGCATTTCGCGATAAAGCAAAATTAACACAATGCCCGCGGAGCGTCGGCAGGGTGGTCGCAATAAAACATTTACGAGCGCGAGGAGAATTCGAGGCGCCGAGAGCTGCGAGCGCTGCGACGGCCCCGTGGCTTCGGCGATAAAGAAGTCTTGTTTCCTCCCTTTCCGCAATCTGTGTCAAAGCAGGCCCATAATTCATCTCCTCGCCCTCGTCACTCGGAGACGTTTTCTCGGGAGGTAACTGCAAGGGGGTGGCTCCTCGACCGATTATTCGCTCTGCTCTGCTAGGCCGTTCCGTTTGATAAATTTACTTATTTGCTTTCGAAGATGAGGTACCGGAATTTGTTTTTTCTACGAGGAATTTTTAAGCAATTTCATTGAAACCGCATAAAAGTTGCGGAGTTGGAATATTTTAAACGCGTAAAAGTGTAACCAACAGTCCTCCGCGCAGAGAACTCATCAAACGACTTAGTTTACCCGAGCCATTGAAATTCAAGGTGCATTTAAGCTCGAATTACAAATGCGTTAATGAAGGAGAGGAATGCCGGTCTACCATATGGATCGTAACTGAGACAGTAGTCGCTGCTAATGAAACGTAAACCGGTAACTGTTATTGTTGGCAGTTTCACGCCTCGGGTACAAGGAATTCTCTCTTTGAGCATCAAAGGCAAGGGGTGTACGTACAAAGATGTTACGCATCGTTCTATCCCTTTCGCCCGCTCTTCGACACTTCCTTTGCCCGTCTCCTTTCATTCTTCTTACTTAGTTTAATATTTCATCTAGTCGAGTGCTGCAATTCTCTAATTAAGAGAACATTTTCAAGCCCCTTTCATGTGATATACGTTTTGACTGTACAGTTATACATTTATTGCAGCACTTTCATTAGACGTTTTCAGTTAACAACGAATGCGAGCAGATTAGCTTCCTCGTGTGCAGTTAATATTTAATGAATAATTTTGTCAGTATATATGATCTTTATAAAATGATAAGGTAAAATAAACGAATTCGCTAATACGGCGATAAACCTCTACTCTATACATTTACAGATCATTAGTTTATTCAAGTCACTCGTGTTCAATCGGTAATATTAATTTCTCACAATAGGTAATGCAAAAGTTTATGAGATTTATTTAATGATTTCTGTTGGAGAATATATTATATATATATAATTATTGGGGAAAAGCTTATAATTAGCTCTAATTAACAATACAAGTTTATACTATAACATATAGATTATACTCGGTTGAATATCCTTTACATTTCATTATGAATCAAATTAATCTCTGATTTACACACAGAATACATACACTGAGAAAAATATCTCATTAAAAATTAGTATACTCTATCGTAATCGAAGGACAAACTTGCACTATCCTGAA
>JAWWEM010000001.1:14338466-14378959 GCA_035582935.1 Ormyrus thymus
AAAATACTCCATAATTGGCGAATAAATGCTAAAATTTAATCTCAAAGCATTAAAAATGGTTTGATTTCTACTAGGGTATCATTCTTGTTCAAAAGCATTTTTAAATTTACCGTTTCAATTTTCCTTCCCAAGTCCCTTTCGATTAAATGTCAAGCGAGGTTAAATAGAAATTAGTTACTTGAAAACATGAGTCTCGTACAAAGGTGCACGATATTACTGGGACGTCCCGTTAACATGGATGCTCTCTCAGCGTATCTCGCAAGGAAGACTTTCTGCGTGGTTGAACTTTTACTTTTATTAACCCGCGCGTAAATGTGATCTCGAGCTTAGCTTATATTCCTCTCGGGAAGTAGAAATTGGCTTATCGGCAGTGTCATTAACTATGCGTCTCTCAGGTTGCGTACAACAGTTGTGTATATATATATATATATATACATGTATATATATATATATATATATATATATAATCGTTGCTCCGCGGTTTAGTTTCAAGTCGTTTCAATTAAACGGTTTATGTTTGCTTCCATGGGAATCCTGCATAGAGAACATTATTTCGAATGTTATAGTCTTAAAATTATTCTTTCTTTTATACATTTCTTTTTTAAAATTTTAATTTTTTATTATTTTCAAATTTTGATAATAAGATGTTTATAATGAATTGCATTTGTTAATGGCAAAAGGCTCTATATAACTTTGAGTTTCTATATGTTGACATGCAAGTAAACTTTACAATTTTGTTGCTTTCATATTTGATGTTAAAGTTCTACATGGCAACTGCTAAAGAAATCTGGTATAAGCCATGAAAATTAATGCACCCTTTGAGACAGAAAATTCTAATTACTTACCGAGTAAACGTCTAGCTTGAAAAGCAATTGAGCTGAGTAAACAAATGTAAGGAACGTTTTACATTTAATCAAAGAAATACTGTAATATCAACTTCTAGGAAATAATTTTTATGCAACAAGTTAGATTTTTTCAAGTTATATTATAAAAAAACGAATTTAAAGTATACAGTTTATTTGATATCAAAGAAGACCAATTTCCATTCGACTTTTTGTAATATAAGTATAAAAGTTATACGAATTCAAAAGCTGCGAAATTGAATTTTATAACACGTTAGGTATAATCGCATCATCAATTTTTAAAAAATTGATACTTATTTTAATTTGAAATTCAGCCCCGAAATCCGTTACCATTCGTATGCAAATGAACTGTCTTTTATCGGCAGAAAGTAAGAACATACTTTAAAGAAAACTGTTTTGAAAGATTTTCATAATATTCACGTTTGCGAAACGGCGCGGATTTAAATATAAAAGGCGGTATTTTAAAAAAATCTTTTTTTTCTTTTCGCACCACCTCGGCATGTAAGGGTAGATTGGGGAAAACTAACGTATCGCGACTGTAGTCATTACGGAATCACCCTCCGGCTCCCGACCTGACAATCGGAGATTTACCGAAAACCCTTCGTTTTCCTCTCTCCCTGCTTGGCTCTTCTTTATTTATCTTCCTCCCTGCAGTTTACTCTGCTCTTCTGCATCGAGCCTTTTCCCGTACATTTACCAGTGTCTTGCCTCTCGCAGTCTGGCAGACGCAATATATAAATTTTTCTGCCGTTTCGCTCAGCTTTCTGCCCGCCTTCTTTCCTGTTATTCCTTTAATTTAGTACCTATAACCCGCGGAGCCACTTTCCGAGTTATGTACAGGGTACGATTTTCTCCCTCGTTCTTGACTCCGGTATCAAAGGGCTCTTGAAGAAAAGTGTACGTAGATACAGCAAAAAAGATTTATTAGGTAAATTTAATGTTATCAAGGGTATTAATAATTCTGAGCTTTTGCATCGAAAGCGCAACGTCCAAAAACAAAGATTCTGCAAAATCCTCGAATAAGCTGGGATGACGGAATGATAAAACTCGGTCCCCGGCTCAAGGTCCGATAAATCAAGGAAATAATCAATTTCCGCGTGATACATTCCTGCGCAAACGCGTAATTTTCCCAATGCGAGTAATTACATCGACGCACGGCATCCTCGTTTCCGGCAGTTTTTCGTCCCGCTCCTCTATCTCGTGCTCCTTCTCCCGGCCCTACATCAATGCGATCTCTCTCTCTCTCTCTCTCCCCTCTGATTTCCCTCTTGCCCTTTTAGCCGCAGCCAGTGGACGGTCCGGTGCGGTAATACCCTTATAAATTCATGGTGAACCGACCGGCCATTTGTAGTGCGGGGTGCAGGCTCTTTCTCTCCTCTCTCCGAGCTTCCAGTTGAATATTTAGATCCGAAGGCTCGTTCGCCGGCGTCGGTTTTGTCGAGCTTGCGAAAAAAAACGTTCCGTAAGCGTCGTCCGGCAAGTTTTTAACCAAATTAAGCGCCTTGGTATAAATCATTTTGCGAATTTCTTGCTTTGCGTAGGTGCGCTATCTTAATTTCTTTATTAGTCTGGAAGGGTCTGTAGTCAATACATTTATGTACGCCAATTGATTGAAAAATTTTCCTTGTTTATTTCTGGAGCTGTGATATTTATAAACCGACTTTTTTGGAATTGTTTTCTCTTCAAGCTTCCTGCGTCAATGAATTTAAATTTGCTTTCGATCCGAAACTTAAATACGGAACATTCAACATGGAACAATCAATCAATTATTATAAGTAATTATTACTTATTTAAAGCTTTTAATAAGTTTTATTCATTTATTTATTTAGTCTAGCCTACTATTGAACAAAATTTATTAAAATCTTTTTAAAACCTATAATAAAATAGCTGTTTTTTAAAACATCAATTCCCCTAGGAAATGATTTATCAAACAATGTATTTAAAATAAGTTGTGATGTAAAGAACAATTCCATAAACTAAAAAATGAAGCTGCTCAAAATAAAAAAATAAATCAAGCCTTAATCAAGTCCGGTATCTCGGAAAATTTAGCCAAATCAAATACGATGGCAATAAAAGAGGGCGAAAGAAACGCAGAAAGGCGCGGGGCCATCTCATCCAGCCTCTGCCATCGTGCAGGGCTCGAAACGGCTGTACGTCTACTTGTCGCATAAATACATCGCGCGATGATATATCTGCTTGCGATTTTATTTCTGTCTATGCACGAGAGCCGAGCCGCGCGCAGCCGCCCCATTGGCCGTGGACGGCCATTGTCTGCCCCGGCGAAGTGTAGTAGCGGGCCGAAGTAAGCGACATAAATCCCCTTCGAGGTGACTGTTCGCGCGCGATCGTGACTTGGGCGTCTGCCAGCGCCGCGCGAGGCTCCCGGGCCCGCGGCATTGAGAAAAAGGCGCCCCCGTCGCGCGCCGTTCGAACGGACAAGAAGCGCCTCGCGTTAACGCATCGAGAGCACGAGTCGTTTCGGGCTTGGGAGGCGGCTGCTGCCGCGCGCGCTGGACTTGTCTGGTTTAATTGTCATTTTTCCGCAGCGCGCGCGCGCAAGAGAGAGAGAGAGAGAGAGAGAGAGAGAGAGAGAGTAAGAATGGAAAATTATTTGCCGAGCGGCGGCGAACACGTTTACGACTGCGTAAATACTCGCGAGCGGGCTAATGGAGGCTATGGCTTTGTCAGGAATGGTAAAGGTGGCTTCTTTCGCAACGAAAACGGGAGTTCAGGTAAACGAGTTTTCGCGACTCGCTAAAGATGAACACATTTAGATAGCAAGAGTTTTTAGTGGAAAAATTTCTTTATTTTATATATGTCGCGATCTACTTTATTATGTTTTAGTATTTTATTGCTATCGCTGCAGTTAATTCTGTTTTTAGCTGAAATGATAATCACAAGTTCAGAGTAAACAATTGCCTTACAAAAACTAGCGTTTATGTAATTAAACAAGTTGACTAAAAACTGTCAAGGTAAAAAATAATCTATTAATTGTAAGTTGACGTTTGAAACACTGTAACCTTGATGGCAGTTTTCACTATTATTTGGCCAATTTTTGACGAATTTTTTGCCGATTCGCCAAATTTGGTCAATCTATTAGTGAAATGGCTAAAAAAAAAACTCGTGAAATTTCCATCGGGGAAGCAGATTATCATAACGAATAAAGAAATTTTCCAGATTTGCGACATTTTAAACAGAAGTGCACTAAACATTTACATCTCATAATCGCGAGTGCATCCGCCTTGAAAAAAAAGGGGGAAAAAAAGCAAGAGTAGAATATAACTGCGGGCGTTCCAGTAACAAGAATAAAGAAAAAGGAAACAAAAAGTGGAAAACAGTGCGGCCGCGCCAGAATTGAAATACCAGAGGCCGTAAAAGCAAACGAAGGAAGACGCGGCGAAAAAATGGCTCTCGGCGCAAAAACGAAATTAAAAGCTAAAGCCAGCAGGCCGCGAGATCCATTTCATCTGCATTTTATACGCGAAATCCCGGCGCGCGCGGGAGAGAAAAAGGCAAGGAGACCGCGGCATTAATTTGCGGCAGGATAGTATTATTCCGCAGCCGAAACGAGCCGCGCGCCGCGCCGATTTCCCGAAAAGACCCTCGAGTTCGCCTGGAAACTAAAGCGCTAACTGGCATTAGCCCGCGGTTTCTAATCCATTAATCCGTTCGTTAATCACGCGACTCCCTCTCGCACTCGTTGCATGCCGTTGGCTCTCGACTCTCTAACTTTCTGCATTAACAGTGCCGTACACCACCTTGCCAGGCGCCACTTTTCCTTTTCGGCCCCCCTGCAATATTTTCCTTACTAAGGTTAAACGAGTTTTTCTTGATTTTTAAGGTTACTGAGGTTTCGTTTGACGCTTCGTTCCAACTCGTGGTGAGCCAAGTGCACGGTAAAGACATATATTGCATGCTTAAATTACATAAACTGTATCAATGCGTAGAATTTAATTTCGAAAATAATATGACGGAAGAGTTTGTGTCTGCACCGATAGTTTTACAAAGATAATAATAAATGCAGCAATAACGCAGAATGCTTTATCGGAGACTATTAATAAAAAGGAAAGCGGTGTCCACGTTACGAATCGTTATTGCAAAGAACATGAATTCTCTATCAAGATAGCCTGCACCCATTCCGCAAACGACTTGTACAGCTCGCTTAAGCCACATAACCGTCGCTAAACGACGCCGAGATTTTTCTTAATAAGTGCGGCAGCTAACCCTTAAATCTCATCAAAGTCCAATAGGAGCGAGTCGGCACTTGAGCGAAGAACAGGATCGCATGGCAACGGCCGCGCACCGCAGTCGCCTTGTAATTTACAACTCGGGGCTCGAGCGCGCCGCCACCGCGAGTGTATAGTGGCGCTTGGTGTGCGCAATCAGTGCAAGCGACAGGTTATAATAACGAGCCCGCGCGCGCGCAGCGGCCTAATCGCTTCGTTCGAGCGTCGCGGAACGATTAAGCCACCTTTATACAGCCTCGACAAATCAGCTCGTCGCGCTATTTTATTATACGCCGCTCGCGCGATCCGGGGATGTACGCGGTTCTCTCTTTAGCCGCGCCGGGGCTGAATAATTTCATTAGCATTTGTATTTGCAGCACTCGATGCTAATATTCTAGCTGGATATTTTCATCTGCGCCGCATTACGAGTTTACGCTTTACTGCCGCGCGCTCGTTCGGCTAATTATTATTTCACTTGGAATTACGACTTAGCTGCCCCGTCTGCCGGCAGTCGCTAAAGGAAGAGGCCGAAGTATTTTACAGACTGCAGGCGGCCGAGCTGTAAGCTAACACTTTTAGGCGGAATAAAGTAGATAATAACGAGTATACGTTTAATTTCAGCTCTCCCGCGCAGCGGTGGACTTTGTAAGCGCGTTTGACGGGCACGCGGAAAACAAAGCGTCTCGCCCCTCGGGTGCCGCAGCCTCTGAAACGCACGCACGGCAGAGCGGATCCCGGCGCGCCGCCGGGGAAGTCGTGAAATTAGGCCGCGGCTCGTTTGGCCCGTCTCCTACATCGCGCTCTGTAACGCCTCGTCATCGCCGGGCTCGGGGCTCCGGGCTTCGATTTTTGCTTGCTCTCGCGAGCGTGTATACGCGTATATAGCACAGAACTTGAGCAGCAGTGGCCTCTCGGGAGAGGCGCAAAAGAGGTTGCGATTCAACGAGCTGCGCCACGGCGGAGAGAGAGAGAGAGAGAGAGAGAGGGAGAAGGAGGAGTTTGTCTTGCTCCAGTTCCTCGAGTGCCCTTGAGGGAGCTCCCACTCCTTCTCTATACCTCTGGAGAGCCGGCGAGCAGAGAGTCGGAGACGAGATGGCCCGGGTTGAAGAGGATGACAGCCCCGCGAGCGAATGGCTTAGCTTCTACTCTCTCTCTGTGTATCTCGTGCGCTTAACGCAAACTGGCGCACACCTTGAGCTTGCGCCGCGACGGCGGTGATGAGAGTCGGGCTGCCGGTCGTACTGTTGCCACGCGTGCGCCAGCGGAACAGATATCCCGAATCTTCTGCCTCCTCTTCGCTTCGAGCTCGACCCTCGTCGCGCTTCTTATTGGATTCCTCGGAAAAAGCTGTCTTAGGGCCAAGAGGGATCTTGCCACTTATTCCTGCGCTGAACTCGGATCTTCTTTTCTTCTTTCTGCCGGTCAATTATTATGAGCGATTTAGCAAGGCGCAATGTTTTATCGAGTACATTGTAATGCACCAATTTCAATAATTATAAGAAGCGAATGAGGTAAAACCAATTTTTTTTAACGTTATTCAATACTATACTTCACATTACGTGTACTTCAATCATGGGCAATAATTCTACTAAGCATTCTTCTCAAAGGAAAAATTTCAAGTTAGTGCAAAAATCTCACGCTGGCGAATTATAAGCACTTCTACAGAGGTTCTATGCCGTCAAACAATCATAATCCAGGTCACTCTACTTCCGCACGTTATAAAGCCTAATTGAATAAAGCGATTTAGTTGACAAAGTGCAAACACATTTCGCCCACTCGACCGTAGCTCTGGTTTAAGATCAAAGAGCGCTCTTGAGATCTATAAAAAGATTTCCAGTGAAAAATTGACGTAAAAATTTGGAACTCCTACATCTTGCATCTGGCAAACGAATGAAAAAAAAATAAAATTTCGTCCGCCATCGAATATAGCACATCTTCAATTGGGAGAAAGCAATACGGAAATGTAACGTGTGCACTGGCAGCTCAGACGAAAGGATCTGACGACTCGAGAGGAGGCTTATCCGCCAGGTAAATGAACGGACGCTCCGCTCGCGGATATACCTGACGGAAGTATTAAGTTGGCGCGGGGCCAAAGGCGCACACGCCGCGCCAAGGGATCTCCCCGCTTCGGCGAGGAGAAGAAAGAGTGGCGCGGGGCGCGCAGACCGTTTGTTATTGGATACGGGACAATGCTCGCGACTTACGCTCGATCTGCTCTTAAGTGGCATACGTGCATGCGCCCTTATCGACACTGTGTGTCGTTATAACCGCTTCGATGGCCCCAGTTTACACACTTGACTGCCTGCTCTACTAGACTCTGTATTGAATATTCCGATCGGAAATATATTTGGCTTAAACGATCGCTTCTCCTCGGTCGGCTTGCGTTTTTTTTAAACGGGACTTTCAAAATTTATTAAAACCTCTATCGCCTGGTCGAAATTTCTCTACTGCTCTCAACATTTTATTCATTGAATCGTGTAATTTCCGATTTGGAGATGAACTGTCTTTGATATGAGTTAAAGTCCCTCTTTAGAAACTATAAGCATTGATTTTATATTTGAAAAAAAAAACAAGAAATTTACTTAAAAGGTATAAGTAAAATATACTGATTCTGACTTAAGTAAAATTTACTTGATTTATTAAGTATGCCACCGTACGTGCGAGAGAGTCAGAAAGAAAAATGGCGCTTAGGATTTGGTAAAATTTACTTATAAAGATGAGTAAAGCTTAACTTTTTAAGCAACCCTAGTAGAAATCAAAGCATTTTTAATGCTTTGAGATTAAATTTTAGCATTTATTCGCCAATTATGGAGTATTTTTTGGCCATTTATGAAAAACTGGCCAAAAAATGCTTTGAAAATTTTTTTCAATTTCTACCAGGGAACTTTTACTTACATCTAAGGTAAATTTTACTAGCTATTTTTCTCCGCGTACATACGTGATTCAATGAACGGACATTTTGGCATATAATATAATAAGAAGCCAATTTCTATATCAAATCATCATTTCGATCGTTCAATCTGCTAAAAGCGCTGCAGCAGTCTTTTGAAAAGCTGGAAAAGTACGCTTCCTTTTCCCGGCGTGCATCGCCGGTGACGGCTGCTGCAGGCGCCCCGCGAATACCGGATGCGAGATTGCTCGCTCCGGGGCGCGAGGAGGGCGAAGGTGGGAAGGCGCTCGTCATAAGTATTCACGGGTCGTTTTGTAATATGTCAAAAATCCGGACGTGGATTAAGTCGGCCGCGCAGCTCGCGACGCTAATATTAGCCGAGCTGAACCTCCGCGGCCGTAACGCGAGGTCTTATCCTCCCGTTCCTCTCTTTGTTTCTCCGGCTCTCTTCTTTCGCGCGCGCGACTAAGACGAACGCGTCCCCTGCGGCGGCGCCTCGCGAGCCACGTGATTTGAATTCGAATGTGTCCAATGTCGCGCGGCGCGATGCAGCGCGCGATGGTAAGCAGGTACGTAGACGAATGCAAGGGCTTGAAAAAAATGGGCGCTATCCGGAGACGTCTTGCGTTATTGCACCTCGCGGTAAGGAAATGTAAGCGACTGGAAATGATAGTTCAATATGTAGAGCTTTGTTTTTAAATTCGTTTTTAAAATTTTCGTAATTTATTTCGACAATCTCATAAGCATACCTTTCAAAATACAGTGAAGAATTATTATTTTTGAAAAATATAGCATTTTAGTACAAAGATAAAACCAGTTTTTTCATCCCTAAGTGGCTGACTGAACTCGGCCTATTTCTACTTCAGTATAATTCTTTGGGCGTTACGCGTATAGTGTGTATTTTTAAGAACCTGCATTTGCCTTAAAAAATTTACTAAAATAATCCACTTTAAAAAATTCTAATAAATTAAATGGAAGATCAGCTCTTGCACGAGAAATTCCGATATATTTCTTGAACTACTGCGTATTGAAAATTGAAAATGAATACATACACATGTAATAGCTTCGGAAAGGTAAAAATGGATTTAAAAACGTAAAGCAAGTCCTGTCTCGAATTATTCTTGAGCAGTGAAAAAAATTACGGCAAACGGTCGCTCGAGGAGATTTTTCGCGAAAATGGGACTGCTGCAGCAGCAGCAGTTGGGCGAGAGAAAAAGGAAAGAAGGCAGGGGAAAAAAGGAGAAAGAAAGCAGCGCGCATAAGCCCGAACCGAAGGGAGAACAGAAGTGGGAACGAGAAAAAAGGCCAACGTGCCGTGAATATCGAATGGGGGGAATCGGTTCGGCGATAAACGACGCGATTGAAAGCCCAGGGATCCCGGCGAGTTTCTTGGGCGAAAACCCATAGCCGAGGATATCGATAAGCCATTCGTATTTCTATTCGCCCCGAAGGCTCGAAGGCAGTTGCCGCTAATGCCAAGTTATTAAGCACCGGGCGGCAGCTGAGGGAGGGAGGACAGAGAGAACGAGACTTTGTTTCTTAAGAGAAGATTATCGCTGCTAAGGAATGGTTTCGAGATATACCTCCGGGGGGGATTCCTCTTTTCCCTGCTAATTGCCTATTCTCTCGAAAAATTTACTGATATCGCCAAGGTGATAATTAAATTTAGGGGAATTAATCTGTAATTCCAGTCCAGAGCATTGACCGTTTCATAGATTATTTTTTACAATGTCTTCTTTAACTGCTACTTTCATTAAATTTCAAATCATCGCTGCCGCGTCGCGTATGTTTAACTTTTTTCTTTTAACTATTTTAACAGCTTATCGGCTGAAGCATGAAATAACGAGTAATCAGCTTGCTCGAGCAATGCAGGCTTCCAATACCGAAACATTTTCAAGTTTTGGCAATCTTGAATTTTCTCCATGAAAAGCCCTACACACACGAGCCGGGACCTGGTAGAGCGAGGACACGAGTGTGCAGACTCGGATTTCCGCATGAGATATCCCGTTCCAGGTGCTCGCGCCGAATAAACCCTATGCCGGAGGTAGTTTTGGCTCTTCTTCTCTCTCTCTCTCTCTCTCTCTCTCCTTCCCTCCTTTCCCGTAACCTCCTCGGGAGCGCCGGTGCCATATTACGTTGATCCAGATTCAATGGTACCGAAGGATGAAATAAATGCTTCACGGAAATCCCTCTAGATGGCTACTTTCGACGGGGAGGAGGGCTCGTTATTACCAAGTTCTGCTCGCGGGGAGTCCAACTTTAAGCGGAGGAGCGTCCTTCGACGTGGCTCCTGCTTTTTCTTCTTCGCTTCTTTGCCGTCCCCCTCTTTCGCGACGGGACGTGCTCTGGGGTGATGCTTTCCTTTCTCCTTGAATTGGCCCGCGCTGCTTTTTTCGATGTCTTTTTGGCTATTTACTTTGACAGGAATGAGCTAGACGATGTATTGTATGCAGTGGGGGCTTGAATAGCATTAGGATTGATGTCGAGCTTTCTTGATTGAGGGAGGAGGAAAATGATGATGTTGCTGAAATATGAAACGTAATTTTTGGGGTGCCGCAGTTTTTCCTTCGTTTGTTTGCGATGTTCTTCCTACCTCCTATGTACACAAGTGGTTCGTTACCTCTATATATCTTTACTCTCTTTTTAGCAGCTCTTCACATTTTTTTTTTCACTTGTTTAGTTTTATTTATTACATCTGAATAAAGAATATCGAAAATATCATTAACAGATCAAAGTACAGCAGAAAGTAACGCGAATAAATCAAAGTACAATGTGACGTGAAGAATCTATGTACTTAAAGTCAAAAGCCCATGCAGAATGTGATTTACGTTTGGTGAGGCAATCGCTTCAACGTTTGCCAACTGGACGAAAGGAGCATTGCGGCTCGCGCAAGAAGAAAAGCTGAAAGATTGCCGGGCGTCTTTCCGACGAAGCTCCAAGCGGCAAATCGAAAAATCGTCGAATTTGGCACGGACAGGTCGCGGCGAATATGGCGGCAGAGATCGAGTCTCCTCGCGAGGCAGATAAAGAGAGAGAGAGAGAGAGAGAAAAAAGAGAAATTCGTAGACGAGCTCACGCACGTACGGCAACCGTCGCGGAGCAATTTCCTCCCCGGCCTATCGCGCTCGAGTTTGGCGGCTGTTTCTCGACTCTGCATGCGGGCTGCGCCGCCGTTCTGGCTGAGTTATTCTTTCGGTTCGTTGTCTCGCCATTGTGCTGCGCGCCACCGTGGATGGTACGTAGGTGGCTGCAGCGCGCCGCGTCTTATTCGCCGCGGTGAATGCTAAGCGCCCTCGCCTCCCTTCCCCCCGGCTAAGCTCGCTGCGGTATGGAGATGCCTGCCGGAAAACTGAACGTTTTAGGAATATGAAAAATTTAATTACGGCTTTCTCTCGATTCGCTGACTTTTCCTCGACGGGGCAGGGGGATAGGGCTGCGCTACGTTTTTGAATAAGAAGGACTTGGGGTGTTTTAAGATGAGGCGCCGAGGCAGGGTGCTTACGATAGCGAGTTGTAAGAGAAAGTTTTAAACTGCTTTGAGGGAACATTATTTTTAAGAAGGAGCCTCGCACAAAGTTTTATTTTTAATAATGCTGTGCTTAAAGAATAAATACATCACTTCGAAGCTCTTTTTAAATGTCGAAACGTCGATTTGTCTCGAGCAGCGCCCCAGCAATAAGAATAGTCAATGAGATCGCTGCACATTAGTGAAAAGCTCAGATAAATTTAAATTTCGCGTTTGTCCTTCGATCCCTTGGGGATAAATAATGAGATACAGATGTGGCGGGCTTACGATCTGATGGAATCCTCATTCCTTACTTTCTTCAATGTAAATATAGAACGAGGTGCTGAAAAAGGTTCAAATGCAATGCTGCCTTCGAAATTCAAAGTACTGTACTCAGAATTCATTTTCACGCAGAAGCTTGTATATTCTCACCTTTCATTTCAAGTAATTTCGAGGCATAACAAAATTTTCATGCTAAAATCACAGAATGTAATCTTGAGTGCTTTTCATCCACGAAAAAGGTAAAATGTAGAAGGCACTTTTTAGTATAAAAATTGGTTTACGCACAGGTGATAATTTACTTCAAAAACTAATTACTGCAGGTATAATAGGTGCTATTATAGCAAAATCAATTTTAGTAGAAAAAGCTATAAATACCTTAGGAGGATCGTACTCTTGGCAGTGTACCTTATTAAACGAAGAAAGGACATTGATTTACCGCGACTCAACGTAATTAATTTATTTTCCGCGATGAAAAACGACAATCTCTTTTCTCCAGAGGCGTCATTTATCGTAAGGTGCATAGACCTTTAATACGTCCGGCTCGAATGAAAAATGGTGCGAAAGTGCGTGAGGGAACGATGAGAGAAAGATTTGGATTATTATCCCCTTAGATTCTTTCCCGAAGAAAGCTATTGGCATTTAGCATCATCATAACTTTTCGAGTTTTCTTTTATATTGTTTTCCTTTTTTGTTCTTTCCAGTATAACTCGAGATTTTCTTTTTTTTCTAAGAGAAAGTTTAATAATATAGCTTTTTTGAGCTTTCAGATCTATGTACGTTCTTTTTCAAATGTCGATTAATAAGAAATATAAATACGCATAAAATAATTCTGAAAATATGACACATTTTCTTTTGAATAAATTTTGTTTCACATATTCGATTTAAATATATCTTTTACTCTATATAACAAGGAAAATGTTTTCTAGCGAATCATCAAAATGATTCATGGCCTGTTATGTCGAATGAAAAATCATGCACTTAATAGTAATCGGCTGAAAGTATCAGAATTGATTGTATTTGATAATAATTTGAAAAGAACATATTTCCAAGAGTTTAAAAATTACAGAAACACATAGAGACTTATTAGCAGCATTACGTAAAAATGTATAAATTACGTTTAAAATGTTCAAGTAAGTTGATTTAAAAATTTACATCACTATTGCCCATCAATTTTAATTCAATTATCGCTTGAAAGTGGTCTTGTATTTAAGATACTTGAGAGATTAAATGTCATTTTCCTTATCAGAGCGCAGACTATAAATCTCAAGTTATCAGCTAAAGGAAGGATCTTCGCAGGACGCAAACACCGTGGCGAAATAATCGCGAGCCTCTCGGCGCTTGTGAATATTAAGAGAGCCAGCGGAAGGTAGGAAGGGGACCTCGCGCGTCGGTGTCCCGAGGAAGAAAAAAACGGGCTTCCCCCGGCCGGAAAGTTGATCCGCTTTAATTTTCCGCCAGCTGCGAGAAGGACGGAAGCGTTTTTCCAATAAAACGTAGACGAGGCGCGGGCAGAAGGGCCAAAGGCAGAAAGCGAATAAAGGCGAAACGCTGGAGGGTCGAGGACTCGAGCGGCTGACATTAAGGTCGAAAGGCTTCGAATGATAGCGCTCCCCCGGCTTCCCGATGCACTCTGCGGAAAGGCTTGAAGGCCCCTTCTTATCAATGCGCGCTGATGACACTCGAATGCGCCTGGCGGTGCCTAAATTTTCACGCGGCGCGCAGCAGTGCTTAATTTTAATTCACAAAAGCGGACGCCTTTGACGTCGGTGTGCCTCCGCCGCCTGTATACAGACTCGCGAGAGCCCCGCGCTCCCTTTTCAAAGCCGGCAGTCGGTACGAATGACTTGAGTGGCACTTCTTACGCCGGTAACTAGATTTTTGTGCCGATATTAAAAATATTTTAGACGATGAGCCAGCACCTTTTATTTCTTATAGCTTTTTTATATCAGGATCCAGTTTTCATGCATTCGTTTTCAATTATGCAAACAATAATGCGTGTCCTTTTTAACAAATCTTTTATAATCTGTTTGCCCAATTAATAGAAGGTGATACAATGTTATAAAAAATATGCCGATTATTGCGTATTTAATATTAAATTCCAAATGAAAAGATTCTTACATATTACTACACAAGTAAAAAGAGTTATTGAAATAGTTTTATATTAAAGTTTGACCATTACTCTTAATTATTATGTTTTTTCAGAAAGTTTCTAAAAAATATTCCGGCTTAATAAGAAAATACTGCTTGTTGGTCCTGGACGGGGCGCGTAAATGTCCCATGCATATTCGATGGCGCCTTCATCGCGAGAAGGAAGCATGAAATTATTACATTATATCACCTTTCCTCCTCAAGCGCCATGATGCGGAAAGGAGAATCGCCCGGGGAGCCGAGGAAAAATAAAAGGTTATTTTAGGCGCAGCCGCGGTCCAATGCACGCTGAAGTTGATGGATACTCGCCCCGTACAGACCACAATCTTCAGGCAATTTGATATTTCAAGAAACTCGATAAGAAAGCATTGGGAAGTAATTGAATTACGATATTCAATTCGGATGAAACGTATTTTTGAAGCTGTAGCACAGTATTATTGAACATAAATTATCGCGTTAAATCGCTAAACCGTCGTAGCTCAAACATTGTACGTATTTATTAGAAGAAAAATGTATTAATAAAAACCAGATCTGCAACAGTTGAGAATTCACGAGTTTCGAAGAAAGCACTCTAACAATCAGAGAGAAAAAGTCAGCTCTCCCCGAGCGCCCCCCGGCGAGGGAAACAAAGGAGGAGGAATTCGGCACTTGCGGTACGTGAAACGTAAATGATTTAATTTCGTAATTCGATTGTGAGAAGAGACGCCGCGCGGCAGCGAGGAAAAGAACTCGGGGGGGAGACGGCGAAAACTCTCGGCGATAGAGAAAAGCGAGACGGGGGAGACGGAGGCAGAGGCACTTGTGCGCACGCACACGAGGACCTCCCCGATGACAGGGCGTATATATACACACGGAGGCGAGTTCTCGTCTATTCGCGTGTGCCTGCGGTTATACGCAAGCGCTCCAAGTCGCATCCAGTAATCCGATTTGCTCGCTGATTCGATTTTCAATTTTCTCTCCCAACTAACCAACCGTCTCCCTCTCTATATCTCTCTCTCTCTCTCTCTTACGCTCGAGGACCGCGCATTTCCCTGCCCCGCGATGTGCTTTCTTCCGCGGCTCTCCTTATATACCAATGCAGCTTCTATTGAACCGACAGGAGAAAGAGGCGAAGGAGAAAAGAAAGGAAAAGTTCGGCTGTTGTGCTTTTGGCGAAACGACGCTTGAAAGGAGAAAAAGAGGAAGACAAGCTCGGTTTTTCAGTGGAAATTGGAAAAGCCAATGGGTAGCCTTATCTTAATTGCTCTCCAAGTTCGGTCGAGAACCCTCGATTTCCTTCTCTTCGGCTCGCCGATCGATGCGTCGACTGGAGGGCTTCCATTGCTTTTGTCTCCGAAGGGAATTTTAATTGTAGCAGAGCCCCGTGTATATTTATCGCGTCCAGGCGAGCTTTTCGAGGCTGCGCTCATCGATCACCGGAGGCTCGAATGCATACGGGCTCCAATCTGTATGGAGTGTGTGTAACCCGGTTAAGGAGTCCATTAGAGAAAGAGAGGCGAGAGGGGCGACCATTACCGGTTGGGAAATTGCTTAGTTTCGAATCGGTTGTGTACGCGAGCCCCGCTCTTTTTCGCTCTCGTGCATGTAAGGCTGACACGAGAAGTATTTCATTTTAAATAGAGTTTATAATTGAATTTCCTTTAATTTGCGGGGGTAGCGTACAGGGGGTGTGCTAATAATCAAACTCTTTATTACAAAACCTTTCAAAGATTATTAAGTTTGGCCTTAAAAATTTCAAAAGTTATCAATAAAAGTATTTTTTTCTATTCGTTGCCGTTTATTTAAAGAACTATTACTATTTATGAAGTCAAGTTCTACATAATTATCGGTATTTCATTTAGTTAAGAAACTTTAAGCTTATATTTTCTGAATAGCGAATCAAAAAAATTAATATTAATCCTATTATATTTAAATTACTTGATGTGTATTTAAGTCATTGCATTGTTTGCCTCGTGATTGCCTAAATTAATTTTAAATTCATCATTCAATATATCAGTCCATTTCAAATTAAAAAAAATTAAATACAAATTCGATACGTTAATTTTTCGTTTTAATTCCTACAGGATAATTTATTGTACAAATTGAATCTTACCTTATAAGTTGCTCAAAATCTTTATCTTTGTTTATTGAAGTCAGAGATTTTAGTACAAAATGAGTAAGAAATTATATTCTTTGTGTTAATGAAAATCAGTCTTTATTTATTACGTCTTACAGATAATATCACTCTTTGATTTACATTTAATCTTAACATAATTAATTACAATCAGATAAATATCGTGGTAAAAAATAACTGGCATACTATTTAATGTTTTTCATCTCTACCAGGGTAGATTGCAATGTGAATTTAAATACTTTTCGGTGCAAAAATTAAAAATATTATAGTAAAAGCATAAATACTATACTTATTTTTAAACGAGACGAAGTAGTTGGATCAAAGCGGAATGAATATCTTATTTTTAAGCTTACAAAGTATAATAAATTGGGGTTATTTGGTCGCTTATATAAAATATATTAAAATTAATATTTATATTGCACTCCAACAGTTTTGTACATTTTATAAAAAGAATACATAAACAAAATACATCTCAAATATATTTTATAAATATTAGGTGTTTTACTGCCGAAATTAAAATATTCTTGAAAGTTATCTGCTTCGTCATCATCATTATTCAACCTATTATTCGAATTAAATATTTAAGAATTTGTTTACAATATAATTAAATGATTGACCATTATCGAAAAATGTATACTATACCGTAAACACTACGTGCATCCGTCAATTTTACACGTATATCAGATTCAGAAACAAAAGTAATGGTTCATATTTATTATTATTATTACACTTGCATCTAAATCCAGTCGCAATATTTAAACACTTTCGTCGCAATTTTATACAACTTTTTTATACTTTTAATCGACTATGACGTGTTATAGAATGTTATACATACATTCGAAATGCAAACCTTCGATTTAAAAACGACAAATTTTTTTCAACTTCACAAATTTACTTTCACTTTGGAAATACTAATTACTTATATTTTTTAAAATACATAGCAAGAATTGTATCAAGGATCGATTTCAACTTTTACTGGTTTCGGTTTCATTTCTTCATTTTCACTTTTTATACTTTTTCTGCACAACAGCTTAGCCACCATATGTCTTGGCAAGACAGCATAAAGTAATAATAAAGGTTGCAGCATTCTACAAAACTTCAATATCCAGAGATCTTCAAATATTGATCCTAGAGCTCCGGTGATGTAAGGCGCATCCATGAGCAAATAAAGTTTTAAGTATAAAATATACTTCTCCTTAACACTCTTCTTTCGATTCTCATTTGCCACGCTCGTTGACTTTTGAATGTTAATCATTCTTACTGTTGTGTAGATAAAGAGAACATTACTTGAAATAGCGACAAGTATTGGTACAGTGATGACGTACACAATAACTCTGTAATTTACTCTTGTCACAATGTGGAAATTTGGTTTAATGATACTGTCGTCTGACAAGGGAGAAAACTCCAAAATAGCGGACAAAGTAGCGGGTATGAGTGTGCCAGCAGCGACCCACGACAAATAAACTCGAAATTTGTGATTCTCATCGCGGCCTTTAGCGCCGGACGATGGCGCCCAGCGGAATTTCGTTATTGTCGATGCGACGTCGAAGCTTATAATCAGCAGCAACAGGCAGCCACTGATTGTCAGGATCATGACAGCGATTCCAAATAAAGAGTACACTGTTCTAGGGAGCACCTTATGGCAGAGTAAGAAGTGACCAAGTGCAATAATGATTATGCTGAGCAAAGCCTGAGTCGAGGAGAAACATAGCACTACTTTATCGTAAGCTCGCCGAGACAAACTTGGTACCACAAGATATATAATGCAAACAGTTAAGTACGGCATTACATAAACTATATTGGCAAAAATTATCATGCTTGCGCCGTAAATGCGCAATGTGGAGAAGACGCTGTCGCAATGGCTACCTAAGGGTTTTTCGTTAAACTCTATTGCCGAGCAATTCGATCGAACGAGGCTGCCGTTCTTGTGGAAGTCGATGCAGTTGATGGGCATTCCTTGTGTGCTCCATGTGAAGTTTCCGCGAAAGTTGAATGACGTACCATTTAAATCTAAGGTAATAATAAAATCAGATTTACGAAAAAGGTAATATATTACTAATAATTCTTATTATGGAAAAAAAGTTTATCTGAACTTAAAATTATCCTATTTGAATATACTTCTTTGCTTTCGTTTAGACTTTAAATATATAAACCATGAATTGGATATAATTTGATATTTTTCTAACGTAAATATGAAATAGATCTGCATTACTAAAGGGTAAATATTAAAAATAGTGAATTAATTTATTACAGTAAACTTGTAAAATTAAATTGTGTGAAAGAAAAATATATTTTATGCGACATAACACTCTAATTAAATAGCTTGTAGTTTCAGAAGAAATGAATAACCGAAGAAATGATAAATTATTTTACTTTTGTTACTACATAATATACATTTTAAAAATATATATAGTATAAGAACGTCTGAATTGAATAAAATCATACTTATAATTACACTAAAATCTATCTGCCAAATAAAAGCAATGTCATGGATAATAATGAAATATTAGTTCCAACATGAAGCTGGTTTCAGAATAATTTATTTAACTAAGGACTGTTAAATCACCTGTAGAAAAAAATATTAAAGAAAGTTTTAAGATTTAATCTGCTTTTAAACATTTAAAGCGTGGATTTCCGCTTATTTTAATGAATGTAATGCAAGTAAATATAGACATCTCAAAGAACGTATTATACAAATCCAAATTTAAAGCAATAGTTTTGAAATTCTTTTTTTAGATCTGCATAATTTCCTCGTGTATTAATCGAGTAAAATAAATGGAAATCCCGCAAATAGATATGCGAAAGTTTACGCAAACTAACATAAAATTGAAGATTTTTTTGTAAAATCCAAAAAGCCCATTGCTCTCAATATGAATCTACCTTGCAGGCAAGTCAATGCGTTTCCAAGAGTTCGATTAGTTTGAAATTCCAGCTGCCTCCGCAAATCCGGATAGCCGATCTTCTCCAATTCGGTGTCTTCCTGGACGCACGTGCTGGAGTCATCGTCGAGAACGAAGCCAAGCCTGCAGCACTTGACGACCTGCGCGTCGTCACTGCACACATCCCCGCAGAGGAGCACCGCGACGAGGCCGAGAAGGGAGATGGCGACGATCGACATCTCGCGATCGACAGTCGTCCGCGTAGCTGGTTGCGCGCGTCCGATCGTCACACCCAGCGCAACCGATGAAATGAGCCCGAGACCGCAGAGAACATCGCGCGGCCCGCGCTGCCGCTTTCCACCTCTCTGTCGCTCGCCGACAGAGTGTGGACGCTGTCGCGTAAAACCTAGACGGCTGGGCCTCTAATCCTTCGCCGGTGTGCCGCACTCGGTGGAGTTACAATTTTTCGAATACTCGCGAGGCGCCTGCGCTGCTGCCGCTGCTTTATGGATTGCCAGGGATTTGCCCTGACGACCGCGTTATGATCGTGTATTACTCACGATATTCGTCGCGCCGATCACCCATGAAAACCCGACTGTGCTCAGATCGCAGGTCCGATATGTCTGTCTTTAAAGTTAAAAGCCCAAAATTGCACGTCAGTGTTGGCAGAGGATTAGACTCGGATAAAAGCAGCGATTACCCTTTATTGATATATATAATTAAGCTCACGGAGTGCTAGATATTTGCAATGATTATAGGTTTGAATGTAGACGTACATAGATGAAAATCCAATACAGCAGATACACATGAAACGGGTTAGAACTCTAAGGGGTAGCACAAAGCACTTTCCGTTTCGTCCTGTCACGTCATTAGTTCGAACAATGACCTCGACATCCATGAAGTAGCTTATAGGTTTTGCATGATTTGCAGGGTCAATTTATCGGTCTGTGAACATTTCTAAACACAGTACAGTATTCTACGTTTCGATCTGACCGATGAGAAATGCTGGTTCCATCGGTATTCCCACACGTCTATTCCAAATGTAGATTTGTACCGAACGGTCTGACTAAGAAAAGAATCATAAATCGAAATGTTTGAAGAAAATCCAACTTTTAGTTTGAAAATAATGGAGATTAATAGAAGACAATTGTATATTAGCATGTAAATACATTTTCTTATCTTGATTGTGTGATATACATAACTTTTTTATATTTTCATTAACTATGCTTTGCAGAATTAAAAAATAATTTATTACGCGAAAAAAGAGCAGAAACATTCAAAAAATATATAATGAATTTAAAATAATATCGCAATATTGAATGAACTTCATAGTCATTCTCAATAATGTTGTCATCTCGTGACGTAATTGTAAATACGTGCGGTGTGCTTTTTATTAATATATTACGTTGATAAAAGAACTTCAACTGAAATTGGAATTATTTATAAATCAATACCATTTAAAGTTTATTAAAAATATCAATAACTACATTATTTAGAAAGTTTAATGTTGATTGAATTATGATCCATGAAAAAAAAAGAAAATAATATAAAAGCAATATGTCAAATATTTATTGCGCGTTTCGTTAGACAATTACTAATACTAGATGAAACCGAATGATCGCCACCTCATGCTGTAAGACATGTGAATGTCCCATACTATCTAATCTAGGCAATTCTAAAAGCGTGAATTATTCGATGCATTTGCATATACAAAGAGTTATTACAATGTACAATTTATGCGCGTAAAGTAAAAATTGTGCCGTGAATTTCTAAGTCTTTATTTATTCGTAGTTAGAAGTGATTATCAAAACTTCGTACACATTGAATAAGCTGTCATTTTTCACCTGCTAACAATATGAAAATTCGTTAAAAATAGTCATAAGTGCTTTTTATTTAGCCAATAGTCTAACCTAAAATGTACTTTCCCTATTCTTATAAGAAATGTTTCATTGATTATTTCATTTAAAAACAGAGTTAATAATTTGAGTATTTTATATGAGTAGCTGGAGTAAAAATTGTAACTTTTATGTATGGAAGCAATTACTCTTACATAACTTAAAAACTGTTATTTTTCTAGGTAATTAATCGATCATTTCTGAATTTATCTTACAATAAAAAAAGGCATAAAATCTGCTAGGTTTAAAAAAATCATGTAATTTCTCATTATTATTATAAATAAGCCATTTTGTTTATTGACTATATTTATTGACTATAAGATTAATAAAAGGAAAAATTCTCTATCATTACTATTAAAATGTTTGTTTACTTTTTACTGAAAAATTGAGATTTTATTTAAACTGGAAAAGAATTTTCTTTCGCATGAAACACGTTTCTTTCCATTCAAATAGTGATTAAAGTTATATAAAAGTGTATAGTGCACAAATTAAATCCTTTATTTCTTGTCATTTTTACGAATTGAGTCATCAACTAATTTTTCCTTTTATTACTAAAATACTACTTTTAAGTAATATTAAAGTACTTTTTAAGTACTTTTAAAGTAATGAATTTGTATTGAACTGTTACTTGTCCATAAAATAGAAATCGTTTTGAATAGCTATATTTGTAATGATCTCTATTTTGTAACCGATGATTAATTCCATAACTGTGCTTTTTCGAAATCCCAAGTCAATCTGAACTGAAGAAAGTCACTCGAATAAAAATATACGAAAGCCGATGTTTCTCTCTCAGAAATCATAACAATAGATTTTGCGGCAGTATTATAGCTAACAAGGAAAATTCACATACGAGACCGGAGTTTCCTATCTTTCCCCGCTACGTCAAACGTATTACTCGCTGATCAATTACGGAAATAAAAGATGTAGAAAAAGAGCTCGCATTTCCTCTGGACGATGACTGCGAACTTCTAGGAATCCCACTGAGGATGATCATATTTTTTTTCCAGACGAGCGCGCGGCGGCAGTTGGCATCGTGCCGCTGAACGCTCACATGTCCTTCTGTCAGCTACGTTGTGCAAATTTACCTGTTGGCTGCGAAGAATGTCAGTTGTACAGTAGCGTTCAAAACTTGTCTTTGCTTGAAAAATCGTGGACCCAGTAATATTCTGTATGTCGGATTATATCTCAAAAATAAAAGCAACAAATGGCATTGGCGGCCATATCGGCTGCATTTACAATTCAACCACCCGGTGATTCGATAAATCAAAGACGGCTAATGTGCTGCTGAGTGCTTTCCAGAGTGAAGTGCAATATTAGTTGTACGCAATGTCAACTGAGTTAGATGTCCGCATCGAGTGTTCAAGAAATCTGGATTCATCCGTTGATACGATAATCCATGGCTTAGGCAGCGTAACATTTTGGGGAGCGCAAACTTATATGTACATTAACATAGTGCACTTCTTGGCTTGCGTGCTAGTCGTCATTATTTATTGCACCCTGCCTAAGGTTAAAAAAAATCTATATAATCGTCTCGTTTTAAGACACAACATCTGCCTTTTGATGTTGGGAGGAATTCTGACGCTTCTTGGTTATTGCCAACTTGCGGATTGCTCTTTGGGAAGTGTTGTGACCCGCATTTTGTGGCTTAATTTGCAGTTCTTCACGAATGCTACCGTTTTTTGGTTAAACGTACTTTGTTTTGATATGACTTTAGTCATTACTCGCTTCTGTTGGATCCCTGGAATCGGAAATCGAGAGGACGAGGAGCGGAAACTTACTATCTACAGTATTTTGGTCTGGAGTACAGCTTTAGTGCCAACATTGATAGCAGCTATTATTGAATTTGTTCCCCAAATCCCGAACAATTTCTTCCTTAAGGCAAATTTTACAGAATTTTCAAACGGTCCGAGGCCAATAGTCAACATGTACTTTTTTCTTGTACCGGCATTCACGCTACTCTGCAATAATTTTCTCTTTGTAATAACGACCTGCAACATTGTGAGAATACAAAAGAGCACGCAGCTGGCAGTCGAGAATCAAGAAAGCCTCATGCGAAAAAAGTACTTTCTCTTTCTCAGATTGTACTTGCTTATGGGTGCGCCCTGGTTTTTCGGCACGGTCCTGGCCTGCCTTAACAAGCTTGTTTTGTTAAAGATTTGCAGGACCTTGCAGCCAGTTCTTTGGCTTGTTATGCTCGTTTCGCGCAGAAAAATAAGAAGACAGCTAACACAGAGATTTAGACGTAAGAAAAACATCGAGTGCAACACCACAGGATCGAATGACACTGTGAATTCCTTCCGATCCAAGGACGAACAAGTGGCTCCGGAAACGCTAAAAGACTAACGTCGAAATAATAACACTTTTTTCTTCATTGTAAATATATTTGTGAAAATTTTCAAGCAAAATGTATAGATTTATTCGACAATTTACATTGTGAACTAGATATAAATTATATTATATTAATGTTTTTTGGAATTTCAAAGAAATATTTATTTTTTTATTTTTTTAACTTGTAAATAATATTTTTAATGTAATTTTAATGTAATAGAGCGCACGTCAGTTTTATTATTATTATTATTATTGTTAATGCGTTAAAATGTATATGATTGTAATGGTTCACTTTAATTAGCGAGATTCGCAAAAATAGAATTTCATTCTATTAAAAAACTTAAATATTAAGCTATTTGTTTTTTTTCCAAAGTAATATTTACCATTCAAATCATATGTGTAAATAATTATAATTATAATTGTAATAATTTTACCTTGAAATTTATCTATATTTCAATAAATCATTCGCTATTTTTCTATTCTATTTTTAATTACAAATCATGTGGACAATTTAAAAAATGTTTTACGAGTGAATCATTAACCTTTAATAATCACGTAATGGTACAATAACACTAAATATGTACAATTAATACGTATCTTGACTTACACATTGAACTAATGAATGTTTTTTAATGTGTTAATGAACGTAATCTTTTTGTAAATAAAGGTAATCGCAGATTATATTTCAGTAAAAACGTTGTGTTTTATAAATGTAGTTATTGATATGTATAAAATTACGGAAAATTCACAACACGTGAATCTCTAATAAGTAGCCAATACGTGGAAAATGAATAATTACAGTTTCCAGATTCTGATGCAACAAGTAAATTAGCTTGCGTAAAAGTTTCTACCGTTTTGTTCTGCATTGACTCATATTACTTATATGTAATAATGTTATAATTATAATTAAAATAACTTCTCTCTGCAGGTCTGGCAATATTTATTTCTTAGATAAAAAATGAAAGATTTAAAAAAATTCATCAAGACTTGAAAATAATTTTTGAGTTTCTCAATGACAGACGACAAAATTTTGCTCGTTCATTGTTCAATATTTTGCAGGAAAAATTGTAGGGAACCGTGTTAGTGTAGTATCGAACACTCAATGAAAGCACAGGTACTTTACTATCACTAAAGTTTATTCGCTACACCCGCGCACAATTGTAAAGCCGAGTTTTATATCCTTAAGCTTTATACGTACAACATTTTTATTATGCGGAAAAGCGTATAAAAAAATTGTCGATCACGATGTTGTGTCAGTCTATCCTTTAAAAAGAAAAAAAAGCGGTACATCGTGTCGCCGTATCACTGCGCCGTAAGTGCTTCATCAAAATTTTACGAGCGGACACAGCACTCTGACGATCGCGCGTCCGGGAAATTCGAGGCGCTTTATCGCGCGCATATTTCCTAGTTTTACGGGCTGCGAAAATCTCGTCCCCGACTTTTCGCGCCCTCGCCGTCGGCGTATATCGCTCCCGGCTAATCCTACGTGCATTTCATTATCCATGTTTATTAGCGCGAGCCGATTGGTCGTTAGGTGATGGATCGGCCTGACGTCACTGGCTACTGTCCAATCAATCAGCGGATAAGCGGATTAATCTGATTACGCGAACCGCGACCTGCAAACAACTACCTCTGGATTATGGATTCTGATTTGATCGACGAACTTTTCTCTCTTGGCAATCTGCCCTTTTGTCAGTGCAAAATGATCAGTCACTGGTTGAACCTCGGGTTTAACCGTCATGTGCGGACCTTCATTTATTATGGTATTTCGCTTTATTTCTTACTTTACCTTTTCAGTTTAAAATTGTGATATCGCAAGGACAATGTTTTTGTTTAAGAATGCACCAAACAAGCAAAAATCATGTTTATATTTTCAATAGTTCTATTTTTTCCTCACGAGTTAACAAACTTTTTCACGGAAGCAGAGAAAACAATTAATTAAAATTTTTACTTTTTCAAATAAATTGATCAAAATGTGATTAAATTTCGATTTAAATGTGCCGCTTTTAGAAAGTGGACATTTTACCGCTATTATGATCGTATAGTCATATGTAAACAACAACAACAACTTGGTAAACAAGTTTTCATTTCCCCTTACGCTCTGTCTTTTTCTCCTTACAATAGAGAGGTTCATCTTTATATCTCATTGACTTCATAATCCTTAAACAAAATTAGCCTACTCTACTAAATCTACTAAATCTACTAAATCAACAGAAGAAATTAATAAAGAAATTAATTATATTGTAAGTATTTAAATATAAAATTTCAAATATTGTTGCCGACTTAGTGGTGCATAACGATTTCTATAACGACCTTTTAGTACAAGTGAAGCTTAAGAAGTAGGCTCCAATATTTATAGACACATTGTTGTGATTGAACTTTGTAAAAATATTTAAAACCTCAATTCAATATAATCAATATGTTACAAAATAAATAATCGTTTTTTATTAATACTTTAAAAATGTTGAATTACTAAATATTTTATATTGGATATTTTTTCATAGAAAGCATATTTAAAAACGCTATTGAATTTGAATTTATTGAAAGACACATATTCTTCCTTTAATTTATAACATTGTTCTAAATGTTTTGAACGAAGGTGGTGATTAAGAAGAAGTATTGTGTGAAGAATCTTAAAAATGGGACCCAAACTTTCTGAAGGTATTTTTATTAATATATTATGATTAAAATTTTCTAATATATAAAAACGAAATCTTTATTTTATTCTTATAAGTAAAAATAATTATTTATAACGTATCATCTGTAATAATCTAATTAGTACAAGATTTAGCTTTATTAATTTCTCATGCAGTTCAAATATTATATATTAAAATTATTTTACAGAGCAACCACCTTTTTCAAAATTTATAAGTCTGAATGTGGATAATCAGCAATATGATTCTGACGAAGGTATCAGTTCAAAAAATAATATATCGTCATTAACTACCAGCAATCCCACAGAAACGAATAAAAGATTTCCATGCCAATTTCAATTTAATGACATTACTCAAAATTTAGATAAAGATGACAATTCTAAAGTGTTAAGCAAATTATGTTTTAAAGCAGGAAAGCTTTTGAGAACAGGTGGTAAGTGTTTTTAAGTTATTTTGATTATTATTACAAAGTTCAAATGTAACGAAATATTTCGGTTTGAATATTCAAAGCTTAAATTGGAAACAATTTAAATATTCAATTTAACAATAATGCATGGAGTTTGTATCTTAATCTTTAATTTTATTTTGAGCAATAAGTATTGTCTGTTATTATAAACAAATGTCTAGCATGCTGTGTATTTTACAATTTATAATGTATTTTATAGCTACTCATATAATTGGCAGTGTAACTGAGGAAAAAACTGATAAAAAAGAATGTGAAATCATTTTTCAATCCAGAAAAAGAAATGTTGCTAAAAGAAGTAAGCCTTTTCGCAAAATAAATAAATTAATTAATTTTCAACCTCAACAGAACAGAGAAGAATCGTTCAATGAATTAGTTTCCGATAGAAATTTCTGTCGTTTCATAATTCATAACGAAAAAGTTTCCATTGCTGCTAAATTATTTGCGGAAGTAAGGCATAATTATATAAATTATAAATTAAGCTCCTTGATATAAATAGCACTTGGTAAATAAATTGTCGGAAATTTTCGATTTTACTATTGAAAAGTTTATAAAACGTATGTCTCCTACATATTAAATTTTATATTACTGACATTTCAAATTTAAATTAGTATTAATTTAATTATAAGTAAAACGTTGGATAACGTGATATAATTGTTTAAAATTTTGCGAATTCAAGCAAATTCGTAAAATTATAGTCATTGTTATTAATGTTGTTCATTTGGTGTTAGTAAATATAGTGTAAGGTTTCATAAAAGAATAATAGTATCGGTATAAAAGAACAGGCATTTTTTATGTAGTATGGACAGAAAATTGCTTACCACTCTTATTATTTCAAAGATAAGATATTATTTGATTTACGTGATGGATAGATGTAATAAAAGTAAAATAGAATATTCAAATAAATTTCTTCAGATTTTTTTCTCAACACCCTTGAATATTATCCTTGTTTTAATTTTCATACACCGAATGTTTTTTCTTATAAAATTATTTTCTATTTAATAATCATTTGAAATTTCTCATTTCTACACAATTGTATAATACAGCTGAAAGCTGAACAAAACTGTTTAAAGTTCATTGCGGCGGAGCAGAGGCGCAGTGGCGTAAAAACGTGTTGAATACAATGATGAAATTACGTATTCCTGGCTCCAGAAACGGGGGGTGGAAAGACTTTCGGGCCGCGCGATTGTAAAGCAAGTTTCGCGCAGGTCCGCAAGTCCGCGAGATAAGCGATATTTATGGAGAAAGTTTATCGTACGCGCCGAGCTAACGTTGATCAATGTTTCCGTACTGTTTGATTTAAAAAGGCTTGAGAGGCACCCCGGCGAACTTTCGCGCTCGATAAACTCTTCCGTTATTCGGATCCCGCGAGATCACGTGCCGTTGCTCACCGATGCGTCGTAAAAATATGCGCGAGTGGTGCACGTACGGCGCTGGATGCTCTTCCCCGCTCGTTCTGCCGCCTGAATTGGAGCCTCTTTGCCAACACTGAAGTGCATTACTCTGAAAATTTCAGTACGGTTTTCACAAATCCTTCGCGTCTGATAACTCGTACTTGTTTGGCGTTCCTTCCTTTCCAAATAATATAATGAATGCTGGCGTTACTGAAAGTTGATCAATTTGATTAAGACTTAAAAATTGTATTTTAAAGAAATAAAAAATGAGAAGTGAGCATCGCTAAATGTAGCGGAATTAAAATGTTTACCTTTAAAGTTGCACTATTCATTTGAACACGTTTAAAAATTTTTAAAACATCGCCTTAAACCCGATTTTCCTAAAATCATTTTTAGCAATTTAAACGTTTTCATTTAAGGAAACGAACTCCGTTTCCGTGAAAAGCAAATAGACATACATCCAACAGTCAGCAGCGCATAAAAGCCACATTACTCCGAATGTCAAACCGTTTAAAGTTTTCATTATAAAGTCTGCTCACCTTCGAAATTACTAGACTCGCCCGAATTATGCATTTCCTCTTCCCCGACAAAAGATGCGTTCGCGCGCGGCTCTCCCCCCGTAGGAAGCCCGCGGCAGCTGCGCCCTTCCTCCCGCCTCCGTCGCTCTCGCAGACAGAGGAGCGAGTTTGACCTAAAATCCGTGAGGAAGCGACGGAGCTCTTTTGTCCCGCGAGCGGCAAATCAATGCGCCTGGCGCTTGCTTTGCATCCGCTGAATATTCATCCTCGGCCGCGTGTCGCGCGTATATTTGAGAATTTCAAATGCTCCCGCTCGCGCCGCCAGAGAAATATCGACGGTGAGCTTTTGCCCTTTTATTAATGTATATACGCGGCCCGATTCGGATGCGACGCGGCCTTATTGCCGAGTTTCGAAAAGGCTCGGAGCCGGCAGAGCGACCGCTTCTTCGTAAGGAATTCATCGTTTCGTCGCGGCGCCGCGGTATTTTAATTAGCGGTGCTTGACTTTATGGATCGACGGGAGGCCGAGTTTTCATCAATATGCAAACTTTGTAATCGCTGTTTATTAAGGTCGGCCAGAATAGTTGAATAATTCCAAATAATAACAGCATTTTTTTTTTTACTCGCTATTCTCCTTTTCTGTAGTTGTGCTTGATCAAACGGCAAAACTATTCGTCAAGAATTTTTTTGAAGGCAGTTCTGCTTAAAAAGAATTTATTTTTCTGCCCTCCGGCCGAAAAGCGGCATCTTTCTGGCCGCTGCGCGAAACGAAAAATAGTATACACACCTTGGCTAGTAAAAAAGAAAGCCTCAGATCACACGTAATTGTCGGCCGAGGCGAAGCCGAGGTTGACAAACGGATGATCTGAGGCTTTCTTTTTTACTGGCCTAGGTATGTAATATACTATTATATAATTTTTACCAAGTCTTTATTATTTTATTTTTAAA
The DNA here is from genome assembly GCA_035582935.1 of Ormyrus thymus. Classification (NCBI taxonomy): domain Eukaryota; kingdom Metazoa; phylum Arthropoda; class Insecta; order Hymenoptera; family Ormyridae; genus Ormyrus; species Ormyrus thymus. The sequence goes on from JAWWEM010000001.1 coordinate 14,367,573, forward strand.
TTTTGTAAAATTTTCACTCTATATAATTCGTACGAAATTTTTGTACAAAAATATAAAAAAATATGATTGCCTCTAATAATTATCGGTTGCTAATTTTGCCATGAAAAGTGTAAAAGGTTAGAATGCGCCCCCCAGCGACGGTCGTAAAAAATAAAATTAATTTTTGGTGGCGCATCCTAACTTTTTACACTTCTCATGACAAAATTAGCAACCGATGACTATTAGAGGCACTCATTTTTTATATTTTTGTACAAAAATTTTATACGAATTATAGCATAGAATCAAAATTTTACAAAATTTAAAAATAAAAATATAAAATCTTGGTAAAAGTTATATAAATTATTTTCACGTGGGTTATTTTTCGTTTCGCATTTTTCAGCCTCGAATGGCACATAAATTTTTATTCAAAGCAAATTAATTAATGCCTTTTTTATCAAACAATAATATAGACAGAAATTCTTACAATTCCTTTGTTCTTCCAATTCGAACAATAAATTTGAAATAAATGTTAGAAATGATGGGAATTCTGTTGGCAATTTCACAAGTTTTATTATCCAATTAAATAATAATTAACCATTTTTTGTTAAACCAAATGTCTTGATCAAATAAACTCGTAAAAGTGTTTGAAATGTAGTCATCCAAAAATCCGGTAGATTCCGCGAATATTTTTTGAAATGTCAGGTAAGAGTTGAGTAAATCAGTTTAAAAGTACATCCATCTTGTGCAGATTAACGATGTCAGTTTCACGTTGAACAGTTGCTGCTATCCCAATACTTGCAAAAAAAAGAAAAATATAATTCTCCTTACCACAGCAGCGACGATAAAAAGCTAAGCTTGCATCGCCGACGTGCATTATATGATTTAATTAAAATTTATGGGACAAGATTTCAGGCGCGAACGCGCGACGCCGCTCTGCCTGATTTCGTTGCAGCATCGACTCTGGAATTCCCGGGGAAACGTTTCCACGCGTCTCAGCGGCCGCACATAAGTGGCTCCGGCAGAACCAATCGCCGGCAGACCGACTACTTTGCGCCGCGCGGCCCAGCGTAAGGAAGCCAGCGGAGAAGAAAAAAATAGCAGACAAAAATTAAGGCGCTGCGAATGCGAGGCTGTCAGTCCTCGCCGCCAGACCTTCGAGTTACCTGCTGAAGGACGCGCGTGAAATTGTGAATCCGGGGAAGCTGATTTTTTAGTCACGCTTTCCGGGATCGCCATTGTCAATTAAAATCTTTCGCCCTCTCCTTAATTTCTCGAGAATTGTCCGTTTCTTTTCGATATCCGCGTCGCATTTGAATATCTATTTATTCATACTAACACATCTGTTTTATAAATAACCCTTGCAAAATTATGAGCTCTTTAAAATAAGGGAAAAGGAGCACGCCATCAATCTTAGTATACATATTCTAATCCATTTGAATTCAAAGAGTAATTTCGAAGAAATACGTTGGTATTGCACACACAGTGCACGTATGAACATTAATTCACGTTTTCAGAAAGGTCAGTGATTCATATCGTGGTAACTTGTAACATTTACCCACACACGAGAATTGCGCATGCTATCTGCTTTCTGCAACATGTACAGTAATTTATTCCATGCAAATATTGTTTAAATAAGCATGCAGGCGAACTCTTAGCTAGAGCGAATAATAACAAGTTTTGTTTCGTCAAACAATTACCGAATATCTTTGAATAAAGAAGACTCTCGATGTTTTGCAATATATAAAGTAATAGAATTTTATAAAATTCAAATTTGTAATTTCTGTAGTAATATGGCGCAACAAAACAGTCGGACGATAAAGGCAAAACTTTCCTCGTATCATTGGTTCTTAATGAAATTCTGTAAAACAGAGCGGATCCAAAGTTAAATTATCGTGAAAATTTATGACCCGCAAGTATCCGAAGTTCGGGTAAGGACCGTGAAGTTTGTGAAAACCAGTCATCGGATCGCCTGCAGGCAAAAGACGTCTGTTTCTGCAGTGCCGCCGGTACCTATTACACGTAGGACAAAGTACCGGCTCGTATAAAACTTGACGGCGCGGAAGGATAACGAGAGCAATCTGCTCATCCGTCGGCCTGCGATGTCTCAAGCCTGAAAATCCTGCGGGGCTCGCGGATACCTACATCTACTCTTATTCCCCGAACGCCGCGCGGAGCCTAAGTGCATTACGCCCGCGGAAAGTTCCGCGCCCCCGAGAACCGTCGCACCTCCGTAATTAATGCTCGCATTATCATTTTTCACGCGGCCCGCTGCTCCGGCTCGGCACTCTCAATTTCGCTCGCGCTCGGGACCTGAATTTTCTGGATCGCGTCGCGGCGGAAGCGTTAGGAAGGCGGCTTATTAACTCGAGCCGCGCGCCATCGGCGGGAGTTCGAGAGCGCGCCTGCGCCAGACTTTCCTGCCCCGATCCTTCCCTTTCTTTCTCCCGGCCGAACTTTATTGCGAGCGCAGGATTTTAAACGACTTTTCTACTTTGCCAACTTGCGGATAAACTGAAAAATGAACGAGGATAATGAATTTTTTATCGTACTCTCGCTGGACTGCCGAAAAAGCTTTCAACGACTGTAATAATTTTTTTATAAACCATACTAACATAATATTTCCTAGGTTTTATTGTGGGAACTAAATTTTAAACATTCAAACTTTTTCTCAATTCGAAAAATTTACGATTTTAAGGAAATGCTAAACTATGCAGTATGTGGATAAAAGCTATTAACTGACTAGTTAATTCACTCACAAAGAACTCTTTTTATTTGGCAATTCTTCTTTTCTTCACTTTGGTTGCATTTGCATAAAGGTTTCACTAATTTTTTGCTCACCGGAAAAGCAATTTAAAAGTCAATTGATTACTATTACAGTAATTTCGATGCTTTGTATCTAATACTATTCGTGACACAAACAATGGCACTTTCAGAGCTACACGCGTCCAAAAATTTCAATAAATTCAGAAACTAATTGTCCGTGCTTGAATCATTTTATCACTATCTAAACTTGATAGTAGGTATTACAAAAAAGTATATATTATTATATTTGATACTTCTAACTTCAAACTAATATTTAAAGTCATTAGTATTTCAAGGAATATATTTCAGAATTTTTTCCACTACTCAAAGGAACAGCTCTGACGTTTACGCGGTAAGCGTTTCGAATTACAAAATTAGAAATGTCTTACTTCGCGTCCCTTACACGCGTCTCGAGCATATACAAAATGCACGCGCACCTTTTTGCTTCTTCTCCCGAAGCTCCCGCGACGCGATTGTCGGTTCGGTGTCGCGCGGGATGATCAGATTAACAGCAGGTAATGCCGACACTGACAAACGCGAGCCAAACTACCGGGCGCGAAGGAGACGGGGAGAAGAAGGAGAGAGAGAGAGAGAGAGAGAGAGAGAGCGGGGGAAATTTCGTTGAGCCAAGCCGACCGAATAAAAAGACGCACATAAAAACGTAATAAGTTTCTCGTTAAGCGTGAAAAGGAGACTTGAGCGAGCCAGGTGGCGCGAGCGCGATTTGCGATACTTATCGGCCCTCGGCCCCTCTTTATGCATCGATGGCACTAAAAGTAACGATCGGAGATGTGCCATTAATGTTTAGATAAGCGGTACGACGAAACAGAGATCGACAGGAGCGACTCGAGTGTGGACGAGATTTTAACATTATTATAGCTATTTTTACTGGAATTAAGATTTTTTTCATGGAAGTCTATTTGCAAACGAGTCATTCAATGCATTGCACAAATAAAAGAGTACGGCCAAAATCGGGGCTCGTGGAAAACATTCCGTAAATAGCTTGTCGATGATTATAATTTATTCGTCCTCGTCGCGGCGGTACGTCGGCTTGAATTATTAGAACACTTCACACTTAACGACGACTCGATGGCAAGCCAGACATTTTTAAGGGATCGTCGCGCAGGACTCTCGGAGCTTAACGCGAGTCTGAAAAAGCTCAGCCGCCATAAATCAACGACTCAAAAGGAAGGCCGCTCGCGCATGCTTAGGTAACACGTGCGAACAAATGTTTGAATTTGCCAATGCCGTATCGAGGAACATGTGGCTCTATTAATAAACACAGAGGCGTCTGCTCCGGCCTTTTGCGAATGGGACGCGCGGCGCCACTCGCGGGACTATTTTAAATTTTATTACTCTCCGGGAAAGGTGGCGAAAGAAGTGCAGGACAGAAGCGAATCTCGCGCGGGAGGATGAAGAGGAGAGAATTTCCATCTATTATCCTCTAAAATAGCTTCTAAATTGAGAGCTCAGCTGAAGCTTCTTTATATAACAATAATTTCTGTCGCGCAGTTCAACCTGAAGCTTATAAATAGATAACAATATACTTTCCTCTTTCGGTGGCGATGAAAAATTCAGCGTCTGCTGGTACCTTCGCTGCAAGAGCTTCGGGAAAGAAGAAAGCCGTTGGCCAGAGTATAACTAAAGTCGGAGGCGGAGGGTGAAAAAAGAAAAAGAGAAAGAAAAAGAAAAAATTGAAGCACAATTTTTCTCATCTGCAAAAAGAAATCGACGGGATGCTCGTCCTTATCTCGAGGCACCCTCTATACAATAGCTCAACGGCGCGCGTAATTCATTCTCGCGCGCGAGCGATGAACTGAGCGATGCGGCGCGCGGCCTCTCCTCGTAAATTAAAATTTATCAGTAGCAGCGAGGCCGGGGATTATGCACTCTGCTTTTCGCCCGCCGGCTCCTCGATCACTTTTTTATTTAGACGGCTGGATCTGGTCTACCGCGGACCGCTTAATATTTCATTCGGTTATAGTGACGTTTTACAAAAATAAATTAGCACGAAGAAAAAGAGGCGTTACAAAGATTTCGTGCTTTTAAAATTGTTCGGTTTTTATTTTCAAGCCTCGAAAAGAATTTTTGCGATGGAAAATAATTTAAATGAATTTTTCTTCGAATAGCAGACAATATGAGACGGAATGAGGACGAATTTTCGGAATGAACGTAAATGATTGCAAAGTGAATCGGGAGATTCAGCTGCGAAGGTAAGGCACGAGAGGTAGGCTTCCGCGCAATAGATTTCATTTGGCTAAAGCTCACGGGAGAATGTTTTTTTTTTTCCCGGGCAGGCCGTAAACGAGCGAGTAACGGCACGATGATTTAAAGGCATCATTTCCAGGTCGTATCGGCTGGGCCCGGCCGCAAGCTCTTCATCACCGGGAGCGCCTGGGGATTTAGCGCGGCTTCCGCAATACGTCGCTCTCTCTCTCTCTCTCTCTCCGAGTCTCGCCGAATCGGAAACGGGCTCCGATCCATCTCAGTCGCTCCCCCAACTTCGGTATCTAGTACGTCTTCGTTAAAGGCCGCCCCGTTAAAATAGGCGTCGCGCCTTTTGTGCGTCGCGCGCACGCAAAAGACACGTGGCTCGGGGTCCGCACAATGCCGCAGCCGAGCGCGCGCGGGGAGTTTTAATCTCCGCTCCGCACGCGCGCCCCTCTGAGGTCGGCCCGACGCTGACGGAGAATCGCGACGCACCTTAAATAACCCCCCTTGCATTGTCGGGCGTCGTTAAGGGACTGTCGCGGGAGCGCTTCATATTAATGACTCGGTAGCTCGCCCCGACACCGGCGCTCGCGGGCTCGTTCGACGCCGCCGAAGCCCATCGGGTGGCGGCGTCTCGGCTCTCGTCCCGAGTCACTTGCGAGCTTGCGCCGAGACATGGCCTGAGCTGTTTCGTCCTTTCGAAATGATCAATTAATCGGCGGCTGTCTCGATGCACGCTGTTTTTCCTTCGACAAAATTGGCCAGAGCGGGGGAAAGAGGAGCTCTCTCGCGTCCTCTCCGTCTCGCGCGGTGGACTAGCTGCCGTGCAGTGCGGCCAAGTCTTAGACGGAGCATAATTTGCATATTCAAAGGCAGTGAATCCTCCTCTCGATGGCAGCCAAGTCGGGGTAGTTTGTTAAGGAGCCAATGCCCAACTGTTCATTAACCTCCTCAGACGGCGACGACCCTTTCTTAGTATGCAACAAGAACTTTAAAATCAGACTGCCTAACTAATGACCAAGTTTCGAGTAGCATCACAATTAATGCTTATTATATTCCGGCTATTTCTCGAATTATTGTAAACTTTGGTATGGTTTTACGTTCCGTTTCGGTATAATGAACAAGGGCGTAAAATATAATAAATCCAATTAGGCCCCCAAAATATTTCAAGCTTTAAAGTTATAAAATCTTCTGATCGCGGATGAACTTTCAACAATAACACCCTCCCTTATAGTGTCGAAGAATCCTTCATTATGCAAGACGGCCTCGGGGGGGTTAACGCGAATAATCATCGTCCAAGTAACCGTTTTCAAGCGAAACTTTAGCGGGGTAAACCACTCGGAAGGAATACATTAAAACGTCCGTATTACTCCAACTGTACAAACATGGAAATGTCGACATTAGCACGACCTTAGTAACAGTTTAACTACCTCTGCTGCTATCTATTATTATATCCGAATATAATATATACTCTTAATATTTTAGCAGTATTTTTATACATTTGCATTTACACAAAATTACATCCAGCTAAAAGAAACCTAAAGGTGAAGTTAATTCTCTTGTTACTGCTTAGCTTAACTTCCCTCTTGACTTTATGTAGTAATGAAATTAATGGCTGCTGCTGTCAAGATGTTGCAAAAGTAACCGTTTCTGTTCCCGTACACCTTTGTTCACTTTCAATTTCAGAATTTCGTATATATTCGTCGAATGTTTTTTTAATAAATTTGCTTTTTAAAAAGTTAGATTTTTATATCATTCATTAACAACGCAGAGGTTTTTAAAAGGCCGCGAGCACAGAAATTACGATTTCTGGGGCCGCAAGCATATCCTTCCACCGATTGAACGATAAATGGAAGGACGTCACGGCACGGCAAGCGAAGAGGCGGACCCGTGGCCGTTCGGCCGCAAAATGATGTAAAATTAATTATTAGAAATCTTTGAATTTTTAACGATCTGAAAATGAAGCTAGCTGCGAAGGCTTTCTTTTGAGAACATAAAACGATCGTTTTAATAAAAATCAAAGAATCAATTTGTTTGATAAAAAGTCGGCAGATCAATTCTGAGCTTGAGAAGATTTACATTTAAAACTGTAAAGGTTTAAATAAATATATTTTAATTTAAAGTCTTATTTTATCTTTCCTGTAATACTTCGCTTATTATTATCCAAAACAGTTTCAACTCAAGCGGGCCATCTTTACGGCAAAAAATTGTTTTTTTTTAAAAATATGCATATTTCCGTTTTCTTTTCGGGATGGTTTAAAACATTGAAACAATTGTAAAAGTTGTAAAAGCTATTTTAAATATTTCTGTGTTATCCTTCCAACATCAAATAACTTTAATTACTGAAACAAGGAAATACAATTTTTACAATATAACATTGATATTTAATTGAAGTAATTGAACATTTTTTACATTTTAAAGCACACGAGATGCAACTCTCCGTTGCAAAAAGTTTTCAGCTTCCTGTCTTCCCCTATTTCGATCCGCCACACGTACCTCGCGAAAATTTCTCGTATAACCAAAACAGCCAGCCGAATTATGTTATAAACCAAATAGCCGGGCAATGAACTTTTACAGCCCAACAGTTCTGCGGCAGGGGCAACGATCTCAAAATTTATAGCCTCGTTAACGGTGCTTTCATTTTTTCTTTTTTTTTTCTTTTTTTTTTTTTGAAAATTGCGCGGGTCAAAGCGGAGCAGATCCGAGAACAGCCCTGCGCGTCATATGCATCGCACGCTATACACACCTCGTTCGCCGCTGCACCCTAATAGTTCCTTCCTGAATAATGCATCAGTCAGCATATTTGCATCAAACTTGAGGCACTTGCCCCTGGCCCCGTTCTCCAGCCTTCTCGCCCTCTTCGCGCCGCGCGAGGCAGGAGTTGCCATCCATCGGGCTTCCGCCTGTGAATAAATGATAATTTTATTGCCAGACCGGGAAAGCGCAAGAAATGGCCCGGAAAACTTCTCTCGAATCTGGAGAACAGCTCCGGGCACCCTCCCCCCTCTTTGGATTGGCCAACTATGACTTTCAAAAATCTGACCTCTTCCGACTGCATTTATTCCCTTGTAAATATTTATCTGCATCGATTTCCTTTTTGCATCCTTTTCTAAGAAGAATATTTATCACAGAAGAGTCGCGCAGAATAAATATTTGAACTGTATCTTGGATTTTTACAATTCCGGAAAGTATTAGTAGAAGAGCAGGAATAATTACTCGTAATATAAATGCTTTAGATGATTCATTTATCCTAATCATGATAGGAAACCGAATAAACCCTTGATTATTTTGAAAGGGTGAGCATTATGACTCAACTGGCCATTTTAAATAATTGAGTGTATGCATCTTTTATCTTTAAATTGGATTGGTTAGTTTGAAAGAAATTTATTTTCGAGGTGCTCTAAGCCTTTGATAAAATATTAAAACAGTTTTTACAAATATCACTTTAATATTAATTTTTTCATACAACTTACAAGAGTATTGCAGCAGTTCAGAAACTAAAACTAATTCCATCCCAAAAGTTAGAAATGTAAAGTTGCTTGAAAAAGCTAACCTAAAAGTTCCTTGTTTTATAATTGAATATAATCGATCTAAAATAGCCTTTTAATTCTCCGGATCAAACGTTAATTCACGCGAATTTCAAAGGATAATTAATTTTTCATTATAAGAAAAGCATCCATCACGTGATCCGGTAAGTCAGCGTTCAGCCAAACTGCCACAGCTGGGGTAGATCGACTAATGACTTAAGAACAACAAAACTTGAATTTTCCACGCAGCAGCCTCATCCCTCCCTCATCCCCCGCCGAAGGGGGGGAATCCAATAACCGTTAGTGAAAATCGTTGGCATGCAAATTGCCGGCGAAAAAAGCGGAGGCCGCGGGGCTGCATATAGGCAAAAAAAAGGGAGGAAGAAAGCCGCGCGTCGGCGCAGAGAGAGAGAGAGAGTCGCGAAGATGAACGAGCCCTCGAGAGCCGTCGGTGTGCAATCCGTTCTCCCTCTCCCCCGGCCGTCATCCATACTCGAAACCGCATAATCACGCACGCTGCGCGTGCACCCCTTCGGCGTGGGCTCGCAGGGGCGGCTGGCGAGCGAGCGCGCCGCGTAGTTAATTCATTATCGCTCCGCGGGACGTCTGTCGAAACGTTAGTGGGACCTTCAATCTTCGTGCACGGCGGCCTGGCTTCTCGAGGTCTCGCTGCCCCGCTCGTTCGCAGATCGAACTTTGCTCGCTCCCGCCGGCGCTTTTTGCCGTTTCTTTTAAAAGAACAAGTTGAATGCAAGTCGGAGCTAGAATCTACGCCGCGTCCTTTTCTCTGCTTGCGAGAAGTCTCTCGAGTGCAAGTGCGCGCGGCTCGATTACTGTGATTCATCCTTCCTTCCTGCATGCGAGCCGCCGGGATGAATCGGGAATTGCTTCCTTCTTGTCGGTGCGACGACGGCGCTCGTTCGTGCGGCTCGCCCCGCTGTAAAATCGCAATTAGGAGCCTCGTGGGGGCCTCGCAAATTGGTCATTCATCGAGGAGAGGCTTGCCGAGAACGAGTGCCACGAGAAGCCATTCAGCCCGAGGATTAGGCCGTGGAGAAAGAAAGAAGGAAGCAAGGGGACGCCTCGCCGTTGACGAAACGCAAGTTCATCATTTTCTAGGGCTTAGCTTCCGCCGGGCACAAGTGGCAGCGGTGGAAATTAAAGGCTTGGGCAAATATTTGCGCGCGGGCTTGTCGATTTTTCTTTTCAATGTCTGCGCGCGCTCCCTCCGCCAATGAAAATTGTCTTTTTTTTTTTTTTTGTAAATTGAATAATGCGATATAGGTGATAACATTTGATAGCTCGTTTAACTAGTGCTTTTGTCTTTTATTCCATTTTATTGTTTAAGGGTGGTGTTAAAAATTTTAAATCTGTTTTTAAGTTGTTACTTCTTGTTAAAGTGTTAAAAGTGCATTATTCCGAGTACAAAAATAAGCTTCTAAACACACGCGGTAATAGTAAATACTTGCTTTAGAGACGCGTAAAATGTTTTTCACCAATTTCCATCGGGCTGTAACAATCCGTCGGGTACTTTCGCAAGCGCAAACAATTACCGCGGAAGCCCGCACGCGCGCACGGCGAATTCGGATAAATGCGCTCGATTCCGAGCGAGGGCAAAATCACTGGACAACGAAAAATAGAAGTATCAGCGTCAATCTATACTTGCTCGTTCGGCGTCGGAACGATAAAGTAGCGGCGCCCTCTCTGCAGTTGAGGCCAATGAACGAAGCTCGTAAAATATCGAGGCAGCTCGCGGTCGACGCAGCGCGCGACGAGAGAGAGAGAGAGAGAGAGAAGCGTCGCCGAAATTTACGGGCCCTCGTATAATGCCCCTCTCGATCCCGGCCGCTTGCGGGCTGGCTTTCGACTAGACGATTTTGCGAGACTTGATGCGTTTTACGGATGTTCGACAAGCGCCGATCCGGCACGATTGACGCGCCGTCCAGTGAAAATAAAAATTTCCCCGACTGACGAACGGGATCCGATCCTTTTTCGGAAAGTTAGACGAGATTTAAAGCTCTGTTATTTCGATGACATTCGACGCGCTGTTCGATTTTTTTAGTTTCATATATTATTATCTCTTTTAAAAGGAGCCTCCTCGATTTACATATTTTTTCACTTTGCAAAAGTACAAAAATACGAAGTGAAGCTTTGTCAAGCTTTTCTTAAGTCGTCTGAATTGTAATATTTTTAGGAAATAAAAAGGCAGGTTAAAAGTAAAATGATTAATCGAATTTAAGAGGAAAATAAAGAAGGATTCAAGTTAAAAATATGTAACTATGACCTCGAGGCTAAAACGTTGAGTCTGGAAGTAGGAAAGGAGTGAAAGGCAGGTCGAGAAGCTGGCCGAAAGTCAGAAGGGCTGCGCGGGTACACGAAAAACGTCAGCGGCACTCGGTGCGCCCTGACAAGGAGCCTCGAAAAAAAAGTCGCGGAAAAGAGGAGCAAGGGAAAACAAAAGGGCCAGAAAGAAAGCGAGCACACGCGTCTCATACATTACCGAGCATAAAGGGAAATCTACTCGAATGTAACTACGCGGCGCTTGCCAGTAAAAGCGACTGCGCGCAAGCTCGCGCCACCTTTCCGCCGGCGTGCACGCCGGCGGCGGCGGGGGATAGTGGTAGCGCCGGTAATAAAGTGAGAGATTTTTGCATACGGCACTCGTCGTTACCGCTCGACGTTGTCCCATAATGCGATAGCCGTGGCAGAAAGAGCCCGAGCTCATTTGACTCGGCTTCCGCCGCTGAAGTAAAATAAAGGAAAAAAGAAACAGGCGCGCCCTGTCTCTCTTTCTCTCTCTCTCTCTCTCGGCCCCGAGTGACTCTCGTTTCGTTTAAAATACTTGCGTCCCAGAGCAGAGTAATATTA
>JAWWEM010000001.1:14379059-14391356 GCA_035582935.1 Ormyrus thymus
CTAGCCAAAACTAAACCAGAAATCGCATTTCTGGCTATTCATTAGTCAAAAACTACGTAAGATTTCTACCAGGGAATATGTAATAATGTAAATTGCTCTGTTCTTTTATATCCTTTAACTCTTCCTTAATTTACAGTTTCAAAATTCTACGATGCTGGGAAACTTTTCATTTCTATTTAAATGAGTACTATTCAATTTTGTTGAAATTCAATTTTCAAAATTTATTAATAAATTTATCGTAATAGAAAATGAAAAATGTACTTTGCACATTCTATTATCATTATACTTTAAAATTACTGAGATTCTAAAATAAAATATATGTGTCATGCTATATCTATACTTGTTTGAAATCTATTTTCCGATACAATAGATAAATATAGTTGAACTATTTTCGCTTTTGTAACTCAATTTTAAAAACTGTTTTAAACAACTTAGGTAGCTACTTTAATTTAAAAAAATTAGTTCATAAGAGTCATCAATAAAACATGTTTTGCCTCACGATATAATTATTGTAAACTGCACTTCTCACAGTTTCTAATTTAATATTTCATTTTTATAAATAAATTAGTGACGGTTGCTAAAAATATCTGCAAAAAACCCCAAATAGAGTCATCGATAACCTTCTTTCGCTGTTTAATCAGCCTAAATTCGCGCAATCGATAATTGAATCGAATGCTAAAAATTTATAATCACGGGAGAGCTCGGAGGTAATTGAAAGTGCCCCGTTCGCGTCTCCGTGCTTTGAAAACCCAATTATGCGCCCGGGTAATGGAGCCTCGCCAATCGAAAATTGCGCTCGGCTTTATTAAGCGCGACGAGAACATGCGCTTGTGCAGCTGATGAAAAACGTCCGGAAAACAGAAATGCAGGCGCGCATAGCTCAGTTAATGCAGAGCGCGCAGCGATCGGAACCGAAATGAAACTGCTCTATTTCGCCGTAAGGAAGTGTTCGTTATCGCAGCACGGACTTTCTAATTAAAATTCGTCTCTCCGGCCAGCGAGGCTGAGTGCGGAAGGGCCATCGAGATTATTGCGCAATTGCTCCGGAAATCGAACTCTGAAGCACGATTATAGGTGGGTGTGAAGTGTTCTGCACAGCGATCCAATCGGTCACGATGGCAATGCCGCTCGATTGGCATCGAATCTATTCTCGGTCAGCGGGAGAGTGTTTCATCCCCTTCATTTTTTGCACGAGCACACTTTCTTTTCGTGCAAATCAACATTTTTTTCGCCAATTACAGTCGCGGTTCATTCTATTTATCTGATAAATTTGAACGCTCCTTATAATTCTTCAATTTCCTCTGCTTAGAACATCTTGAATTGTTTGCTGATCAACTAGCCAACCACGAGGAGCAATGAATCTTTGTCTTTCAAGTACAATTTTTAAAATGCAAATTGTAAATTAAAAGCAGTTCACCTCTCTTGCATCTGTCACCCTCTTGAACCCACTAATTCTGCCTTCTGGGTGGTTGCACCTTTCCTCGTAAGTGACAGCGTGTATACTCTTTTACGGGCGCAACACGCGAGTACGCAAGAGAGAGAGAAAGAGAGAAAACAAGAGTCGTTTCGGTCTCTTGGTCCACGGCGACTTTATTACAGCGTGCGTAGACCCAACAGGCCTGATTTACGGTTCAATCCCAACCTAATAACTAATTATATACTTTATCATCCTCGCTTTCTTTTTGGTGGGAGTTCGCGGATTGTCGTACTTTTTCTCTCACGCTCGTATATACGCGAGCGTAATTTTCGTCTCGCCACACGCCCCCGGCTCTCGATATTAAAACACAAGCTTAACCGGAACGTTCTAAGTGCATCCTGTCACATCCGGTAAAACGTAACACTTTATTTTTCTCATTTGAAAAGGTAACGTAAAATCCTTGTACTAAATTGTTTTATTGCAAAGAAAAAAAAAAACATTTTGCCAAGAACGTAGAATTCAGTCTCAGAATTAATCCCAGGGCCTTGCAAGCATTCCTGCTGAAAAGCAGGGCTCACGAATCAAGTCGACACAAGGGAGGCGCTTAACAAGGCGACTGATTGCATCGGACGTCCTGACGCACCGCAGGACACCGGGAATCAATCGCTCCTGCGGACCTTTGCCATGCATCGGGGTGCAGGAGCCACTGACGTTAACTATATATAACTCCCGCGTACACTGCGAGGTGCGGCGCGCTACTCTTGCTTGTGGCCGAGCTTGCGGCCTGGCTACGCTCGGTGCCCGCAACGCACCGCAACTCTCCAGGCATTTTGCGCGGACATCGCTGGCGATCGGTGCACTGGAAGCTGTCGGGCTCTTATATCCGCTCGCTGTTGCGTTTTTTTAGCAAAGTCCACTGACGCGGTGATTAATAAAATTTTAGTCAATTTAGGTTTTGCGGCTGTTACAATCTAATAACACTGATTTTTACAGTTGTTTAATGTATAAATCCAATTAAATCATTTTACAAATTTTCAGATTATAATTATAAAAACGTACACGTAGGTACGACAACAGACTATACATTAAATATTTACTTAATTCCATTTGAAGCGGAATTATCTAATTAAAAAGCAAAGGAATTAACAAACACTATCTGGGCTGCATTTGATTACAATTATGCGAAATGCCACGCGAGATAAACTTCCAGGTAGTTAAAGCAGTCCGTGAATTTGCCTAATCAAAGCTCTCTTGCGGCCAGAGAAAATTTAATCGTCCTGTATTAAACGTTTCAAATAGCTGAGTTGTAAAAAGTTTCCTTTTATACGCGCGAACACACAGAGGAGCATAGAATAGACATAAAACAGTCAAGAAAATGTATATAAATCAAATCATGAAGACAACTGCAAAATTCGATTGTAAACTAAAAAAAGGTTTAATATTTATATAACATAAAAAATAGATTCAGTGTTTTTCAGATTGTTTTTGAAAGCTTATTGCATTTTCTAAAAGAAATTAAGTAAGCTTTTCTTGATGATGGGAACGGTTTATTCAAGGTACTCGTTAATCGTTAATAAGTATGTATATACATGTTGGTACCAACACCACGTGTGTTTATGATTATGGTTATGTCTGTGTCGTGGTTGCAGCCGCCGCCCTCAAAACTCCCGGTCGAAGATAAACCAGTTATAGCTGGCCCTATCCACAACTACCCTCCTCGTAATCTGTAGTGCATCCTAAATTATTAAGGTACCTATCTTTTTCGTAGATGCGAAGAATCAGTAATATTATAAAAATTTCGCGCATAATGAACAAATTTTTAAATGTAATACTTGTCACCGACCGGATCATCGATCTTGATAAAATGACAGTTCACAATAACAACAGAAACGCATATATGAGTTATAACAGCTAGCATTAACTGCCGAAAACTGATGAGCACACGATCAAGGAATGAAATATTGAAATGTATTTCCTGGACAAGAATAGGAGAAGAGGTGAAGCAAGAGAAAATGAGATGAAGAATCGAGTATTCGAGAAATAGAGTTGGTCGTTAAATTGCGAACCGCCGGCACTAAAGCAAAGATCGTTAAGCAGCGGGGAAATGAAGAATCCCGTAATATATCTGGATGCTTGCGAGAGAGAAACGGAGAGGGAGAGAGATCGCGCGCGCACTTTCGTTCGGGAGGGTTACGCGAACGAACCAGAGGGGGATGTAATTTTGGTACTTACCCGGCAAAGTTAGGAACACAATGTTACGTGAAAGTACTACCAGATGGAAGGTGCCCCCAGGGCACGCGCCGCCGACAAGTATTAGCAAGAAGTCCGTGGAATATAACCAAACTATGTATACGCGCGAGAAAGCTGCCATATCATTTACAAAGTAAGAATCTTTAAGGGAAAGATGCCCCCTGCATTCTCCTCCTTCGAAAATACTTTACTTTAACTTTAACTACTTTTCACTTTCCAAAGTTACGGTCAGCTTTAATGACTTTTTATTTAATGCAAAAGGTCTGCTTTTACTGCAATTAATATTCAGTAAAGATGCACCAGGCTTTAAAAGGATATACATAATGATTTACGAAGTAAAAACAGAGCAGGAAATTAAATGGAAAAACAAAATGCATACCCATTAATTTCACACTGTGTCCCCATTACTGATTTTGTTTGTTTTGCAATCACTAATGTACCCGCAGGAATACAGGTGAACTGCATTTGTACAGGAGAATACACATCTCTTAATTAGAACCAGAAATTAAATATACAAAATATAATTATCCCAACTGTTGCGAAAATTTAAATATTTAATACTAGTGCCACGGCACAGTTGACACCAGTACGCTAACCGTAACAGGTGCAATAGTCACAAGACGTTCATCTTCGTCTCTATAGTTAATTATTATCGGGAGAGCAATAGATCATCTTAATCTACGAGCAAAGGGGGTTTTCGTCGCAAATGGAGGTCCAGTAGGGCACCAAAGGTTTGTAAACGTATTTTTATCTCCTGATCACGAATATCGAGGGTGTTTTATCATAAGCTGTAAATTTAAAAAGTTATTAACAATTTAATTGTTCAAAAAGCCGTAGAAACAAGACGTTATAAAAAAATCATCTTTTAACTTGATAGATTTGCAAATCCACTCGATTTTTCAGAATTCAAAAGCATTGTTGAGAAGCCGAGTTATTGCATATTTCGTAATTATTAGTTGCAAAATTCACCTCCGCACGTACAATTTGTCGTATACTTTCGGTTCTATTTCGTATTTTTAGGGTCACAATATCTTATTTGAAAGATTAAGGGCTCCTCTAACGATGCATCTGTTAATATTTGTATAAAACGTCGAAAATTAAAAGTTATACGTAACAGGAACACATTTTCCCTGCTACGCTGAAACACTGGTTTTTAATTTCTATCTTTTAAAACGCTCTCTCTCCTAGACTATCTTATCTCTTGAGTTAAGAGCCCTTTAATTCACGGCGCTCTCCTCGTTGCATGAATCGACATAAATGTAGAATCTACACACCTTTTGCACTCATTTCACAACAGCCGATTAAGTTTAGGCATCACCTTTACGCAAGAAATAAAATTTTATCGAGCAGTTCCTCCCAAGACATTTTTTGTAAAATACTTAAATATTTATAGAAACACCGGAAGAAGCAAAAGCTTTTATCTCCCATATTCTCTCCCATATTTCCTTCAATGTGAAAACAAATCTGGCTTCCTTTATCAATTTCATTAGCAGCAAGAACGATAATTTCCCTCAAATTGACCGGGACGATTCGGTCGCGACGGCAGCAGGCCGAGGTGTCGCATTGTCGGTGTCCGTGTCTAATTTCTCGTTATCGCGACCGGAGGAATCAGCGCTCAGTGCGTGGGGGGCGATTGTTCGCGCGCCGACAGCACCAAAGTCGGAAACATAATGTGCTGCGCCATGTTCCACACGAGGCTGCCGTCGCGGGCGCATTCAGGTATATACTACTACTACTACACAGAGGTAATCGGGCAAAGTAAGCGTATTGATGCGATATCGGCCGTGATTCATTGTTTGTCAACAATCGCGATTGTACAGAAAATACCTGATCGAAAGCTGCTATAACTAATTGTATGCAGATGTGAGAAAAAATGTATTAGCCAGGTGTGACTTTACCATTTAATGAACACTAGATTCGGTGAGTAATTTAAATTTATGATCGTTTTTATAAACAAGCCGAAGCTCGAATCGAAAGAAAATTAAACCGATAAAACGCCAAAGGTTCAATCTACCGTAAAAGTGAACGCTTAAAATAACTCTGTTCACAGCCCGAGATCGTATTACTACGCAAATATTGGTGAAGAATTGTTGAAATTGCATTCTGACTGTGCAAGAGGAAACGGGCGTATACCCACGCGGAATATAAACAATATTTCCAACGGCTTCTCCCGTTTGCTTTCGTCCAATAAATGACAAAGAAACAGAGAGAACGAAAAATAAAAACTGGGAGAATGCCAATCCTAGAGATAAAATACCTCGAGTTCCAATCGTTATACCCAGTATTAATTGTTTTCGTTCCGTTCTGAAAATTTCGATGCAGCGAATTGCAGCTTTAAAGCTGCTCCAAGCCTCGTACATGGAGTGCCAACTTTTTTCGTTCACACTCGTTCTCTGCCTTCTACTTTGCGCAGTTGAATAGTGTGTGGGAAAGGTACCAACAGGAAAAAAAATACAATCACAGCAGCAAGCGATTCAACTCGCCGATATCGAATCTGTCGAGGATGTACGTGTAGATGCGTTAAAAAAACGAATGTTTCACGGCGGATTTTTGAAAACTCGCTGTCCACCAGCTCACCTATATCCGGTTATATAGGAGTGCAATTTTTCATTCTGCTTGGATTTAACCATTATCGGTTTATATTTTATAAAAAAACAGAATAGTGGAAAAGGTATTTGCATTATTCAATCACCATTATCCTAAATCTGTTTTTAACTGATGATCAACCATCAGAAAACTATTGACAGTTGACTAACATTTTACGGGTATATGACTTTTAAGTCAACTGACCTTACACTTTTGACTTACTAAATTTTTTACTAAGCTTCTGATAAATCATAATCTAATAAATATTGAAAATACGGATTCATCATAATTATTACAATTCGTACAATTCGTACTTCGTAAAATTATAAAAGAGTAGTTATATAAAAAAACAAAAATGAAAGGATCAGTCCAATTAGAAAGAAATAGAGGACACTGATACTTGTCAGTTAACGTTTTACTAGAATAATATCTCTCGACGACTTCCATCCCTCCGAAGAGCGAAATTCGCGGTCGACTGGCGTAAAGGCGGAGACAATTAATATCGGCAGCAGCCGGGTACGAAACATTCAAACGATACGGTATTCCGCGAGCGCGTGAAATTAATGGAAATTAGCGCGCGTGGAAGCCCCGGAGCTCTCGCCCCTCCCCCGAGGCCCAGTGACCACGTACTCGCGGACGCCCCGTTCCGTAACGCGGAGTCGCGCTCCCGCGAATCAATGATTTACCTGCGTTATTATGCCTCGCATGGCGATCGAGTTTCGCGCAAAAAGACTCGGCTACGGCGCCTGCATTCGTTATGGCTATAATCACTGCTCGCGCGATCGTCGCTAATATTTTCGATTTTCTTTTTGTCGATTAGGAGGGATTGATAATTTTCGCTTATTAAGGATATTAGGTAACTATGCTAGCGGATAGCTCCGTAAATAAATAAATTATTGTATAGCAAATAAATAATATTGTAAGTTAGAACTAACGTTTAACGTTTCTCTATATATGAGAAAAAAGAATAAAAAAGAAAAAATACGGACACTAACCATTTTAGTGACTGCGTTGACTTTTTTGCTTGAAGAGGTTGGTATAAAACTCACCGAAACATTATCATTAAAAATGAAATAAAATCTTTTATTTATTTCTATAAACCGGTCTTGACTCGGAGAGATCGAAAAATAAACAACTAACATTTATTAATAATTGAATTACTAACAAGGAGAGCGTACGACGTTTGGGTAATGGATTTTCCTGTAACTTTGGGATAATGCTAAAATATGAAGGAGGCAACGTCCGTTCGGTCTAGCGCTCGATTTTGCAAAAGTTATGTGCTCTTTTAGCGAAAATCTAAGAAAAATCGATTTTTGTTTAATTACTTATAACTTCGTGGCGTTTGGAAGGTGAGATCAAATCCTATCGATTAAAAAAAAGACATCCAAAAATCTTTACTTGTTCAAAAGTTATAGTCAAACAAAGAATGACTATTAAAATAACATAAAAAATCTGCTCATGTAATTTAGCTTAATATTATTTTCAATTTTTATTTACCTATAACTTTTGAACAAATAAAGATTTTTGGATGTCTTTTTTTTAATCGATAGGATTTGATCTCGCCTTTCAAATGTCTCGAGTAAAAGTACTGTACCGTTAATAGTTGAAAAGTTATACGTGATTAAACAAAAATCGATTTTTCGTCGATTTTTGCTAAAAGAACACACAACTTTTGAAAAATCGAACGTTAGGCTGAACGGACGCGGCTTTCTTCATACTTTAACATTAGAAAACATACCCCAAAGTTACAGGAAAATCCATTACCCAAATGTTGTACACTCTCCTTGTAAGTGAAGATACATTCTATCTTCTATATAAATACATCTTCTATATAATTTATTGTAGCAAGTTATGCTTTTATTCAGTCAAATGGTTATACTGCAAGTTATAAAGATTATATGGTAGTGAGTCCGTTCGTAGCAAAAGTTTTATTGTACCCTCATAGTTAATTTACATACACCATATTACTGGGTAAAAATGCTCACAATAATAATAATAATAAGGAATTAAAAAATAAATCGTTTTGCTATATCAATAAAAATAAATTTTACTAAACCTTTAATCTTACACTCTAAAATCATACTCTGACTCTGATCCATAAATCTTGCCAGTAAAGTACATTTCCCACGCAAGATTTTGTCCCCAAGATCAATTGTGCAATAATACCGCTTCGGTGACTTGGGTGGTATCCGACTCAAAGAAGCAGAAAAAGCACGAAGCGAACGACACGAGAATACGCGCGGCGCGCGTTGGCTGGCAGCGCGTAATTATAGAATTATGGATTCGCGCCCGCATCTTTTACCGCTCGCCTCCGAAGAGGAAAGCATTGCAGGCCGGAGCGACGAGAAGCGGACGCCCACAAAGACCTCAAGCGAGAAATAAGAAAAAACGCGGCAGCGCCGAGGGCCCGCGCGACAAGACGCGCGATTTAAACGACTCTCGTAAATAGCGGGCGACGACTTTGTAAAATAGCAGGATATCGGAATTCAAAATTTATTGCAGGATTTGGAAAGAATAAACACATTTTTAATACTTTTCAGTCTCTTAAACGCCCGAAATAAATCTGTATAAACATTCCATTTTTTTCAATAACAAAACTTTTTTCACGATAAAAGTGTTTATAAATATCGCGAATTTTGCATGTAGCAGCGCTGCCTTGCTTTTGAATAGAAAATCAAGCCAACTCACCCCGGGATCCTCCATGACCGCATTGTGCAAAAAAAAATGGTGGTATTTGTCACGCATTTGATTGGCTAATTAGTCGCGCGCTTTAGCGTCCACGTGTACTCATTTCGTAAATCTGCTGCTGGAATTTCTCTTCCAATCATTGCCTGAATGCGTGGGAGGATTTGCTCGAAAATAATTTCATTTTCGACTAACAATCGGTGGTTGTACGTGTAGTCGGAGTATTCGTTAGTTCTGTACGATTTCATTTTGGAGGGTGAATTAAAAATTTAAATATAAAAATTCTAAGAGCCAAAAAATGCTTGTGAAAATCGTATTTTTGATTGTAAAAGCGATAAATTCAAAGCAATAACTACAGAGATGCATTGAATTTTGAGCTGGCCTATTATATTACGTTTACGTACTGGTCGAATTCGTATCGAAATCTCCGCCATAAATCGATTCAATTCGAATGACAGAAATTCATATTTTAATTAAATCTGTAGTAGTCTTATCTATGTATCTTCTAAACTATCTATAGACGCGCTTTATGACTCGAATTAAATTACTTCTTAATGCTATTCCTAATTCGGTCAGAATCGATTTACATGTACCGTTGTATTTCTACACCACAAGTAATAATGCACATAATATTTGTACACAAAGATTCAAGAAACCTTTGAATTTTTTAGGACAAATAATATACTAAAAGTCGCATAAATCCTCCTGTCTTAATCTCGAGATTTGAAGCAACCAGTATATCAGCCACGTTTGGAAGCATGCCATGTTTCAAATTGCTTATGAAAGATCTTTTTGTACTTATATAAACATATAATTAAAATGAACTTCTAAATTAAAAAAATTTGTTGTTACTTAATAACTAAAAGTCAGTACAAACAGATAACCTGATTAAATTGAGTCAAAAATAACGAAACAATCGCGGAGAATATTTTTGATGACTTGGCAAGTATATGGCCTGCTACAGCAGGAAATCCAATGGCGCAACATTAGCCACCTAAGCCGAATCTTCTTTCTTATTATTAAATGCAATAAAAATTAATTGTAAAATATGCACTCTGCTCGATAAATAAATGTAGACGGCAAAGAGATTGGGCTTCAAAATAATATCAAAAGTAAGAACTAAGACACCGGAAAGAAAAAGACGAGCCCAATAACTCTTGCGCTGTCAAAGCTTTGTGTCAGCTTTCGCTAAAAGGGGATTCCCGCGTGCAGTAAGCGCCGGCCATTAAAAGCCTGCCTTTCTTTTATAACGCTTGGAATTCGCCTGTCTCGAATAGATTTTAAGTGGCGAGCGCGCCCTAACAATGCTGGCGCGGTATGCAAGTAGGTAATTCGCGGGAGCGATTCTCGGTCGTTACGCCTCACTCTTTCGTCTTGTTGCGCACGCTCTTGGCCCAGCGAGTCACGTTGCTTCCGTCGACGCTCTCGCCGCGATGATCCGGGCGGTCGAGAATCCGCGGAATGGTTTTTCGTTTCACTGAGCGGCCCATGCTTACGATCATTTTGTGAGTCTTTAATTCAATGAAATTTTCATTTTTCGTGCATTCTCAAAAACGGTACGCTTCATTTTACATTAATATATTTTTCGTGGATCAATGTTTACATACTTTTCGCTTGATCATTAAACTAGTTTTCACAAAAAGATTGGATTAAAGAACTGATGTAATGAATCAATTGTAACATCCATCTTCTTTAGCCACGTTATTTATATTCAGGGCAAAGGCTACTTTCAAATAAATCTGATATCTCTTTTGAGCTCTATCCTTGAATTTCCAACACTCTCCCGGATTGATAGCTTTCGTAGTAACTCCAAAGCAATCCTTCTTTTTCGCCAATTTTTTTGCGACTCTTTTCTGCCAGTACCAAACACTGACCTGCATCGCCAAGGACGTGTCGGTTGCAACCAACTCCGGATTCTTAAGTAATTTATCGCCCAGCCCTAAATCCTGAGATGCTGCCTTGTAATTCTCACCCCAAGTTAACTGAATAAATCCTCTACCGTGATAGTCTTTACCAGTTAGCCCAACTTTATCAACATAATGTCCGTGGTTTTTTTTACCTCGAAATTGTAATTCTTCTTTGTATCGGAAGCCACCACTCTCGTGGATCAACTGGGCCAGAAACATGGCTGTTAATAAAAATGTACAATCAATCAATAAGCAAGTGAGTACTGTTTAATATGAATTAAGAAAAAAAAGTTCTTTTTTTAAGATAATGATCTTTTCGACAAGGGCTTGTAAATATCAATATCATTATTTTCTCACCTAATTCATCTAAAGAGAAACTATTAGTGTATTCCGCAAAATATCTGTAAACATCAGGATGCGGCATTGGAGCTCCTTTTGCTTTAACGGCTGAATCAAATTGATCTTTTGTAATTTCTGCACCTTCGCTCATATGTGCGAATGAAAAAAGAAAACTTGCTAGAATTGCGAACCACATGATTACTAAAACATTAATTATGAACGCTGATAATTAAACTAAAATAAAATAACTAAATTGATAGTATTATTAGAAAAATATTAAAGTACTAACATCAAAAAAAAAAAAGAAAATTTACTTACAATCTAAAGAGAGTCAAGTTGAATAGTCCTTCAAGAGGAAACTCGCAGTCTCTATTTATAAGTGCTCTAGCTGATATAAATATTGAAAGAAGTTAATGCGATATATTATCTTAGATTACTAATGAATACAGAATTTGTAATGAATAAATCTTGCAATCTTTGTCTGAAAACTCACATATTTATTTTATGAAGCATTAAAGTTTATCAAACGTACATGTGAGCGTAAAATAAATAAAATAAAGTTCAGTCAACTGCATTGTTTTAAAATAATATTTATGACATATAATTTAACCCAGCCGTCATTAAAAATATAGAACAATAAAACTTGAATTATAACAAAATATCAAAGGGTGCGGTCGCGCCCTGTTGGCAAGTACGAGTCGTAAGTGCAGACGACGCCTGTGGCGGGCCGACCGTTCCCTTATATACTTTGATTTCAGCCTGTGAAATGTTAAATCTTATTATATAGCTTAATATGGCTCATTTTTTTCATGGTATCTTAAAATCATAACAGTTCAATTAAAAAGATTGCCTTACAATATTTTAAATATTGTAAATTATTAAAATATTTTAAGATCGAAGGTTAGGCGGTCGATTTCCGCTTCTAAAATTTTTCCTTTTCCCTCAGACCGGTGACGTCATCGTTCTTCCCACCGATGACTTCATAGTTCTTCCCACCGATGTCGTTATCGTTCTTCCCACCGATTACCTACCTGAAATTAATGCATTAATCAATTTGAAATTTTTACCAAAGATAAAGTAAGTACTGCCGATGCTGAAACCTCGATTAGAATA
>JAWWEM010000001.1:14399076-14428966 GCA_035582935.1 Ormyrus thymus
ACGATGTTTGCTTAACTTTTTAAGCAACTTTTACTTGCATTTAAGGTCAATTTTACTAGCGATTTTTCTCCGTGTTGGTTTTTACGTGTTTTACTCGTTTTGTATGAGATAATCTAATAATTGCATTATTTTACAGAAATAACTGAATTATTACAATTGATAAATTAAGGTTGGACAATATTTTTACTACTCTTTACAATATAACGCAATGAAATAATATTACATGAATTTATTTTCAACAAAGAAATATCACGTCTTATTTATTACTTTTTTTAAACTATTGTTCAATAATATTAAAATTTCTATATACTAACAGCTTAAGTTAAAATTAAACAAATATTCATTGCAAAAAGCTTAAAAATTATGGTTCTTTCAAGTTTAAAAAACAAAATTTATAATCCACAAATTTCCCTCTAATAATTCTGAATATTTTATGATTAATTTAAAATTTCCTTTCTTAAAATGCTTGATTATCAGTCTATCAACACGACATAAAAATCGGTCGTTCAAGCGGCAATCATCATAAACTGTGTAAATTATACATTAACTTAGCATTGGAGTCACACACCGTCTGCGAGATCATTCGCTGTTTTTGCTGACGTAAACGTTGTTTTCAGTGTTTCTATTTCTTGAGTTGAAATTCCCGGCACCACCGACACGTAATCAACTAATGAATAGTGCCTGTAGTAGGAACGGCATTGAAACAACAATTCTGGTTATAATTCATGCAAGAGAATGCGGAAAAATTAATGTGCAGAAAAATTAATGGCGCGTAAGAATGAACGTATCAATGGAAAATCGAAACGCTTGATTAAGCTCTTTAAACAGATTTATTTAAAAATACAAAATAAACTAAATTTTATCTTAAATTATAGTCTGTATAAAATATGTTATTGTATTTGACCAATAAATTATTGAATACCTACATTCACTACTTATTGAATTTTAAAGTGAACAGTAATACGTAGTCGAGCAATTATAACACTTGAAGATTCTTCAGTCTCGGAACTAGTCGCAAGTGTTTCGTTTATCGAAGATTTTTAAAATGGATTAAGGATTATCCATAAAAATTTATAGTTTTTTGCAGCAAGTCTGCATCGACAGGTGTGCTTAGTCAATTCTAATTTTGATTTTAATTGGTAAGTAATTTATATAGTGATGCAAGATGTTCACAGGAGCTTGATTTACGTTTGGATTTTGCTTCAGAACAAAACTCGAGAGAGATAATTAAATTCAGTTTTTGTCGCAGCAAATATGTGGTCGGCACATATAATTTCGACAATACTGGCTGCCTCTGCTATTGTTCCAAACGTTCTTTCCGAAAATGTTACGTCAGTTTTTCGTATTTTGCCAAGGACAAACGAACAGCTCAAAGTATTGTACGACATCGGAAGAGATTTGGAGGGTGTGAGTATTGCATTGCAAAATAAAAAATCGTACTGAACAAATCTAAATTGCACACATTTATCAAGTGATGTTTGTTTTATTAAAGACCTCATTTTGGAAAGACCCTTCAAGTGTGAACAAAACGGTTGATTTAATGGTCCCCGGTGACGAATTTGAAAAGTTTACTGCTATAATGAAGAGCAACGAGTTAGTTTACGGCGTGACAATACCAGACGTCCAGGAGCTGCTAAACAGAGCAAGCGAGCCCACAAAACGAACCAGAAGCGAGCATGCGGTAATACGAAAGTCGACCTTTATAATCGAAAATGCAATTGCTGCCTCTCATTAACAAAAGCCCTCGCCCACCTCCCGCCAACGACAGCCCGCCGCCGGCAAGTTCGGCTGGACGCAGTTCCACACCCTCGACGAGATTTACAGCTGGCTGGACTTCCTGATCGCGAGCTACCCGCGGAACGTGAAGCCGATCGAGGCGGGCCGCTCCCACGAGGGCCGAGTCATCAGAGGCGTCCGGCTGACGTTCGGCGAGGGGAGGCCGGGGGTCCTCGTCGAGGCGGGCATTCACGCCCGCGAGTGGATCTCCCACAGCACGGCGACGTACCTCGTCAACGAGCTGCTGACGAGTCGCGACCGGCAGACGCGCGAGCTCGCCGAGTCCTACGAGTGGCACGTCTTTCCCTGCGTCAACCCCGACGGCTACGCGTACACTCACGTAAACGTCCGTTTCCCATTTACTTACTCGGC
The DNA here is from genome assembly GCA_035582935.1 of Ormyrus thymus. NCBI lineage: Eukaryota > Metazoa > Arthropoda > Insecta > Hymenoptera > Ormyridae > Ormyrus > Ormyrus thymus. Next base: position 14,401,225 of record JAWWEM010000001.1, read on the forward strand.
GGATGCTCTCTGCCCTTGCTCCGGAGCTCGCTGAAATCTGACATTTGTATTCAAGCCCCGAGACGCGAGATACCGGCTGTGGCGGAAAACTCGGACTCCGGCCGTCGGCAGGCAGTGCTGGGACGCTTGGAATCCAAGCAGCTGCTCCGACAGGACGTGCTACGGAGCGGATCCTAATAGGAATTGGGGCCTCTCTTGGGGAGGTGAAGCGATTCATTTCAGCGGTCTTGCTTCAGACTCGAGTCGATTTTAATTTTAGGTCCGGGAAGCAGTCATGACCCTTGCGACGAAATATACTCGGGAAAGTCAGCCTTTTCGGAGCCCGAGGTAAGGGGCTTGGCAAATTATATCTCTTCGGTCGCCGATAGACTGTTTGCCTACATAAGCTTTCACAGCTGCATCGAGCAGCTCTTGTTTCCCTACGGTCACACGTCGGCTCATCTTGACAATTACGACGAGCAGGTTGGTAGAGTTTTAAAAATTGCTTTAAAATAACAAAGTATTTTAAGTTTCAATTTATTTAAAAGCTCGCTCGTCGAATAAATATATTCTTTCCATTAAAACTGAGTAAACATTTCAGTACGAGGTCGGACGCCAAGCTGTCCGCAGTCTTGCGAGGAAGCACGGAAAATATTTCAAGCTCGGAAATATCGGGGAAACTTTAGGACGTGAGTCCAAATCAATTGCTATTATAAGACGTTACTTTATCACTTGTGCTCGACTAAAAATGAACCCCGCTTTCCAGCTGCAAGTGGCGGTTCCATTGACTGGGTCAAGTCGACCTTCAAGATTCCGTTCGTCTACGTCTACGAATTACGCGGACACACGAACAGCGGCCGAGCGTACGGATTCGTTCCCCCCGCCTCGGAGATCATTCCGAACGGCGAGGAGGTCACGGCCTCTCTGGTCGCTCTTTTCCAGGCGGCGGGCAAATACAACTATCCCCAGCTGAGACCTCGCTGATAAGCAGTATTACCGAGGCGCTCCATTGTCGACGTCGAGCTCGTTCTGGAGCAATGATTTTTTTTTCCAATAAATATTGAAAAGCGCAGAAAAAGCCCTGAATTTCTATACCCGAACCTAAACCGAAAGCGAGGCAGAAGCGTACCCCGGCAAGAAGCCATTCCAAATGCCCGAAGCGTGTGACCCAAACACAGTCGCGAGCGAGGCCGCGTTCCCTCCCAAACAAATCCAGTCTAGCCAGGCCAGTAATCGGCACCGGTCGCTCCTTGAGTCGCCCCAAAGTAACGCCGAGAGACCAGCCAGCATGGCGTTCGTCGCCCGCGCCGAAGCCGCGGAGTCGGACCCGAGGATAGCGCTGACGCCTCTGTGCGGCCAGCGACGCGGACCCTGGAGGCAGGGCCTGCAGCTGCACTCGACCTCGACGCCGCTGTTCGGCGGCTTCGCCAAGCAGCGAGTGCAGTCGGCCCCTGGCTGCTTCCCGGAGCTGAACGAGTCGCCCATCCCCGTCGTCGCTCCGCTCCCCAAGGTCAAGCTCGCCGCCGTGCCCGGATTCGGTGAGTTTCGCGCTCGGGGCTCGAATCGAACTGATAAAGATAACGACGAGCGTTGCGTCCGTGGCGTAATTAAGATTCGGTTCGCGCTGGCGATTATCGGCTTTGCTGCTTTTAAGCTGCCGAGGCTGGATCGTTCTGGATTTCTGCCGTTACTCGTAATTGCGACTATTTTTAAATGTCGCGCGGTACGCAAACGTCTTTCTGATTATTTCGCCGTCGCGAGAACCGCGAGGAGAGATGTAAATAAGATTGTAGCCACTTGCGCGACTCAATGACAAGTAATTAATCGCGATCGTCGATTTTGAAAATTTTCAGATTGCAAATGCTTCGGTGTTGACGAAAAATTAAATGAATTTTGAGAATCTAATCTGGTATTGACGCCTTTCAATTAATGTTATCGCGCATTTTCTCGCCTTTATTATTTGGATTTCAAATTTTGTGTATAATACTAAAGCCTTGCACAACAAATCTTGAAAATAATTATTTTTATTCCAGTTCAAAATCCAGATATTACTCGACTTAACACGACTAGCATTACAGTGTACGTACAATAATCACGATATACATTTTTGAAAATTCAACATTGATGTTAATAATTAATAATTTTCTTAGAACTTTCGAAAAAATGGAAATTTGCGAGAATTACGAAGATGTCGTTGATAAAGTAAGCAGCTATTTAGCATTCTATTATAATAATTCTATTATATTAATCAACCATTTAATTATACATTTAATGCATTTACAGCAACAACTATTAAAAGCATCTGCTGGATCATCTAATAAAGAGAATAAATACAGTAGAAAGAAAGAAAGACCCGAAGAGGAGGGCTCGTCCAGTTTTCAAGCTCATCAGCAATTCCAAAAGGAGATAAATAAAAACAAAAAGCGAAAATCCGTAGGGAGAGTTTAATTAAAGTTGATATCAATATTTTGATGACGGCTAATCTAACAAAACATTTCTCATTTGCAGGTAACTCCAAAGAGAAATCCAAAAGTTCACAAAATCGGAGCTGGTAAAAAGGTCATCGGCGCTGGAAGCTATTTAAAAAAGTCTTCAAGCTGCGTCAAATCTTCTGATGCTACTAAAAATACCGCAGTAATTATAATAATTTTCTTTTTTTTCGATTCTGCTATCATTGCTGATACTTTGTGCAATCTAAAAATCTAAAATACAAGTGAAAGGTGATAAAATATTTTTTAAATTTTTTCAGAAAACCCCCAAAAAATGTAAAAGTCCAAAAGGCTTTAAAGTAAGTCCTCTCAAGAAGGTCGTCGTCTCTATAGTTCCACCGAAAAAGACTAGAGTCAATAAGAGTAATTTATCACCAAGCAAAACTTCGGTAATCATTTTGAATATGCGTAACCAATTTTTATAATCATAATTTTGACCTTAACGGTTTCAATTTTCACTTAACAAATTTATGATACCACTTTATTATTTGCAACCCATTGCAATCATAATTAATACATTTTTGAAAATTTAAGAAATCCCAAGCTCGCAACGGAAGCGAGAGTTCCGGCTCAACATTGAAGACTTCGAAATGTGCGAAATCTCCAAAACTGCATACAGCCGCAAGAGCAGCAGTAAAGCAGTATCGCGAAGAAATCAAAAAATTCAAAGAAAAGGAAATGGAAGCTCTGAGACAAAAGGTATTGTTGCCTTACAATGAACATAAAAAATTGTTCGAAAAATATGTGCACTTACTCATTTTATGGCTTTGTTGTTCTAGGAACTAGAACAACAGAAACGCTTGGAAGAGAAGGAAATGATGAAAATGCGAAAACAGACGACCTTTAAAGCGCAGCCAATTCGAAAGTACGCGCCTCTGCCAACAGTTAAAAAGCGAGCACTCACTGATCCAATATCGCCTAATTTCAGTAAAAAGCGACGCATAGAACATTCCGGCCAAAGTAGTAACTCCCACCGAAATGAGTAAACTTTGACAAAGTTTTAATGCTAATTAACGAAATTCTAATTATTCATTTTTTTTACTCTTAGTGTAGGTTAATTTTATATGAATTTTTATTTTATTTTAGTGAAAAATGACAAAAATGTGCTCTTGATAGAGCGATTTATACATTTTTAGTTTAAACATTTGTAACAGAGTTACTTACTAAGCGCAATTATTGCTGCGTAATTATTTATTATTATGGTATTTAATGTGATATTAAGATTATTTAATGATCTATTAAAAAATCTTTAGAAAAAAGGATTTTTTTGTACAGTACAGTCATCTTAAAAAATTACCATAATAATTTCTAAAATTTGTTATTGTTATTGTTTAATGTTAGAGATTTAATTTCTCGCTGGTTCCGAGGGCTTTCGTAGCGACAGATTAGGTAAAAATCTCTCAATCTAAAAAGTTTTACAAGTTAAACCTCTAATTTTAAATTTACTAATCTTAAAAGCACTTCAAGTTTGCTTATGAACACTGTTACAATTTTATGGTTTAGAAATAAAAATAATTAATATTAAAAAGTAATTATTAAAAATTGCTGAAATTTCATTTTAAGTAAAATTTTTATTTAGCAATTCAAAATTTTGATTTATTTATTTATTTATTTATTGATTTGTTACCTATAATTAATTATATGGAAGTGTAAACTCTAATTTATATTTATTATTATTTTCATTTAAAGAGAATAAATTCATACACAAAATAATGCTTATTTAATATTTGTACATCTACATTCTACTTTTCAAAAATCAAATTTTTGATCATCAAACGGATCATATTAATTAATTTAATATACTTATTATTAATTTTTACTCTAATACTTATAATTTTGTTAATTATAAAATGATTTTATTGATAATTACATTTTTTATTTCAAGAGAAAAAACAAATTATTTTATAAAATAAACAAATTACATTTATTTACTATTTGTAACAAACTATAAATAGACATTTATTTTATAAAGTGTATTTTACACTTCTTTTTAAAAAGTCAAATCTACTGTATGATTAAGCATTTTTCAGTCAAACAGGTCCAATTAAACGTTTTATACAGAAAATTGTTTAAAAATATTAGTTTGTACAATTCGAGTAATATTTAACATATATGGTTTAACAATCATACAAAAAACACAATCGTTCAATTTAAGTCATAATTTAAAAAAATTAATTATTGGTTCAATCAAACCAAAAACTATCGCTATCCATGTCATTGCAAGCAGAAGCCACCCACGCTATTAAATATCTGATATTTTCTGTCTCTTCGTCCGTTGATTTATATCCATCTATAGCTTCTTTCAAGCAGGATGATAGATTCTTCATTAATGGCTAAAACATTAAATGTGTGTTATTTGAAATAATAAAAATTTGAACAATCAAAAGATAGCAAATTCTTACAATAGGATAGTCATTTCTAAACAAAGCAACTGCTTGAGTAGATAGTGTGTCAATAGAAAAAATACTACTTTGTATTAGTTGCTTTAGAAATTTTCCATAATTTAACCAAACTCTGGAATCACCACGTTGGTTCATTAATAATATATTTCTTGGAGTAAGCAAAGTACTTAACGGTGATTCTGAATCAGAAAATTTTAAATTTTCTATTTTCCAAATTTTAAAAACTTTTTCTTGTATTTCCAGAGTAAATAAGTCTATTCTGTAAGTGACTAAAAATAAAAATGAATTAAATATTTTTCAATCAAAACAAACTGAAAAGATTGATGATTAATTAAAACTTACTCAGGAATAGACATAAGTCTACACTTAACCAAGAAATTGTATTTTCTGATAATGAAGTTAAATCAGATCGTTCCATTAGACTGTCATATACTTGACTCAAAAATTTTGATAAATTCTCTTCTGTTAAACTTTGCCCGTTTGTTTCTAATAAATCCCAAATTATTTTCTAAAATCATAAATAAATTATTTTTATAAAAATAATAGTTTCTTTCTTTCATTTTGTTAAAAAAAACTATTAAAATATATACCCTCATGTTATCTGTGATTTCAGTGGGACTTACAACACTTGGATTGTGTTTCTTATTTTTGTCTACGATAATCTCGCGGTCGTTGGAATTAAAAATTTTACTTAATTCTATTTCCATTTCTTTCATAAAAATAGTACCACCAACAATGTGTGATTGAGTCCATTGTTCTATTCTTTCCAGAGCCATTCTTGTCGTAATTTTTACACACATATTTTTAACAGATACTAAACAATCTTCAGCTAATAAGGCATCTATGGATTGGGTTACACGTGATTTACAAATTTTCGGTATCACTTGTTCACTTTTCTCTTTTATATTTTTTACTGCTTTAACTGAGAGCAACTGCATATCTTTTAAAAACATTATCTGAAAATATTATTAAAGTAATTTTATTTACTTCTGAAATTAAATAATTAATAAATTTACGTTAATATAGTGAAAATAATGCTAACCTTAATTTTACTCAGCCTATTTCGTAAATATTTGGGACAATTTTCTTTAATTAAGTCTTTTAAGGCTTCAATAATTCCATTCCTTTCGACAGGTACTAAATTATTATAAATATATTTAACACAAGCGGATGCCACTCTTTCTGATACATATTCTACGGTTTTTCTTATAGACATTGGTTGCCCATGAAAAAATGCTTCTTCTAATTGAATCTGTTACAAAAATTACGTACATTCAAAATTTTTTAAAAATGTGTTATTGTTCAATCATTTGGAACAGTAATAGATGTACCTACCTCTAAATTTTTTGTGTGTGTTTTCTTTATCGGTTTTTGTAGCTGACTAGTAACTGGAGTAACATGTCTAGATGCAGTACCACTATTTACACTTGAATTTCCAGACGTTAACAAAATATTCAATTCTCTTAAATATGGACAGCAACTATATAAGATTCGATCGTCAACCATATTTAATTTATCTAGAAACAAACTATGTTTTGCGGTTACTACAGATGTATCTGATACATCTATTAAACGACTCTCAGATTTAGAGATTAGTTGTTTTGTTTCAGAAATTGCTTTTATTGTAGTATCACTATATTTTGATAGCCAAAAATAATACATTTCTTTAGGAAATATTGGTAATTCGAACAACCAACCAATTGTAAATTTAATTAAAATGGCAGATTTATAGGACATTATCTGATCTGATTTTGTAATAGAGCAATAGTTGGATGCTCTATAAATACAATACAGCATCTCTAAAACTCTCTTGTAGTAAGGAATTCTAAGAGATGCATGGTCCATCATCGCTAAATATTCTACCACCCAAGGTACTGTTAAGGATAATTTTCCTTGCATCACTGCTATTTCAATCCAATATTGTAAATCAAATTTGGGTAAACACTGAAAAATAGTCGTTTTAAGAAATTAGTTATTACTTTAGATATTGCTTTATGAAATACAAAAGAAATTATAATCTCTAACTTACCATACTGCGTATGGTAACTTGAGATATGACAACGTTTTCTAATGAACTAGTTTCTGATCGATATGGTAAGGAAGTAATGAATCCCAGGAACTTTGCAAGAAGTCTTAAACTATATAAACATAATGCAAAGCTATGTTTAGTTTGGCCGTCAACATCAATTTCTGAAAGCAATAATTTTGGTATTATTAAAATATTATTTAAATAATTCATTTATTAAGATCTTGATATTATTTACCAGAATCCTCAATATCACTGCCAGTGAATTTTGAATTGTTCAACTCCATAATTTGACATATAAGAGAGTCTTGAAGATATGTACAAAACATGGAATTTGATGCACATAAAATAAAATCTTTATAAAATTCCTGGGTATTTGAAAATGAAGGCAAAGGTACTGGACCTTTTTGTGATAATGGTGTAACTAACTTTTTTTGCAGTTGTGCTAGTTTTTCTACATTGGTGCCTTTTAAGTTCTTTAAAAAACTAATAGTTTCATCATCCAATAAATCTTCCTACAAATAAAAATTAAATTGTTTATTTAAAATATTACTAACATACAATTTATTTTTAATTACTAAAATGAAAATTCTACAATACCGGTTGTTCTGAAGGAATACATGAAATAAGCATTTGCGATACGAAAAGTCGCGCAAAATGAGTAAAATTAGTTATGTCTGTGTGATATGCAAGCAATGTTTTTATTTTTCCAGCCAATGCTTTTTGAAAATTCCAATTTGGAACTAAATGATTATCTTCCCAAATTTTTAAAATTTCATAAAACATATCGCGCTGCTTTCGAAAAGAACTAAATGCTACATTAGAAGAAAATGCTTCACTATTATCAGTGTCAACTTGAAAAGATACATTCAAATCCCCTGTCCTATAATAATTTTTGTAAAATATTTTAAATATAATATAATAATAATAATAATAATAATAATAACAAACTAAAAAATTATGTTTTATTATTAACATACCCATAATTTAATAAAGATTTCATTTTTTTTGACTCAGCAACTTTAAAATTATAAACAGTATCTAGATATTTGCAGAGCTCTGGTTGAAATATAGCAATTTGATTATTTTCATAAAGTAATTTCAAAGTTACTCTATCCAAACACTTTAAAAATGCCTTCTGGTAATTTAGTACTTGGGTAGAGAAATATACACAATTATGAGGTGTGCCAAGATGTAGCTGTTCGAAATCTTTATTGACACTTATTTTCTCAATATTTTCTTCTTTTTGTACATCAGAAATATCTTCATTATTATTATTGCTTTTATTGAGTGAAACTTTCTTTAATTTTTCATTAATCTGATTTAAGTGTTCTTTTGCATCTTCATCTAAAATCATACACTCAAGTTCATCAGAAGATTTATTATCATCTCCTTTATTTTCAGTAGTACTTATGTCATTTTTATTTGTAATAACACCATTTTTCACTAGCACATCATCAAAATTTAAAGATTTTCTCAATGAAGTTGAATTTTTGTTTCTTAAGCCATTTTTTGATTCTGCATTATCACTTTCTGTATCCTCATCTATTTTCATTATTTCGGGCAACTTTTTAGTATTTGTATATTGAATAGTAATTAATTGAATTATAAAATACAATTCTGACATTGGATTGGCAATCAAATTATAATCTAAAAGTCCACAGTATAATACAGCTAATGCATCCAAAATTTCCGTATTTTGCACAGATTCTTTAGTTGGAATAACTATTAAACTGCATTGAATAATTTTACTTGGAGTCCTTGTCAATATTTTATATTTTGGTTTTTTGTCTTCTTCTTTTACATCTTCACTTACGTTTTCATTTGTGATAGTTTCAGGTTTCTTTTGTCTTTCCATTTTTACAAGTCCTCTTTCAACTTGAAAAGATGCATTATCATCAGATTTATCAATTGGCGACACATTTACAAATTGTGGATTCTGCGTAAATGGTCTTGATACAGATCCAAAAGCTGCATTTTCTTTGTTTCCTAAAAAACGATATTATTAGTAAAAAATAATCTTAAGGGCACAAAAATTTTATATTGTAATATATTACCATTTGTGTTTATATTATCATTTGTAGTATTAAGTCTTGTTGGATTAACTTTTCTTTTTTTTTTATTTTGCTTTGAATTACTGGGAAGTGTTTCAGATGATATACTTTGCTGATCATTATCTTTCTGTTCATTATTCCTTAACAATATTTTATCATTATTCTTTTTGTTACTACTTTTTTTTGAACTTTTAGGTTCTATCACTAAAAAATCAGCTAAACTAAAGCTTTGTCTTGGTGTAACTTTACTATTTTTAGGCACATTCTTACTATTTGGAGTCCTTTCGGGGGTACTAGTAAAGTTCTGTCTTGTACAATACATATCTTTTGAATTGATTGAGCTTGATAAAGATACTGAATTACTATACAAAGGGGAAACAGGACTTTGTATAATTTTGTTGCTTACTGAAATATTAAAGTTTTGAGAAAGATTTGAAGGATGTATATCTGAAAGTTCACTTTTGCTAACATTAGAAGAACTAGAAGCATTTAAAATACTAGAATTGTTTCTTCCAAGACTTGGAAAAGAATCATGATCAAAACTAATATTTCTGCTATTGAATGAGTTGTTACTTTGTTCATGTTCAACACTATCCTGAAATGCAGGATTAATAGCATGACCTTCAGAAGGACTACAACTAGTTAGTTCAATTCTTTTTTTCTGATTTTTTTTCTTATTGGCAGGAGTACTAGTTTGAAGATTTACAGATGGTGAAATATAATTTACATTAATACTATTCTGAATAGATTTGCCATCTGTTCCCTTCAAACTCAAAGGTGTAGTTACTCCTGTATTTAAACCAATATTGGAATCTAATTTGTTTTGTGCCAATGCCGGGCTTAAATTTTGAGATGATACTATATTACTTTCTATTTGATTCTTTTGATCAATAGTATTTTTTTGAATGTGTGTAGTAATATTTTGATTACTATGTGTTTTATCAGAATGTGTTTTTGTAGGCTCAATAATTTCAATTGCCTTTGATTGAGTTAAGGTCTTCTTTATTGGCGTTTGTTTAGAAGAATTTGTCTGAAGAGCACTATAGAATGAAAATAAAGTAACAGAAATAATTAAAATTATTAAAACAAAAATTTAACATAAATTTACTTTTACATTTCAAAATAATTAAATAATATTTTAATAAATAAACAGTAATGAAAAAATTAAAAATACTTATTGACACTTATTAACAAAATTTCTTGCAATAACATCTTATTTAATTATTTAATGACTTACCTTGTGAATTGGTCCCTTAAATAATTCAAAAAAAAGTCTATAAATTCTTCTCTTGGGCAATGTTTATTTAGTTCTGCCCACTGCATTTCCTATAAAAAAACCAATTTTCTTAAGTACTCTAGTATAATCATTTATTTCGTACCATAAAGGCAGCACAAATAAAGCGACGTAATATAAAGAAAAAAACTAGTACTTTTCGACACAGGTGTGATGTCTCACGAGGTAAATAATCAACTTAAACACTAGTATCGAACATTATTTTATACCACGAGCGCCGAAAAATCATGTTAAAAGCCATGATTTTGAGGTTAGAGTGGTATAAAAGTTATTATGAAATAATACCATAAACCAAAAAATGCATTTTTAATCTAACCTAAAATAACAAAAATTCGAAATTTCACTTTAAAAACTCACGTTAAAATGATCGTCGTTAGTCGTTAACCATTCAAGTATCTTTTTAGGTGATGTTTTAAAGTTTAATAAACTATTTAAGATTTCTTGAGCCATTTTATCTTCGCATTCAATATTTTCTAACTAAAATATTTATTTTGAATCTTTAATAATGCCCGTTTCAACCACTTTATTGCCGTCATTTATTTAACAATAAATTATTATTTTTGCTCTGATATATATTTCTAAACATAATGTTTGGAAATATCCCTCATGAGTTCGAGTGACGATCAACACTGCTAACCAAATAACAATTTTATTGAATTGAAAGACGCATTTCTAAAGGCGCAACGCCATGCCTGTTTCACTGTCGCTGTTGCAGCCAGTTTGCACGTTCGATTATGAATTGTGGACGCTGGTCGTTTGGTCGTTTCGGTCGTTCCATTTTTCTGATACAGCAAGCGGTTTGTTTGAATCAAGAATTTTGATTGGTGAGTCACCAACTCACCATAATGGTGACCGAACGAACGAAATGAACGAAACGAAACGAGCGAACCTGACAACCAAACGACAAGCGAGCAGCGACCACATCGAACATGTCCAAGCCAAGTGTAAGAAATGTATAAAACAAATAAAAAAAATTTGAATTATTTAAAAATGGATAATGCCATGTAGAATAATAAACAATCTAAATGTTCAATTTTCGGAATTAAATAACAAATTTCATAAATTTAAAAACAGTTTTGTTACCAATTGTTATACTAACATTTCTTCGCATATTTATCATAAAGTTATAAACAATTATTTTTAAATTAATAATTTTTATAATCTACAGCCATTGGCGATTAACCAATATTAACCCAGAAGAGAAATTAATATTAATTTCAGCATTTAAAATTAAATTTAAAGTTATTTAAAATTGAGTAATTTACAGTGGTTCAAAAGAGTATATTACTGCTACTGCATTCTCAGAGGGTTATGTTGTTATGTAGCATTATATTGTCCAGTTTTTATATATAAAGCGAGTAAGCTGGACCTTGATAGCTAGTAGTCTTTTAACCAGCTTTGTGAGATTGTGATATGACAGACTGAAAATTAACTTTGACTTATAAGCAAGCACAACGTGTCAATTTTAAAATTTACAAAATGGCAAATATTTTTGTACATTTTCAATTATTTCTAGTGCTCGTATTGGTAAGTATTTTAAAACTCAAGTTAATGTTATTTGCAATTATATATAACATAAAAAAGGATCAATTTTAAATGAAAAGATTATTTTATTTTATATACGTATTAGCTTTTTTAATTAAAATAATTCAATAGGCTTTTAAATTTGAACATTTTTATTTTAATTCTGTTAGAGCAACACAGTATTGTCAGATTTTTCTGCAGAAGACTGCAAGCTCCTGGGATACAACAAAGCCAATTTACTCTGTTCATCATGTGAAAAATTCAAAAAATTTGATTTAACAGATATTTTGTAAGTGAAATTAAAAAATTGTTTGAATGAAATTCAAAATTGTGCTAAGGAATAATAATAATAATATTTTTTATAGTGAACAATGCAAAGAGTGCTGCTTAAAAGATCAAGATGATGATGGCGCTAGTTCTAAGAGATATCCAAAAGCTGTACTTGAAGTCTGCACTTGTAAATTTTTAGCATACCCACAAATCCAAGGTAAGAAATTAATTTTATATTTTTATTTACAATATTTCATTGAACATTGATAAATAAAATTTTAATTTGATATTTAATGACTTTATAACTGGCAATGTATTTTAATTCTATTGACTGCTTTATTATTACAGTTAGTTACGCACAAAATAAGAGCATGTCTTTGTCGACTCAGTGATTTCAATTGCCTTTGATTGAGTTAAAAGCAAAATTAAAGTCTTCTTTAATGCTGCTTCTTTGCTAGTAATATAATTCGTCTGAAGAATAGTATTGTAAAATAACAAATTAAATAACATAATTAGAATGATTAATAAAAAAAATGCATAAAAATATTATTTAGTTTACAATAAATAATTAATATAATAGGCCAACAAATCAATGTAATAAACAATATAATGTATTTAATTATTGTAATTTAATCGCGCAAATATTTCTTGTTCTATTCCAAAAATAATGCATTGGCAATTATTAAATATGAGAAATCTATTATATTAATTAGGTAGAATTAATAACAGCATAAAATTTTGATTTAATATTTTGTTGCAGCATTTATAAAAAGTGATCGACCAACTAAGTACAAGAATTTACAAATAAGATATGTGAGAGGATTAGATCCCATTATCAAACTTTATGATGGTGATAACAAATTAGCAGATGTACTCGATATCCATAAGTGGGATACAGATTCAGTTGATGAATTCCTTGCTACTCATTTAATAATGGATTAATAGATAAATGTGTTATCAATTATAAATTAGATATAAAACTCAGTCAATAAATTTTTTACTTCTTATTTATTTGTCTACTGCAAATGGTTTTATTTTATTTTATACACAAATTTAAAATAACATTTTTATGACACGTTAAAAGTTTTTTACGTTCTGATAGTCTAGTAGTATACAGAAATATGTCTATTTTATTGGAATGAAAATGCTAAAACTACACAGTATATATTGCAATTAATTGATATAATGTAAAGCATTAGTTGTTTAGCAGAAAGTAGCTAGATAATTAATTTGGTGTCAAGTTCGTACATTAAACATCAAAGTCTGATTAATTTAAGAACTACGAAACAGTGCAATATAAAATTACTTTATAAAGTGTTAATAATAAAAATCATAGTTCTCATTCATTTTTTCATTCTTCTCTTGCATCGTACGTTGTTTTCTCAAATACTAAATTAAAGAGTTACTATTTTTTATATTATTACGAACAAATATCATTTATATGATATTTGAAAATGAATTCATGTTCAGAATTGACGGACACATCCAGTTCATTAATTTCATTTTTAAATGTCTTATCGACGAGATCTTCGGGCACGATTTCCGCGTGAACGCTGACTATAAGTACCGCGGTTACTTGCTTGAGTATTTCTTTGCGGAGTAGCTGCAGGTGTAGTCTTTTGAACAGGTTCATTTTTTTCTTGACTCTCATTTGCATTTGCATTTGCATTTTCATTCTCATTCTCATTCTCATTCTCATTCTCATTTTCATTTTCATTGGTTTCATCCAACATACTATCATCGCCTTCAATGATTGAAATTTCATTCGATTCGTTATCGATTGGCCCATCTTGATTTTCCTCTTCAACATTTTCTTCATCGGTATCGCCATTCGCTTCCGCGGGATCGTACTTATCATCATCTTCCATTTTCTCTGCTTCGTTTACAGGAACATCTCCGTCTTTTTCATTTGTAGTTTCGTCAATTTTAGCCCGCTTCGAGTCAGGTTCTTCACTTTCTTGTGTACTATCTTGATTATTAGCCTAAAAAAGAAAAAATTCAATTAAAATTCTTTGAATCAAATTATAATCACTTGTAAGTACTGAAACATTATTTTTATTCATATTAACATACCTCCTTATTTTCTTGCTCCGCTTTAGAAGCTGCTTCAGCAGCGGCTTGCATAGCTTTAATTTCTTGAATGAAACTGCGGTAATGAGTGATGCTACGCAGATGAGCAGTTAAATCTTCTTCCGTTAGCATAAATCGACGGCATTTTTCACAATGATAACCAGTGACTTCCTTGATTAATGACTTGCCAACAGAGAGTTGATGTGTTCTACAGTGCTTATAAGAAGGTACTTTTAATTTAGTTTCAACTGGTTCTTCTGGGAGTTCAGTAATATAATCTGAGTTGTCTGTATTTTCGTCCAACTTATCATTTTTTCCATCAGTACCAACATCTTTTTCCTCATCTTCGGCAGTTCGAATTTCTGATTCTCCTTTGCCAAGTTTATCTGAAAATTAATTTTAGAAATAATTTTTCACTTAGATTAAAACGGCATTATATTTGCAAATTTTGACACTTATATTACAGTTGAAAATATAAACTTATAATTATAGAAAAAAATTTGAATGTTAAAAGTACCTTTCTTTTTATTTTTTCTTTGCTCTTCGTTTTGAACAGCGTTTTTCATGTGACTTGGTGTAAGACAATGTTCATCATATTCGATTCTTGATGGAAATTCTTTGGCACACGGGAAACAACGTGGATGTAAGAATGTTTTAAGTTGTTGATGTTTCTCGCTCTTACGATGACTGGAAAGCGTACCATAGAAGTTCAAATCGCACATAGTGCAGTACTCCCTAACATTCAAATCAACTGAAAGCTAAACACGAAAAAAAATGTTATTAGAAATGCACTTGTTTAGTAGCAAGTATAACTTTTTAACTATAAAAAAGACTTACTTTCTTTCCACGACGCTTGGAATTGGTAAGACTAAGCTCACGCTGTTCCTCTGCTACTCTAAGTTCGTGTCTCATCAATTCTACTTTTAGTTTATAAGACTCATCAAGCTTATCCATCATCAATTGATGAGCACGTCCTCTAAGATGGTTTTCAAAGGACTGTAATGATGAAAATATTACATTATTATAAACCACGAATAAATAATAGGTTGTTTCTTTGGATTACTCAATGAAATTCGACACTTACATATCCATCCCACATGTGCTTGTTACAAACGTGGCAGAACATACTGCTGATGGGTACTTCTGCATAGCGACTTTCCGCATGGCGAGCTGCAGACTTTTTACCAGGACTCTTGTCCCCATCATCCTTATTGTCTTTATCGCCGTCTTCAGTTTTTCCAGTTTCATCATTCTTGTCATTGGAAAGTTCCTTTTTCTCATCTTTCCATTCTCGCTTTTTAGATTCTTCAGATTCTTCATTCTCTTCGCTATTATATAAGACAAAAACATTGATGGTATAACTTAAAGTTTACTAAACAAAGGTCAAGATAGTTCTTGTAATAACAACAAAGCATTAAATTTCTCTTTTGTTAAAAAACTGAAATTTCAAATTTAGGTAAACTGAATTTAACATTTACTACACAAGAACTATCTTTTTTAATACAATTTCGTTCGGGATTCCAGTAATATACTTTAACTTGTAAAATATCTCTCAAAATTCTGCACGTTTTTTCACAAGAACAATGCAGCAGCCGGAGGCTCAGAAAAGTTTTCATGAAAAAACGCGTAACCTCTTTAAAGTTGAATTGCAAAAATTTACAAAATCTTCGATAAAGTACAAGCTATGCGACGAAGAAAAAATCGAGTGTGGTTCTTCGTACTTTAGAAAACATAATAAAAATCTAATAAATATGCGAGTGCTGTGCGAGTGTCGTAGCGCTGCTCTGAAATCGAAGATCCATGGGAAGATTTCGACGAACGTCGTTTGCCTCTTTAATTCAAGGATCACTTGAAACGAGACTTCGCTCGATTAGTTTTACGGGTGGGATTGTGGGAGGATCGCTCAAAATATTCTCATTGGCGTAAAATCATTACCGTCACAAAAAATAAAATATCGAATGCGCTTAAGTAACATTACGCCTAAACTTATCTAGCAGGTTCCTGCAGGTTTATCCGGTACCTGAGCTACTAACAAATGAGTTTTTCTTATTTGACTAAATATTTCAGTTACTTGATGACTTACAAGAGCGGAATTTGTATTCAGAATAGATTAATTGAACAAATAACAATAATTTTTTTAAATATGAATAGTTTTTTGAAGTTTTGTAAGAATATATATTCTTGATGAATTAGAAACGTATTAAGCATTTTAGAGATTACTAGGAATTTCAGCTTCTGTACCCAAGCCTTAATAAACTGACTTGTAAATAATTAAACAGAAAAAGTAAAAAATATCAAAATGTAATTTGTCAACTGTTTATCTGCCCAAAAATTTAGCAATTCATTTACACAAAATATTTTAAGATTTGAGTCATTGTGCCCACATACGTGAGGATCGTCGTATAGAAGAAGTAGATCATTTGAAAAATATTCTTTTCAAATCGCAACATACAGCGATATAAAAGTGATTTCTGAAATACGAATTTTAATGATAACAATGATTTTTGAAGCGGAAATTGTGAATTATTATTCAACAGATATCGGCGTCTGATGTTGGATGAAAGAATCGGTTGCGTTATTTGTTCATTCAATTGGTACTTACCGTCACGGCGGTTACCGTGATAAAATAGCGGCTAAAAGAGTATATAAGTAACTGTAAGTATTCGAGTAAATAAGAAAAACCGAAGTGTTCGTAGAACAGGAGCCCGGCATCCATTTCGATAAAGAAGAAAATTAGAATCCTGCTGCTCTCTTTTTTTCTGTCTCTCGAGGGTACTTAAGAGAAGAAATGAGAACATACGTAGAAGTCGGAAGAAACAATGTTTCAATCTCCGAAAAGCTTACCTTAAAGCGACAGAGGTTTCTGCTTTTTCATTGGTCTTATCAGAGGTCTTATCCTGCTGTTCCTTTTTGACGTTCTGATTTTGCTTAGAGGCGGTATTTGGTTTAGAAGATTTATCGTTCCGTTGGTTTTGGTTTCCATTCTGGCGTTGGCCTGACTGGGGACGATTTTGTTGCGGGCCACGTCGCCCAGCAATTCCGTCTCGGGCTCGATTGCCCATCTAGTAGTGTAGGTCAAAACGACCAAACAGTTTCATGAAAAGTGTCGTGGAGATTGTTTCTTTAGAATCAAGCTTGATATTGATATAAACTTAAAGGATGTTTATGAGGGATTACAGAAAAGGCGATCAAGCCCCTCTTTACTTTATTTACGGATAGGATAAACATAAATCATTTTATTCTGGATAACCTCCACATCCATACTCAGAAAAGAAATAAATGTCATAATATTGATATTACTAAGACCATGTTTTAGTTTTTAACAGAAATTAAAATATTAGATACTTTTCCTGTGAGATATAGATGTTTTCACCTTGAAAAATATTGTGAGAGGTGTACAAGAGATTCGTATTGTAATTTTGTTCCTTTTTTAAAGATTTATAAACAGAATTATAAAACAGTAATGTTCAATAAATGACCTTCCCAAGTCTATTTATATTGTTCGTTGGTACAGAAACTGAAGACTGCATATAAATATATGAAAATATAATTGAATCAGAATCCGTAAACACGTTGAGCTGACAACTTCACACAAACTGGTACAAGCATTTGCTTGTTGTTTATGCAGTTTACGGATAATTATGAATATGATAAATGAAAGTTTTATATTCCAAAACTGAGATATACGTGATAATTTTCTTGAAAACATGTATTTTTACAAATATCCTGAACGTTTTTTCAGATTTTACCAAAATTTTTTGATGAATAACGATTTTGCTAAAATTTATATGCTGCTTAAAGATTAATTGTGTACACCTACAAAAACTCTCGAACTTTATAATAAAGTAAATATTGATGATCCTTTGCAAAATTAAAAAAATTTTTAAAACATTCAGTATGGCAAAAATTAAATAATTTATTAGATTTTAAAACATTTCTTTTTAAGTGCAATATTTTTATAGATATTTCTATATTCTGAATATCAATTGTTGTTGCCAAACTGAGTTTGTTAAAATTAGTTAAACAGTTATGTATTTAGATTTCACGTTACAAAGTAGTTCAAATATTATGTACCAGTCTTTTTTCATAAACTTTTAAAATTAGTCATTAAAATTTTTTCAAAAATTGAAGAAAAAGAACTTTAAAATTTTATAATATTTGAAGTACTTTAAAATAAATGATTTTAAATACGTAATCAGAATATACATCATAATTTATAAAATTTTTACATCAATTATTTTTTAAACATACCTTATTGTAAGGTTGAGGTCGTTGATTTTTCATATTACCACGACCAGACCTATCTGGAAAACGTCCTTGATTGAAGTTTTGTTGATTATTATAATTGGGTCCAGGTCCGCTGTAGTTGTTACCCAGACTGAGTAATGAGGGTACCTTCTTACAAATGAAACTTTTTAAATTAATGTCTATGTCAATGAATAGTAACAAGGAATTACAATTCCAAAATAAACAATGATTTTTGTTATAAAAGGAAAATTAATAAATATTTTAATTTTTACACTGATACATAAGTAAAACTTGAAAAGTTCATGATCAATCTTATTACTATTCTGGAAATTTGAATCCTTTTTCAAATATTAAGTTATCTTTTTCTAATTACCTGGGGTGGGCTGTCTTGTTGACTGCGTAAAAGGTTGGAAAGAAGATTGCTGGCTATAGCCAGCTGAGTTGTTGGAGAAGCAAGAGAAAGATTGTTGTTAGGAGTCGGCAAAATGCCTCTTCCTGGCATCATACCACCTTCCCAAGGGTTCATACCGCCTCCACCGCCCCCGCCACCACCACCACCTCCTCCTCCCATACCTCCTCCTCCACCCATGTTTCCAAATCTTCCTCCACCGCCACCTCCACCCATGTTACGATTGTTAACATTGCGGTTGCCAAAGTTGTCTCTCTTTATTCCTCGATTGAAAGACATGATAATGCTGAAACATAATTCAACGCACAATAAGTACCTCGACAAATCAAAAATTTGTTTTCTTATAATCCACATTTTTTGTTCTATGAACCTATATTTTATTTCTGCCAAGTTTTATATAAAAAAAAAAATATTCTTAGAATGGACGTAAAATTTTGAGAAAGGTACTTTTTATACTAAAAGGGCGTGTATCAACGCGTCCTTTAGCAATAAAGACAGAAAAATTGCGAAAGCTAGAGAGAGTGACTAAAGAAGCGTGTGAAAAAAAAGCGACGCCGCACTGTATGCGTTCCGGTATTGGCGTACGTATCAAACACGTACGCCGAAACTTCGGGAGCTTGATAAAAGTTTTTCACGAAAAAGCCGCTTTTTCCTCTAATCAATACTTTTAGATCAAGTCGAGAAAGTAGATATTTCAACTTACCGAAGCGTAGGCCGCTAGTATAGTAGACAGCTAAAAAGAGTAAAAATCCAGTTCCAAAGTAGGAATTGCAAAGCGTGGCTCACCTCGCCCGGAGGAAAGAACGAAATGGAGTCGGAGACGACGAAGCGAATGCAAGAAGTCGAAGCGCTGTGGAGAAAGAGAGCGAGAGAGAGGGAAGCACACTGTGCGTCCCTGCGTGAGTGTACGTGCGCAGAACGCCTCCTACACACAACGAGCGAATGAGAGAAATCGACGTTGCCGTTCTCTCGAGAATGAGACAAGCCATGCTATTGGTCGGAATTAGGCGTTCAGAAATCCGGTTCCGGCTTTCGGCGAAGTTAAAAAATTAGCAGACCCCATTTTGCTTAATTTTTAAGACTGTTAAGTGTTTATCATAATTCGTAGAAAATTATTTCTAATTTTAGCACGTTGTTCTATAGGTGATGTACCTTTAAATGGAGAACTTTACTTAATTCTATAACCACTGGATTATGGACATGTGCTCAATCGATTGGGGCAGAGAAGAGAGGCATCATCTCAAAACCCTGCCTCAATTACTTACACTCCGTCCGCGTTTGTCGACGCTTATGCTATAATAAGTGTCACTAGCAGTCACAGTTCTTATTCTTACAATAATTAAGAGCAAGTTATATAAACTTGTTCTATTTCTTAATATGTATTCTCCATATTTTCTATCTACAATTTTTTTAATACCCTACTTGATGTGATTATTTTCCTTTTCTTAATATAATATTCAATAAAATTATATATTTTTGTAATTTTGTTGTTAAAGTTGTTACTTATTTGCAAAGTTATTTTCAATGTAAATAAACTTTTAATATACAAACATAAAATCGAAAACATAAACGAAATTTAATATACAAACATAAAATCTGAATAATATAAAAAAATATTATGTACAAACAATATGTCAAATATTTTTTTAATATTCTATTGATTATATTGACAATATAAATCATTGTTACAAAATATTTTTTTAATTATAAGCGAAATGAATATAATGTATAACTAAACAGGTATAGAATATAAGTACTAAACGTTATTTTATTTAATTCCTGGCAACTACCTATATTAGTCGTGCTTCACGATTCAAAATATTTCATATACTATTTTGGTAATAATTGAAGTTTTCTCTTTACTACTTAAATTTTTATTTTACAACAAAATGCTAAATGAGAAAATATTATTTTATTACTGTTCTAATAGTACTTTTCGACACATGTGTGCAAGTTGATTATTCTTACTCCCTCGCTTCGCTCGAGCGAAAAATGTCTCACGAGGTAAATAATCAACTTAAATACTAGTATCGAACATTATTTTATATCACGAGCGCCGAAAAATCATGTTAAAGTCGTGATTTTGAGGTTAGAATGGTATAAAGTATTTTTTTCTTGTGCGGTACAACGTACGACGGTATGACAATGACATGTACGTGCGAAGGCGTTTGCGCATATGCATGTGGGGACTGTTGGTAGGGTAGGGCAGACCGCAGCCGTCGAACTAAATTTACACGTGCGAAGTGCGACACTTGCATTCCCTTGATTTTGATGTCAACACGAAGTAACTAACAGTTAATTCTATTATTTAGTTTATGCAAATTTAGGTAAACAAACATTCAAAATATTAATATTTAAGCAATTGAATTTTCGTATTTTGAAATAATGAAGTATTGAGAAATTCTTCCTTTACTCACGTAGTTAACCTTAAAATTTACCGGTATTGTCAGACGGTTCTTTGAATTTGTTACAATGTTATTTCAGTGACCGTTGTTGTATTTACATTTTAGTTGCAAAGTTTAATTAGGCTTATTTTATTAATATATTGAAGTAAAGAATTTCTTCAAAAATAAAGTATTTTTTAAATTGTAGATTGTAAGTGACAAGTGAAACATAATACAATGAAATAAAACAAATGATAATACAAATTTGTAAACAGCATTCAGCAAAATATATATATTACTAAAAATAAATATTACTAAAAATAAAAATTTTAAAACATTACTACAAATATGTACTATTTTAATATTATAATTACAAATCCAAATATATATTTTTTAGAACTTCATCCTGCTTCAGTATGTCCACTCTAAAAGCTGCTTCGTGCGGTTTGGAATTTTGCTCTGTTCCTGATATAAAAGATTGCTTATATGTAGCAAATTATTCTAAGTACTAAATTATTTTCAACAGTCTTAATTTACCATATTTGAACATTTAAAAATTCATTTGGAATTTAATTTTTTTAATAGGTATCAATTTGTACAAATACCATTAGTACATCCTCGTTTTAAAAGAGAGTTTATGTGTGGTAGGGCAAAAAATCGACCAGGACCATGGACCAGATCAGATATGATACTATGTAGTTCAGGTAAAAAAAATTCATATTAAAAACAAAATTATGCAGTAATATTTAATATTTAATAAGTAATAAAATTTTAACTTTTTATTTTTCCTCAGATTGGACTACTTTAGTGGTAGGTAAATTATCACCATATATTGATGTTGATTCAAAAATATTTGCTGTAGCCAAAAATAGTGAAGAAACTTTGCATCAAGAAATATCGTTAGCTACTCATTTAGGATTAGTTGCTATTACATTTAAATTAAAAGGGAATCTTCAGCAAAATATGAATCTTGCTAGAATAATTTATGATAAAATTGCTGCAACTCCTCACTTTCACGTAAATAATCAAATCAATGATTTATAGATAATTTTATTAATTGAATTTCTACTGAAAAATGTCTGCTATTATTAGGCTCAGGTATGGGTACAAGTTCCAATGGAAAATCCAATAAAGCAAGCTTACTCTTATAGAGAAGATAAAAATCTTGATGAAATAAGCATAGAAAGTACTTGGCAGTGGTGGAATCAATTTAGAACAGTCTGTGATTTTGATAGAAAACTAATAGTTGCCTTAATTCTCAGTAATGATTTACCCGATGAAGAGGAAGTAAGGTTGCATGATTATTAAAATAAATTGTTATTATAAAAAAATTAATATTTTCTAATTTTCAGATCGACAGATGGTTAGGTGAACCAGTAAAATGTATAATTATACCTACAACAGTATTTATTACAAACAGGAAAGGATTTCCAGTATTAACTAAAGCTCATCAAATGATGGTGAAAAAGTTTTGTGCCCTTGATGCTCAATTTATTATAACTGGGGCTAACCGACATAAAAATATAGTTCATTATCACGATTATTTAGATTATTTATGGAAGGTAAAATAGTGATAAATAATAAAAAGAAAAAAACGGAATAGTAAAGTAAGAGAACACTACTCTTTCAGGGTTGGCAGCCCAATGGACCAATAGAACGTTTTGCTCGCGGTTTTGAGGATTATCTTCAAAGCCCTTTGCAACCATTAATGGATAACTTAGAATCTGGCACTTACGAAATCTTTGAAAAAGATCCAATTAAATATGCACAGTATCAATCTGCTATACAACAAGCAGTTTTAGATATAGCAGC
This sequence comes from Ormyrus thymus, assembly GCA_035582935.1. Taxonomy (NCBI): domain Eukaryota; kingdom Metazoa; phylum Arthropoda; class Insecta; order Hymenoptera; family Ormyridae; genus Ormyrus; species Ormyrus thymus. The sequence continues at coordinate 14,424,186 of JAWWEM010000001.1, forward strand.
CAGACAAGAAAAAGGAAGATCAGACAAAACTAAAAATTTAATGTAAGTACTTTTTCTATAGTCACTAATATTTTAATTTCTAAATTAATATCTGAATTGCAGTGTTATAATGGTAGTAGGTGCTGGTCGTGGACCATTAGTGCGCGCCGCTTTAAACGCTGCAGCAAATGCCAAGCAAAGTATCAAAATATATGCAGTTGAGAAGAATCCTAATGCCGTTTTAACGTAGGTTTTTTATATTTTGTACTAACTGCATTTTCTTAATTAACATTTTCTTTTTTAGTCTGCTAGCTTTACAACAAGAAATGTGGGGAGATGTAGTCACGATTGTGTCTTCAGATATGCGTGAATGGGATGCTCCTGAAAAAAGTGATATTTTAGTTTCTGAACTGTTAGGCTCTTTTGGTGATAATGAACTTTCACCAGAGTGTTTGGATGGAGTTCAGAAATTTTTAAAAGGTTTCAATATTAATGTTTTTAATATTTTTATTAATAGTCAGCTTTGTAATAATAACAAAATTTATTTTTCTTTTATATTTGTTTAGATGATGGAATTTGTATACCATGCTCATATAGCTCTTATATTGCTCCAGTTCAATCATCTAAATTGTACAATGAAGTTAGAGGGTGCAGAGAAAAAGATAAATTTCCTTTAACCCACTTTGAAATGCCTTATGTTGTTCATTTTCAAAACAAGTATGACATTGATTTACCTCAGTGTTTGTTTACATTCCATCATCCAAATAGAGGTTTGGTACATTCATATTTTATTTTTAAAAACAAGTCAATTAAACAATTATACTATATATGCTATATTTTTTAGTCGATGAGACTATTGATAATTCAAGGTATGAAAAAAATACATTTGAAGTAAAACAAGATTGTATACTTCATGGATTTTCTGGTTACTTTGACGCCACATTATACAAAAACATAAAGATCAGCATTGAACCAAGTACTCACAGTCCTAGAATGTTTAGTTGGTTTCCGATTTTCTTTCCCATGAAAGTAAGAGCTTTTTCTTGAGTCTAAAATCTAAATTATTTTGATATTGAAATATAGCAAAGCCATATATTCAATAATCCAAATCGACATTCTAGTTTTTAATTTTTTTAAATAATGGTTTACGCTTTCCATTTATATAAATTCCACATAAAAATTATATTTTAATTTGAAAAAATTGTAATAAAATTTTTAAATTTGACGTCAAATTTTGAAAAACTATAATGTCGATATACAGTTAAAATCAAATATAGATTTTAGAAATTTATTTTATTTATTTTTATTTATTTAACCAGAATACAAAAATATACAAGTCACTGACATTTCTGCAAATAAGTCTAAAATTTGAATTTTTATGTAGGAACCAGTATTTTGTAAAGCCAACGATGAAATTGTTAGTCACTTCTGGCGGCGTTGCAGTGCAAAGAATGTTTGGTATGAGTGGGCTATTGAAAAGCCAATACCAACTCCAATTCACAATCCCTGCGGTAGATCTTCAACGATCGGATTATAACAATATATATAACAAGAGCTAGTGGATCTCCATGATAAACATACTGTAAATTAATTAAGTTGTATAAACTGCGATAATTAATTTGTGAAAATAATGTCTCATTAACGGAGAATAATATTTTTACGCATTTAATAATTTCATCGTAATCTTCAACAAAAAAAAAAATGAAATGATCAGTTCACTTATACATAAGATGATTGCTTGATGATTATTGTGGATTGCAGATTTATTTTCGCACAGCTATACTTAATGAAATATTTATGGGCGATTCTTAATTTTGAATCATTGTTCTGCAGGGACTATTGGTATTAAAACTTGGATATATTGTAACACCAGCTGATAACACAATTTCACGGGTTATCGTATTTAACCATTACAGTGTAATCGTTGCGTCGTGACCTATTAACTGACCTATCACGTGATCTAAAAAGAAAGATTCGCTTGATTACATACTTTTAGGCATTGACTTAAAATTTTAAAAGCTTTATTAAACTATGAACCAAATTTTGGATTTAAAAAATTCAAGAAAAACAATAATATTTTTTACTTTATTGATCAAAATTAAGTGATTGACTCTATATATGTGATTAATTAAAAAACTATTCTAAATTTAATTAATGAATAAAATTGAAGTATTTAATTGTATGGATAAAAATATATTTTAAACACTTGACTGTTGGGAGTTACATTTTAGTTACTTATTAAACGTGTACACAATTGAATTGTAATAAATAAAATTTTGATACCTAATAATCCCTTTATTTTCTTCCTTATTTATAATTTAGAATCAAATCGTGCTTATAATGCAAAACATGAAAATTTTTGAAAATTATAAAATCATTCAAAGCATTGGGAATTCTTCATTCAAGAATATGATGACATGCGTTGTTTCCCATCAATGAAAAAATCTACGTTAGTAGATTACTTGAACACGAGGAAGCCGGCATTGCGTGGTTGCCTCAGATGTTCACCGATAAATCATCCCGGGGAAACCTTCAATCATCACCGAGCAAGAAAGCCAAGCGAATTATCATCAGTAGCTCTCCTCCCGCAAAGGCGAAAAGCTAACGAGCAGCAGTTCCATTACTCTAGCGAAGCGAATACTTCGATTCGGACGGAGGCGCGCTCATTCATTTCGGACTTGTGAGTTGAGTCAAGTGGACGCTCGCTTCTCTCTCTTTCGCTCTCAGCTCAGTAGCGCACGTCCGTGACGCCGTTGAGGTTATAAGCATTCACGCTTTCCTAAGAGGCCCTTTTCTCGAGTTGGCCAAGATAGATTGAGAACGCCATGGCGCGGTTCATGTCTCAAGTCATCAGGTGCACCGGCAGGCACATGTCTCTGGGCGAGGGGTTACATGCTAAGCCGACATCGCTCAGTTCCAGAAGCCTCGTTCGACATATTGCCACCACACATTGCTGCGCTGTTGGTATGTATATGTGCTGTATCTGATAGTGGGTGGTATTTGATATGGTTGCGATACCGCAACTGCATCAGGTACAGAGCTTAAGATTTTAAATAAAGTTATAAATGCAGTTTCCACCAGAATTTGAAAGACGCTTGAAAAATGTTTTACATTCGAGGCAGTTTTATTATCTCAATGCGTCGCGTCAATTTTTTTTTTTAATTTTACGTTTTAAGCCCATAAATTAAAAATTTTGACTTCAGGGCTAAAGTATAAAGTAATGCACTTTGTAGGGTGTTTTGTCATTTATTTAGAATATTAGAACACGTTTATCTTTGCAAAATATGTTATTCCAGAAAAATAAATTCTGCATGTTAAAATTAAATAACTGAATGCGAGAGTTTTGAGCTACCCCCCGCAAGGTTGCGCGTCATCAAAATCTGTCGTCTGCTAAGTCTGCACTTGCATCACGATCTCACTGATTACGAACTATTGAATGAAAACAAAATATTTTTCTGTCGATTATTCAAGCATGTACAATCGAGCTTTTGCATTGTTTCATTATTTTTCCTAAGATCAAACAGGGTGTTTCTTACACCCGCGCAGTAAGAGCAGCCTTGGTTTCTCAGCGCCTCTAGTGTCAAAATTAAAGCGCCTTGTACTTAAAATTATGGTTCGATTTCCATTTTTTGTAACAAAAACGCAATTTTAATTATTCTTTTTTATTTTAAAAATCTTTATTTATAAAAGAGAAAGTATGGTTATTTAAACTATTGAGATACTGGGAACTAAAGATTACATGCATATTACATATTAAATTTTAAATAAAAATCAATGTTACTTTTTAAAACAATATATGCAAACTGTTAAATATAATTAGTGAAAAAAGTAATTTTAATAAAATAATATGTTTATATATATATATATATATATAGATTATATTTCTATACATCTTAAATATTATCTATTTGCTGATTTAATATTTCTCAAGCAACCGTTATCATTGAAATAGATGTTGTAACCTGTTTAGCTTCTGTTTCTAAGTTTATTCCAGATTTTTTTCATAAGTCTCGCAACTCGAAACGAACACGTGGATAAAAACGTTCAGTATGCTCTGCGATTGTTACGTAACGAGTCACGCAAAATTGCAAAACCCACTAATTTCTTTTGTAACTTTAAAATCATAATTTATAAAAGCATTAATTCGTGAAAAGGAATTTAAAATTTTCAAATCTAAAGAATACCGTCTGCACTTTCTATCATAATTTTGTTTTTGAAAGCAGCTAATTGGCGATTTTGAGCTGATGGATTACGTTATCCTTATTACCATAAAATGTATTTAAGAATATTAAATAATAAAAATATATTTTTTCAGAAAGGAAGTACACGGATAAGCACGAGTGGGTAATAGTGGAGGGAAAAATTGGCACAGTAGGAATTTCCGATTACGCTCAAGAAGCACTAGGAGACGTTGTTTACGCACAGTTACCGGACATAGGTTCAGTTTTTAAACAAGAAGGTAAATATCGGACGGAAATTCAAATTTAACTATAAATATAATTAGAAGTTCTTTAATTTAAATAAATTCATGCAGGATTCGGAAACTTTAAAACAGATAAGATTTGCGTTATTTATTACTAATGCATAATTGCCAAAAAAAACCATTTTAAGAGAAATGTAGTGCTTTCAAATGACATAAATTCAATCACGTACAAAACTGCCTATTGTTTCATTAAATCTGATTCAATCATCGTTTCTTGTTATTGATATTTATCATCTTTCATCCCCTGGTGGAAATCGCCCATTTTTCTCCCATTTATGAAACGCTTTTTTTCACATGTTTTAACCATTTTATGACTATT
>JAWWEM010000001.1:14429066-14458489 GCA_035582935.1 Ormyrus thymus
CGAAATGGCTAGGAAATGGTTAAAACATGTGGAAAAAAGCGTTTCATAAATGGGAGAAAAATGGGCGATTTCCACCAAGGTCGTGAGAAAGTTATAAATGCAACCTGCAATATTTAAATCGATACATATTTATTGCTTTATTGTATTTTACTTTTAACATTCGTTAAACCAATATTTTTTAAATATCTCTAGATTTATACTTTAATTATCGGCACATTATAGCGGCAGAGTCCAGTTAACGAATTCGCCAACTTCTAGACAGAAAATTTTATCCAAGAAAAGATATTTAAAAAAACGAAATAATTTTTACTTACAATTAGTATTGTATTATGTTTATTTATTTCAGCCCACATGGCTCAGAAATGGTCTTATTTACTTATTTATAATTTTTACTTAGTAAATTAAAAGTAATTTTTTATGTATTTGAATAAAATTTTAACAGAATAAGCATGATATAACAAAAAAAAAGAGAACATGTTCAGAAAAAAAAAATTGTACGTATCTGTAAGAAAAAAAAAATTGTACCTTTTATTTGTAAATTGTTTGCTTATCTTGAAAGCTTTCTTGGTACCCAAAATTTATAATTGTTTATCCAATTACAGAGGAATGCGGCGCCTTAGAATCAGTCAAAGCTGCTTCAGAGATCATGAGTCCATGCAGCGGTAAAGTTATCGAAAAGAACGACGCTGTCGAAAGCAAACCTGGCTTAATAAACGAGTCGTGTTACAACGAGGGTTGGCTGTTTAAAATGGAGTTAAGCGATCCTGAAGAAATAAACAATCTTATGGATGAAAAAGCATACAAACGATATCTTGAGACTGATCCCCATTAAGTTTAAGTAAGAACGAAAATAACGAAGTAGAAAGTATAGGAGAAAGAAAGAAATAATGTGCAAAATTAAACTGACACGTGCTGCGTGAAGTGTAAAGAAAAATATAGGAACATGTAGAAACCCAAAAATTGAAGCAGAGACTTTTAAATATTTCTAATCTCTTTAATGCATGCAAAAGTTCATGAGGAATGTATTCACTAAAGGTTCATTTCTGCTTAGAAAAAATAATCATTGACAAACCAGAGAAAATCAGTTTTTAACAAGAAAAAACAGTAATTTCTCTTGTTATGTAGACATTTATTCATATTAAAACATATTTTATTTTCAAAAACAGGTTGTTGTTGATATATTCTGCTTTTTGAATTGGACGTATTGGATGATTTAACAAAACTGTATAAAACTTGTAGACTGATTGGGTTTCGTTTTCACTTATGTCATTAAAAACATATTTTTCCACATGTTCTTACATGTTTCTTTTTATACGACTCTTTAAAAGAAAAAATTCTCACGAATGACTTTCACGTGGTCTTTGCTCTTAATAAGAAAGCTGATCTATTCACGCGTAGATCGAACACCAAAAATCCTTTTATTGTACATAATCGTAACAAAATAATATAATTCGACGTAGTTTTTGACATAGATTGTTGAATTTTTGTAGTTAAATATTATTTCTTTCTCTCACTGAAACCACGTCTTAAATTATGATTATGGACTCGTTGTGCACTCATTGTACTGCTGAAAAGTGTTTAATCGACAGATTCATGGTCATATCAGCGACTATGTTATCGACACTAAGTAGTTATAAGCAACGTCGACGTACGACTCGAAGCGTACAAACTTTTTGTAATAAACGTTATGTAATAAACAATTATCGATTTCTAAAATATAAACAGCGACTTTTCTTTTTTTCCTGCGGTAACTGTAATATACATCGAAATAGAATTTGAACAGTGCAATACAACACCATTGGAACAATTATATTTTATACAAGTAAACATTTTTATTTAGAACTTTTAAATATGCTTGCCATCAAGTATGCATTTAATATTTATTAATAATTAATATCTGAAAAATGTGCTATAGGCTTGCTTCAAGCATGGACTGAATTATTGCAATTTGCATATTTTGATTTTATTTTCGTCAAAAATATTACTTTTCAGTGTTGCACATTTTGGATTCCACAGATCAATCGTATTTTTGTTTTTGGTACTATTACTTGAAAAGAATTTTAGCCGATGTTAGAAACATCCGAGACATTTAGAGTTAGTTGGAATATTTGTGATTAAGGCGCGACATTACATCGCGTGGTAAATACACACAGCGACGTCAAATCTGAGAAGGAACGATAGTTATTTATGTTAATAATAAAGATATATTTACATTCATTAAGTTTCTCTTTCTACATAATTTACAATTGCCAGCGTCTAAATGGCAGTGTCAACAACGCTTAAGTTTCATAGTGTCGTTTTTTTCATTATTTACTCAAAATATTTCTTTACTTCTTTATTTCTTACTGTTTGAAAGTTTTATTCCCTTTTTAAACGACAAGTTCTGGTTGAAAAATGAATATGACATTGATATTTTTTTTTAAATTAGAGCATTTGCCAATTGTAATTGGTAACTGTACATTAATATTTAACACAATGTACATAACATCGTAATTATATTACTCGCTAGTTACAATTATTGTTAATAAACATATTCGTTAACGGAATTCATCGGACGATTAAATAGAATGGACATATACAAAGACAATGAATTTTTTTTTCTTATTTTGTTTAGGGCTAAACACTTAAGTGATAAAAAGACCTCGTCTCGTACTATTTCATGATTTTTCTTTTTATAAACGATGGCATTTCACAGTTGGTGTATACAAAGGTTGTTCCGAAATTGTCAAATCGGCGCTTTCGCTCATGCAGTACAATAATAATGCTCAATGAACAGCGACAAACAAAGGGTGCTACAAAATAAATAAGGCTCGCATACTTAATCTTATGCTCGAGGCACGCGAATTATAAAATGACATGAGATGGGTTTACAGGGTTAGAGAATGATAGGAGACAAAATACGTTTGCTGAAGATACAAAGCATTTATAATTATTAACAAAACTAATCACGGTGAAGGTAACATTGCAGTGACACATTATGGTGATGATGTGTAATAAAAATGGTGGGATATATCAGCGCTTTCGCAAGAACAAAGTTGTCCCAGTACTCGCGTTTTTTTTCAAAACTGCTCCGGCTGGGTTTCCTTGTTCTGAGGTATGCGGTTACTAAAATAGTAAAAATACAAAAAAATAAACTTAATACATTTATGAAGAGGTAGTCATTCGTGTCGTTATACAATCGAATGGTAATAAAGGGGTATATATGGGCGAATCGTTTCGGAGGGATTACATATGTCGAAGCGAATGCGAATGATTAAAAAAAATCTTAAAAACTGATTGGTGTGTAGCGCAACATAATTATGAATTGAGCGATATGAGAATTTTGGAACTCTTTAAAAACATCAAATTTACAGTGTTTATTTCATTGAATTTTTTTCAGTTTCGCGAGAACGTCGGTAAAAGATTCGCTAAGAAACCCTCACTCGTAAACTACATCAATGTCTGTTAAAAATCTAGTTTGATCTATATTCATTCTCTATTCTTGTTACACTTTCGTTCTCTCAGCTTCTTCAATACACGTCCACTCAGATTACCGTAGGTACATTATTTGTAAAATGTGCTGGTAAAGTGATAGTAGTAAAATAGTGTTTTCTTTCTTTTGTTTTTGTATTTAAATTACAATTCAGGTACTTTCGCTTCGTAAGTGGAAACAGATTAGTACGCGCGTCGAAGATTAAAATCTGTACATAAATATAATTAGCATTACGAGTGAGGGCTTCCCTTTTGTATTTTTTGTTTTATGTCCTCTTGTCACGTTTGATCCTCAAAATCTAGCGTTTGTGTGTAATAAAAACCGATGGCTTAGATACCACAGGTACGTCGCGAAACGACGACCTTCACAGCACTGAAGAATTTCTGACTAACGCCTAAACAATAATATAATCTATAAGTGAAAAATAATTGCGATCGATGTAATAATAGTAGCTATTTCTTAACGTACAGTAAATATTTCTCATTTTTGTTTAACAACTATAAGACAATATCGTTCTTATTTATATATTTATATATATATATAGATTTTTAATAATTATTAATCATTATTTTTAACGCTAGGTAATATATATAGGACCACATAAACCTTGCTCCAATGATTCGTTTTTTATTTCTTAAACAGAATCTTTATTTTATGGTACAATATACAGTAATAAAATATCGCAATCTGTGGGTTATTCCGCGCAATGTTTTTCTCTTCCGCCACCTATGTTTGAAGAAAAACGAAAAGAATAATAAAAACGAGAAAAATAAAGAAAAAAACATACACGAATAATTAGTAGAGCATAAGAAATTAGTTAAAGACACAAGTTAAGTAACTAATTGATTTCTTTCACTTCGATGTGTAAGCAACAGAAATATATTTTTATTTTTCTCAATTAAACTATACACAAAAATATTTTCTAATTACATATTTAACATGATTTATACTATACAACGTAAATTGGAATGTGTTAACTAGTATTTACAAGTTTAATAATAATATAGCCCTGCTGAGTGCAAGCGTGACAAAAAATGCAGATTTCTTAGATTCCGTTCTCTCGTCGTCTTCTCTGGTAGGAAGTTTTCTAACGATGCCCAGATGGCCACTAACGGCAAGTTTTACACACATATATACACATCGTTAATATTTTCTTTTATCTTTTAATATGTAACGTGTATACATATATCACATTGAATTCTTTTGTTTAAATCTGTCACTCTCAAATATGCCCATTGAATCCCTTGCAGAAGCACGATTGGCCGCGGCGAGTATCGAGTTCACGTGTAAGTGTAGATTTTCTGTGATGTGTATGTGTGTATTTAGGGAAGCTAGGGGTTAGTCATGAAAACTTTTTTTGAACATGCTCTTATTGTTTTCAAATTATTTGTCATTGCCCACGACCGCTCAGGGTCCGCCGGGACGCTGACTTATTTAATACACTTTTATAAACTTTAGACTTGATTATGTTAAAGATCTGGTGAATGCGGTTTATTGAAAAATCTGGTTAAAAATCTAAAAATTCACCTTAGACCTAGTCAAAATTCACCTGTTACAACTAGCCCCTAGCTGGCCTGCTTTATCCGATTCGAGTGACTCGAAACTTTTTCTTTCTTCATTCTTCGAACACGCAGTAGGATATTTCGTTTAAGTGAGAGCAAGGCTTCAGTGGTATACGCTTAAAAATAAAATTTTCGCTTCTCTAAGTATTAGAAAAATAGCTTTACTTATTTAGACAACAGTTGCCTGCCCTTTGACCAATATTTTTTGTTTTAACCACCCTTTGTACTGTTTTCAAGGCATCTCGCTTACTATTTCCCTGCGTTTTGAAAGATTACATTCAGCCGTGTGTCGCAAAACGACTTGATAACGCATGTTCTTTGAATTTCTTTCATCAAACTAATCCAGCTAAACAACACGGGCCGAATTTCCGAAAATCTGATCTCCGCGGATACATCTTTAAAATTTCAACATCAAATATAGAAAATATGTCGTTATACTTTATATATGTAGATACACTTTATGATACACATACTATCCATATTTGTAAAGTATGTACGTCTATAGTTGATTTTCTTTGAAATAATTAGAACATTTGAGTGAGTTTTGCGTCTGACTTTGAGTGGTGTCGGTGTCACTTTCAGTTTCAGAGCGACAAGTAAAACGCATCGGGTCGTCGCGGAGCCTTTTCGTTCGGGGAGCTCGCAGGGGGAGCTCCCGAAGGAAGGTGCGGCGAGTAATCGAGGAAGTTCGAGGCGCGAGGCTTATCCAGCAGCATCGGCGCTATCCTCATCCAGTTGTCGTCCGGTAGCAGCGGTTTTTCTCGACTGGAGCTTCATTTCCTCTTGGCGTGCAGCATCTCCATGAGGAGGGTCTGCGTCGGAGCGCCGCCGTTGCAGTGCTTCTGGTACAGATGATCCTCTCCCCTGCTCGCCACCATGTGGATCTCTGGTAATACTGCTAACAGCTTATTGAACTTGTCCTGCGAATAAAAACGGACCTTTAGCAATCCCTTCGTCGAGCATTTCTCTTGCCGTAATACGCTTTACACTTACAGGTATTGACGGGTAACAGGTTAGTGCGTAGTCTAGGAGTGCTTGCTGAACCTGCTCGTGTCCCTCTTGAACGTGCTTCTTGTTCACTAATCCGCGAACGTCTGAAAAAGGAATGAACATTGATGATTCTCTGTACAGATTTTTAGAGACAGTTTTTAGGAATGAACGAACCGTGATTCAGCAGCATTAGGAATTTCATGCAAATGTAGTCGGACAGGTCGAACTTGAGTTCTTGCAGTTTCGAGGATAAGTTATTGAACAGATCCGACAGGGATGGTACCCCGAGTAGGCCGAGGCAGAGGAGATCAAACTTTTGGCCATTGGGTAGCGACGTCTCGTCGGGCAGGTTATTGTGTAACCTTTGGTGGAGATGATCTAGCACCAGCATGTCCGACCACGAGTGTTGAAGTAGCTTCATTTGGTCGTCGACCTAGAAACAAAGTGACATTTTTTATTAGTTGTAAATCTGCGCGATGGTGTTATTATGCTACTCGCTGGGTGTTATTATTGCAGACAATTTTCAAAAGCGATGATTCGAAAAAAAAAAAATCAACTCGATTTATAACGCTTGTAATTTAATCAGTATCCAGAAAAGTCGGCTCTCTTGCAAAACCTCGGCTCGAATCATTAACTGACGCACGAGCATTAATTCCATTAAACTTTCTACACCGGCAGCAACATAATTTACACGATGCGAGAGCATAATACGCATCGAGTGAGTTTTTAGGTAACCGCGCGGCGAGAGAATTTATTATTACCAAATCGGCGCGAGCGCGAAACCGCCGCTCGGAAAAGCCCTAAAAAAGCCTCTCTCGCTCTCGAGAGCGTTAATCGCCAGCTTCGTTCCCCGACTCTCGAAAATTTCACACTTATCTAATATAAATGTAGGTCGGGCAGAAAAATTCCTTTCGTAAAACCTCATCGCGTCGGACGGCGGTTGAGAAAAGTCGCCTTTGAATAAAAAGGAAGAAAGGCCAGTTAAAGGCGAGTTGCGTTGCAAAAATGTAATCGTATCGTTAATTAAAAGAGAGAGAGAGAGAGAGAGAGAGAGAGAGAGAGAAAGAGAGAGAGAGAGGCTGAAGAAACGATTATTATGTGGAGCCGCTTTGGGGTAACTGCCGTAACCTAGAAACGTATCTTGTTATGACCTAGATATGAGGCGATGCTTGAAATCATTCAGCGATTGTGCAATGCCGCCGCCGCCGCCGCGGTTACCTCACATCCCCGCCGCTCACGTACACATCGAGCGCTCTCTCCAACACAGAGTTACTGACACAGCCCAGCGGCAACCGACGCCGGCTTACTTATTGCCTCTGACTAACTGCTCGCTCCGAGTCCAAGAGCCGCGATATTTTTCTCTTTCTCTCTCTCTCTCTCTCTCTCTCTTTCTCTGAGCGCTGCCTTGGAATTTCCAAAATTTATAATCCAGCTGAGAAGCCCGCTGTATTTCTTTATTCAAGATGCCAGTCTATAGCAGGCTGCGCGCAAGCGGACTAATAACTTTTCGCAGTTTCTTCACGGCTTTTAATTGCGGCATAAATATATGAGCGTGAAACTCGTACGCGCTGCTACGTGTGTATTGCATTGGCGGCTACGTACGCGGAGGCTCTTCTCTTTCGCGCTGAGTATATTCTCGCTTTCGACGGCGTAAAAAAAATTCCCCCTGGAAAAAACTGACGAGCCTTTCAACCGGTGAATGCACGCACTCGGCTGGGTTTCGAAAAAATGTCGTTCGTTCGATCGAGCATTCGCACGGAGCTCTTTGAATTTTGAACGCAGTAACGCCGGTGGAAAAAGAAAAGAGAAAGAGAGAGAGAGAGAGAGAGTCGTCGAGATCTGCCGGCCGGCCGCTTATCTCGCTGCTAAGCCGCAATTTTGCAATGAAAATTCTTCGCGCCGGCATTAACATAGAGCGCGTAAACAATCGGCTCGCCCTGACCCAATTAGCCCGAGCGCGAGGAAATAAACCAGGACGATTGAACGACGCTTCGCGCTCGCGCGCCCGTTCAGAGATAATCCTAGCGTAACACCAAAATGTCCGCGGACGTATCTTTATGGACGGAATATAATGGCTGACGTCGCCAAGTCGCGAATAAATGTTTATCCCCCCCCCCCCCTCCCCTCGACAGTAGGTCAGTTGTGCGCAAGCGGACGGAAGACCGACGCCGGTTTGTTCGCGGCACAATCGAGCCTCTATTTTGCCGAACGCGACAAAGCGATCACAGACGAATCTCGGCCTGCCTGGATTTCAGGAAATCCTCAGAGGCACAGTCTAAGTCTAATTTATTCCTTCTTTTTTTTTCAGAAGAGATATTTCCTCGGTCGATCTTCTGAGTAATTAGGCGATTATTGTTTTTGATGATTTGAGTTAATAAAGATTTTTAGTACGCTTAAAATCACGCGGTGAAGGAATTTTTATTAAGAAATTATTAAAACAATACTTGGAAATTTGTATACAGTAAATGGTTTTTTTTAGATTTAATAAACTGTTGAGGAAAATAATAAAAGGCTACTATATAAGATTTCCTTTCAACCTTTATCTATTGAAGCTTTCATGAGAATTTTTCGTTAGCATTCTGTGATACCAATAAAAGTGTTAGGTACCGCAAGTTTATATTTATTATAGAGTTATGGAGCTAAAAAATGCTTTGAAAAAAAGGTTAAAAGAAATATATATTTACGACCGCATTATAATGCAAAAACAACAAACTTAAAAGAAGCCAAATAGTAAAAAAAAGTCTAGTTTTTCTCGTTTTCCATTTTTTTTTTTAAATATTAAAAAATGCTCGTTTCTTTTCCAGGTACAGAAAACTGCCCTCGCCGTCGAAAAAAGACCGAGTTTTAAAATAGTCGAAATTTTTTAGGGCACCATTACGCCATTGTTTCGAGCCCGAAAAGTCCACTTTTTTTTCTTCTTCTGCCGAAAACATTTTTCCCTTCCCAAGCAATATACCTACTGCGAGGCGCCCGGCGAGGGCAATAAAACGGCAAGAAAAAAAAGGCGCGCACCTTGAGATCCTTGAAGAAGACGGAGTTCCTCGCCCAGTCGACCTGCGAGAATAGGTTCTGATCGAGCACCTTGCACATGAGCTCGAAGAGGTCCACCTCGCACTGGTTGTAGGTCTGGTTCTGCAGCAGATTGTAGAGCGAGGTCTGCCACTCCCGGTCGTCGACCGTCTGGACGAACTCTCGAATCATGGGACTAGTCTTGATGGCGAGGTTGCCGGCCGGCGGCCCGGGCTGGCCCTGGCTGTTGCCCGCCGGGCCCTGGCTGCCGGTCGCCGCCTGGTGGTGGCTCGACAGGCTCGCCTGGTGCTGCATGTGCCCGCCGCCGCCGCCGCCGCCGCCGCCGCTGCCGCCTCCGTGGCTCGTGTGGTGCTCGAAGCCCGCGAAGCCCTTCGGCGAGGGCGTCGTCGAGTTGGCGGGCCACAGCTTCGAGCCGTCGAGCGGGTTGGCGGCGCCGGGACCGCCGTGCAGGTGGCCGCTGTTGCTCGTCGCCGAGGACAACGACGCCTGGGTAGACGCTATCATCTGGTGCTGTCCGCTCTGAAAATTCAGTCGAGCTTGAGAGGCTGCGCGTTTTCACGCCGTCCCGATGTCTTCCCGGCGGAATTTCAAAATGCGGATGTCGAAAGGTTTCGGTCTCGACCGATGGAGAGAGATTTTAGCGAGTAATTTTAGGCGGTGAAGAAATTTTATTATAATCCACTCGAAGCGGCTTATTCCAATTGAATATACGAGTCTTTGGGCATCGAATTATCGCTGATGCAATGCATCGTTAAAACGCATGATCGGATAATAGTTTCTACTTTTTGTTCTTTCGTTGTGAAAAATAAATAAACTTTGCCTGATAAAGTGATAGGTGGAATGAACTTATATCTGTACTGTAATAATTAATTTAAAACCGTTGTTTTCTCCTTAAAAAATTTTAAAAAAGGAATCCTTAAATGATAATGATTAGAGAAGTTTTTCGACACTGAAATTTTGAAAGTTGGATAACGTATGCAAATAATTCGGAATTCGAAAATGAATGCTCAAGTTTTTACTTTTACTTTCTCCATTTTCTTCCGCAGCATTAAAATTTGAAGCTTGAAAATTTTATCAGGAAACTCAGATATGGAATTATCATCCATATGTTGTTTTCCTTCAAAAATGGTGCCTTTTGACAAACGATTAGATGCAGATGCTTCAAGTTTTCTAATTTTATTTATTTTTAGACGAATCGACGTCCTCACGTTGAAAATGCATCTGTGTACAGGCCGAGCCAATATTCCAGTTCTTACAATGGTTAAAGAAACCAAAAGAACTTATTAACCCGTTCAGACTGACATTCACGCTTTTCAATGGATACATTTTTCTGCGCGTGAAAGCTACGTCTAACGTAACAACTAAAAAAAAAAAGAGAAAAAAGAACCGCTGAAATACTGACCCCGGAAACAGTGCCAGCCTGCGTCGTGACGAGCGCCGCGGCGACCGCGGCGGGCGACGGCGACGAGTCCGGCGAGGAGGTGAGCGAGGAGACCTGCGGTATCTGTATCTCCTGCTTGATGTGTAGGAACGGCGTGACCGTGGCGGGGTAGTTGGCCGGGTCGCCGAGCGTGCCCCGTATCGTCTGCAGGGCCAGCTGTCGTTGCCTCATCATCTGCAGCTTCCGCGCCCGGTCCCGCTTGTACATCGGGCCGAACTTGTTCCTGCCGCCGCGCATCCTGTCCGCTCGGACCGCTGGAATAGAAGAGACGCGGGGTTAGTCTTGGGCGAGCCGAGCGAGCGGCCGGGCGAGAGTGGCGGGGTGGAGAAGAGGCTTCGGGGAGCGCCGCGGGCCGGAGGGCGCTCGAGCTCAGCCTTGGCGTCCGGCGCGCCGCGCTCCTTTAAGGTCGCGATCGCCTGGAAGGCGGAAGTAGCGGCTAATCGCGAGCGAACTGGGACACAAAGGCCGCCCCTCCCTCCCCACTTGCCGCTCCCGGAGCTCGGGATTTCCAGTTCGCGATGCTTCTTTTTTTCTTTTTCAGACGGCGCGCAGTTGGCTGTTGACGTTTGCTGGATTTTTCGATCGTCGTACGCACGTCGGTTCGGGATGCCTTCGCAGGGCGGTTTTTCCAATAGTTTGAAAAAGCTTTACTTTTAACAGCGTGCGGCGCGACTAGTCGATGATCGTTTAAAGAGACTCAGCTGCGCTCATTACGATATGCCCCGAAGATTACCTTGTTTTTCACCGCTCGTCCGAATCAGCTGCTCGAGTCGACGAACGCGGGAAAACCCGCGACCGACTCGGCGCGCGCCTCGCGTTCACCCGCAATCTCTCGAGTCCCGCATTCGAGTCCGCCTGAAGCTCTCTCTCTCTCTCTCTCTCTCTCCCTCGAGGCTCCTTTTTGCGCGTTTAGCCGCTCCGCTTCTCGGCTGAATTAATTAAAAGAGGCCATTCATCGATGCGACGCGACCTTACGTGCGGCTTGCGCCGCGCGTACCTACAGGCGTGTAGGTGAATCGAAACGGCAAACAAAGGCAGCCTCGCGCGGCGGCGGCGGCAGGCGACGACGGGGGCTTGGCTCTTGCCCGCAATGCAGCGCGGAGTGCGACCGTTTTTTTATTTTTTCTTTTTTTAAGCTCAGCCTTTTTCCGCGTCGGAGCGAGAGAAACGAGACTCGCGCGCCGATTATTGTCCGCAAGGGTGTTTGCGCTCGCGCGATTGACGGTCCTTGCTTTCAATCCGCCTCGGCGCTAATTTACCGACACCGCGCCTTTTCCACTTCTGCCCGCGAACGGCTTTTGCACGCTCGCTTTTCTCGAATGTACCCTCGGTTCCCAATGCATCTTTCGGAATATCCATTCCGTGCCGCGCGGACTCGCTTGATAAGCGGCCGCGGCTCGAAAAGGCGTTCGGCTCGTGTCTCCTCGCTCGTGTATACCCGCTGGAGGCGCGTGCGCGCAAAGGACGTATTATACACTCGCGCGCCCAAAGGCGGGCCGCAAAGAGGACGGCGAGCGAGGCTGCCGGCTTGCGCTCGTCGAAAGTGAAAGGAGGTTGACTGCGCGAGCGCGCAGCGAGTCTGTCTGGCCGGGGTCCCCCCCCCCCCCGCCGCTCCTCGGCGGCGGCACCGCCAGCCGCTTGATAGCACCGAGAGCCATCGTCCCCGGTTTTACTTTCCGCGACGGGAGCCGAAGGCGGGAAAACGCGAGGCTTCCTTTTCCGAGACGGGGAGAGGAGCGCGACGACAGGAAGATCGAGGAGGCCGCGCGGAGAGAGAGAGAGAGAGAGCTCGAGCCCTCCGGGAGCGCGAGCGATCGAGGCTCGCTCGCGAAATCGGCCGGTCCCTTTTTATCCGCGCTTGCGCGCGCGCTCCATTCCAGCGTCGCGCTCGCCTGCGTTTCTATATTTGTCCCACACACCCATGCGCAAACACAGCCGGGCCGTCCCTTTCTCCTTAGCGGCGAATGTCGGCGGCGTCGGGCGCCGCTCTCCTACGTGGCGACACGTGCAGCGGCGCAGCGCGAGCTCCGGGCGTTCGATTCGATTTTCATCCGGCAGAAATTGCCCGGTCGCGAGAGGGAGCGAGAGAGAGAGAGAGAGAGGGACGGAGCGAAATTGCGCCCTGCCGGCGCGCGGCGCGATTGCTTTTATTTCGGACGGGAGTTGAGCAACGATTTTCCGACTGGATTTCAATGAGTTTTTCAGCGACGGGAGGCTGCTTTTGATATGAAACACCTGCCCTGCCGCTCGGGACGCTCGAGAGCCGGTATTCGCGGGCGTAAACGTCGCCGGGGCGCTGATAAATAACCGAAAATAGACCGTAAATCAGATGGAAGCCGTATCGGGGGGAAAGATCGTTTGTGGAAGTCGATTAATTAAAATCGAGGCGTAAACCCGCGGCCGATCCTTAATAAATAATGCAAGAATAATAATCGGCAAGGCGCAATTATGCAAGTGAGTTAGCGGAGCGATTTGCCTTTGATTAAGTGGCCAGATGTGCTAATTACTTTCATAAGCAGCTCCGGCAGGTACGCGCGGTCGGCGTTTTCCCAACCACTAGTTGCCGCCGTGCCGCGTCGCGCGCGCCGGACGACAAAAAAAAAAAAAAAGAAAAAATTGGGGTTAAGCGAACGCTTGCGCTTTGATCGACGAGTTTTCCAGCGACTCGGTCAAATTTTTCCTCCCGCTGCCTCGAGGCTGCCTCGTTTACGCTTTTCACTTTTGACGCGTCGGCCGAGCGAGCCGAGAAGCTTTTCTGCCGCGAGGGCAAATCGTTACTCCGAGAAAAGGACCGGGGCATTGTCGGCGGCGTCGAATTGCGCCGAGTAAACGCTGCCTCTATCCACCGGGCGAAAGCAATAATGACGACAGGCAAATTAGTGTAATATCGAAAGCAATCTCGAATGCATCGCCGTAACGCGCGCCGGGGTTCGGCGGAGAGCCGTTTCAGCGGTCGGGCTCGAGCATCTGGCTGAAAATCCCTAGCGCGTATTGGAAGCTTTTTCGCGCGTCGACCGGCACGGGAGTCGATCTCGCGCGCACAGATACGCTCGCGCTCGGAGTCTGCGCGTGTATATGTCGCGGCGAAGAATGAGGGATATTATGCCGAAAGGAGGGGCGGCGAAAGAATGCATCGCAAATGCGGAGTCGAGGCTCTTTTTCCGAGTTGTCGCCGCGCAGGGATATTCGAGAGTGTCGAGATGCCGGGCGGAGTTCGCGCTCCGATGTGTAAAAGCGCGGAGGAAGATTCCGGCGCGACGTGGATCCGAGTCGACGTGCGCAGGTTTTACGCGGGGCGAAGTACGGAGAGATTGGTACATTGTGTGTGGGATGCCATTTTTTGGTTTGTCTTGTTCTTTTTTTTTCCCACAAATTCGCTCGTAAAAGGCCCCGCGGAATAAAGCCGTTACCGAGAGGATGAATCGCCCGTACAGACGCGGTTCACGGGTAGATCGACCGATAAGGACGCGCCAGCAGCGATTTCGACGCAGCTTCTCTCTTTTTATTTATGCATAATCAATTCGCCTAAGAAGCCGATGGATTTCACGCTCGACTCGTCGCCGCGGTAGCAGGCTGTTTCTTCTTCCGGGACGGAAGGGAGATATAGAGAGAGAGAGAAAAGCGGCGAAACTCGGAGAAAGGAAAAGGACTCGGGCCTGACGGCGGAAGAAGGCGAGCCGCCGCGCCGGCAAGGAGCGCAGGTAAACTTGACTCTGGCCGCTGCGCGCCCGCGAGAGCGCAGGACCTGTTGCGCTTGCTCTCGAGGCCAAGCACGGAGAGATTGCGAGGACGGGCGATGCCGCGCCGCCTTTGCCCTGCAGTTTCTTTTCTTTTCCTTTTCCCTCTTATACTTCGTCGAAGGGAACGAAGCTGAGCACGAATTGACGCCAGACCGTTCGTTGCGCGTCTGGATAAAGAGTACAGTGACACCGGCGCGAGAAGGGGAGAAAGATAGCCCGCGAGGCACGGGCGATAAACAACGCGGCAATCCAGTCGGGCGAGAGCGTCTCCGCTGCGCTCGACTCTGAATCATTAAGTTTTTAATAAGCCCTGACATCATCGTCAAGATTTTCGGCCCCGCAAAGCCGAGCAAGTACTCCGCCGCTGACTTCGCGCTGGCGGATAAGCCGCCGAGCCGTAAAAGTACCCGTAAAACGGCCGCGGCTAATTGAAGACGGCGCAAATAGCACTTGCCTCATCCTCATTTATCGGGACTAATTTCATTAATTGGCTCTCGCTTTTGTTTTAAACAACCTCGCGCTAAAAGCGGCGCGCGACTCGCTTTTTGCTCCGGCTTTTCTTTCTTTCTTTCTCTCTTTTTTTGTATGCACGTAAATCGTCGCGCTGGACGCCCGCCGCAGAAGCAAATAAAAACAGCGACGACAGAGCGGCACTCGTGGCAATTAATTGGAGATAACGACAGATAAGAGACGGCCGCGCGGAAGCAGGAAGCTCCCACCGCGTCTCCCGAGATAATTCCGCTTGTATAATTAATAGTAGGCGTTTTACGGCTAGTTCGGAGATAATCGCGCCGCGCTCTCCGCCGCTCCTCAGATCCGCGCTCCGCTCGCTTTCCGAATTTCCCATCGAGCCGTTAAAGCGCCGCTGATAAGCGACACTGTACGCCTTTGCCGAGTCGGTGCCGGGTGATGAATTCCGCCTCTCGGCAAGGTGTCCACATCCACCTGCCCGACCGAGCAGAAAATGATCGATCGGCAGCTAATCGTCGGTTCTTCGTGCGCGGAGCGAGCGCTGGTCGCCAGGTTCGGTAAAGCTTGTTTACGAAAGCTGTGCGAGCTCCGCGACGAACGTCAATAAAGTCGCGACACGATTTCCGCCCTTCGCTCTAATAAGGCCGGTCTATTCTCCGGGCTTTCGGCCGCCGGCGTACAGAGCGAAACCGGGTCAACGCGACCGTCGAAAAGGCCGGCCAAGACGCCGCGCGCGAAAGAGAGAGAGAGAGAGAGAGAGTGGGAGAGCGAGTGAAAAGAGGCGCGAGCGCGTCGGCATCAATTCCGCGAAAACGAAACTTTTCCGGTAGTCGTCGTCCCCGTGCCCTCGAGTTGCATAATGAGCGCGCGCGCGTGCGCAGCTCTCCTCTTTCTTCGTGTCGCTCGGGCGACGACGACGCGCGAAATTCGCCGGGGACGAGAGAGAAGCGATGGAAAAGCAGGCGCTTTCAGCGACGGCGAATTTTCGGCAGGCTGATCGAATGAAACGTACGCACGGACCCGCGCCGGGAAGCAGTCGCTCCCGCCGAAGCGGAGGGAGGGACGGAGGAGGAGGAGGAGGAGAAAAAAAGAGCGGGCTCGATGCTCCCTTCCCACGCGGCAGGTATGAGAGCCGCGCCATGCGCTTTCGCACACTCGGCGAATTTAGGCTTCTTCTGCCTTCGATTCGTCCTCGTTTACCGTTTCCCTCCCCCCCCCCCCGAAGGGGAGTTTTCGTCTTTTTGGCGAGAGTCGAGAGAGAGAGAGAGAGAGAGAGAGGGAGAGAGCTGGCTTTCGGCGCAGGCCCGCGGAGTGTGAGAAAGCGTACGCTGCACGAGCTATAGGACGTCGGGCGAAAGATAACGCGGGCAAATTAACGATAAATTTTCAGCGCTCGCGTACACACACACACACAAGCAAGCGCAGCTCGGTGATAAAGCTGAAGGCGCGCGAGGCGGCTTTTCTAGAAGGCGGCATTATTACGCCTTTGGATAAATTGCGCGGCGAAAAGCCGCCCGATTCAGACGGCGCTCGCACTCGAGGCGTTTCGAAACCGAGGGGGGTAATTTTCGTACAGCCGCGGCCCGTCGCTCGAGATGCTCTCTGTATCCTTTCGGGGGGAATTTCGCGCGCTATCTAAACTTGACATCTGCGCCGTAAAAACTTCCCACGCCCGGGGAACACTTGTCGTAATTCGCAGCGCGAAAGGAAAGACGGAGATCTTTGCGCGCCGTACCCCCCGCGCGCTCAATTTTCCAATCCCCGGCGTTTTTCGAGCAATTTTTCCATTAGCGCGACGCTCTCCAGCTGCGGGAGTTTCTGTTTACCGCCGCCGCGGGTCGGGGCGATAGTGCCGCGTCCGCGGAGGATATCGCTCGTTATCGCGATTCAATTTGTCCCGATCGATCATTTTTCTAATTCAATCCCGCTGACGTGCGCGCGCTTTTCCATCAATCTTCCGTCGCGCTTAATTGGGCCGAGCCGTTTCTCCCGAAGGATTGAAAAGCGCAGTGGAAAAAAAGTATTTTAAAAGCGCGCTCCGCTATCGGCTGCTATCTTTTAAAGCGCAATTATTCTACCGCTATTACAGAGCAGATAAGCGACTGATACAAACTAAATTAAACTAAACGAGCAGGAAATTTAAAAAAAAAAAAAAAAACTGTCCACGCGTCCCGCTGCACAGCTACTCGACCTTATCAAAAACGCTCCCCGACGCCCGAAGCGTCTCGAAGTAAATTAGCCGAGAAATCTCGGGCCCCGTCCAGCCTCCCCCAACTCGGGAGCTCGGGATTAAATTCGATCGGATCGGGCCGCACAAAGGCGCGCCTGCACTCTCGCCGTCGTGCCCGATGGCGCGCGCGCGCGCGCGGTTCCGCGGGCGCCCAAAAGTGAAAACGCGCCCGTCGACAGGATCCGTTACGAAACCCGGAGTTCCGAGAAACTCTCCGGGCCGAGCGCCGATTACGTACCTTCGCCGCGGCGGGGATCGGTCTTTATTTCTTTTTCCTTTTTTTACTTTTTATTAATGCGCGCACGCCTCCTCTCCGGACGCGAGCGGAGTTTTCGGCCGGTGATTCCGTGGGCGCAAGCCCATTTTTCGGGGGACTTTCTAGCGGGCCCGCGCCTCTGTTGGGATTGTCATGCAACCGGGTTTCTACACAGCCGAGTGTCGATGCCGATTGTCGTTATTATGTAAACGAGGAAACTTTGGGCGACGCTTCGTATTTGCAGCTTTTACGGAATGCAGACGTACCGAGGAAAAAAGAGGCGAAGAAAGTCGGCGGTCGGGGCTGCGAGTCGGAAGACGAGGCGCGCGGACGGGCCGGAGCCTCGTCCCGCGGAAAACGAAACGCGAAATTCGCACTGCCGCGGGAGGGGCGAGAGTTCCCGTCCGCGGACGAGAAGGCGCGGGTAAATAAAGCGGAGGACCGCTGGAAAAAAGAGGGCCGGTGACGTAATCCGCGAGCGAGAGGGGGAATTTCGAGCCTTCGCGAGCTCGCCGGCTCGGGAGGGCCGCTCTATAAAATCTATAAATTCGGACTTTCCTCATCGCGCCCCTGATTACCAAAATAGCCTCTCTCCGCCTCGATGTCGCTCTCGGAAACAATGCAGAAAACTGCCGGCGACCCAATTTCCTGGGCAGGCTCTTACACTTTCCTCTCTAGCTTTTTCTCGAAGTTCCGAAATAACCCTGTACGCGCGCAAGGCCTAAGAGAGAGAGAGAGAGAAAGAGAGAGAGAGAGAAAAGGGCGCGCGTATGAGGCGAGCGGGCAAAATCGGGGCCACCGAGGAGGAGGACAATTCCTCTCGGGTATCCTCTCGCTCCGCGCCGCTAGTATACATATATATTTATATACATATATATACACACGCGGGAGAGCGACTCTCATAGATTGCACAATTGCCCGCCTCGGCCTAACCTTTCTCCCACCTCGGCTCGACTCGACGTGTGTGTATGTGTGTGTGTGTGTGTGTGTGCGCGCGCACGTGTGCGAGAGGACTGGAGAGAAAGAGAGGCAGCCGGGGCAGGTATAGGGAGTGAATGAGCGCCGGGAGGAGGGGAACGCGCCAGCCCGGACAGGTATATACGGAGGCGCGAGAGAGCTCTGCGGGGCTCTTGCAACATAATACAATAATTATGAAATTCGTGAGTTTCTAAACAGACACGCCGAGAGAGAGAGAGAGAGAGAGAGAGAGACAGAGAGACTGCCAGCAGGCGAGCGCTCGGAAATCTCGGGCTATAAAGCCGAATTCGTCCATTTTTGCCGGAGTTTCTTTTTTTTCTTCGAGATTGCGTTCCTTTTTTTTCGGGATTGATTAACGAAATCCGTGAGTCGAAGAATTTTTCTGCGCTTTTTTTTTTTTTGTTGTTTCTTTCGCCTCGGTATCGAGTGCAAAGTAAATAGAAGCCTTCTTTTTCGCTGGGTTTTTTAATTGGTAAACTGTGCCCGTCAAATTGCTTTATTCGTACCAGGGAAGTAATTTAAATATAAACGCCTCGTGGTTGAAGGGAAGTAGATTAAAGTTTTAAGTACCGCCACGCTCACTAAATCGGTCAAGGCTATTATTGTATAGTAGAGAATTTCACCTGTAAATTTATTTATAAGCGGCGCACTACCTCCTATTAATACACCTAAACATTCTCATGATGTAAACAAATAGGACGATTGCATGGAAATGTAAATTGACGTACAAATTGCATTCGCATCAAAGCGTTCATCATTGCTTCTACACTTGAATTTCACGACGCTATTCAGTCCGCATAAATAATTTATGGGGACAAAAAAACCTCTGGAACGAGCAGAAAATTTGGACGTTTCGATCTCTCCCCCCCCTCTCTCTTTCTCTCTCTTCGGTGCATTCAATCCGAGCCTCGTTGGCCGGCCAATTACGCAAATCTAAATTGTTAATCCGACAGCGAAGAAAAGAACGAGCGAAAGAGAGAAGCATCGATGCGCGCCGCGAAACGAACGATTTGCCATTATCGGCCGCGCTCGATAGTTAAGCGAAAATAGCTCGCAATAAGCTTATCGCTTGACGTCGCTTCGACACTCGCCTGTGGAAATGCAAGCTCGTGGCGGCTCCCCCTTTTTTTTTTTCGACGACTGTCAAATCGATTGGGGCGGTAAATTTAGGACGTAAGAGGCAGCTCGGAGACGCACGGTCGTTTTTAATCGACTGCAATTGATCGGCCTACGTCCGCGGCTGAGAAAACGGGCGTTGCGGAGAAGCGCGAAACGAGCCGCGAGTCCGCCGCGAGTTTTCCGCGACTGCGAGGAGATTTTATTTATAAAAATTGGATGCAGCAGAATTTTCGAAAGCGCGCCGCTGTTTTCTTTCGCGCGGAGGAATGTTATTCTTCGCGCAGGGACTGTATACAGCCAGCGTGTTTTCCGCGGAGAAAAACAGTGCGTTAAACACGTGCTTTCGAGTGAAAAACATCAGTGGTTCGAAAGGAAAATGCCGACGTACCGGAGAACGGTCGGGAGAACTCAAATGAACGATGTAAAAATTGAAATTGAAAATTGTTTCCTTCTTAATGCAATTTGCCGCGCACGATAGTTGGTAAATAAGAGACAGCGATAAACGCAGTTTTTCTTCAGTTTAAACAAAGAAAATTGCGGAAGTTGTAGAGTTCAAAACTATTATTATGCAGTCCACTAAAGGCAGCCGACTTATAAACAAGCGTATAATAAAACTATTTTCCGAAGCGCGCTCTCGAGACCGCACTTCCGAAAGCTCGCCCGGAGAAACGGGCAGAGAGGGAAGAACGAATTTTCCAGCGGCGAGAAAGCGAGCGCCCCGCCGCAAGCTCGCAAGCTCCGCTCGGCGCGCGCGTCGAAAGAAAACGAGCGGCAGAGGCCAGTTTCCCAATCGGGCGAAAAGTAGCCCAGATGGAAAAAGTGACATCGGGCCGCGCCGCGTTACGAAAGCTCGTCGGCGCAGAGGAGGGCGCTTACGAAACGGCCCCTTTCGAGATTCGCTTAATCGCCGGGCCTTGGGGGCCTAGACCCACTTACGCTCGGATTGCAGCGCCGAGGCACTTGCGCGCGCCGCCTCGTCGGTCGCGTCTGCGAGTCGGGGCTCGCTTTTTCTTTTTCTGCTTTTCTTTTCCTTTTCCACCGCGGGCTTTCCGCGAAAAGCATTTGCTCGGCGCGGATCGACGTCCGCTCCGCGGCGGCGCGCAACGCTCTCGAACAGTCGGTACTGGATCGTCGAGCGGCGTGAGTTTGACACGCTTTCGGCTCGCGGGAGGCGCGCGCCGCCGAATTAGCCGGGGAAGCGAGCTGGGATTTTTTCGGATTTTATTATTAGATCCGCGAGCGCTCTCCTCGCGGATTTAGGCGGCGCTTGCGTCAACGCCTGCAGTTCGAATAATAGCTCTTATCTCCCCGCGACTTTTAAATAAAGGCGAGATTATTATTCAGTGGCTACGAATATAGACGGCGAGTTTTCAGTTTTAGGTCACCGCGCAACCTGCGAGATTCGCTCCACGGCCGACGGACGTATCTCGCTCGAAAAATTCAGCCAGAAAGAGAGGGAGAGAGAAGGGGGGGGGGGGGGCAGAAAAAGACGGAGCAGTGCACCTAACGCGCCACCTTGATTTCGCTCGCATTGCCTTTTAAAAGTCGTCGCGAGCAAAGAGGTTTTTGCGTAAACTTGGCTGCGATTGCGGGGCCTTTGAACGCTTTACGCGCCGGAGTTTTCGCGCGCGAGTTTTCTATTTCTGAGGCGCCTGGTTTTCTTTCCGCGGCTCCTCGCGCGACGAATATTGGCCTCTGTCCGCGGCGGGCGTCTATCGGGCGCGCTATCTGGCTTTCGAGATCGCTCCGAATTTATTCATCGCTGTTTTTCCTCCGTTCGATTCGAGGCGCGGGCGAGAAGATCGACGTGCGCGAGGTATTTATTTGGAGCGAGATTCTTATGTGCTTCTGTATTTTAATTTGAAACTATCCGTCGCGTTAAATACTGCAGGAAATGCGATATCGATTGGGTGCACCAGTTGAAATAGAATTCAATTCTCGGTAAGGCTTCCGTAACCGGTTTAAATCTTGAATTAAATTGCATTTCTAATTACCGGTGGCGAGTCAAAAAGGAAAAGTAAAATTGCTTGTCCATGTTCTTGTACAAAATTTTTGCGTATGCAGTCGCGATAGGCGCGCTGAAAAATTGAGTTGAAATTTTCTTTAAAAATTCAGTCGGTCGTGAGTCATCGATTACTCTCAATTATTACGTTTAAAAATATTGCAGCGAAGTGCTACAATATTTTTTTCAAGCCGCGTTTTCTTTTTTTTTTGTCTCAAACATTTTACTTGACGACCATTAAAAGAGATCTCAGTCCTGTCATTAAGTGCACAATGATTTCTCAAACAAAACCGATACCACAATACGAATCTTCGCAGAAGCGCGAAATAATTAAAGTTTGAATTCCCCGCGTTCCGTCGTCAGCCGAAAATCTCCGACTCTGACCGAAGCTGAAGCCGCAGCAAAAAAAAAGCCGTTTCGCCGCTCCATTCAAACTCTCGCCCGGCGGCTTCTCTTTTTTCGTGAATTTCGCGGCGCGCGATTCTCACGCCTTTTAACCGACCTTTTTTGCCGCCTCAATTTCGGGATGGTCAGTTTTTTCCAGCAACTTTCGGCGGAGGATATATTGCTCAATTGGTAACGAAGGGATTCGGTCGCTTAAAAAAAAGGAAAAAAAAAAGCTACGACTCCGTGGTAAACGCTCGTGGTAAACGCTTTTGCAGTATGACTTCATAGATGAATTGTAACGTTCAGCGGTTTCCGAGTAAACAATGATAAACGAGATTCGTGACTCAATGTGGCTTTGAGTGAAATTCGGTTAATTGCAGCAATTTAATCAATTATATTCGAAGCTCGATAAGTAATTGATCCAAATTCAATGCAGAAAATCGTTCTTTCTTATAAAGTAAAAAAGTAAAAAGTTAA
Organism: Ormyrus thymus; assembly: GCA_035582935.1. Taxonomy (NCBI): domain Eukaryota; kingdom Metazoa; phylum Arthropoda; class Insecta; order Hymenoptera; family Ormyridae; genus Ormyrus; species Ormyrus thymus. Next base: position 14,451,222 of record JAWWEM010000001.1, read on the forward strand.
TTATAAGCAATCGAAATTCATTAGTACGCCACAACGTTGAATTATCGGACAAATCTTGGCGAAAGGTTCAAGCAGTGCGAGCACGAATTCAAAACGTCTCGTCGAAAAGTAATTTACCGCTCGGCGAAAAAAGTCTGCCGAGAAGATTTCCTCCCTCGGTACAACTGAATTCCAAACATCGGGAAGGCCTCTCAAAGCCAATGAAAATTCGGCAACGACGACAATCAATAAAGCACAAAAGCCGCCATAACAAAATCAATAGCCGCGGCTTGCATAATCCACGCTCCACATCGGAGTTACGTTAATCGCGGCCGCGCAGTACGCAGATTACATTAGCTCTCTCTCTCTCTCTCTCCCTCCCCCTCCGCCGCCGACGTAGAGAAGCACTTTCGCATCGCGCTGGTTTTCGGTTTCGGGCGCGGCGCGCCGCGAGAGAGGCGGCGGCGCGCGAAATTTATGTGCCGATGACGTCGGCGTTCGATCGCGATTCAGCCGCGTTGCGAAACTTTTCCCTGCCCCGACGTCCTCTCCTCCGACGGGCGGGCTCTCCTGCTTTGCTTTTCTTTCTTTTCTTTTTCGCTACTTCCCAAGTTACGCGTGTGCGCCGCGTCGGCGGGGGGGGGGGGGAATATTACGTCACGAGGCAATACATTGCCGCACGGTACAAAAGGTTAATCAAGCCTGGCGCACTCAATTCGCCGGGCTAATCTCCCTCTCGCCCTGACGGCTGCCTCGGCGGGCAGCGTCTCCCGCGTTTTTCGCTCTTGACCTCCGCGTCGCGGGGCCGCCCCCCCCACCTCCCCGATTAATTAGCTCGCTTTTCGACGAGAGGAACGATTTTCCCGTGCGCAAGCAAGGCGAGCGCGAAGTCGCCGCGGCAGCCCGGACAGTGCTTCCCCGCGCTCTCCGAACGTTCGGCCGAAAAAGCATGACGTCACGGCGGCTGGGCCATTAAAACCGCTTCGTCGACGGACGACGCTTTCGCACCTTCCCAGTCGAGCCCTCGCGCTTGATAAAGTCTCCCGGCGAAAAGAGCGCCCCCGGGCGAGCGAGCAGAGACGCCTCGATGGCGAAAAGAGAAAAAACAAAAAAACAAAAAAAAAAAAAAAAAAAAAAAAGAAGCGCTCGGCGGCGAGAGAAAGGGTGGGGAGAGAGCGCGAGTCGATGGATCATGATTTTCTCATAAATGCCAGCCCGTCCTTGGGTGGTCTCGCGCGCTTTACTTTTCACGACCTTGAGACGGCGCGTCCTTGACACGAAAAATGTGCGCGCGCGCAAGAGCGCTCCTCTCCGTCTTCGTGCACGTATTTCGTTAGCTCCCTCTCTCTCTCTTCCTCGCTTCTCTCCGAGATAAAACGGAGAGAGAGAGAGAGAGAGGGAGAACGGCGGAATTGACTTTTGAATTTCCGATGCGCCGGCGCATTGTTATGACATCCGCGCGGTGCTACCTTTTTCCCGGCCTCGAAACGTCGAGCATTTTTTAGAGGCCAGAGACACCGAGAGCAGAGGGAACTGCGATTCCAGCCGAGGACTTCCGCGCCTCGATTATTGTCGGGGATCGACTTTTTTTTTCGACTTTCAACGGATGAATTTACAGATGGGATTTCGACGCAAGTCCCACTGCCAATTAGTGCAATGGACTCGGAAGGGTTAATGCACACTTGAGCAGCTCTAAAAATAGACCTTCGTATCGGCTCATAAACAAACTCGCACAATCAAGCCGTGCGAATCGGCGGCTAAATTTAGAAGCCAACACCGCCGATTCCGCGCAGCGCGGACGATTTTTCTCCCCGCCGAGAAATCTCTCCTCGCCGGAAGCAGATAACGCGGATGAACGAGAGAGAGAGAGAGAGAGAGAGGGAGAAAAGAAAACGGGACGAGGACGAGAGCGGGGAGCTTTGCATTCCCGATCGGCGGCCGCGATTGCGCGCTTCGGGTTTATCGTCGCGGCGTCGATGACATAACGTCGAGCGAACACGTTTTCGGCCCGCGACGGTCAAGGCGCCGATTCCGGGGGATGGGAGCGCGAGGCGCTGCTGACTTTTCGCCGTCCCGCCCGGAAGGGGAGGGGGGGAGTTTTGTTTTGGCGCGCGGACTGATTAGTGAGAAAATTGATTGCTCGATCGACGATTGGTGGATGTTGTTATTCGCTTGGGAGTGATTTCGAGCAGCGCGTCGTAAACGGCGTTATAACGGTGCTTTTACGTCTGAACGATTTTTAGAGGGTCGGTTTTGAAAAAGTCGAGTTTTTGCGCTAGCCGTTTATATATGTTAATGACTCGTGATAGCGAATAATTGGGACAATTAAATGCGGTCTCGGAAAATTATTGCACAAAAAACAAGTTGTAATAATTGAATCCTCAGACGGAAAAGTGAACAAATACGAGTCGTTTTTGGGGGCTTGACATTTTTCTTTTTTCACGATCAATATTGACGGAAAATAGCGAGAATATTATGCAGAAACTTTAATCCCGCGGGCCTGGAAGAAAATTCAAGAACTTACTAACAGATGGATCGATTTTCTAATTTTAAACGTCCGACTTTCTTTTAAAGCTGCACTCGAGAGTTTTGCAAACTGTCAATCACCCCGGAACCCTTAAAAGAACGGTTAAGAGAAAGAAAGAGTCTTCGCGATCGACGACTAAAGCAATTTTACCGAAAGAAAAGCTTTCGCTAGATCAGCCGGGACTCGATGGACTCGCAAATAAACTTCGCCATACGAATTTATGAAAAAAGCAAGAAAGCGCGCCGCGCGGTTATCTCTTGGAAAGTTTGAGCCGATGGATCGGCATCGGAGGCTCGGGCGGTCTCTCCTGGAAACCGCGAGCGAGAGGGGAAGGAAGGGAGAAGCACTCACCTTCGAGCTTCATGCCGACCTCGAGGCACTTCTGGAACCGGCAGAACGGACACCTCTTCCTCTGGGTCTTGTCGATGTGGCAGGAGCGCTCGGCCACGCACGTGTAAACCTTCTTGTTTTGCACAGTTCGCTTGAAGAAGCCCTTGCAGGACTCGCACGTGAGGAGGCCGTAGTGGTAGCCGGACACCTTGTCGCCGCAGACGGGGCAGAGCTCCTCGATGACGTCCTTGGTGTCGGGGAAGTCGGACGGCCCGGGGATCGAGCCGGTGACGACGCCGACGCCGACCTGGCCGGCGAGGTGGCCGCCCGGGTGGCAGACGGGACCCGGCACGGGGTTGCCGCCGTTGCTGCTGGGGTTGTTGGGGTTGCCGCCGTTGCTGCTGGCCGCGCCCTGGTTGCCGTTGCTCGAGGCCGCTCCGTACGGGGAGTCCATGCTCGAGGAGCCGCCGCCGGCGTTGTTCGGCTGCTGGCCGTTGTTGTTGTTGTGGTTGTTGTTGTTGTTGTTGCCCTGGGCGCCGCCTCCGCCACCTGTCGCGGAGAAGAGACACGTGTAGACCTTCTTGCTGCTGCAGGGCGAGCTGTTGCGCTTGAAAAAGCCCTTGCAGCTCTCGCAGGTGAGCAGCCCGTACTGGTAGCCGGACATTTTGTCGCCGCACATCGGGCAGCGCTCGTCGATGCTGCCCGTCTCGAAGAAGGCAGCATCGAAGCCGCCGGACTGCCCGGGCGGCTGTCCGGCCTGCGACATGCTCGGCTGCGACTGCTGCGGGTGGCACATGTTGTTGGGGCTTTGGACGCAGCTGCTGTACGCCGAGGGGCTGAACTGGTGGGACTGGGCTTGCTGCTGCTGCTGCTGCTGCTGGGCTTGGGACTGCTGGGGCGCCCCGCTGGCGCCCTGCGGACTGCTCTGGGGGCTCAGGTGGAACGGCGACATGTTCAGGGATATGAGGCCCGGATGCTGCTCCATCTCCAATAACATATCAGCCGCCGGGAAGGCGACCTATACCTGGGAGGATGCCGACTGTGGGGCTGCGCTGCTGAGCTCCGCGCGGAGCCACATGCAGGCGGGACTGAAGAGGGAACTTGCTAAAAGCTCGTCGGCGAGGGAACGGCTAGCCGCGCCGAGGGGGAGTTTGTTTATTGGCTTTGACGAGCGCTCGTTCTTTCACTGTGGAGGAGGCGTCACAAACACGGGTACGAGTGCGTCCGAAGCATCATTGAACTCACTGCTCGCCGTTCAAAGAGTGTCGCTGTCGGCCGGCTCTTTTTCTTTTTCTCTTTTTCGGTCGCTTTGTTTTTTCCTTTCCTCGGCACACGCGCACTAAAGCGGAGAGAGAGCGACGAACGGACCGGGAGAGAACACTGCCGAGAGACGGAGGCCGCACACTGCTCTCGCGAGAGCGGGGAGTGTTGATCGAGTGCACGGCTGGTGGTGTCCAAGACCGAGAACGCGCGCACGACGCAGATACGCCGACTTGTCGGCACGACGTTCAGCGTGCCACTAGTCTCTGCTCTCCTCAATGTTTCCTGAAGGGCCACCGCGCAGGCTCTCTCTCTCTCTCCTCAGTCCCCACCCTTCCTTCCTTCCGTCCTTATCTCCCTCCTCCTCCGCACTCTTTCTCTCTCTCTCTCTCACTCTGTCTGTCTCTCTCTCCGTCTCCGCGACCGTTTCGTCGGCGCGCGCGCCGCTCCGCTGGCGTCTGGGTCGCACGCCCTTTTCTCGGACGGCACTCGGTGCCCTGGGCAGGGCCTTAAGGGCAGCTCGGAGGGCAGGATAACTCGCGGCGCGACTCACGGAGCACGGCACCACGGCGCGGCGGCGGCGCGCGCGGCATAAGTGAAAGTGATTCAGCGGCAGCGGCGGCGGCGGCGGCGGCGACGGCGCATGCCACCAGGTGCTCGCTCGCCCCCATCCTCCGCCGGCGGCGGGGAGCGGGGGAGGGGGCAGAGCGGCGGCGCGCGGAGAGGGAGACGGCCGGAGTGGGGCTGACCTACTTACGGAACCAGGTCTATGTCGGCCGTAGAAGTATTGTCCCGCGCGCGGCGACGCCTCTGTCTCTGTGCACGTGCGTGTGCGTTAATGCGCTTACGTAGCGAAGGTGGCTTCGGACCGCGGCGACGGCGACGTTGGGAGCCGCGGCGCGACGTGCTTTTCCAGAGGGAATGTAGGTGACGATCGAGGCTGCGCGAGGGGGAGGCTGCCGATCTTCGGCGCTTTTTTTCTCTCTCTCTCTCTCTCTCTCTCTCGGGGCTCGGCTCCGCGGCGCGCGCCGGCTCGTTGTAACGCGAGGCCGCTGTGTATACGCAACTTTTCGGACGCGCCGGCGGGGGAGGGGGGATCGATATTTCTGCGGCCGCCGGCTCTTTTCGACTTTTCGCTGGCTTCTTTGTTCGGATGCGATGCTCCCGGCGGCTTCTCAAACTTGCTCTCGGCCTGCTTTTATCGAGGATCGTCCGCTTGGCCGATAGTTCTCGCTCGACTGATCGCGGAGTTTGAAGAGGACGCGCGTATCGAGGGCTTTAAAAATTGATTGCCTAAGGGATAATGCGTGGAATTTTCAACCGCGAATGACACTGCGACTGTCCGTCTTTGTCGCACGAATTGGGTAATTAAGTGCAGTATAATGTTCCACGAGCGCGTGAATTTAAATTCGCATTTCCTCCAACAAAGTCAATTTGCAAATTTAAGCAATTATTGAAGTGAGCGCAAAGCTCGAATTTATGCCTCTCAAGCCGGATTTGAATAGCTTTAAGCTCCTTGAGCAGCAGAAGTTAAAAGGGAATTCGGTGTCGCGAGACAAAAATGTATCCCTTAGGAGCGATTGGGGTATTTCACACGAAGCGGCGGCAGTTTAGTCCCGAGTCATCTTGGGCAATGCACAACGGCCAGCTCCGAGGAGGGACTTATGCTTTGCCTGACCCTTTCTCCTCTTTCAGGGCTCGACGAAATCTTACTCTGGGCGTCTTATTATCCCTTATGTTGGAAGTGGAACATCTAAAGATTTAATGAACCTTCTATAAATTGAATATGAATTTAAAATAAATTGGGATTTATTTCATTTGTACGGAAGCAGTGTACACTGAATCGAAGAGAATAAGTAAGAGATTTACAGCGGCCAAGACTCCAGAGACGAGCGACAAGTGATAATCTCCAGGGCACAATATGAGAAAAATTCCTCTCATCGACGGTTTTACTTCCGATTGAATTTTATTCTATCAGGAATTTGAAAGCTTCCGATCCTTCCGCGGAGAAATTCAATATTCTTGGATGCACTTTGCCTTGAATCGTTTATTACAAATTTGATACAGCTTCTGTTATAAATGATTTTTCTGCGAAATGTAGGGTTGTCGGTAATTGTAGTTTCCCGATAGTATGCATACGAGTTTTTAAATTGATTTATAAATCATTTACGTCGTTATTTAAAACCAATAAAATTCATCTCCAAAGCCAACGTGAAATTCTAAAACTTAAGCACACATTGTTGTTCGAAACGAAAATTGTTCGAAGTTATTAGTCTTATCTCGCCCTATGATAATATACTTCAAACATTTCATTTCAGCAGATAAGTACGAACGACGGTTTAACTTTTAAATTTAGTCTCATCAAACAGTCGCAAACGAATTTTCTAAAAGCCACAGCGGGTGACGAAACCGTCCGCCAGCGAACGCTCCTCCGCCGGCAGTTTTAAGCACTCGAACGTTTCGCGTATCGAGCAGCATCGCCGCGCACGCCAAGAGTCGCGGACTTGAAAACTGCCTTTATCGCTCGCTCTAACCCAGCCGAGCAAGGCTGCAGCGCCCATGTCCGCGCGCCTACAGCGACGTATAAATCCTCGACTGCCCCGGCGCCTCGTAAACTTGAATTCGCGTGCAGGATCGGCCCCGGCGCCTCGTAAACTTGAATTCGCGCGCAGGATCGGCCCCCCGCGCCCTTGCAGGCTGCCCGCGATATTTCGGTGCGGCCGCGCTGGCCTGCCTGCGTCGAAATTCGTTCGGAGGGAGCCCGAAAATTCAGCGCGACGGACGAGCGGTCCGCAATCGATTTACGAAAAAGCGGAAATAAAAGCCTCGCTCCGCCTTGTCCGGTGAAGAAAAAAAAAAAAAAAAAACAGAAGAAACCTCCAATCTCCCCCCTAGGAAAATGAGCAGAGAGAGAGAGAGAAAAGCGCGTTCGCCGAGAGCCCGAGTAACACGCGCTTGGCGCGGAGAGCTCGACTCGCTCGCGCCACACGAGAAAAGCAATCTCGAGACCTTCGATAAGTAGGTCGAAGTGTGTGCGCGCGCGCAACCGAGAGAGAGAGAGAGAGAGGGAGCGTTGAAAAATCCCTCGCGGAACCCCCTCGCGTCCTCGCGTCCGTTTTCGCGGTCTCTCTCTCTTGCGCGCGCGCCTCTCTCTCTCCCCCCGCCCGTCACT